>OZ001660.1:15644514-16392014 GCA_963924145.1 Pyrausta purpuralis
CTCACAATTATTTATCATAAGAACTTACTTTTAAATACATTTGTCATTCATTCACAAAAAGAAAATACGATAACTAGACCGTTATTTAATAATGTCCCCAGGATATAGTAGAAATATTATCTTTTGTAATAAAACGTTTGTCATCCTTTCTTGATAAAGCCACTTTGTTTTGCTCTGTGGTAAAAATTTGATGCTTTATTGATTTAAAAAGAATATTTTTACGTCTCAACTCTATACCAGTTGATAAAACATTGGTGTAATCAGAAAATTTGAGTTTCTTCGTTACATTTTTTTTAACTCCTTTTGCTTTCTTAACCTCATGACTGTTTGTTCTAATACTGTATAATTTCGATCGTAAACCTACAAACTCAAGTAATATTTTACCCCCTAACTCATCTTTGAATAATCCAGGAACTTTTTTATTTTTAGGGATGATATCAAAACAATTGTCCAAATCATAATTGCTAGTATCAAAGTAATTCAAAAAGTTTTCCTTCAAGTCCGAATAAAAATCATTTGTCTCTATAGAGTACAAAAGACTGTCAGTATCAGTATAACATAAAGACAGCTTATCATTGTAGTATTTTTTCATAACTGAGTAATGAAAATCATACATATGATTTTTTGAGAGCTCTAAGACTGTAAAACCAATGTATATGGGCTTGTCAAGGATAACCTTTTCACGTTTTAATTGTATGGCTACTAAATTTTCATCAAATATTGATACACTATGAAAATTAGGACGTGATATCAATTGTTCAGCTGTGAAATATTTCTTGGTTCTATTCCGCTGGTCATGCCACTTGCTAACAAGTTTTACATCTACTCTTCGTTCGGTGTCTTCTAATGTTTTTCCGAATATACTATTGTTAAGCAATTTGAAAAAGTCTTGTTCAAAAAAAGAATTCGAATTTTGTCGCAACTGAGTATTTAAATCGATATATTCCTTTAAATAAACGATATTCCTTTGTCTAAACGATATTCCTTTATGAATTTTTTTTAGACGCAATCCATGTTGAATACATGTCTTTAAATGAACGTAGTGGATTATATAGTTATATTTATTGTACAAATTCGGTGTAAGTTTTACATTTTTAGCACCGGGCGGAGTAAAATTTTCTGCACAAAATGGAAGATCATTATGTAGATCATGCAAATTCTCAGGATATTCCAAATCAACTTCGAGAATATATCCATAATCATTGTCATCAGGAATATTTGTTATGTTGAGTTGTTCACATTCTTTTTCATTAATAAGTTTAAAATCCGCGTAAGGTAGATAGCTGCACATTGCAAAGCCGTATAAATTATTACAATCTACATACATAAGATATTTGTTTGGTTTAGAGGGATCATAATCTTGCTGATAATGATTATTCGATTTAGCATACCTTTTTGAACACAAGCAAATGCCCCCACGAATTCCTTGCTGTATCATTCGTATCATTTCTAAATCTGAAAGCAGTTCCAATTTTACTTTTGTCTTTAATAACATAGCATCAAAGCTGAGACTTGGTGCTGTGAGATAGAATGCAGGATCTAAATCATAATTCATTTTGCAGGTTTTACGAAACTTTTCAAAAATATCGCTCAATATTAAAACATCGCTCTTTACATATAAATCAGTATATTCTCCGAGATTCTTGATATTAAAGCAGTGCCAAACATTTTTTGCATGATCATAATCCGATTTGCTTAATGCCTCATCAGACAGATTATTATAAAACTTTTCTATTGAAGGCAATTTCTTTTCTTCGTACACCTGCCAGTTTGACATGTAACTGTACGGGTATACACCTTTTCGACTAAGCAAAGCCACTTGACTTTCATTATTAAAATATGCACGCAAATTTATGAAATCATTTTGCTGCAGATTTTTAGCTAACTGTTCTAAACTTGTACCCAAAAATTTAAATGAGTCAACAAAGCGCACCGCAACAAAGCTAGTCGTTGAAATCTGAATAAACTTGGTAAAAGAAATATAGTTCTCCTTGTTTTTAGGAATAACTTTTATTTCTCCAGGAAAACTACTTAATTCGCGAATAATCAAATGACAGTCATAACCTGATAAGTTATGAAAAAATTCCGGGATAAATTTAGGAATCCTAAATTGAAGATTACAGGACGAATGAGCAGCACCACGATATTTACCGGTAAAGTGACAATGATCCCGCACTTTATCATCAATTAGTAAATGCGAGCACAAATAACAATTCTCAGCTTTTTCAAAGTTCGTTCGATCCTCCTCATCATAAATTATAGGAACAGGACTATCAAACGCAGATTGAATAAGTGTGTAAATTCTTTTTATATCTTTTTGTAACCTTTCAACAAATATTGTAGCACAGTCGGTTCCTCGATATGTCACCAGATGGTTACGCGAATTATCATAATTACAAACAATATAATAGTCAAACGCTGATGGCACATGTTTTTGTACCTTTGCAGTGTATGCACCTGTACTTTCGGAGCAAGGTTCTAATATCGTCTCAAAGTCAGCGTAAATGATGAAGGGTACATCCTGCATGCAATGATAATTTTTAAATTGCATCGTGGTACCACCGTCAGGCAATAACGTAACCACTCCGCCGCACACATGGCTATCATGATCTTGTTTTGATTTGAAAAATAACAAACATTCGTCACAATAATGTAATTTCCCATGATGCTTCGTAACTTGATTTCGAACCAATTTTGTCAAATCCTTTATAAGGCAATAATGGGATTTGGAGTCCTTCTCTAACAAAAGCATATTAACATGTTTTTTTTTTCTTTAACAACGTTTTATATAACGGTCCGACAATGTTGTGTTTCTCGTCTAATCCATACACATTAATACTGATTCCATTATTATTTATTTCAAAAGTTTTAATATCTTTTAATGATACTGGAAAATGCATATTATCAACATTCAAAACTTCAGTGAAGTATGGATATGACGATACTCGGTTAGGATTTTTTACATCAGGATATAAAGCGCTCATTACTGTCCAGGCAAAACAGTATGCATCACTGTTTTTAATATTTATACATGCTTTTTTAGCCTTGATTTTTTTTGGCAAATCTATATAACTAGAACCTCCCGATGGTGAATATTTGTTAATGTTTGTTTCAATATATAGAATATCTAAAAGGGACCAACCACTTCCTTTTTCTTGGAACTCATCTATCTTTTTACAGATTATTTGAGAAACGTTTTCTAATAAATCATCGAAAGTGTAATTTTGAAATATAGCAATATTTTCTGTGGCAAATGATTTGATTTCCATTGAATCATCTCTGGGCAAAACAACTTTAGCAAATAATTCAAAGTTTACTTTTACACTGATGTGGGAAGCAATAGCGGAATCAAGTACTTTGCGCAGCCTAGACGAAATAGAATGCATGAAGTGCAATGGTGAAATTATTGCCAACTCTTCACCATTAGGCGCACGCTCACGTTCGGCGCTGATGCGGTATGATACAATGCGACCCTTAAAAGCTGAATTAACTGTCTCAACTCCTACATCATAATATATTACAGTATTGTTCTTATGAATATTACTGCGCAAGTGTCCTGAAAATGCTTTTCTGAGTATGGATTTTTGACATACTGAGCAAAAGATCGTTTTAAAATTAGGCATTTTAAGATTTAGGGTAGAGGTAATATTAAGAACTAATGTTTAAAATATTTATTATACAAATTATAATCCAATAATAACACAATGTAATAAAAAATAAACTACAATCTAATCTTAGCTAAACAGAAATAAAGTTGAATCTACTTTTTCTTATCAGCGTAATATGTGGGTTCAATATTATTAAACAATCTCCTACTATCCTTAAATAGTTTTTTAATACCGGCCCATAACGGCTCGTCGTGGTTCAGCCGGACTCTTAGGCAGCCGTTCCACTTGTCGAAGCGCTCTCTCGGGTTGACGTCAATTATTTCCGCCACGTCGAACACACGCAGGTCTATGAAAACGTCGCCGTCAGCCTGCAGCATGCCCTGGCGGCTGATGCCGCCCGCAACCCGCCGCGAAAGCGAAGACCACAGCGACTGATGTTTTAAAGCAGGCTCGCTGGCGTCTCCAAACAGCTCATCGGAAATGCCGCTGCCAGTTTTGCTCCTCTTCCTAGAGAAAAAAAAAAAAACTTGTTCAAAATGTTATCCTAATTAGTTACTAGTCGTGAAACAATGGTTCGCGAACGCTTAATAAGTACTGTTATTTAATTACTAAACAAAGGGAAAATATAGGATTAAAAATATTTAAATTAGCACTAAATGGAATCGAAGTGCAAGTGAGCTGTTAATTATTTTAATAGGGCAATAACACAGTTAAAATTTGCTATAACAACAATGTTATTTATACGTACCCAGTCTTTTTTTTGGTCGACTCCTTCTTTGCAGTTTTGATCTTGCTGTGACTGACCTTAGTTTTCTTGGAGGGACTGTAACAAAATTGGTGTTGATCAGAAACACATATCATTAATTTATAACAAAAACGTAGTAAGAAGGTAATTAAATGTACCTTAGATCTTCTTCTTCGTCCGAGGAGCTCGAGGAGTCAGAACCCGCCGCAGCAGCGTTGCGCTTCTTACACTCTGATTCAGCCCTGCATTTATTAAAATAAACATTTTAGAGTTATCACAATAATAAATGAAATAGTAAATGTACATTAGCCTAACAAATTTTATTAATTTAGGGTACGAACCTTGACTTTTTTTTCGTTTCCTTAGACTTGCTGCTGCTGCTTTTGCTCGTTTTCTTTGGCGGGCTGTAAGAAAATTAGGTTTTATAGCAAGTTTCAAAGTATTGTTATCAACTAATATTTTAGTCTTTATAATTTAGTAATGAATATTTACCGAGTATCTTCTTCCGACGAGTACTCTGACTCTGACTCCAAGCAAGCTGCGGCGCTACGATTCTTGTAGTCTGATTCCGACCTGTAAGTAAATTATAAGAAAAATAATAATGAGAAAAATACATCTGAACGGACTGTGCAATGAAACGTAAGTACTAAGGATTGAGTATTTCAGTAGTCTAGCCAACCTGAAACCCTAAATTCGGACACTTAAACAAAACATTTGTACTGAGTCTACTATGAAAATTTGTTTACTGCCTAAACCTTGAGAGCCGAAAAAAAGAATATTTTAATAAAAGTTTGGGGGTCATTTGCCTAGCAGTGTGACACTCACGGTCCCAAAAAAAAATCAAATAAAAAAAAACAAAAAAAACTCACGAACATTTTCCCAGAAGTGAAGCTGGAGCGATGAGTTGCAGCACGAAGAGTTGAAGATTTTAGATATTATCGGCGATAATAATGATAATTACTTCACTTACCGCTTATTTTATATCAGAATTTTCACTCACACATAAACTGTAACCCCAATCAAAATTACGCACACACTAAATAATGCCGATCAGCAATTGTTTGAACAAATAAGTTTATCAAATTACTTTAATAATATTTTTTACCTATCAGCAACTTTTATTCGCATGAAAATTACGAATAATTTTTTCAATCTATAGGGATTGACCGCGGCTTCACCCGCATAGGATCTAGATTTTTAAACAAAATTGATTTATAAAGATTAGCTTGCCAATTTCATCCAAATCAGTCTAAGGGCGTACATGACTCAAGAAATCATCTTAGTAGCTCAAAGTATGTCAAATTCAGAGCTTCCTGAAATGAGCACCTCACAATTGCAGGCACACTTATTTACAATTTTATAAATCGTAGGTATGTAGCTTGAGACAATAAGTGTTTCCCAATAGTGGGAATACCTACAGGATCCTCAAATGGTTTAGGTACTTGTGGTAATCCTGATATTATTTTCTGGATTTGCTAAATTAGATTTAGATTTTAGATTTTGGTGTACAGGATCCTCTACCCAAAGATGATAATGTACTAGTTTATTTACTAGCTAAGCTTACAGTCTTGACAGTTTGTTATTTTAGATCCATATTTCATCTTAATCCGTTCAGCTGGTAAAGCTTATCAGTAACAAGTCAATAATCGATTGGTAACTACGAAATCCATCCATTCGCATGAAAGATATGAGGTAAAAAATAAATTTAAAAACATACTTGCAGAATGATATGTGCGAAAAACATAACCTTTCTTTGGCAGTCGAGTTAAACAAAAATTTATATTAATTACGATGAAAACTTTGACGTCAATATTATATCAATTTACGCAACATACACTTGAGAGCAAAATAATGGATTGGCTTTAGGATTTTTAAAAAAATACTGATATTGACATGATTTTTAAATTCTTCATAATCATAATCTTAACTGTTTTTATCACTTGTTAGAAAACCTCAAATTCCTTCTGCATATAATTTATAGTATGTAAGTACCCATAAGTATTGTCTCTTATATTCTGACAATTATGGTCATGTTAAGTAATAGCATACAGATTCCTAACATTACAAAGTTTTTAGAATCAAATTAAAGATATAAAACAATATACATATAAAGACTGAGGTATAACAATTATTGAATTCATTGTACATATTAACATTCTTAGTTACCATTCATTGCACGCAAGTGTAATGTGTAATAAGATATGTTAAGTTAACAGAATTAGGTTCGCACACTGTGTGTGCTAATTAAGCAAAGTTGATTATAAAGCTGTGAATACACTGCATCATTTGGGTGTTTACAATATGATTTATCTTAGATGCAGTTTACTTTACGTATTCCCAGGTTAATATTCTAGGTGATCATAATTTAATTGAAACCAAAAATAATCTGTGATGAGAATCCAGTTTAGCATAAGTTCCATTAGTATCAAGCGACACTATTACAAATAGGTTTACGGGTAGGAAAACGTGTTCGCCCGCAAGCATATTTCGACCGTTGGCGTTCGAAATGTATGAAAATTCGCGCTGCGTTCCGTCTGCACACGATCCTATTAAGCGCCTGGGTAATGGAATCAGAAACAAGGACCCAGCCACGGAATCAAACCCGTTATTTCAACGTTGTCAATACTTTGATAACTGGTGTGCATGCCTTTCGATCATGTGGTCGTTTGTAGTCGCTGTAAGTAACTATTCATTAAAATAAATAAATTAAGTACCTAGTATGCTTGGCTATAAACAGTGTGCTCGCGCCTTAATGTTCACGCGCAAGTAAACCTGTGATGTCACGTTTTTTCATTTGAAGCACAGTTCCGATCAGCTAGTGTGTTATTAAGTAGTTAAAATTAAATATTCAAAAACTTTGCTTTTAGTATTTAAATTTTCATTGAAATCGTTTATTAATATTTATAACCATCATTTATTGAATAGGCGGGCTGAATTGTTTTTCGTGCAGAATTAGGTAATTAAAGTTTAAATATCCTAAACGTATTATTTTATTGTGGTGATATTTTTAATGCTAAGTGAGTGCCCTGAAAGTTGGGATGCAGCCTGAAATGAGTACCCAAATTGGTATGGTTGTAAACAAGGCATTACTATATACCCACAATCAAATAGTAAGTTTATTAATTTTTAACGTTTTATTTTAAGTTGGATGGTTGATTGTAAAGATAATTGTTTAATGCCTATGTGAGTGCCCTGCAAGTCCGGGATACAGCCTGAAATAAGTACCCATTATGGTACGGTTGTAAACTAGAGCATTAACAATACATCTTTTATCAACGTCCATTAAAATTTAGAGTTAAAACGTTAATTTTTAAGCTCAGTATTAGCCAAATAAAGTAACAATACCAATTGAGATCGCAAGTTTTTATTTATTAGAGTGAAAATCAGTTCAGCCCGTTATTATTTATAACCGTTAATAATATCTCACAATTAGTAGATCAAACAATAAGGACATAAGTTTTTGAAATAATTAATTACTGTATCTGTGTGCGTGTGTGTTATTTTCTCAATTGTGCATCGGTTTCATGATCGTCGATTGAAAGAACAGGTATGTTTGCATATCAGTAACTCAAATTGGGAAGGCTAGCTCACGTCGCCGTTTTAAGTGGCGTCGTGAGCTAGACTTCCCAATTCATTTACTACTATTCTATTAGACTAAATAATAAGTAAATGCTATACATAAAAGTGAGAAAATGATATTGAGACATCTCTTAGAATAATTGTACGTCGGATTCAATGGTTAAGTAAGACACACGAAACTGCAACGGGCCAAGTTTTGGAGTTGATTTGATAAGCTACAAGAAAGGCAATATAAGTCCGTTTTTCCTTGCTAGTTGAAATATGTAAACTATCGTTTTGCAATTTATAATATAATCTCAGTGAATAAAATTTATTTACTATTTAGTTCAAAAAGATCGCAGTGCTAAACGAAGAATTACTTATGTAGTTGGTACATTTTGTGTTTATCCTATTTTAAAATGAATTATTTCGGTAAAAAGTAATATCAAGATTATTTACAATATTTACAAGCAAAAGAAATGGACTTTAAAGTTAAGATGATACCAGTTACTTACTCTTAAGTACAATACCAAACGTCAAAATATTGACAAACTATACAACGCAGACAAGTTAACGGTATTGCTCTAAGCAGTTACTGTACTTATTGTTGACTCAAAATATTTTCCAACAGCAAATCTCTGAGGGCCTCAATTATGATCATTATACTTTTTAACCTGCCTTTCCATTTGTTAATTCTATTCCTCAGAGTCCCTTAAGTTGGAACGGAAAAAGGGAGTTTTGTTTAATTTATTTCGTCCACACTCCATCTTCCGCGGGCAGTTTGGTCATGTCACCCGTTAAAAGGAAGCTAAGTTCATTTATGTTGTGAAAAATATTATTTTCAAAGGATTTGCTTGACATTCAAATAGAATTTCGCCTTTAACCACATTTTTGAGAGTCATCATTATCACAACTGACATCGGGTGCGATCGAGGAAACAAAGGACATTCACTGCTGAATATAGGCCGTATGGAACCGTGGAGAACCACGGTTTTCCACATCGTTTGATCACAAGCGGTCTACATTCAGGTTGGTCTAGCAATCTTTACACGGTCCTCTCTCCATCTTTTCGGTGGACGTCCTACGCCGTGTCTTTGGTCGAAGTATTTCCAATCTAGCACTTTTCTGCCCCAACGGCTATCAGTTCTTTGCGCTGTGTGCCCTGCCCATTGCCACTTGAGCCTACTGATTCTCAAAGCTATGAAGCTATGTCCGTGTCCATATGTTTTTGGGAGTAGTCACCTATTCCGTAAATAAAATACCTACTAACGATCGTTTTATAACAATTTACCATCCACCTAAATACTACAATAGCATTTCCTTAAATTCATTATCGTTGTCTGGTTCTTCGTAACACAAAGAAAAAAATCCTTGCTTCGAAACCAAACAATTGGTGTGTTGTCTGGCGCAAATTTGTTATTATTATATTAATTTACGCGAAATTACTGTTGAAAAACCTTAACTGAATGTTTGTTTTTTATTAGATTATTAACCTATGCGTGTTTTACCGCGATATTATAACTTGTACGGAAAGAGAAAGATGGAATACCTATTGCCAAGAATATGAAATACGCTGCCCAAAAGGCTCCCAAAAACATTTGTAACTGGGACTTCAAAGAATGTAAGACCCTTTTCCAAACATTTTTTTATACTAGATGCCAAACTCGCCTACTGCGAGATAAACTTACTTAAGATTTTTTAGAGTTGAAATCAATGTTAATTAGATTAGGTTTTGATTATTGTAATGAAAAAATAGTTTATAAATCTTTGTTCCCAGTTATGAAATATTTATAAGCTGATACTTTTCTTTTTAATACGTTAAAGGTTTACGTTGAAGGGCACATATAATGCAATATTTACAAAAAAAAAACTAAAGCTCTAGATTGGAGACCAAAGACGCTGCGTAGGACGTCCTACGACATACCGACACGATAAATAGGCGACCTTGTAAAGATAGCAGGATTAAACTGGATGCTGACCGCTAGTAATGGAAAGCCCTGGGGGAAACCTATGTACAGAAGTGGACGTCTTTTGGCTGATAATGATGATGATGGTGGTTTGTACATTGAATGATATACCAATTATTTGAAATAGCTCACCTATCTATACGTTTTTTTTTTGATGACCACCAAATGTGCAATTAAAACTGGCCAGTATTCTATTCTATGAAATAGGAACCAAAAACTGCGCCCGGGCGGGAACCTGCAACTTCTGGCTAACCGGGCCAAACGCTGTTCAAATTGAGCTACCGTGCAAGAATATAAAATATGCCACTGTATATGTTAAAAACATTGTAAACGTTAGTTTATACAAAATAACTTCTATATATTAATTTTCATTAGGTCTGTCAATCCTGATTAAATTGACTCATCCACAACATATTCTATTGAATTTCTAAATATACAAAGAGGGATTATTTCAGACCTTTTCATTTGACCGTCTTGTCCCCTTAGGCTACTGATTAAAAGACGAGTACCTGCCCTAGATTTAATTTATTCTACGCACATTTGGGGTAGACCCTTTCACGGAATGATGGGCGCACACTCTCGTTTTTACCCATACTAAATATCAATGGATCGTTCCCTTCTGTAAAGTAGTAGAAGAAGAAAAAAACACTTATAAACACATAAACTACATGTTTCATTTATGCAAATGATTTCATTCTTATATCAAGAGATACGTCGGTGGCCTCAATCTATACTAGTATTATAAAGCTGAAGAGTTTTTGTATGTTTGAACGCGCTAAACTCAGGATCTCTGGATCGATTTGAAAAAATATTTTTGTGTTGGATAGCTTATTTATTGAGGAAAGCTTTAAGGCTAGGCTAAACATCACGGTGCAATGGGAGGGAAGGGTGCAAAATCAAGACGCGCAGACGAAGTCGCGGGAATCCGTTAGTACTTAATAAATGATATATAACATCCTCTACAATCCTCAGTCCCCAACCTATCTCCAATATCGATTCAAACGACTGCCCCCTTCCACACGCTCTAGGAGACCTTGCATCACCGCCACACTCGAATTTCCAAGGAGCAATACAAACTTTTTATTTGACTTTAGTTTATTATTATTTAAAAAATATAAAAACATTATAACTTTTATTTTCTGTACTTATAATATCTCTTTTAGGGATAAGCCCACCTTTGTTCACATTGTGACTTCATGTATTTCCTATACAACTTACGATATATATATATATATATATATATATATATATATATAACTAAAACTTTAGGGGTTTATTTAAAACATATATATATATATATATATATATATATATATATATATATGTTTTAAATAAACCCCTAAAGTTTCGCCATATCTACCTGACATTTCTTGTCAGGTCCTTCAAAAGCTATAACCAATTTTATATCATTCATTCGGTTTTAATGCAATTGCAAGGATATAGGATAGGGCAATTCTCAATGACCTAGCAATCATGTCTTACATGATATAAATGCTACAAACATAGTGAAGTTGATACCCATTTGTATGGAATTCCGATTTGTACTTGGCCGTTTTTGTTTGTTTCTTCTTCCACCAGCTAACATTTTTATTTTATTTTTGCCCTTAAAGTATTGTAGGAAGTGTGCACCCAGCTTACAGGCTACATCACACTTATATCACCTTAGGGGTTATGTTCATTTTTTTTTAGTAGCGTGTAGTTCTATGTTAAGGCTATACGTCTCTATTCCAGAGGGTTAAGGCTATTAGTTTGAATTAAAAATAAAGAGTCTTAGTGGTTTTTTAGTACCTAGTACACAATGCAAAAGCTATATAGCGTGTTTCAATCGAAAAAATATTTAAGCAGCTGTATAACACTAAAAAGAAAACATGGTAGTACCTACTCTTGCAATGTAGCAATCACTAGTCATCAAAGCACTAACACAATTCTGCGAGTCTACATTTTCAATTGATTTAAAGTAAAGTTATCTAGTAACACTTATTTATTCATTTATTTATACTTTATTGCACTACCAAATTTTTTATAAAGCTTGAACTTAACGTCATATGTCATTATCTACCTTACATACTTTTGGGATAAGCAGAAATTATTGTGGGCGGTGTGACAAATAAAACGAAAATGAATTACTATTACATAAAAAAGTAAAATTTTCCACATACAAAAAATGCGTAGGCAATCTTTAATGTACAACAATGAAAAAAATGAAATATTTTACAATAAATACTACATAATCTAATATAATATTATATTCTTCATAAGTTTCATACCACAAGCGGTAAAAATGTATTCACGCGATCAGACTTTTTTGTTTTTGCTATACGAAATTCTATTTCTTACAATATTCAACAAGCTTGTTATGTAATTCTCTACAAGTTTGTTTACGTAAAACGCGTGTGACCCAAATCGTAAACAAACCAATACGGAGTACATATTCATTAAATTTACGACGTATCGGAACAACACGATACGCCGAAACGTTCAGGCGGAATTGCCGAAAAAAGAAACTTTGCCGTCATGTATAAAATATAGGTAAAATATTTCATAGATATCGATTACAGGAACCGGGTGAAATACGGACGACCAATTTATGCGAAACATTATACGGATTGATGACTCCGCTTAACCTGTGAGCCGCGTGGTTTTACGTTTTTATAAATGGTCACACTTATTTACATACGAAATACGTGTTTTTTTTTAACAAATAAATCAACTTATTTGCTGCCGTTAGCCGTCCTGATAATATCTATTAATATTAATTTGTTTGAAAAAAATATGTATTTCATTTTCACAGGTTTCTTTTTCCTTCAATTTTGACGTTACCCCTACTTCTTTTTATGTTGTTTACGCATATTATGTCAAGCAAAAAAACTGGTATGTATCATAAAAACTGTTATTGAAAAAAAAACTGAAACAGTACAATTTTTATGTTATCTTGTTTATGGTATGTATTGTTTGTAACTAAGTGCCTATTTAGGTTTCTAATTTAAAATCTTATTTAGAACCTATTTTTACTGTATCTGCTATACATAGAGGACTGGTATATTTGCCGTTGCATTCTGTAATTGTCTAGATTCCATAATTAAGTTGAAATTGTCACAAATGTATCTGTGTATAAGCAGCTGTTGTTTCCTTATTAAAAAAGATAGCAAAAGGATTCCCATAAATTAATTCATTGCTTTTTTATTGTGACCACTGAAAGTAAATAGCGTAAGCTGTCAAAAAGTAAATTATTTTTAATAATTATGGAGCTATTGGACTTAATGCTTGTATATACTTTTTACACAAGTTTCAGCCCACGACTTTGTTTCCGTAAATATGAGCCTATTGCAGTAAACGGCTAACTTTGATGAGTATGCAACAAAGAATTATTTTAATTTATACAAATATTTAATAAATCCATACATTGTGGTCCACAATTATAGCAAGTAAACACCTCCCAAGCCCGTTGTCAGACAACTTTGTAGCCTTTTTAGCATATTAAAATAATTAATAGATATTTTGTTTCCCTGCACCAACTTTTCGTCTAAACCTCTTCAACAAGTACCTACGTAATTTATTTTTGTTTTGAATTCCTTCACGGTATTGGCATTTTGAAAAAAAAAAAAACAAATACTTATCATAAATCCCAACGCTATCTAGATTTTATTCTTATGGATAAATTATAGATACTCAACTTAAAATTAAATCCATTCGACACCTCCTTTCATTTGTGACTTTACTGACTTAATAGCTCCTAAAGTTTACGTAATTATATTGTTATTTCAAGTATCCCATATTAATTTCGTTAAGATGCTAAAACTTAACATTATTATTAATGACCTTACAAGCGGCCACAGTGTGGTATTTAATATCAAAACCTGGCCAAAAACCTGATTTTTTATACTTGATTGCGAACCTTCTGTTCTATTAATTCAAAAAGCCAGATAGTTATTGAAACAAAAGGCGAAACCCGTATCGCGCTACCCTGACGGAGTGCATCACAGCACCAGTCGGAAGTTACTGTTCGCTAGCAGTGTTCGTGTGATTTGTCGATGTGCTCAGTTTATAGCGTTTTAAAAAGGTTTGTCTCTTTGTGCGGAAGCAATTTCTTTGATTTTTTTTGATGGATCCTTCTGTCCCAGGTATGTTCTTTGTATAACACCATATTTTTTAATGAAATTTCAGCCGATATTGTTTTAAACAGTTGATAAAAGAGGTGTACAAAATCGGTAGATATATTTGAAGTTTCAAATATTTAAAAAGGGTTTTGTTGTACTTCTGAACATTTCTAAGCTGTCAAAAATATTTTTTTATATGAAACAGTCAGTACATAAGATGATCCAAAAATAGTTAGGCGCCCGAAACCGCCCCTCATTTTTTAAGATTTTTTTACCTGACCTATTATATTTTGGGGTAAATTATAGACATTATATTTTTATTATTTATTTTGTTATAGGGCCTTCTGGATTGAGGTCTATGACTCGAAATGAGTTGTATATCGTTATGAAAAGCATGAGAAACTCAAATTTATGGAACAAGAAATTTTAAGTAAATACGACGAAAGTGATTCATTAGTCCTTGCTGATACAAAGCAAAAGCTGTCCATTATTAAACACCAACTCAAGCAAAAATGGTTAGCGGCCCGAAAAACACAAGTAAGATTTGAAGTAACCTAGTATAGGTACCTAAAATTAGAAATCTTTTATATTTTCCACAATAATTTATTATTAATTAATACTAGACGAATATTAAACACTTTAAGTAATTATAATTTTGTATTGTTACATTAGTGAGTCCTGGTCGACCTCAAAAGGCTTTCATACAGTCCAGTGAAAGAAGCAAAAGACAAAAAATGAAAGATCTTAGATCGAAGGACGTGGATGAGTTAAAAAGGAAAATAAAAAAAAAACAAATTCAAGACCAATTCAAACAACAACTGGGCCTTTTAGTTGACATTCCCAAAACCAATTTTAGGAAATACGAATGATGGCAACACCAGCAGGCGATTTTTTGAAGAATACGAAATATCAGCAGCCATAACAGGAGTAGACAAAGATTTAATTTATAGGTAGATAATATTAGACACACTATGTTGTCGACTTAAAATAAACACAGAAGCGTATGAAAAGTATTGTCAAGAAACTGCCGAAATATACGTGACATTATATAATTTTTATCCCTACCTTGCACAAAATAGTTTGACATGAAGCTGAAGTTATCAAAGAAGCAATTCTTCCAATAGGACAATTGTCAGAAGAAGCTGCGGAGGTCAGGAACAAACACATAAGGTCATATAGATTAAATTACACCCGAAAATTTTCACGAGTTACCTGCAATGTTGATATTTTGAATCGACTTCTTTTAACTTCAAACCCCCTACTAACTGGAACGAGACATCAGTTTAATAAGAATAAAAAACTACTATCGTCTGATGTACTATGTTTGTTATCAGAAAGTGATGTAACAAATGTTAATAGTTTAGAACTTAGTAGTAGTGATGAATAAATATTTTTATATGTTACAAGTCGTTGTTTTATTAAATTTATCATTTTAATTATTATGTAGGGGAGAGAGGGGCATAGTGGAAGAGGGGGGCAAAGCGAAAAATTTGATTTTACCAACACTCTTTCACCCAACGGCACCCGCACCTCGCACAAGCCTAGCGCACGTCCGACCAAGGTCATTGACCAAAATCAGTCCGGCTAGCACCACCTAGCGGGCTACCCGGCTACGCGATATGTATCGAGTGAGTTTGTTATGAAATTCAAGGATTTGGGAGGCTGGATATTTATGATAAAAGTGAGTAGTGGCGGTGTATTTATTATTTTAATCTAATATCTGTTTATTCTACTACACCCAGACATTTAGTAGATTGAGCAAATTTTAATATTTGTTTAGTAATGAATTGAAAACTATATTATTATCATAAAGGCAAAGTGGAAAGAATTACAAGGGGGCAAAGTGGAATAATAATAATAAATAATAATAAATAAATAGTTTATTTTCTCACCATACTTACACATAGATACATAGTTTGATTAATTGATTAACAAAATTTCGTCACAAAAACAAAAATATGCAAGGTATGGTGGATTGATACCTAAACTAGGATGTTTCCTGTATCTTAGGTTATCAACCCTCCACCCCATCAGATATAGGTATTACTTTGTTATTAAATCTAAAGTCACTTATTACAATTCAGAACACGATATAAGCCAGACATGAAATATATATTATTATTATTTTTAATAAGGAGGGTAGTATGGTAATTACAACTCAACTGCATGGAATGATTTCCACTTTTGTTGACAGTTGATTTAATACGTTATATTAAAGTGACATCAACTTTCATTTCATAACTACAAAAGAAAAACATACCAATGCTCATGAACGTAAGGTCAAATGAGGAGAGCGATCGAGCGAGTTCGGTATCCAAAAAATATGGTATCCCAATTGGAACTCTCCATCGCTCATGAACTTTGTGGTGAAAAGGAAGGTGGTTGTTTTGTTTGTGTTAAATATAGAAACTAATGCATTTTGTATGTGAATGTCAGATTTGTGCCTTTTTAAATTAAATAAAAAATCACTTTACCTACTCCTAATGATAAAAAGTGGAAAGTCTTTGATTCGAAATAGTTCCTTTATACCAAATTAGTTGATTATCTTACTTAATTTTATTGATTTCATTAGCATAATACTCAAGTTAATGGGAAATACGCCAAATAAATCCCTTTTTCGCTTTGCCCAATGTGTAATTCCACTTTACCCTTGTGATAAGGGCAAAGCGGAAAATTACTACTTCTAAAAAAAGTTAATTTATTACCAAAATGGTTAAGAATTCGTTGAAAATATTTAACCCTATCTGTAATACAATAGTTCTAGAACTATTACGATTAAAATTTGACTTCAGAACTACTCTAGTCCTTTTTATTTTTTCGATTGAAGTTAAGTATTCCACTATGCCCCCCTTTCCCCTAATTAGCATCTGTAGCTATTAGAGGCATAAAATATTTTTGGCCAGGTTTTGAGACCAAATACCACACTGTACGGCGTCTTATCCTTAATGCTCGGTCAGTCTCAGTGGTGTCACTCTGACAAGGGAAGGGACACAGCTCGTAACCGTCCAATTTGATTTAGTAACCATAATTCTAAGATTAATTTATTTTAGGGAACCAAGCGCTTATAAATCCACAACTACAACCAGGAGGCCGATACTCGCGGCATTCGAACTTCTTTCGTGTGTTAATTCGATTGCGAGTTTCACCGTTTTACCTAAAAAATAAAATCTAACTACATAGAAATCGTGACCCTGAAAAATCAAAAACTATTTCAGTTACTATATATAGATTTCTTGTGATAGGTATGTAAAACTAGGAATTCTTTGTGATCGTAAATATGAATTAGTTTATGATATAATGTGCTTTCAGTTTCAAAACTTGAAAAGAAAGTACTGTTAGCATTTTATCCGTAATCAGCATATGCAGTGACTTTTCATTATAGTACACATAGATATATAACTTCTCTATTTATTTTTCAGATGGATTTAAGTTTAATGCCTTGCACGCACTGAACTTCAGTTTTAGTCACATAGAACTGCCTTCAATAACATAAACACTAAGGTGGACTTGCGCTAGATAATTTAACCCGGTATTACGCTAATCATGGATTAAATTTTTATTCTATCGATACCAACGTCAAATAAATTGAACGAGACGGAATGATGATTTAATCCAGAATTAGGGTAATCTTGGTTTATACCATCATGCGCAAGTGGGCCTAAAAGGACTAAAATAACGCTAATAGAATAAACAAACTCATTTAAAGTCGGTGGATGGTATGCATACGTAGACTGCTGCCGTCCGTTAAGGTTGACATCTTGCACTGACTTTTGATGAGTTTGCTTCACCTTTTAGCGTTATTTTAGTCATTTTAGTATCTTTTTCAGGCGGTAAATTTTAGTTTAAAAAAATATCGTTTTTAGTTATTGTTTCTCGCTTTAAGTTACAATGTACCTGATCAAACTCAAATAGTCAATAAACATTTTCCTAACTGTAGCAAATACTTTGCTGAATACTGCATCCAAATGCGACATATTCGCGGAGAGGCACACGTGCAAAGATACAGTTCGAACTGAGAAATTTGTTAGCACAATTCTGCGACCCCACAAAAGCATCTGTGTCAGACAGACTCGACCGCGTGACGTCTCGAATCTACCCAGAAATCTGCTAAATTGCCCAGAAAACGCAACTTGGTGGAATCATTCGTACATAATTGCAAATTATGTCTGCTTATCATTGTTTGTCGAATATTATAAACAATGATTTTATGACTTTAAGAATTATAAATATTTTTACTTACTATCGATTTAAAAAGATCTCAATGTCAAAGTCAATGTCAATGTCTCTTTGTAAGTTGTTAGTTTTGAGTTTACCTTATTTCAAAATAAAGATATAAAAAGCTTATGTTACGTAGGAACCTAAAATTGCGCACGGACGGGACTCGAACCTGCAACTTCTGGCTAACCGGGCCAAGCGCTCTTCCAATTGAGCTACCGAGCTTTCGTTCCAACTGTGTGCAATTTCTGGTTTCTGGACACTTACGATTACGCGTGACGTCAGCGCTATCTACCCGTCTGTTTATGCAACAGTGGGCCAGGTAGGTATTCATTTAAAATTCAACTTATAAATTGATAACGCTTCGCTTTTTCGCTTCGATTTTTGGTTTCTTATTTCATCTTTAAGATGATAAAATATGATACTGTAAGTGTTAAAACATTCTTAAACTAACGAAGAAATATATTTTGATTTTTTTGGGACACCAAAAACCAGTCATTCATTTTGTATCATCCCCATAATACTGCGTGTTTTAGAACGTGCGTATCTTATAAAGGGTGCTAATTACCCTATTAATTCTGGTAATTAAGTATCATTCATGCTACAGTTAGTTAAATTAAATGAGCGTAACACTTCCCTTGACGATGTGAGATTGTTCTTGCTAAAACACTTGACAAAGTTAGATTTCTCATTCAATTTATACCTTAAAATGTTAAGACGCTAGATTTAAATTTTTGCTGTTATTCATTTGTGTTTATTTTGGAGTCACGTTTTTTATTTAAACACCATCCCTATTAAAAAGTGTGCAAGTAGGCGTTTCATTTAATTTGGCAGCCATGGTTCCAAAATATTTTATGTGAAATTGAATATCGGTGCAAATATATATATACATATATATTTTCGAACTACTATTTATTGCCGAAACCATTCTGTTGTTGAATTTGAACACAAATATTTAGTTGATTATTGAATATACTACCTTTGGAGACGGGCGTATGAAGAAAAGTTTTTTTTTTATTAAATGTAAAAAAAAAAATTTGAGTACCTAGTCAAAGAAGGTTAGTTTTCAGCAAAAAAATAATACAAATAAAAAATATATCTAAAGAAATGACCCAACCATCGTCTCAAAAAACAAGCAACAGTAGGATAACATGAGAAAAAAGTTAAAAAATATATTTATATCGGGCAAGCCTCAGAAAAGGAAATGGGTCATAAAACGTGTGGATATCTCATTCTTGGCCCATAATGATTGTCCAGTTGGGACAATTTTTCTATTAGGCCCCGTAAATTGAGGTCCGAGCCTAAACGATAGTATAGTTCGGAAAGGGTTCCGTTATTGGCAAGAAGTGTTTTTTTTAGAGGCCTATTTTTATATGGAATGGGAAAGAATTGAAAAATGAATTATAACCGTTAATCCCTCAAGCGTATGTGAACGAGACACAATAGATAATCTATTGTTATGCGATCGCATGCGACCGCTCGGGTGTTGAGGTAGTAAAAGCCAGGAATCGAACCCGGAACCTCGGGGCGGCGACGCCTTGAAACCAGCGTGCTTAACCACTACACCACGAAATTTGTCAATATAATAATCGGAAATAATATATACATACATAAATGAAAGATGAATCAAATTTCAAATAAGCCCGTACATAAATAACTTTTTGCATATTGGACCATCAAGCCAAGAACTGCCCAAACTTATTAATATTTTATAGGCCGTTATGCGTATAAAACTCGTGCAACCCAAAAGGTTTCGGCTCGAAAGGCACAAAGTTACAACCAATCGGCCAACTTTTCGGGTGATTTTTACCCCCATTGACTTTTAAGGTTTCATAGGAATTTCGCCCTTTATGGTGGAGAAGTTTATTAAAATCCGCTTTGTTTCGTTGTTGGAATTTGACGGGCGGGATAGCGGTTTTCCCATTTTCGGTCTTTGTGAGCTTTGTCACTCTTTGTAATTTTTAAGTGGTTATGTCACAAAATTTGATAAGGATCTGAGTTGTAAGGTACCAACATATATAAAATCGTGTACCTAAAATATGTCTTTAATTATGGACTTATTGCAGTCATTTGGTTAAAATCAGCAAGTTAATTAAATGCCCAGAAAATTAATAAAACACCGACTAATAATTAAATGTCTATGCTCAATCGATGATTGATTTGACCAAAAACCCTCAACGTTCAAAGATTTGGCCAATTGAAAATTAGCCTTTTAAAGCTGAATGACCTTGTTCAACCAAATTATTAAAATTTAGTTCAGTTAGTGTATGATATTTTTCTTTGTTGTTTGCAATTTAAACTGAAACAAAGTTTATTTTCAAAATATTTTTCAAAAGCAGAGGGATAAAAAATAATAAATTTCCTGAGTTTTTAATTTGAAATTACTTAATACGATCAATAATACTGAGGTCAGTTTATTGTCATTATTAAGTATCGTGCTATTTTGCAATTTTGTGTAAAAAGTGATTGTACTACTAAAATTCTGAATTTAAAGTAACATTTGTGTAGTAAATAAAAGTAAGTAACATCACAAATACTACAATATTTCTATACATCAAGATTTTGTTAGCGCGACAGTTATTTTAAGTGTACTTATTTTATTTGTTTTTTAGGTAAAACGGTTAAATCCGCAATCGAATTACCACACGAAAAAAGTTCGATTACCTCGAGAATCGGCCTCCTGATTGAATTCAATGAATACAAGACTTTCAGTCATCTGGCTTACCGTTGCCTTAATCAACTTGGCTAGTTGACGTTCAGCCATTTCACTAAAAGCTGGCGTTTAATTAATTGGCTGCGATAAACATATTGTTACAATAAAAAAAAACTTAAAAACGACCTGAAAACCAAAATGCATTGAAAAGTCTTAAATAAACTCTCGACCTTTTAAAATCCATTTTAGGCGTACAGATTATTTTAGGAGTCGTTCCCAAAATTTTGAACGTCTCTAGCATCAACTCTTAGAGCACCGAGTCCAAAAAGAAATCGTTCGCCTAAAATGGATTCTTTCCTAAGACGTAACAACACGTCAACATTAAGACTCTATTACCTAAACAATAAACGTGCCTTTAATTAAAGTATGAGGGGTTTCCTCGATTGCACCCAAATCCTATCATCAGATTCCGACTTAGCAACAATGGGACTAAGGAGAAAGTATAACCTCTAGATAGGCAAAATAATAATTCAAATCGGTCAACAAATGACTGTGAAATGAGTTAAGACAGCCACAAAAAAACTACATACTGTCGAATTGATAACCTCTTCCTTTTTTGAAGTTGGTCAAAAATAGGGTCTGATTATGTTGCATAAAGGTGATTATAGCCGTTTGTAATAGAGCCTACTACGCGGGTAAGAGTTAAATGATGCACGTAGAAATCGCTGAAATGTTGCCAAAATTTTTAAAGCATTTACATATTTTTTCTGGTGTTTTTTCTGGTGTATATTATCTGAAGTTTTAGACACAAATGTTCTTGAATGTTTTTAACGCTCACAGTGATATTTTTTTTATTCTTAAATGATGTAATGAAATCGTACATAAAAACTGTGGCTGGACCAACCATGTCGATTCTGTTAACCAAACTACGATAAATTTGAAGTAAGTTACATTATTTAAAATATTCGGTTAAAAGGGGAATCATGCTCTTAGATTATCATGATTTTGCTGATAAGGTATCTCTTTTAAGGATTGGTAGCGTATGGTATCACATTTCCTGTCCATTTAAATAAAATAGAGGTGCTACAAACCACAATCCTACTTATGTTATGCCTAAAAAGAAAAAAATGTTAAAGAAATTATGAAAAGTTGTTAAGGTATTGCCAGTAGAATACAAAGTGAGAACCACTATTATCTTAGTTCAATACGCCATTACCATACAAAAAATAAACAAATGCACACTTACCCAACCCGTGCTGCCGCGAAAACAAAATTTATCGTTCCTCGTATCAACAACTATTATGGTAGGAGCACTAGGAGATGGCGTACTCTGGAATATACAAGGTGTTGTTTTTTGTCAGCGACAAGCGACTCAGGGATGGTTGTACAAACGATACTGATGCCTTAAAAATATAAATATTTCTTTAATGGAAAAACCCACATGCAATTTATTATAACGATACTAGCAAGCGAGTCAAAATTACCAACGCCAGGTCGCCTCTTCGTAGCTTACGATTCGTAAATACGGCGTAGTATTTCCATGTAATTTAAAGATTTTTTCTTTTTTGAATAAACACAACTCATATTATCATCCCTGAGTCGGATGTCACTGACTAAAACAACATTCTGTATAAACGACTTCCCGAACATTTGATGCATAAAGCATGAAGTAAGAACCAGCTATAATCCCTGTTAAAGAATCACTATTTGTCGTTATGCCCATAGTTGAGGCTAATTCGGGCCATTCATTAATTTATTTATACTTTATTGAACCAAAAAATTGAACAAAAGGTGGACTTAATGCGATACGTAATTCTCTACTAGTCATACCTAAGTCATGGGCTAAGCAGAAATGATTATGGGCGGTGCGACAAACGAAAAAAATTTGTTACTATTTCAAAAAAATAGGGTAAATTTTACACATGAAAATACATACACAATATATACATATATCGTTCGTCTCGTTCTTCCTGTAGCCCTTCCTTCCTGTAGTGAAAATTGTTTATGTAGTCTTAAATTCGGTAAGATAAACATTTGAAAAACGCACGAGAACTGTTGCCGACAAACTATCTCACAGTTCGGCAGAAGTCATTTTTGTAATTAGTATGGAAAATATTGATTAAATAAATAAAAAACAATAAGTTACATAAAATGTTCTTCGATAATCATATATCTGTCACATCATAAATCTGTGATAAATAATGTAACTGGTGAAAAACCTCTGACATTTACTTAATAAAAGTAATACTTTTCTTTGATAGCCCAAGTTTTGAGCTAGAAGACGTTTCATGCTTTCAAACTGTCGTTACCGTACAACTCCAGTTATGTCCTTTCAGTAGTATAACATTTTATGATATTACATCGTTACCTACTTTTCGACTACTGCCCTAGGGTTAACGTCGTACGACTAGGATCACATTGAATATTTTTTTACTTAGTTATAATTACCGTCTTGGTGTAGATTTTACAATACATACGAAAACAATTATGAAAGATGTTAAAAATAAATGGATACTGAAAAATCATATTATTAGTAAATTTTATTTATTTATTTCGATTACTAGGTGAATAGGATAACTGAACTATCAGCTCTTACACTCATACCAATATCGCAATAACCTCATCCTTACACTTACACATAAAAACATCTCTTCTGCTTTTTACATTCAAGTAAAAATTAAATATTTTTCTCCTTTCTCGCTGCATTTCCTTTCACGTCTGTCACAGTATATTGAGTTCCGTTTCACTTCCATAGAATTTAATAATTATTAATTACAATACTTGAAATATTATTCTCTATTCCTATAAATATTATACTCTCCATAAGTACGAAGCCTTAAAAACTACTTTTTTATACTCGTTAAGTACCACCCAGAACCAAGTCCTTTTTATCTCATAAAAATAAATAAAATCCTAAGAAATAGCATTGTACCTGCGCCTTTATACGACTTGAGATACATTATCAGTTATTGCGTGACCCTAAGTAGTCGTATTTTAAGGTTATTCGCTGCTTTTGGGCAGCCTTAGTGCCACTGATGAGACGTGACAATGATAGGGTTCATTAAAGGCATAGAGTACATCATGAAAAAGTTTGGATTTATTAGGCACTTGATCTTGCGCTTGATAATGATTTTGTGTATATTGTATAGGTTAAATGATGTAGTAATAATTAACCCTTTGTGTGCGAGTCGGACTCACCACTGTGTTGTGAGTCCGACGTTGACGTCCGTGTGTTGTGGGTTCCGTGCCAACTTTAACTGAATAAGCAATATTTTTTTGACAGCAAACATAACTTTATTTTTCATAGTGTTTGTATATGAAGAACAAAGTTATATTTGCGGATGTTAAAATGTGCTATATTTCAAAAACAACAAGTTTGAACCCGTCCAAACTAATGTTCATTGAAAGTTTTTGTTAAATCTACATCATTTTTTTCAAAATTTTCACTCGCTTAGTTTAAAAGTAAGATGCCCCACATCTTGCACGTTGGTGTTGGGAACTAATAATTGCATCAGCTGTGCCGCATGCGTATTGAGGGAGGGCGGATGGTGCATCCTGCATTTGCCTGAACTAATACTAAACGCGGTGACGGTTCGTGTTGTTAGTTGCCTGCGCCGGCGTCGCTTCGCGGAAATTTAAAGCAAAATCTATACTAATATTATAAAGCTGAAGAGTTTGTTTGTTTGTTTGTTTGAACGCGCTAATCTCAAAAACTACTGGCCCGATTTGAAAATTTTTTTTTACGTTGGATAGTCCATTTATCGAGAAAGGCTTTAGGCTATATAACATAAAGATACGACTCATAAGACCACAGCAGAAATGAAAAATGTTGCGAAAACGGGAGAAAGATATTCCTTTTGAGAGCTTCCGCTGCATACGCTGCGGAAACCGCTTAAGTTACACAAAAATCATGTATGACAGGATTGTTCAGCATTAAAAGTTCTATAATAAAGTCCGCGACAGCATATGTCTATCTTTAATGGTTGACTTACTACAACCTTTTTTATGTTAATAAATTTGTAAAGGTGTCTTATACACACAGGTATTTATTCTTATCAAAATAAATACATTCATCATCACGAGCTTTTCATTTAGAACCAAGTTGCCCTTTATATCATTTGATTTCAATAAATATCTTAGGAGCTATCACAGTTTTAACATAACTCCGCATCAAAATAATGTTCGCAGCTTAAGTACAACGTGCGCTTGCGCTAATATATTATAAAGCTGAAGAGTTTGTTTGTTTGAACGCGCTTTTCTCAGGAATTGCTGGACCGATTTGAAAAAAAAATTCTGTGTTGGATAGCTTATTTATCGAGAAAGGCTTTAGGATATAAAATATGACGCTGCGACGGGAGGGGAGGGAGCAAACTCAAAACGCGCGGACGAAGTCGCGGGGGACCGCTAGTAATTTTATAAATTTCAACTTTGTAATAATCAGTGTTGGAATTTTCATAATTAATAAGAGTGGCGTGAGATTAGAATTTCAAATTGTACATTGTGACGTCACTCTACGAAGTTAATGCGAGTGATAATTGTTTTAATTATTCGGCACGGCGCTATGCTGAATACATTTGCTGCTTGTGCCTGAACAAGTTACTTTCTTGTGCATAAATAAGTACACCATAGTGAGTTCTCAATAAAAAGTCAAAACTTTAAGACGCAAAAAAATACACGGAGTTAAATAAATTGTTCTTAGTCTTAGTCTTAGACAAGATGGATAGACGACCTTGTAAAGATCGCAGGATAACACTGGATGCGGATTGTTAATCGCAGTAGATGTGAAAAATCGTGTGGAAGGCCTATCTTCAGCAGTGTTTGTCGTTTGGCTAATGATGATGATGAGGGCTACTGATATTATTGATCTTATCAATATAAGACGTATGTTTAATGAATTTTTTACGTATGAAGGTATAGGCCCCGCAAATAGCTGATGCGCCTACTGGCTATTTTTAACACGCTATTATTTGGTCGTCCGCGTCGTGTATGTTACTTCTCCTTTCGATATCCTGTTGTGTATGTTACTTGATTCTCCATCTTGTTTTTTTTTACGTTTTTTTCTAAAACGTTTAATTTTATTGTGTAAACTGGTTTTGAGGTTATTAATTTGACATGGTTCCAATGCAGTTGTCAAAATTATGTAACTGTTATTTCAAAAAATTAAGATTTCATGTGATGTTAAAGAATAGGTTACATTGAATCTTCGTAATTGTTCTTTGCTAGTTATTAAATTTTCAAAAGGACGTTTCATACTAAGGGGACATTATCCTAGGTTACCTAATATTTCGGCATTCAAACTCAATTTGACATCATCGTCTTCAATTTCAAGAGTAAATTGAGACAATGAAGCTTGATCTAATTGGAATATTAATTGTATCTGCATAACGATCTATCTAATTTGTACCAAGAATGTAATTATGATGGGATTAAAGGTAATCGATACACGAGGAATTTGGGATCTAAATTCCTTAGGCTTAAAATAAAGGAACCTTATTTTATTTAGCACTAATGACTTCCTACGGTTTCGCCCACGCAAACATGTATGTGAATTCTCGTAAATCCCTCATGATAATTATCAATCCTTGAGTGATAATTTCCGGTGTTAAAACATGACATAATAAAATGTCAATTTACATGGTATTTTTTATATCTAAGTAAGTAAAATTAAAAAAGAAAAGAAACAATAAAATAAGTAAGCCTATAATGTCCCACTGCTGGGCAAAGGTTTTACCTCAACTATAAGGTAGTTCGAGCCGCGGGCTCAGTGCGGATTGGTGGAGGGGTGTTTGCAAGGCAAGTGACCAACCCTGCTGTCAGATGTTATTAAGCCGCCCATAAGGCCTCTGACTAGGCTAAACGACTAATATCAATTATATTAGCCAGGACCATCGGCTTAACGTGCCTTCCGAAGCACGGAGATACTCGTGATATACGTCCCTTATACGGTCGGAATAGTCACCCATCCAAACACGACCGCGCTGTAGGTTGCTTTACTTCGGTATCACTACCAAAGCGCTGCTACCACTGCGCTACAAGCACCTCTATATCTAACATAAAAAAAAACTGTGAAAACACTCCGGGAGTGCCGGCAGAAGTGAAAACTTGAATATCAACGTTGTGCATTTTTGATTTTTTGGAATAGTTATTATCAATATAAAAGTACTATCATTTTTGTGATAGAATACAATAATAATAATAATAATAATAATACAATAATAATATTAATAATATTATTAATAATAATAATAATATAATATTTTTATAGAATACAATATTTATTTATTGCGCTATCGTACACAAACATTACAATTTATATTATATTAAATTACATTAAAAAGTTTATCTCTCAGAAAAATCAACTTACATCCATAATTTCGCCAACCGTCTTACGGTTTTTCGATCAGCCCACGTGTCCTGACGCGAGTTTCACATTTTTCCCCCATCCCACAAAAGTGCTCAACGCCGCTAAAGAAGTTTTCACTTCAAAAAACAGTTCAGAATTTGTAGTGGAAAAAGAAACATAGGTACTACATAGACTCCTTGGTATTGATAAGTGATATGTTTACTCAGCACGAAGTTTAATTAAACTTATAATCGCTTTAGGTCCGATTTGACCAACGTCAGATAAGTAATATTCGTTTAATATAATTTAAAAACCTCACCTATTTGTATTGTTAAGTGATGGAAATGGACGAAGGAACGAGAAGCAGAGGCCGCCCACTAACTACCGGATTAAAACAATTTCCAGCAAACCCCAGGATCATCACAAGTGGCAATTAAGTATTAGGAAGGCCAACCTCAAATAGCGAATGCGCCAGGGGTATGATAAGACCTTAAATTATTTTTCACTTGTTATGAAAAGATTTTGCTTCAATATTGCAAGTAACGCTGAAATTGCTGTTCTCACTGAGTGTGAGCAATGCAATATCTACGATATTAGCATATTTCACAATTTTTACACAAAAATGAAATTTTCTTTCCAACTGAAAAAACAAGCATTTTTCAGACATTGATTTGCCCTCCAGCCGTTAAGCCAACTGACCTATTTTACTGTCCCGCTGCGACATGACGGTGTTATAACGACAAAATATGGGTGCACTTTTAATAAACGGTGAGACTGATACTACGACATAAGGATTGTTAAACGTCTAGGCCCGATTTTACCAACGTCAAAAAGGAATATTTGTCGAATATAATATACTAGCGGTCCCCCGCGACTTCGTCCGCGCGTTTTGAGTTTGCTCCCTCCCCTCCCGTCGTAGCGTCATGTTTTATATCCTAAAGCCTTTCTCGATAAATAAGCTATCCAACACAGATATTTTTTTTTAAATCAGTCCAGCAGTTCTTGAGATAAGCGCGTTCAAACAAACATACTCTTCAGCTTTATAATATATTAGCGCAAGCGCACGTTGTACTTAAGCTGCGAACATTATTTTGGTGCGGAGTTATGTTAAAACTGTGATAGCTCCTAAGATATTTATTGAAATCAAATGATATAAAGGGCAACTTAGTTCTAAATGAAATGCTCGTGATGATGAATGTATTTATTTTGATAAGAATAAATACCTGTGTGTATAATACACCTCTAAAAATAATGCATTATTTTTTTACAAATTTATTAACATAAAATAGGTTGTAGTAAGTCAACCATAAAAGATAGACATATGCTGTCGCGGATTTTATTATAGAACTCTTGATGTTAAACAATCCTGTCATACATGATTTTTGTGTAACTTAAGCGGTTTCCGCAATGTATACAGCGGAAGCTCTCAAAAGGAATATCTTTTTCCCGTTTTCGCAACATTTTTCATTGCTGCTGTGGTCTTGTGAGTCGTATCTTTATGTGATATAGCCTAAAGCCTTCCTCAATAAATGGACTATCCAACGTAAAAATAATTTTTCAAATCGGACCAGTAGTTTTTGAGATTAGCGCGTTCAAACAAACAAACAAACAAACTCTTCAGCTTTATAATATTAGTATAGAAAACGCCTAATTTAAAAACGTCAACTATATTTGTAGGTAATCACTTATGTAAATGTAGTTTTAAAATCGGTCGTTATATACTTATTCGGTCGTATAAGTCTTAACTGACGTTAGTAAAGTCAGCCCTGAGTATAGAACTTTACTTTTTACTTATTTTTTCGGGTTTGAAAAAGCAGAAAACTAGTTAAAATGCTAAGTTTTCCGTTACTTGATTTAGTTTTCAACCAAAATATTGTGTCAGCTAAATTTCTTCAGGCAATTTTTTACCAAAAAGGTGACATTAACATCTCATATAAATGCATGTGCTCGTTTCTTTCATGCAATCGTTTTGAGCACGTGCAAAAATTATGCAAATGCTAACACAGTGCAGATGGGTACAGAAAGATAATTATATGTGTATATTAGCAAAGAATAATATGTTCATAAAGAATAAATAAGAAACCAAAAATTTTATTTTTTACGGGCGGGACTTTAACCAGCAACATCTTGGCTTACCGGGCCAAACGCTCTACTAATTGAGCTACCGTGCTGTCAGTCCGACCCTGCGAAATTTGTGGTCTCTTATGGATACGTCATTAGGCGTGACGT
Organism: Pyrausta purpuralis; assembly: GCA_963924145.1. Taxonomy (NCBI): domain Eukaryota; kingdom Metazoa; phylum Arthropoda; class Insecta; order Lepidoptera; family Crambidae; genus Pyrausta; species Pyrausta purpuralis. Next base: position 15,673,930 of record OZ001660.1, read on the forward strand.
AAACCAAAATAATATTATGACTAACTATAGAGATTCGTTGCTGTAAATTATCTGGTCCCAGCAAATACGAGTACTATAACCTTTATTATAACTACCATTATGACGGATCACTATTTTTGAATTTTAGATTGCAGTTTGCAAGTAAAATATTACTTTTATAATGTGGGCCTATATCCTACCATAAATAAGCGAAATTGTCACATTTGGTCATTAATTCATACAAACACCATTTCTGTTTTTATCAACACATTACCTCCTTTTTGTTGCAAATTGTAATGGAATAAAATGAGCAACAAAAATTATGGACCTTCTAATTTCTTTGGTGTTGTGACACTATTCTCGTAAATATTAATACGACCCTAGCTACGAGAATCCATTAAAGAATTTACATCCGAGAGAATTTATATGTTTCCGCCTTTCGGATGACTTTGCCCAAGGACTTCCTGCCACCCCAAAAGTTTCAGTGTATTTGATTGAAGACATACTATTTTTTTTATTTAAAAAAAATTGGCCAATTGATATATTGTTTTAGAAACTAGTGCCGCTACACGTAAGTGACACAGAAAAAAGACATTTAACTACCTTTTAGTGAACTCTATTGTATATAAATACGTACATAATACTCTATGTTATTTTTCTTATTTGGAGGTAATAACCCAAAGAATTGGCAGCTTTGCCTGGAATATTTTTCAGGAGATTTGAAATTGAGCTATCTTATAGATTATTATGTGCTCGTTTCGAATTTCAACTTTACCACGTCGTATTTTATCGGCTCGCGCCGCTTTCTTGAAAATCTCAATTTTTCATAGATATTTTTATTACAAAACTAGCCAAAAAGGAGATATCGTCAAAAAAATTATTGGCGACGGCACAAACGGCTGAGATTCAAGGTGGAAATATTAAAATTCGAAAAGAGCACATCAAAATCTTTAAGTAAACTCATTTCAAGACTCCTAGAAAGCATTCCAGGTAGTCTATGGGGAATACTCCCAAATGACTGTGCTTTGATGGCATTTTGCATTTCCGAATTTTTTGTTTCCCCAATGTCACTCGTGAAGCAAGGGAGTCTATTATCAGTTTAATTAAAAATCTAAGTCACCTGATGTTTGATGATGTCTGAACTTGAAAATAAACATGCATTTACAACCCTAACCTACGATAATTACATCTGTGAATGAATTATTCATTCATAAGGGATCTTTTCAATACTGCGCTCACTCAATTTGTTCGCTCGCTTAGATTAGCCCATTGTAGCTGAGCCAATTTAGGGACTTAATGTTTTATTATTGATTTATGTTCAATTTAATCGTTAACGGCTGCCGTGTTCCATCCTCAAGCCTGATTAATGAGCGTTTCCCGTTCACGCCATTAACTACGATCAATCATCGTCGATAAACCACACGCATACTTTCAAGAGGTTTACATCGGTAATGCGATCATTCAAGATTCGCCAGGTGAGATTGAAGTCAGGTTCATTTATCAATAAAGTAAGCGAAAAACGCGCGCTCTTTCTTTTTTGAAAGGCTAATCATCACTTTTTTTTTAAATACTTTTTTAAAGGCACAATAACAATCATACAACCAAAATAATACAATTAAAAATGTTCATACAGTAAGAAAATGGCCGGTCGAGTGACCTTAAAAAAACTTATAAAACAAAACAATATTATTATTAAACTATAACTAGGTGAAAGACGATAACTGTAATTTAATAAACAAGTTAGTTCATGTGTTGTTAAACACATTTTTTAAAACTCCAGTAGCTCTGGTTAAACAGATCAAGGCTGGATGTCAAGTTATTAAATTCCCGACACATTCTGAAAACAGGGTTATTCAAAGAAAAAAATTGATTTAACATGTTAATCTAAAGATACGCCACCAAATCAAAGCGACAAACGCACATGCTTATGGTAATATCACTGCAATGTCATCATAAATTCAACAAGAAAATTATCGCCTGCGCGATAACTGATGTTACACAAAGCCATGTTGAGTTTATATAAATTACTAGAAAACGTAAAAGATTTTTAAAATTCAAACCTGTAACGTATCAATTGGTAGGTATCTCTAGTTCGGTATGACTGAGCTCAAGTGGGTTTCACTAAATCATATCAATGGTCATTCATGATCAAAATATAATTAACCATTGTAGGTATAACTCGTCATTATAGCTACTTACTATCCGTGTAAACGCGAGCAGTCTATTGTGTGGAGATATGTGGAAAAAAACTTATTTGCCCGTAGATAATGCCACAAAAGTGATTTCATAACACTCGTTAAATTGTAGTCACCCGGATGCATTCGGTTGGTCGATGTTTTTTTCCAAATCGATGCAACTGCACAATGTGACGAGAGTGAATCGACGTGGCTTTTTCATATTCAGCTGAAAATATGTCTTTTTAGAATTCCGTAGCCAAATGGCATAAAACGGAACCCTTATAGTTTCGTCAAATCTGTCTGTCTGTACGTATGACACAGCTACTTTATACTGTAAAGCATCACACTTATCAAGTTGTGTAGGAAGATATGATAGATAGACGCTTCCAAGTTTTGAAAAAAATAAGTAATGTAGATCTTAACAAACAGTTTCAACGAAAATTAGCTTGGACGGGATCGAACTAGTAGTTTTTGAGATATAGCACATTTTCAACAACTGCAAACATAACTTCGGTCTTTATGGGTACGTATTATAATACCGAAAGTTCATAATACCAAAAACCAAAAATCAAAATACCGAATGAATGAAATACCTATACCCGATATACCGAAGCTCAATATGCCGAATTTCAAATAACCGAAAGTGCAAAATCCCGAAAGTTCGAAATCCCGAAAGTTTAAAATACCGAAGGTTCATATCCCGAATGTTTAAAATCCCGAAGATTAATATAGGTACCTACAGTTAGTATATCGAAGTTCAAAATCCCGAAAGTAAGTATTTTGAATTTTCGGGATTTCGAACTTTCGGTATTTAGAACTTTCGATCATATAAACATTCGGCATTCTAAAATTCGGCCTTTCGTTCGTAGGGCTTATGAAATTCGGTACTTATTTTGAAATTCGGTATTGTAATACGTACCCGTCTTTATACAAACATTATGAAAAACAAAGTTATATTTGTTGTTAACAAAATATTGTGGTATTTTAGCTAAGTGGAAGTAAGTGGATACCCTAACTCCGTTAATGTTGGCACGGAACCCTCAGTGGGCGAGTCCGACTCGCACTTGGCCGGTTTTTTCTGATAACATTTCAATGAATATCAATTTTATTGAAATAGACTTGTGACGGGTTAAAAATCGTGCTACTCGCTCTCAGTTAAAATAAAGTGCAGTGATCATACTATTAGTAATTACCTTAGTATCACATTTTTTTGTTTTTGGCAGACATATCTGTCTACCCTCCTTAGAAGTATTTGATTGCGATCATTTGCGGTATCATTATTCACAAGTTTGTGAAACTCACTAAAAGTGAGTTGCTTACACACTCACTAACTAGTTTGTAAGCAATGGTATCGAGAAAATAGGGATTTGCTCGCACGTAGTATCTGCACGCAAAACGACATTTTGTTGAATTTACGGTTTTTTTTTGTTTACGAATGTCAGGTTACGGTTTCCAGACATTAAATAATTGAAATCCATCCTCATGAGTATATTTTTTTAATTGTTTTTGTTTAAACTTTATTGCACTGTTAATAGCACAATTAGCGGACTCAACTGCTTGGGAAATGCAGAGAGTTAAATCAGTGGCGAAATATTTAAAAGTACTGTGAGGGACCAAAAAATATACTTTAAAATGCAGTAACATAAACATACATACTAATATTACATAGATAAAAGAAATATATAAATGTATGTGTATATCAACATGGGATTAATGAACGTACATAGAATACATATATATTTAAAAAAAAATACAGATAGGGAAGTGTAGATATTGATGACATCTATTAAGATATTAACGACAACAGTGAAAGTATTATATTATTTTATGCCCTGACCCCACTTGCGACAATTTCGAAATATCGTGAACTTGAAAATAATAAAATATATGGGACAATGCCGTTACAATCGACAGAAATTTTTAAAAATGAGTTATTATAAAGTTATTGGCAAAAATTTCAAAGTTGTAGTTGAGATTTGGAAAATAATACCCTTAAAGTTCCTGATGGAAAAAACTGAAATTAAGAGCAACAAAGAAAAGTCTTCATGAGCGCTATGAAAATATATAAATGGCCCATTTACTAAGTTTTTATTTTCACAAGTAGCTCATCATCATCATCATTATTATTGTCAGGCAAAGGAAGTTCAGTGCTGAAATTAAGCCGTCCACAGTGACCGGTTTGCATCCAATCTGTTAAAATCTGTACATATTGTACAAATAAGAACCTCATAAAATAAAAACTATGATGCAAAAAACGTTGTTTTCGTCAACTACTTACTTAATAGTTCGTACAGAATCAAGAGACCGAGCGGAAAACTCGCTACTGAACACAAGGGCCTCACACGCTTCGCAGGCGTACTTTATTGCCCGGCTATCAAGTTAAGAGTGACATATTACTGACATTTAATTTCGTTCCAGTACATTCTCCCCTTTGCTACTTTCGCGGCGGGAATATATTTTTGGGATATCATAAGACGTGTCGGGTAAACTAGTTTTATGACGCTTTTTAGGTGGAAAGTTTTTTTAGGATTTCCAAAACAATACTAAAAATTAATAGCTTTTAACAAAGTTAGGTATAAAAAGTTTTGAAAGATGTGAGAAATCAGTAGATGTGAATTCTTATCGATGGTGTCAAGATACTTCGCACTTACGTACGTTTCAAGGAAAGTCGCTTGAACACACCACATATAAACAGGCGTCACTTCAAACAAAAGACGACTAAAGTTGTATTGTTGTTGAAGATCCGTATATTACTAGTAAGCGTATACTCTAGAGAGGTTTCAACATAAATTATTGTTTTTAATTATAAACTCTATAATTACATTAAGTAACGATACCATGTACAACTCTTCTTGTTCGCAAATAAACTTAATTCTTATTCTTCTATTCTTCGTTTATCCTTCACTTACCCTGACTCACCATTTTGCCCAGTCATTAGTCATTTCAGATTACAATCTAACGGATCTAAAATGTCTCCGTTAATTTAATTGGTTTGTGTATTTATTTTTATGTATGATTATTATTGTGTTGGTATATACACATATAGGTACATTAATCTTGTCATGTTATACTTTATAAAAATGAATATTTTTAATAATATTATTTTTTATTTGTATTTATTTTTATTATAATTTTATTACTTTTAATTTTATTTTATCACAAAATACCCTTTCCTACAAAACTTATAATTTCTTCACCCAAAGGTTGTCTGGAAGAGATCGTTTAAAGCGATAAGACCGCCTAAATTGTACATTTCCGTAAAACGAATTTGTAAATCAATGTTTGTTAAATGCAATACACAGTTATCCATCTGTCAAACAATAGTGAAAAAAGTAACAGTCAAAGATGATGTATTAAAGGCAACTTGGTGCATTTGGGCATAAATTCTCAGAGACTTTTATGATCACTACATATATTTTCCTTGAAGCTTCTCTACAAAACGTTATTATTTATAATAACCACTTTCCCAAATTTTGAAGAAGGCAAAGCGGTCTGCCTCTTGGGGAAATGTCTGAAAATTGGGCTTTATAGAGCGGTTGTAAATAAATGAGTAGTCCGACCTTATTTATCTCATAAATATACGAATATTTGTCCTCAGCCACATTTGGTCCAGTTTGCAGGGAAAACCAGAGTATTGTCTTTTGCAATTTAAATTCCTAATTAAAGTTTTCATTATTCTATCTCAACGTTAAATAATAATAATAAATATTCTTTATTGCACAAGTAAGGACACAAGAAACAATAACAATACAGGCAAATCATTTGTACAATAATTGCGGTCTTATCATCTAAAATATACTTATTTTTAAAGCCACTATAACAATCGAGTACATTTAAACGTAAATCGTCAAATTTTGTAACTTAGATTAATTAAATACGTATCTTGCGTCTAAATCAGATTGATTGAAGTTAACAAAGACAGACGGACAGATAGTTGTGTTGACATTTTATCATCAAGTTAGACGTTATTCTGATCGGTGCAAGTTGGCATCATGTATCGTGTATCGCACCGTGTAAGTGGAGAATAACGTTTTAGTCGTCAAAAATGGTATCCCATAATTTAATCCTGTCATAAGCTGCGAAAAGAAATTAAGCACTTAAAGCAATGGAATAAAGCCTTTTAAATCAAACCTCATATACACCTATTCATAACGTTTACCTTTTCGCTCGCAAAGCCCGATCATGAAATCAAATAAAAAAGTTTGACTCCATAAAAAATGCCCAATATTTTAATATTGATGAACTTTGTTTTTAAGCTGTAGCAAATATGTTTTTACTCGTATTTTAACCGGACAGTTGTTAGTTGCTACGTGGCAGTATTTAGCATTGCAAATAATGAATAATTATATTTCGTGGTAAACCTAACATTACGTTTTAAATATTATGATATAAATAATATATAAAACCTACCAGGGGGCATATTGGTGTCTGTTACCAAAATAAGAAGGCAGTTAGAGCTGCAAATTTGAGTACACCGTTGAATTGTTCTAAGTTAGCTCACATCAGAGTTCTTTTAAAAATTCAGAATTCCCTAACATCCAATAGTTTAAAAAAATAGAATAGACCCTTTTTACTGTAGTAGATAAAAGACTATAATTAGTCCAACTTATTCTTCAACACAGCGAAGTTTGCACGGAAGATGAGTTCATTAAAAGTCCATTTTCGTATGCTAATAAAGTCTGTTTTATACTGAGTTCTGAACTCTTGGACATCGCAATTATTAATTAATGGAATTTTTCAAACATCTTTAAAGACTATGTATTTTATATGGTATTAACTTTATTATTTTCGTTTTATTTAAGAAGGATTTTTTACTGACCGCAATACAGTACATGCATCATTATAATTAGTTAAAATAATCATAACCAGACACATAATACTAGGTACTACGTGGTCAACACCGCACGGGCAGGCGAGGCGTTAACTGTCCAGTGCCGATCCCATGCCGAGGCGTTGCTGATCCCTTTACGTAACGTGCTTCCATGTGGCTTGCGCCTGGTTCATGCTGTTCCCATCACGGTCACATCAGAACCAAAATTTGTACAATAATCCATAGGTCGCTGGTTCAAATCCGGCTCGAAGGACCATAAATTATACAGTGATCCATACAACTTTGAATGATAGATGATTGATAGAAGATACGTAGATTCAATTGATGTAAGTAATTTGCTAACCATAATCATAGTGAGTGCACGCGATGATTGCTGGTTGCGGACTAAAGTAACATGCATAATAAGGTAAAATTGTTAGTAAGGCGTTTAGGTAAGAAAGCTGAATGGACAAAATGTACGAGTGTTGCACCGTACAGGTGGTATTAACGCCATACGGCATTATCTACCAGTCATGCCTTTGGGCTAAGCAGAAATGATTGTGGGCGGTAATTCTTGTATTGATTTCTTCTGGGTGACCCAAATTTGTCGACAAGGCGACAATCTATTCGGTTGATAAACGACTAGTCCGTCATAGACTGTAGTCCTTTCAGTTTTTGCCTTAGACTTAACCTATTCTAGCATTGCTTGGACACGTATTTCAGATCTTACCTTTGCACTCTGTCGTATTATGCTGGCATTTGTAGCAAGATTGTCTGGTTGTCAAAAATTTAGGTTTGACATTAAAACAAAGTTTTAAATAAACAAGGGTTTCCCACTCATTACATCAATATGAATACATAAAATAAAACTATCCAGCTGTTATCCCACTGATGGGCACAGACCTTACCTCAAGTATGAGATAGTATGAGCTATAATCCATCACGCGGGCTCTGTGCGGATTGGTCGAGGGGTTTGCAAGGCAAGCGACGAACTGTTCTCAGAATTTATCAAGCCACCTATAGAGCTTCTGACTAGGTTTAACGGCTAATATCAACCGATATTAGGGAGTCAACTACTTGGCGTACCTTCCGAAGCACGGAAATGCACGTGATATACGTTACTTGACTTACTTACCTACTACTATCGCTCGTAATAAGTCATGCCACAGCAAATTCATTTATTGGTTGATGTTTCTTTAAAGATGCTGATTCAAATTATTTTGTGATTGTGTAAATATGATGTGAATTGATTTAAATTCTATTGTTAGATGCACTTTAAAAAATCTCGTAAGCCTGTTAAATTTTATTCTGCGCATAGTTTACAATAAGTTATTACAAATTCGTACCTTTAGTAAGTTAAGATTCCGAGTTTATAATTAAATTATGGCTGATCAAATATTGTTTTTCTTAATTAAACACAAGCACAAACATCGATTTGAGTTCATAAATATTAAATTTGGACCGAACCACAGCAAAGCAAATGTTTTCTCAAAAAACATCTTTCTTGTTATTCCAATAAACATCGCATGTTATTTTCGGCTACCCTTTGTGGTTCATTGATTGAACTTCATCATACAAACTACAGAATTCATTATGTGTTCACCATAACTTCTCAACATTATGTCTATATCTTCAGTATGAAAGTAAATACTTCATGATCCACAGAAATAAAAACGATCACCAAAGCTGAAATATACAGGGAGTTGTTTTGGTCAGCGACGCCCGACTCAGGGAAGGTTGTACAACTGTACTGATGCTAGAAAATGGAACACACCTATTTTTAGTTATAAATACTCATTTTTTTTAAAAAGATCCCAACTGGCCAGTCTCCCATACACAAAAAAATGGAATACCCTAAAGGGGTGAAACAAGGGTTAAAAATTTGTATGAAACTTCTTATTCCATAATTGGATTCACTTTAAAATTTTGTACGTAGGTTCCTTAAATGTTGCAAATGAGCAGCACACAAGGTTTTTTCAGAATTCCATCCTCAAGGGGGTACAACGGGGGTTGAAACTTTGTATGAAGCTTCTTATTCCTTGATTGGATTTATTCAAAAAATTGTACATTAAATGATGCAAATAAGCACCACGAAAGGTTTTTACAGAATTCCATTCCTAAGGGGGTACAAATAAAACTTCTTATTCCTTGCTTGGATTGACTTAAAAATAAGTACATGCTCAATTGCATCATTTATTAATAAAACTGTCATGTCACCATGTCACCTCATCCTAGCTTACTAGCCTCCTAAGGCGCAATTGCGGTGGCGGTCGCGTTTCCGCGGTGGACTGCGTGCGCGTACGCAATTCACGCGGTGGCAGGATACACGTTACGTAAACAGTTATAAAATCTTATTGAAACAAGCTATTATCATTCTGTAAAAAACTTATTGTTACTGAATAAATAACCTATGCTTGTAATAAAAAAAATTTATTAAAAAATGAAAAAATAGAACCAAACAAATTCGTGGTAGGGTGACGACATATACGAAAAAAATTGCGAGAAAAAAAAATCGAATTTTAATCAATAACTGACAGCAACCGGATGTGTTTGTGGTCTATGGTGTAGAAACATCTGTTTTTAACTCATAAAGGTCAACATGCCCAAGGAATAAGCATTTATACACCCATTTTTTTTTTGCAAAAAAGTAATTAAAAAGCGCCCACAGGTGGGCGCTTGGAAAAATCGCGAACTCATGCTCAGCTCTGGCTATCCAAGGGCTAGCTACGGCTTAGTATTTCGTAGATTCGCGCGAGCTAGGAGCGAGGGTGCGAGTTTCTGCATTCGTTTTTTTTAATGTTGAGCAAAGGTTTTCTTTTATAAATCTTGCATATAAATTTAAGATTTTTTTTCTTTAGAATAAGCACAACTCAAATTGAGTTGAATGACTGACCAAATAACCTGTTTACATTTCACTAAAAAGCTATAATGGTTGTTCAGGCAACTTAAAACTCCTGAATCAAGCAGAGCAGCAAATACACAGATATGTGACGGGCCCCGGCAACCGACGATAATTCAACGAACACCCACAAAATTCATTGCGCTTTGAGCTCCGGAAGAATTCACATCGAACCATATTTTATTGTAATATTTTACATTAATTTAATTCATCGAACTGTTTTCCGGTGTATCAATTCAAAGTCCTCGTCACAAGAAGACCGCGTAATCAAGATGGTGACCCCGACGTGATGCGAAAACACGGACTCATTCTTCAGGAAAGTGCCAGTATCCAGCTGCAGCCATCATTCCGAGGAATCCGAGGGAAGTGCGATTTCAATCCATTCATCCATTCTATACATTCATCCTTTCCATAAAACATAGCTTCAATTATCTCATTTACGCATATTTTACTTCAATTCAGTTCTATATTAACGGTGCACTGCGTTGTCAATTACTGCAAGTCATCGTCCATTTCACATATTGGATAGACATAGTTTTCATACTAAAACCTTCAATTCATTAAAATATTATTCGAACATAAATTCAAATAAGATTTGCTGACTATTTCAGGGAGATTATCAAGCAAATTATTCAAAATCAAAATAATCCCGGCCAGATTTGCGGTAACGTTTTTCAACAAGCGTACACGCAAAACACTGTGTCGTCGCATCATCAGCTGTGCATCGAGCCGCCCGGCTGCAAAACCAGTTTGTTATCATCGCTAGCAAGATTTAACGTAACGTATTCATCTTTTATTAGTTACAGTTGTGATTCGTTTAAAACATTAAGTGCATTTCATTCTTTGTGTCGACAAAATGGCTGATTTAAAGGAACTTGTGAAGCAGAGAGGTAACATCAGGTGCCGATTAAAATATTTTGAAAAATACTTAGAACCGTTAGCGAATTCAAAGGAAACAAGTGCCGTAAACATAAATGAACTGCGTTTGCGATGCAGTAAAATGCGTGACGTAGCATGTAATTTTGAGGAAATTCAGTGTCGAATTGAAATGTTAGCTGAGGATACAGATAATCAAATGGAAGAACGTGAAAAGACTGAAAGCTACATCTTCAACTTAATTGCCCAAGGTGAGTCTTTGATTGAATTCTTTGAAAATCAATATAAGCAATTAGAATCTGCATCAGGTACGACAAGTAAACTACACAATGTTAAGTTGCCACCGTTATCTATTCCCATATTTAATGGAGATCCAAATAAATGGCTTTCATTTAGAGATACATACTTGTCATTAATTCATCAGAATGAAAACATAGATGATATCAATAAATTTCATTATCTCAAATCATATTTACAAGGGCCAGCTTGTTCTGTCATTAATTCTGTTACTGTGTCTTCTAATAATTATGCAATTGCGTGGAATTTATTGATTGAACGCTATGATAATAGACGTCTTCTAATTAATGAGCATATAAAGTGTTTATTTTCAATTGAACCTTTAGTTAGGGAAACTCACAGCGGCATCAGGAACCTTATAGATACACTATCTAAAAACCTTAATGCTTTAAAATCTCTAGGTGAGCCAACCCAAAACTGGGACACACTGATTATATACATGGCCTCAGTGAAATTAGACAGCGTAACAGCTAGAAATTGGGAAGAATTTAGAGTCAGTCTTGAGTTTCCTACCTTAGATGACTTCTACTCATTCCTGCGCCAGCGAGCTACTATTCTAGAAACTATTAATGCTACTAAATCATCCACCAATAGAACAGAGAAGCGGCATAGTCTTCCTAACATGAAATCATTTCATAGCTCTTCTCTCGATAATTCATCTCCTATAAAGCAATGTCCGGTCTGCAAACAAGATCATAAAATCTATGACTGTTCAGTTTTCAAATCAATGCCAGTTGCTGAAAGGATTTCTAAGCTTACCTCACTAAAATTATGCAACAATTGTCTTCGTTCTGGCCATCAATCCAATAGTTGTAGGCTAGGTGGCTGTAGAATTTGTCATAAGAAACATAATACACTCATACATAAACAACATTCAATACAACAAACACATTCAAATCAAAATATATTAAATGAAAACAAATCCAACTTACCTATTCCTGTCGTTGAACCCTCTCCATCAAATACAGCTTCTTCTTTGGTGTCAATGTCTGCTGCCTGCTCAGGTCAAGCGCTTCTATCCACGGCATTGGTCAAGGTGACCAACGATGGAAAAACATACACTCTTAGAGCATTGTTGGACTGTGGGAGTCAATCTTCCTTCATCAGTGATAAGGCACAAAGGAGGATTGGTTTGCAACGAACAAGTGACACTTATCATCCGGTTATCGGCATAGGCAACACAGTATTTAACATAACGGAACATTGTCAATTGCGTCTTATTTCTACTCATACATCTTTCAGCGCTACTGTCAAGTGTTTCATATTGCCTCATATCACAGACAAGTTACCCCAAACTAAAGTGCGTATTCAAGATCTGAATATTCCTCATTATATTCAACTCGCAGATCCAGGATTCCATCAGCCCTCTGATGTCGACATTTTACTAGGCGCTGATATATCTTGGGACATTTTAGGGCCAGGTAAGGTGACTTTGGGATCAAACGGACCAACGTTACGTGAGACACAGTTGGGGTGGATAGTGGCTGGTCCTATGGCGGTAGGCTACTATGACACACATGAAAGAAATATAAAATGTAACTTTTCAAAGGAAATAAGTCAACAATTAAAAAGGTTTTGGGAACTCGAAGAAGTACCATCAAACATTAAATACGATTCTCATAGTTCTTGCGAGCAATTGTTTATTACTACCACTCGTCGAGAAAATAACGGTAGATTTTGTGTCCAAATTCCACTCAAAGAATCTACAGATCGCTTAGGTGACTCATACTCAACAGCTGAAAAAAGATTATTACAAATAGAAAGAAAATTAAACAATAATTCTCATCTAAAACAACAATATCACGAATTCATTCATGAGTATGAGCGTCTTGGTCACATGACCGAAATTCCTCAGCCTGTCTTCGGTTATTATCTTCCACACCATTGTGTGATACGAGAAGCAAGTGAAACAACAAGGCTTCGAGTCGTTTTCGACGCCTCTTCTAAAACCACCACAGGTGTGTCGTTTAACGACATACAACATGTCGGACCAGTGGTACAAGATGACTTGTTTTCCATTCTTCTTCGGTACAGACAGCATAGATTTGTAGTTTCAGCAGACGTGGAGAAAATGTATCGCCAGATTTTGGTGGATCCTAATCAGCGGCATTTACAACTCATTTTGTGGCGCGACAATCCAACTGATCCAATTAAAACATATCAGCTAAATACCATCACGTATGGTACAGCTTCAGCCCCATTTCTGAGTACAAGATGTTTGTTACAGCTTTCTCAAGATTGTGAAGATGATGATCCACAGCTAGCACAGCAGATAAGAGAAGATTTCTACGTTGACGATTTTCTCTCGGGTGTTGAAAGGGAAACTGATCTACATAAACTGATTCATTCAGTTACCTCCGTTCTTGATTCAGCATGCCTTCCATTACGAAAATGGCGATCCAATGCGCCACACATCCTACAAAGGGAATCAGAAACCTTTCAGCCCAAGAATTTAGACTTATCTGCTCAGTCAAGCGTGCTAGGTCTCAAGTGGGATCCATTTAACGATGTTCTACAATTCTCTGTCGAAATGGGACAAATACAAACACCAACCAAACGGACAATCTTGTCCAACTCAGCAAAACTTTTTGACCCACTAGGCTTGCTCAGTCCATGCACCATCATTCCTAAAATTATTTTACAAAAATTATGGCTTTCAAAATTAGGCTGGGATGACCCAGTTGACGGTGCATTACAAAGGGAATGGGAAAGTTTTGCAACCAATTTAAAATCAATTTCAGATTTTCCAATTCCTAGGTGTGCACTCATTAACGATCCCAAGGAAATACAATTGCATGCTTTTTCAGATGCTTCGCAACTAGCTTACGCTTCTGTCATCTACCTCAGATCCATCGACGGTTCTGGTCAGGTCTTAGTTAGAATTTTATGCGCAAAGACTAAAGTTGCTCCAGTAAAGGCTACAACAATACCTAGACTTGAACTGTGTGGAGCGTTACTTTCAGCACGTCTAGTCGCTAAGGCACTGAAAGCTCTTCGTTGCAAAATTAATTCGGTTTTTTACTGGACCGACTCATCGGTAGTTCTGGGTTGGTTAGCTTCTCAATCGTGTGACTTAAAACCATTTGTTTCAAACCGAGTTAGTGAAATTCAGGATCTCAGCCAGTCTGGTGTTTGGAGGCATGTCCCTGGTGATAAAAACCCGGCAGATCAAGCATCCCGGGGGGTGAATCCTAAATCTATTCAAACCGCTCACTTATGGTGGGAAGGTCCCAATTTCTTGACAGAGGATCCAAGTTGTTGGCCAAGCAACTTACAAGTTCAAGTTGTCCTCGAACTCCCTGAAAGAAAAATAGCTAAACCATCACAAACAAACATACCAAAAAAAACCTTACAAACTAAGAACCTAAACACTACTATACAAACTACTACTAATCTACAAACTAACACTACTGTACAAGATGATACAAACTTACAAACTAAAGATCAAATTCAAAGCAATAATACAATACATTCAAATTCTATTGACAAACCATCTTCAGCTACAAGCATTGGTAATGTTGTAGAATTTGGCAGGTTTTCTAACTTTTCAAGATTACACAGAGCTACTGCATATGTCATGCGGTTTATACACAACATACGCAACAAGGACTCAAGATTAACAGGCGAATTAAGTGCCCATGAATTGAATAATGCTTTAAACATATTAATTAAACAACATCAAATGGAATGCTTTTCAAATGAAATTAAAATCTTAAAAAACAAGCAATGCTTACCTTCCAACTCCCGCATTTTGTCATTGAGTCCATTTCTTAGCGAAAACGGGATACTCTTTGTTGGTGGTCGATTGCAAAATTCAAATGAACCTTTTAGTAAAAAGCATCCATTTCTTCTCGATACAAATCATCATTTTACAAAATTACTTTTTATTAATCATCACCTTAAATTGCTTCACTGTGGTCCTCAATTATTGCTTTGTGATTTGAGAAATAAGTTTTGGCCTTTACGAGGCAGAATACTAGCTAGAGCTACAGTTAATAATTGCAAACTATGCAGATTAATGAAAGCAAAATCTTACAATCCCATAATGGGAAACTTGCCTTCAAGCAGAGTGATCTCTAATCACCCCTTCTACATCAGCGGTGTCGATTTTGCTGGGCCATTCTATATAACCGACCGCAAAGGTCGCGGTTGTAGGATTTCAAAATGTTATCTTTGTCTATTCATCTGCTTCAGTACTAAGGCTGTTCACTTGGAAGTAGCCAGCGACATGACAACTGACGTATTTATTTTGTGTTTACGGCGCTTTATAGCTCGCAGAGGCAAACCATTACAGTTATTTTGCGATAATGGCACAAATTTTGTCGGTGCAAACAATGAAATTACAAAATTTCTGAAACTTCACAACAACGAAATAACTGGTTTTGCATCCGAGGAAGGCATCGAATTTAAATTTTCCCCCGCATATTCACCGCATTTTGGCGGTCTCTGGGAGGCAGGTGTTAAGTCTGCGAAGCACCATATCGTTCGAATTTTAGGGGACAAACACTTCACATTTGAAGAGCTCGCGACTTTATTCACGCAAATCGAAGCTATCCTCAACTCCAGACCTCTAACCCCACTCTCATCTGATCCTAATGACCTCGATCCCCTCACTCCGGCGCACTTTCTGATCGGCAAACCTCTCACATCGCTGCCATCAGAGAACCTGCTGGATACCAACCTCACTCGACTCGACAGATACAAGCTTCTAGAGCAAATGCGGCAGCACTTTTGGGAACGCTGGAGAAATGAGTACCTGTGTGAGCTACAGCAGAGGAATAAGTGGCGAGCGCAACTGAAGGGACTCCAAGAAGGCGATTTAGTAGCTATCAAGGAACCCAATCTACCACCTCTAAAGTGGCGTATGGCGCGCATCCACAGACTGTATCCAGGACCTGATGGGATTGCTCGCATTGCAGACGTCTACACTTCAAAGGGCATCGTCCGCAGAGCACTACACAACCTTTGTCCTTTACACTCATCTCTACCTCAAGAGGCATCGTGCAGCACCTCGAAACCCTAAAGCTTTCGAGGGGGGGGAAGATGTTCAGGCAACTTAAAACTCCTGAATCAAGCAGAGCAGCAAATACACAGATATGTGACGGGCCCCGGCAACCGACGATAATTCAACGAACACCCACAAAATTCATTGCGCTTTGAGCTCCGGAAGAATTCACATCGAACCATATTTTATTGTAATATTTTACATTAATTTAATTCATCGAACTGTTTTCCGGTGTATCAATTCAAAGTCCTCGTCACAAGAAGACCGCGTAATCAATGGTAAAGCACGTTATGATTATGACAAAAACATTCTTCTTTAATTAGGTATGAAAATAAAAATAAAAAACATACTGATAAAAAAATGAGACTAAATAAATAAATAGGTACCTAAATAATTATAAATTTATTTTTGAGTAAATTATTTAGAGGTGTTAAAGACATGAACCTGAGTAGTGGATGGTTATGTTTTAAGTACGCAAGAAGAAACAAGAAGAACAAGAAAAAATAAAACTAAGACATGTAACATAAAAAATAACTGAAAATCTACCTATTCAAAAACGAAACCATTTCTTTGCAGCAAGGAGGCTATGATGCTGGTTACGTTGCGTTAGTAACCATCCAGATTTATTATTGGCCTTTACAGAATTTAACTTTGGCGCAATTAGTCTAAACAAAAAAAAAATGGTCTAAAAATCACACATGGTATGCCCATAAAGGGGTGAAACGCAATACTTTGAGGGCCGCCGACCACACTTCGCTCCATAAAAGCCTCCCCTTTATTGAGAAGCATCATTTGTCAATGACAAGCCTGAGAAGGGCAACAATGATAGTTCAAGGTCACCTCGTCCTTGGCCATTGTGTCTGGTTACGTCAAACAGTGCGGATATTGATGTGCGATGGTTAAATATTTATGAGACACTAACGCACTTTACTTCGCCTTTAAAGAGAGGATTTTTTTAAAGACAAAAACAATACCGACTATGCGTTGCATGGGCCAGCAAAGAGATACCAGATCGCCAGAATGTGTCGCATATATAATCGTTTACAGGACAGGCTTGACATATACAACGCTAGCTCTTCTCGGTACAAAACTGCAGTAAAAGCTGTCGCAGATGACCTCAGCTAAGCCTCAGAACAAATCATTTATTTCGGACAACAAAAATCCATGGGTTAGTAATACTGGGTAAATCTTTAAATCTTATTTTGTATTTTAATTATAAACTTAGCTTTGTATTTTAAGATAATTTTAAAATAATTTGTTTACACGCTACTTAAGTTTGGCGCACAGGTGTAACACTTTAGGGCTTAGGGCATTAGTCCAGTTCCTCTTAGTTTTTAATATTAATATACTACCTTAATACGATTAATGTCTGTTTTTGTTACCTATGAAATAAAATAAAAATAAAAGATACGCGTATAGTATATATTAGGGTTCCATATAAAAAAATGCGTCGAAACAACACACCAATTGTTGTGGTTTCGAAGTATGGATTTTTCTTCCTTGTGTTACGAATACCGGACATCGATTGTGACGGGGGCGTCTCCCATAAATACTTAAATGCATTCATATGCACATCCATGACTCAGGTACAAATATTCGTGCTCATTACACAAACATTTGTTGCTTGCGGGATTCGAACCTGCAACGGCCGGCGTAATAGCCAGCAGCTCTAACCAATTCACCAAACGCATAGTCAAATGGAAAAACAGACTACCGAATGGAAAAACGGAACCTTAACTCCATTTCCATACCAAGATTTTTCGTATTTTAGCTAATAGCATTTTTAGGCTCGACAGGCTCCACTCAGTAATGTTCTTTTTGACACTAAGATGTCGTCAACGTATGTTATAATGAGTACATAGTGTTTATTAATCCATATTTAAACTAGTATTGTGTGTGATTTTGTTCGTGCTCTAAATTAGTAAATGAGAAAAAAAACTGGACATACAGTTTTTTTCGTGTCCGTATGACATAGTCATTTTATTCGGGCTGATAGTTTATCAGCCTAATATAGTTGAAACAGGCAGGTTAGTGTTTCATGTTAGCCGTTTTACGATTTTCATACGAAAAATAATTAATTCTTGAAAGGAGAAGTAACATTAAGTGAATGTTGAACCAAACTTTACTGTAAATCGGAAAGCCCTCCGGTAGGTTTTTATAAATATCAATGACTTGTTTTGAAAAAAAAACACTGCTTGAGATGGTTTAATACCTATTAACCTTTGTTGTTAGAAATAGTCTACTATTAACTCAAAGAAATATTAAAGGTACAATAGAGGCGATTCTGAATTCCCCTAAATCGTCACGTTTTAGCATAAAGACGCTCGTTTTTTTTCTTCAAATTTTAACATCCTATATTTTAAGAAGTTGTACCAATACATATTTTTGATTTATATTGATGTGAACTATTGATCTTTGCATCTTCGAATTTTAGCAGCGATGCAGTTGCAATGCAATCGCGATGCAGTATTGATTCAGTCGCGTTGCTAACGCTCGTTAGCATCGATTTATCTGCGATAAGAAGCTGGAAATTGACAAATTATGTTCTGTATTTTGGCAACTGCATCGATGCTAAAAGTTGCAGTGAGGTAAAGATCATATAGTTTCAATACTGGCCGTTATTAAAAAACCACTAGTTGTTTTTTTTCTCTTTATTAGGGACAACAAACAATTACATAAATGGATTAACCTTTAATATTATTGTATTAAAAATACTTAGGTATAAGGTAACCAGCACCGTTGTCCTGCGTTATAATATTTGATGATAAATGATAATGATGACCGGAACTAAAGTCTAAACCAACTTTTACGAGTATTAATACAAAGTGAAATTTTCAATGAAACTTCGTTCGCTTCTTGGGTCGACTCATATCTATAGGCGCCACACGGAAACTTTGTGATAGTATCAGAGAAATCAAACTGTCAAAGATTTTATCGTGAATGAGTGAGTTTTTACTGAACTTTGCTTTTACTCGGGGCTTTTATTTTTCAATGTTGCTTAAGTTTAAGGGTTAAGTTATAAATTATGAAGTTGGCAAACATTTTTGTTAATTGTAAAAGTTTTATTTACGTATATAATAGATTTAATATTGATGTTAATTTTTTTCTACCATATTAGACTTTAATTACTTTGTGGGTAGTAAGGGCAAAATAAATTTACCCATCTTATGTATTTATTATTTATTGCCTTCTGTGGCGGAGAAACGTTCTTGCTTTAACCAAGATCACTGAAAAAGATTGAAAGCTGTACAAAAGTCGTTATCTTAAATAGATGAAAGTAGTTACGCGTTAGAACAGCGTGTGCTATTTACAACATACAAACTCTTAATGCTTCAACACCCGAGCGGTTGCAGGCAACCGCATAACAATAGAATTTGCATTGTGTCTCGTTCACATACGCTTGAGGGATTAAGGTGATCTCAAAACACTTCTAAGAAGAACTGTGCACACAAGATAAAGCATACTAAAGCGGAGTAGATTCACTAGCTGCTCTTCAGAGAAGCCGAAATTAATTACAGAAACGAGCTGTTTAGGGTTTTGTTGCTAGCTGAATTACATGCAGGCGTGTTGTGTGGATTCTATTAGACTAAATATTATGTAAATGGTACATATCAAAGTGTGAAATTTATACTAAGACATCTCTTAGAATAATCGTATGTCAAATTCAATGGTTAAGTAAGACACACGAAACTGCAACGTGTCAAGTTTTGGAGTGGATTTGATAAGCTACAAGAAAGGTAATATAAAGTCCGTTTTTCCTTGCTAGTTGAATTATGTAAACTATCGTTTTGAAACTTGTAATATAATCTCAGTGAATAAAATGTATTTACTATTTTGTTCAAAAAGATCTTAGTGCCTCAAGAATTACCTATGTAGTTGGTGCATTTTGTGTTTATCTTGTTTTTAAATGAATTATTTCGGTAAAAATTAATATCAAGATTATTTTCAATATTTGACAAGCAAAAAAAATGGACTTTAAAGTTAAGATGATACCAGTTACTTACTCTCAAGTACTGTACCAAACGTCAAAATATTGACAAACTATACAACACAGACAAGTTAAAGGTATTGCCCTAAGCAGTTGGTGTTCTGTATTTTTGTTGACTCAAAATATTTTCCAACAGCAAATCTCTGAGGGCCTCAATTTTGATCATTATACTTTTTAACCTGCCTTTCCATTTGTTAATTCTATTCCTCAGAGCCCCTTGAATTGGAACGGAGTTTTGTTTAATTTATTTCGTCCACACTCCGTCTGCCGCGGGCAGTTTGGTCATGTCACCCGTTAAAAGGAAGCTAAGTTCATTTATGTTGTGAAAAATATTATTTTCAAAGGATTTGCTTGACATTCAAATGGATATTCGCCTTCAACCACGTTTTTGAGAGTCATCATTATCACAACTGACATCGGGTGCGATCGAGGTCAAAATATCTGCTTAGCAAAGAAAAAAAAGACATTCACTGCTGAACATAGGCCGTATGAAACTCCGGAGGACCACGTTATCCACATCATTTGATCACAAGCAGTCTGCATCCAGGTTGGTCTAGCAATCTTTACACGGTCGTCTCTCCATCTTGTCGATGGACATCCTACGCCGTGTCTTTGGTCGAAGGGTCGCCTCTCTAAAACTTTTATGCCCCAACGACCATTAGTTCTTCGCGCTATGTGCCCTGCCCATTGCCACTTGAGCTTACTTATTCTCAAAGCTATGTCCGTATCGAAATTGTATCTGAACCATTATTTTTTTATTAAGTTGGTTTTTAATTGCATAAAATATTTATTAAAAAATGGAAAATATGCGAGTGACATTCGAATTTGCGAAACGCATCACTATTGGTCGAACCGAAACGTGATGTCACATACCATGTTATTGGATTTAAAGGAGTTGCTGTTTATATGATGTTTTTATTTGTGCTTGTGTAGTGTTTTTAATGAAAAACAATTTGCAACAAATTTCACTACCTAATCAGCTAGTGTAATTTCTATTAGTATTAAATCATTTAGGACGATAACTGAAAGTGGCTTTGTTAAAGCACAATCGGATAATCTACTAAAAATAGATGCATTCATTATGACAGCATATTTTACATCAAATCCAGATTTCACGTGCGTTGAGAACAGAGGAGTGAAAGATGCAGGGTAATTATTACAATACATAATATATATTATAATCAATTTATAGGTTTTTATTCATAAATGCACCAAGCAGTATTTATAAACATAACCCATAAATAATCTTCGAACATAAAAGCTACTGCTCCTGTTATAGTAATTTATAAATAATTATACGTTATGTTATTAACATGCGTCTAATTTCATTAAATTTAATCAAATTGATCTTTTGTAAATTTTGAATAATAAATATGGAAAAGTAGTACATCAATTTAGATGAACAATGAAGATACATAAATCATTACAATAATGAAGATAAATTATATCTTCTCATAACCTTACGCCATTGTTTTCGTTTATTCGCATCTTTTGGAACAGGAAAAAACACTTTATCAGGTGTACTTATAGTAGTGTTTTTGCACAATGGTACAAGACAATATCTATTAAATGATTTTTTAAGCCTTATCCATGGCGTGAATAGATTTTAAAACTGAAAATTTCTATAAAGAACCAAAAGTATATGTCAACCTTATAGTCAAAAAACACTGGTAGTAGCTAGTGACGTCACTCAAGACCCGCGGAAAATGGCGGTGTTCAAACAGATCAAATTTAAGCGATGTTTCAGATATTATTTTTATAAATAATTTGAGCATTTTCCAACAGTATTTTCATTTTTTACTATTTTATGACGATGTAAAAAGTGAATTAAATATATATAAAAAATACATGCATATTCCCTATTTACCATCCACCTACATACTACAATAGCATTTAATTATCGTTGTCTGGTACTTCGTAATACAAAGAAAAAAATGCTTATTTCAAAACCAAGCAATTGGTGTGTTGTCTGGCGCAAATTGGTTTTTATTATGTTACTAGTGGTCCCCCGCGACTTCGTCCGCGCGTTTTCCGATTTTTCTCGCCTTTCAAACCTTCCCTAGACCTTCACGAATATGTCAAGACTAAGATAAGATAAATCCGTTCAGCCGTTCTCGAGTTTTAGTGAGACTAACGAACAGCAATTCATTTATATATATATAAGATTTTATGCGAATTTACCGATGAAAAACCTTAACTTAATGTTTATTTTTTAGATGATTAACCTATGCGTGTTTTATAGCGATATTATAACTTGTACGGAAAGAGAAAAATGAAATACCTTTTGCCGAGAATAGGTATTAAATACGCTGCCAAAAAAGCTCTTCGAAGAAATGTAACTGTGACTTCAAAGAATGTGAAACCCTTTTCAAAGCATATTTTTACACTACTTGAAAGTCCAAACTCGCCTACTGCGAGATTAACCCACTTGAGGTATTTTAGAGTTGGAATCAATGTGAATTAGATGGTTTTGATTATAGTTATAAAAAAAAAAAAACTTCATATGTCCTCATTGCCAGTTATGAAATATTTATAAGCTAATACTTTTCTTTTTATTACTTTAAATGGCACATATAATACAATATTTACAATGGGTAGGGCACATAACGCGAAAAACTGATGGCCGTTGGCCGTGCAGGAAAGCTCTAGATTGGAGCTTTACTGCCGCAACAATTAATCCAAAGACGCAGCGTAGGACCTCCACCGACAAGATTAATAGACGACCTTGTAAAGATCGCAGGATCAAACTGGATGAGACCGCTAGTGATCCGTCGCTGTGGAAAGCCGTGGGGGAAACCTATGTTCAGAAGTGGACGTCCTTTAGCTGATAATGATGATGACGATGGTTTGTATATTGAATGATATACCAACTATTTGAAATGGCTTACCTATCTATACGTTTGATTTTTGATGATCTCCAAATATGCAATTAAAACTGGCCAGTATTCTGTAAGATGAAATAAGAACCAAAAAATGCGCCTGGGCGAGACTCGAACCTGCAACTTCTGGCTAACCGGGCCAGACGCTGTTCAAATTGAGCTACCGTGCAAGAATATAAAATGTGACACTGTATATGTTAAAAACATTCAAATCTTTAGTTTATAAAAAATAACTTTTATATATTAATTTTAATTAGGTCTGTCAATCCTGATTAAATTGACTTATCCACAACATATTATATTGAATTTCTAAACATACAAAGAGGGATTATTTCAGACCTTTTCATTTGACCGCCTTGTCCCCTAAGGCTACTGATTAAAAGACGAGTACCTGCCCTAGATTTAATTTATTCTACGCACATTTGGGGTAGACCCTTTCACGGAATGATGGGCGCACACTCTCGTTTTTACCCTTACTAATATCAATGGATCGTACCCTTCTGTAAAGTAGTAGAAGAAGAAAAAAACACTTTTTCATTTATGCAAATGATTTCATTCTTATATCAAGAGATACGTCGGCGGCCTCAATCTATACTAATATTATAAAGCTGAAGAGTTTTTGTTTGTTTGAACACGCTAAACTCAGGATCTCTGGATCGATTTGACAATATATTTTTGTGTTCGATAGCTTATTTACCGAGAAAGGCTTTAGGCTAGGCTAAGCCTTACGCTGCCAATGGAGGGGAGGGAGCAAACGCAAGACGCGCAGACGAAGTCGCGGGAATCCGCTTGTACCTCATAAATGTTTTTTTTTAAACAAAATTTAAATTTTCGCCATGTCCATCTGACATTTCCTGTCAGGTTCATCAAAATTTTAACCAATTTTGTGTCATAAATTCGGTTCAAATGCAATTGCTAGGATGCAAAAGGATAGGATAGGGCAATTGTCGATGACCTAGCAATCATGTCTCACATGATATAAATGGTACAAACATAGTGAAGTTGAAACCAGAGGCTTTGTATGCAATTCCGATTTGTATAAGGTCGGTTTTTTATTTCCCTTTTCACCAGCTAACAATATTTTTTCTTTTTGCCCTTAAAGATTTCTACGAATTGTGCGCCCAGCTTACAGGGTACATCACACTAATATCACTTTAGGGGTTATGTACAATTTTTCTCAGTACCGTGTAGTTCTATGTTAAAGGGCTATACTTCTCTATTCCAGGGGTTTAAGGCTCTTAGTTTCAATTAAAAATAAAGAGGTCGCAAGCATTTCACTTGAAGGCATGTGTGGTCTCAGTGGATTTTTTAATAACTAGTACACAATGGAGGTATATTCAGAATGCAAAAGCTTTATAGCGTGTTGCGATCGAAAAATATTTTAGCAGCTGTATAACACTAAAAAGAAAACATGGTAGTACGTACTCTTGCAATGTAGCAATCACTTGTCATCAAAGCACTTATATAATTCTGCGAGTCTATATTTTCAATCGATTTCAAATAAGGTTATCTAGTAACACTTATTTATACTTTATTGCACAATCAAAATTTCAACAAAAGGGGAACTTAACGTCATATGGCATCCTCTAACAGATACCTTTGATAAGCAAAAATGATTGAATTGCAACAAGTAAAAAAAACCGGCCAAGTGCGAGTCGGACTCGCGCACTGAGGGTTCCGTGCCATTTTTAACCGAATTAGGGAATCCACTTACTTCTACTTAGTAAAATACCACAATATTTTGTTGACTGCAAATATAACTTTGTTTTTCATAGTGTTTGTATGAAGTACAAAGTTATGTTTGCAGTTGTTGAAAATGTGCTATATCTCAAAAACTACTAGTTCGATCCCGTCCAAACCAATTTTCGTTGAAAGTATTTCTTAAGATCTACATTCTTTATTTTTTCAAACACGCCACACGCATAGGTTTGACAAAAAATTTTTTTTTGGTTTTAGTTTCGTGTATGGAAGCCCCCCCTTAAGTGTTATTATTTTTTATTTTATGTATAAGAATCGGTAAGCGGTTAACAGGATACATCTTCTTACCAAATTTCAATTGTGTAATGCTTTTAGTTACAGAATAAAATGGCTGTGACATACGGACGGACAGACAGACAGACAGACAGACGTGACGAAACTATAAGGGTTCCGTTTTTTGCCATTCGGCTACGGAACCCTAACAAATGAATGACGATTGCAAAAAAAATTGAATTTTCCGCATGCAAAAAACTACATAAACAATCTATAATTTAAACAAAAACAAATTGAATACCGTTTACAATAAACTAATATAATATTACATATACTACATCGTCATAATTCATAACACAAGCGATACAATTTATTCACACGATCAAACTTTATTTTTTACCATATTCAACAAGCTTGTTATGTAATTCTCTACAAGTTTGTTTACGAAAAACGCGTGTGACCCAAATCTTAAACAAACCAATACGGAGTACATATTCATTAAATTTACGACGTATCGGAACAACACGATACGCCGAAACGTTCAGGCGGAATTGCCGAAAAAAGAAACTTTGCCGTAATGTATAAAAAATAGCTAAAATATTTCATAGATATCGATTACACAGAGGAACCGGGTGAAATACGGACGACCAATTTATGCGAAACATTATACGGATTGATGACTCCGCTTAACCTATGAGCCGCGTGGTTTTACGCTTTTTATAAATGGTCACACTTATTTACATACGAAAAACGTGTTTTTTTTTCACAAATAAATGCATTTATTTGCTGCCGTTAGCCGTCCTGATAATATATATTAATATTAATTTTTATTTACATATTTGTTTAAAGTAAGTATATATTTCATTATCACAGGTTTCTTTTTTCTTCAATTTTGACGTAACCCCTACTTCTTTTTACGTTGTTTACGCATATTACAAAGCCGTGCTACGCCGCCACGGTTGCCGGTAGCGTTTGCCTATCGACGGTGCCCGCCTCCCGTGCCGGCGCAGACTTTAGTGTTTTGCCGGGGAATCAGCCGGTTGTAACTGCAACAGAGTCACAGCCCCCTCTGCTAGGTTTAGCCCACGAGTCATCGTGGTCACGGTCATACGTCGAAAGGGCACATGTTGGAATCTTGTAAAGACGTGTGGCCAATTGCTGCATCCCTTATTTCCCGTCAGTCGTATTGGTCATCCGATCCACTGGCACCAGGAGACGAGGGACGAGAGAGTGGATCTGTACCAGCGCAACTACTTGTCCACTAAAGTAATCTCACGCGCAGATGACCCTTGCTATCACTATGGATTACGAGCTTGCAAAAGCCCTACGGCGATGGAGAGATGGTGGTGGGATTTTTATTTACATATTTGTTTAAAGTAAGTATATATTTCATTATCACAGGTTTTTTTTTTTCTTCAATTTTGACGTAACCCCTACTTCTTTTTACGTTGTTTACGCATATTACAAAGCCGTGCTACGCCGCCACGGTTGCCGGTAGCGTTTGCCTATCGACGGTGCCCGCCTCCCGTGCCGGCGCAGACTTTAGTGTTTTGCCGGGGAATCAGCCGGTTGTAACTGCAACAGAGTCACAGCCCCCACTGCTAGGTTTAGCCCACGAGTCATCGTGGTCACGGTCATACGTCGAAAGGGCACATGTTGGAATCTTGTAAAGACGTGTGGCCAATTGCTGCATCCCTTATTTCCCGTCAGTCGTATTGGTCATCCGATCCACTGGCACCAGGAGACGAGGGACGAGAGAGTGGATCTGTACCAGCGCAACTACTTGTCCACTAAAGTAATCTCACGCGCAGATGACCCTTGCTATCACTATGGATTACGAGCTTGCAAAAGCCCTACGGCGATGGAGAGATGGTGGTGGGGTCTCGGTCTTCGATATGTCCGGGCCTTAGTTGTCTCTCTGCACGTACGCGGTCAGACGAGAGTGGTCGCTCTGGGACTCGACAGAGGCGGGAGGACTGGTTCGGCAGCACGTCTGATGACAATGCAGCCCTATTTAGGATCGCTTTGCATTCCCCAATCCGGGGAGGGGCCTAGAAAAGGTGGCCTAAACATAGTCCGTCTCAACCATAACGCTAAGGGGCAAACCGCGGTCACTTAGTCATCGACTTCTCGCGGTCGAAAGAACACAAATAAAATTAAACAAAACCTTATTATAGCAACCTGGAACGTCCGAACCTTAAGAGACGACGAACGTAACTTATGTCCAGAGCGTAAAACTGCTCTTATAGCCCGTGAACTGTCACGCTACAACATCGATGTCGCAGCAATAAGTGAAACACACCTTCATGAAAGCGGAGAGCTCTATGAACAACTAGGCGGCTATACGTATTACTGGAGCGGAAAACCTGCGTCTGAAAAGGCGGCAAGTGGAGTGGGATTTGCTATCAAAAACAACATTGCGAATAAACTTCAAGAATTTCCCATAGGAATAAATGATCGCATTATAACATTACGGCTTCCATTACCAACTGGAAAGCATGTCCACCTAATAAGTGTATACGCACCCACCATGACGTCTTCTGATACGTAAAAGCCCGTTTCTACCAGGAGCTGCGCCATGTCCTCGAAAGAGTTCCCCAAAGTGATAAGATTGTCTTGCTAGGTGATTTTAACGCTCGTGTTGGCATGGAGTACTTCGCTTGGGAGGGAGTACTTGGTCGCCATGGTGTTGGCAAGTGTAACACTAATGGCATAGACCTCTTAACAGTATGCTCCGAATTCGACCTATGCCTCACCAATACGTTCTTCCGTTTGCCACAAAAATATAAAACCTCATGGATGCATCCCCGGTCGAAGCACTGGCATCTCCTAGACTACATAATCGTTCGCAAAAAAGACCTCAGCGACGTCCTGATCACCAGAGCTATGAGGGGTGCCCAAGGTTGGACTGACCATAGACTTATAAGAGCCAAGTTCCGCATTAAACTCAAAACTCCACGAAGAGCTGAACACAGCAGGCCAAAACTAGCATACACAACTGACCTACTCAAAAGATCTACGCACACACCCTTGATAATGAGTTTGGTGCTGAGCCCTTTGATATACCCAATGTCGCGATAAATGAAGCATGGCAACTGTACTCAGCGAGGCTTTCGCAATGCGCTAAACAAGTCTTAGGTAAACTGTCGAAGAAAAACCAGGATTGGTTCGACTGTTCAGAGGCAGAAATCCAAAAACTTGCAGATGAGCATAGGCGCGCTTTGCGACATCCCAAGGCTGACCATAAATTACTGCATCTACAATTCAAAACCAAAGTGCGTGAGCTAAAAGACCTTTGGTGGTCCAATAAAGCGGCGGAATTAGCTGTAATTCCGCCGCTTTATTGGACCACCAACTTCCAACTTGCCGACTCTAGTCAAACTGGCAGATTCTTTGAAGGCATTCAGGCTGTCTTTGGACCACAAACTAGGAAAGTAGCTCCTATCTATTCGCGCAATCGCGATCATCGCCTCACGGAAGAGAGTAAAGTTCTTTCTCGCTGGGCGGAACACTTTAGTGAGGTTCTCAATCCCACTAACACACAAATTGATATCCCCTACATCCAGACTCTCGAAGATCGGCCCGTGGAAGAGAAACTTGCACATCCGCCCACCCATGAGGAGTTTATTAAGGCTATCAAAAAACTTAAAAATGCCAAAACACCAGGCACTGACGGTTTACCAGCGGAAATATACAAGTATAGTGGGCCAAACATTCGCAGCAGACTTTTCGATCTGATATTAAAGATCTGGGAAACAGAGATTGTGCCACAAGAATGGAAAGACGCCTCTATATGCAAACTATACAAAGGCAAAGGAGACGTAGCTGACTGCAGCTCGTACAGGGGGATCTCGCTTCTTTCCGTGGCTGGCAAAATACTGGCGTACATAAATAATACCCGTCTGAGCACCCTTGCCGAAGAAGTTCTGCCGGAAAGCCAATGTGGCTTCAGACCAAGCAGGGGAACCGTAGACGCTATATTCGTAGTCAAGCAGATACAGGAGAAGAGTCTCAAACAGAATCGCCCTCTTTTCATGTGTTTTGTAGATCTTGAAAAAGCGTTCGATCGTGTCCCTCGCTCTGCCCTCTGGTTGGTCTTAAAAAAAGCTGGTTGTCCCACAAAATTCGTAAACCTGATCAGACAGTTTCACGATGACATGTCAGCCAAGGTTCAGCATAACAACGAATTTTCGGGCCCCTTTCCAGTAACGAGTGGCGTAAAGCAAGGCTGTGTCATGGCCCCAACCCTGTTTGCTCTGTACTTTTCTGCGGTAATGGCGGACGCACTAAAAAGCTGTAATGCAGGCATCAAGCTCAATGTACGGTCAGATAAAAGTGTATTTAATATCACTCGTTTCAGGTCAAAAAATAAAGTACTAAAGACCGCTGTACTTGAAATCCTCTATGCCTTGTAATCCTGATGTAGCTTATTTGTTTTATTTTATTGTAATGTTTGTTTGACCACTTTAACTGTGTGACTAGCATACTGACGCTTTGGGTGACTGTAAGTCAGTATGTTTACTGTTAAATAAATGAAATGCCGACGATGTCTGCATAATGGCAGACAGTCTCGAAAATCTTCAGAGCTGTATGATCTCTCTGAGAAAATCGTGCTGTAGATTTGGCTTAGTAATAAGCGTAGCCAAAACCCAAGTCCTCAGGCAACCACCTAGAGGCTGCCATGCTGCTGAAACCCAAATCTATTTAGGAGACACAGCGCTGGAAGAAGTCAACAACTTCAAATACTTGGGAAGCCAAATCCGAAGCGACAACAGCCTCTCATCGGAGATTCCATCATGAATCGCCAGAGCCGCTGCTACCTTCGGCAAACTGAACCATCGAGTTTGGAAGTCGCATGATCTGAAGCTACAAACAAAGCTGTCTGTATACAAGGCGATAGTTCTCCCCATACTCATTTACGCCGCGGAGACCTGGTGTTTATACAAGGGAGACATCAAGAAACTTGATACGTTTTACATGCGATGTCTGCGCTGTATTCTACGCATAAGGTGGCAGGATCATGTGACCAATGCCGAGGTGCTGCGTCGCTCTGGTATGACCGGCATAGAGGCTCTTCTGATTACGAGCCAACTAAAATGGAGTGGTCATGTAAGCCGCATGAATAACTGCAGACTCCCGAAATCTGTTTTCTATTCCGAGCTATCCCACGGGACACGGAGTCACGGGGGACAGTACCTGCGGTACAAGGACGTTTTGAAACGCCACCTTAAGGCTTGCGACATCTCACCGGGTCATTGGGAGGAGCTGGCAGGAATGAGACCGGAATGGCGCAATGCAGTCAAAAAAGGTGTAGCCTCTTTTGAAGAAGCTCGGCTTAACCACTTGGACCTAAAGCGTCATATACGGAAAACTCGGCCAAAGCCCTCCTATACCTACACGGTTAATGAACACGGAAAGCTTCACTGCGCGCAATGCAACCGAACTTTCCAGTCCAAATTCGGTTTCGCAAGTCATCAGCGAGCCCATGACAGAAAACTACACCAATCTTAAATCACAAAATACGATTGCAAGGGTCGCCGTCGTCGGATACGACGAGGAGGACTATATATATATATATTACGCATATTATGTCAAGCAAAAAAACTAGTATGTATCATAAAAACTGTTATTTAAAAAAAAACTGAAACAGTACAATTTGTATTGTTTGTAACTAAGTGCCTATTTAGGTTCCTAATTTAAAATATTATTTAGAACCTATTTTTAGAGGACTGTTATATTTGCCGTGGCATTCTGTGATTGTCTAGATTCCATAATTAAGTTGAAATTGTCGCAAATGTATCGGTGTATAAGCAGCTGTTGTTTCCTTATTAAAAAAAATAGCAAAAGGATTCCCATAAATTAAACCATTACTTTTTTATTGTGACCACTGAAAGTAAATTGCGTAAGCTGTCAAAAGTAATTTATTTTTAATAATTATGGAGCTATTGGACTTAATGCTTGTATATACTTTCTACACAAGTTTCAGTCCGCGACTTTGTTTCCGTAAATATGAGCTTATTGTTATAAACGGCTAACTTTGATGAGTATGCAACAAAGAGTTATTTTAATTAAAACAAATCTTTAATAAATCCATACATTGTGGTCCACAATTATAGCAAGTAAACATCTCCCAAGCTCGTTGTCAGACAAATTTTTAGCCTTTTTAGCATATTAAAATAATTAATAGATATTTTATTTCCCAGCACCAACTTTTCGTCTAAACCTGTTCAACAAGTACCTACGTAATTTATTTCTGTTTTTAATTCCTTCACGGCATTGGCATTTCGAAACGAAATCAAATACTTATCATAAATCCCAACACTATCTGAGCTGGAATTGTGTAAAGCAATCGTATTCATTTGACAGTGCAAAACGTACGATACGACCTGTCAAACCCTTTGTTCTTTGCCATTTAACAGACCATACCATACGTTTTGAACTGTCAAATGAATACGATTGCTTTACACAATCGCACCCCTGGATTTTATTCTTAAGGATAAATTATAGATACTCAACTTAAAATTAAATCCATTCGACACCTCCTTTCATTTGTGAGTTTACTGACTTAATAGCTCCTAACGTTTACGTAATTATATCGTTATTTCAAGTATCCCATACAAATTTCGTGAAGACGCTAAAACGTTACATTATTATTAATGACCTTACAAGCGGCGTCTTATCCTTAATGCTCGGTCAGTCTCAGTGGTGTCACTCTGACAAGGGACACAGCCCGTAACCATCCAATTTGATTTAGTAACTATAATTCTAAGATTAATTTATTTTAGGGAACCAAGCGCATCTGAAATCCACAACTACAACCAGGAGGCCGATACTCGCGGCATTCGAACTTTTTTCGTATAGTCATTCGATTGCAAGTTTCACCGTTTTACCTAAAAAATCAAGTAAAATATCTACACGTAAACAACAATCGCACCATCAATAGAATCTAACTACATAGAAATCGTGACCCTGAGAAATCAAAAACTATTTCAGTTACTATATGTAGATTACTTGTGATATGTAAAACTAGGAATTCATTGTTGTCGTAAATATGAATAAGTTTATGATATAATGTGCTTTTAGTTTCAAAACTTGTAAAGAAAGTGCTTTTAGCATTTTATCCGTATTGTAAAATATATTTTTGAGTTGGATTTAAGTATAAGGCTTTGCACGCACTGGTGACTTTTTGTCACATTGAACTGTTTAATCCAGGATTAGGGTAATCCTGGTTTATACCATCAAGCGCAAGTGGGCCGTAAAGGACTAAAATAACGCTAATAGGAGAAACACACCCATTTAAAGTCGGTGGATGGTATGCATACGTAGACTGCTTCCGTCCGTTAAGGTTGACATCTTGCACTGGGGTGCGATTGTGTAAAGTAATCGCATTCATATGACAGTTCAAAACGTACGGTATGGTCTGTCAAATGGCAAAGAACAAAGGGTTTGACAGATCATATTGTACGTTATGAACTGTCAATTGAATACGATTGCATTACACAATTCCACCTCTGACTTCTAATGAGTTTGCTGCTCCTATTAGAGTCATTTTAGTGTTTTTTTCAGGCGGTTAAATTTTAGTCTACAGAAACAGTTGATTTAAGTTATTGTTTGTGTTTTCAATTTACAATGTACCTGGGGTGCGATTGTTTAAAGCAATCGTATTCATTTGACAGTTCAAAACGTACGGTATGACCTGTCAAACGGCCAAGAACAAAGGGTTTGACAGATCAAACCGTACGTTATAATCTATCAAATGAATACGATTGCTTTACACAATTCCAGCTCTGATTAAACTAAAACAATATAATCAGTTAACCCTTTCCTTAATGTATCAAATACTTTTCTGAAAAGCGCATCAATATCGGTTTAGCCAAACTCGAGATATTCGCGGACAAACATACAGGTTGAACTAAGAAATTTGTGAGAAACATTTTGGGACCCGACACAGGCACAAAAGCATCTGCGTCAGACAGACTCGACCACGTGACGTCTCGAATCTGCTAAATGGCCCAGAAAACGCAACTTGGTGGAATCATTTGTTAGAATTGTTATTATGCAGTTTATGTCTGCTTATCTTTATTTGAAGTATATTATAAACAATCATTTCATGACTTTATATATTATAAATATTTTGACTAACTATAAGATTTAAAAAGATTTTGTAGATTGTAACTTTTGGGTTCACCTTTTTTTTAATAAAGCATTTAAAAAAAAGATTGTTTTCATACCATATTCGACAAATAGAAAACGGTCTACAAGGGTAATTTTACTAAGCAAATGCTTTGCACTAACGATTTTGATGTTCTGTTAAGTAGAAACGTTGTAGTAAATAACGGAGAAATTTTCTTAAAATAAGGAACCTAAAATAGCGCACGGGCGGGACTCGAACCTGCAACTTCTGGCTAATCGGGCCAAACGCTCTTCCAATTAAGCTACCGTGCTTTCGATCCAACTGTGTGCAATTTCTGGTCTCTGGACACTTTTACGATTACGCATGACGTCAGCGCTATCTACCCGTCTGTTTATGCAACAGTGGGCCAGGTAGGTATTCATTACAGAATAAATTCAACTTGTAAATTGATAACGTTTCGCTTTTTCGATTCGATTTTTGGTTTCTTATTTCATCTTCAAGATGATAAAATATGATACTGTAAGTGTTAAAACATTCCTAAATTAACGAAGAAATATATTTTAATTTTTTGGGACACCAAAAACCAGTCATTTATTTTGTATCATCCCCATAATACTGCGTGTTTTAGAACGTGCGTATCTTATAAAGAGAGCTAATTACCCTATTCATTCTGGTATTTGCGTATCATTCATGCTACATTTAGTTAAATTAAATGAGGGAACACTTTCCTTGACGATGTGAGATTGTTCTTGCTAAAACACTTGACAAAGTCAGATTTCTCATTCAATTTATACCTTAAAATGTTAAGACGCTAGATTCAAATTTCATATGAAACAATTTTATATTTTTCGCTGCTATTCATTTGTGTTTATTTTGGAGTCATGATTTTTATTTAAACACCATCCCTATTAAAAAGTATGCAAGTAGGTATCAGCGCTTCATTTAATTTGGCAGCCAGGATTCCAAAATATTTTATGTGAAATTGAATATCGGTGCAAATATATATATATATTTATCGAGGTCGAGTCGCGCGCACGCATCGGTGCGAGTTAGGCGTGTTAGCGTATATTCGTCGCGTAAGCTAGCGCATACAAATAAATAATGACGAACGTTGTGAAGTGCAATGTATGTAACATCGTAATTGACGAACTGTTGTCATACATACAAAATAAAGTATCGATCGCAGACGAGGAAACTTTGGTGCGTATTTGTACGACGACTTTTACAAGCGATGAAATTAAGAAATCCAAGAAGCTATTGTTTGAATCTATTCCAACGGACAAAAGGAAGATAGTACGAAAGAGCAAAGGGAAGGAAGACCGTGATGTAGCAGATATCATATCCTTGTTTTAATCTGAGGAGCCTGACAATATTCCAGTGTTTGTGGCAAGACAGCTGGAAAAATTACCACCTATCTTGTGGGATCATTTAGATTGCTCGAAGTTGCTAAAGGACATGATAACGATGAAGTCCGAAATTGAAGCCATAAAGACGACATACGCTACGCTGAAGTGTGTTAACGAATTAAAAACGGAATTTAGAAGACTAAAAACCGATTCCCTACCTCCGGCGACGTCATTATTCAAAGTGAACACGAAAAGAGGTGCATGGCTAGACAGTGGCCCGATGGGACTTTCACACGATTATGATATGTCGATTAATGAAATAAATACACAAAACGTTCATGATTCATTGAACAAAAAATCACCTTCAATGCATCATGAAATATCGAGGGTAGAACGAGAAAATCAAGCAGAACAAAATCAAAACGATTACCAACGGTTGTCAGTGGAACGCGAACGGGCCCAAGCAAGCGTAGGCACCGTCAGCGGCGAGGGAGGAGTACAGAAAATCGTGAGTCAGGAGTCGAGCGAGCCAACCGGTTCGGTCGTGACGTCAGACACATCGAGTACGACTGGCACACAGACACAGTTAAAGGAACAGCTGACCGTCACTGATAAGGTAGGCGATAGTTGCGCGCTAAAACTGTTCGAATCTGAGCGCTCGTCAAACAATAGCCCAGAAAAATGGCAGAAAGTGGTATTTCGCAAAAACCGGAACAAATATCGCTACTCGGGAAAGTCGGGCATAGCAAGAGATTTAGAATGCACCTTCAGAGCGGCTGAAAGAAAAACTCCAATGTTTATTACAAATGTGCATATCTCTGCCACTGAAAGGGACATAATAAATCATATTTATAATAAGACACAAGAAAGAGTGTCTCTAGAGAAAATAAATATGAAAGTAGAAAGAGGGCACAAAGCGTACAAATTTATGATATCTGAGTCTAATTTATCTAAATATATGGACGAATCGCTTTGGCCTGAAGGCGTTATATTCAGACGATTTGTGAATTTCAAACACAAGAAAATTAACGCTGCAGATGCTGCCAACGTAGACGGTCCGAATAAACAAAACAATGGATAGTTGCCCATTTACACTTGGTACTTTTAATTGTAAAAATATAAAACGGTCAATAGAAGATGTTCGGGCACTATGCCGTTCGTGTGACGTGTTATGTCTTCAGGAAACGTGGCTAATGTCGCATGACATCCCCTTCATCGGCACTATTGATAGCGGTTTCGGATATACGGCGACGACGGCTATGGATACGTCTGCGGGCATCCTAAGAGGACGTCCGTACGGCGGTACTGCAGTGCTGTGGCGGTATAGTGCGTTTCAGCAGGTTTCAGTTTTACAGTGTGCAAATAGCCGCATATGTGGTATAAAAATAATAACTTGTGATAAGCCTATGATCGTAATTAGTGTTTATATGCCTACTAATTCGGCTGATAATTTACCTGAATTTATAGACTGTTTGAGTGCAGTGAGTGCTATTGTTGACGAATACGGTAGTGATGCTGTATTTATTTTGGGAGACTTCAATGCGGACCCGGGTGAGTTGTTTTACAGTGAACTTTGTAATATTTGTAACGACCAACTATGGTCATGTGTAGACACGGAGTTTTTAGGGTTAAACTCAGGCACGTTTACATTTATTAGTGATGTGTACGAGACCTGCAGCTGGTTAGATCACTGTATAACTTCTCAGTCGGCAAAGCAGTCTGTAATTGATGTTGATGTATTGTACGACGCTCAGTGGTCAGACCATTTCCCGCTGCTTGTACGTTGCGATTTAAAGTTTCTAGCCCCCAAAATATTGCCTAAAGTTATAAATGCAAATAAAGATATAGTATGGGGTGAAAGAAGTGTAGAACAAATCAATATGTATACCAGTGAGTGTCATAAGAGGCTAAGGTTGATTGACTTTCCTTCTGATTGTGTGAATTGTGCTGACCGTGCATGTAAGGACCGTGGCCACTGGCAAACTCTAGATACGCTGTACGCCGACATTGTGACCGCCCTGCGTGACGCAGCGGTGGTGGGTCGAGGAAGCGGGAAAGGGAGGGGGAGTGGCTCATGCATTGCGGGCTGGAACAAACACGTCAGTGCGGCTCACGGGGAGGCCAGGTCTAAGTTGCATGAATGGAGGATGTGTGGAAAACCGAAGTCGGGTTGTGTTTACCGAGAAATGTGTGAAAGTAGGCGAGTTTTCAAATCTAGATTAAAGTGGTGTCAAGAACACCAAGAACAAATAAAAATGGACTCACTGGCCGAAAAGCATACGAAGAGGAACTTTAAGGGCTTTTGGAAAAACACCAGTAAAATGAATGGAAGGCCTGGCCTTCCCGTGAGCGTTGACGGTGTGAATGACCCCAGAGAAATAGCTAATGTTTTTAAGAACCATTTTTCTGTGAAATCACCCCTAGGCCCGGCTGAGGAGGTGCTCAATAAATATATATATAATCAAGTGGCTCCAATGGTATTTCTGGCCAAAGATGTTTCAAAAGCCATAAAAAGCATATCACGTGGTAAGTCGCCTGGGCACGACGGTCTAAGTATTGAGCACCTGCAATACGCCGGACCACATATCACGAGGGTATTGGCTATGTTTTATTCGCTGTGCGTGAGCCATTCTTACTTACCGGTTGAGTTTATGAAGACTGTTGTAGTGCCTGTCGTCAAAAATAAAACTGGTGACCTCACTGACAAAACTAACTACAGGCCTATATCCATTGCTACTGTTATAGCAAAAGTGTTTGACGGTTTGCTTAATGCACAGTTAAATAAATACGTGAATATTCATGATAACCAGTTCGGTTTTCGACCGCGGCTGTCGACAGAAAGTGCAATACTGTGTGTTAAGCATACCGTTAAATACTATACGAACCGTAAGACGCCTGTACACGCCTGCTTCCTTGATTTATCAAAGGCTTTTGATCTGGTGCAGTATGGCCGTCTATGGGAGAAGCTGAGAAGCATTAACTTACCCGAGGAGCTCATCAGCGTGTTCCAGTACTGGTACTCAAACCAATCAAACAGCGTGCGTTGGGCGGGAGCAGTGTCGGATCCGTATCGGCTTGAATGCGGCGTGAGGCAGGGCGGATTAACATCTTCGACTCTGTTTAACTTGTATATGAACGACTTAATTGTATCTCTCAGTAGTCAGCGTGTCGGATGCTATGTCGATGGCGTATGTGTGAACAACTTAAGCTATGCCGATGACATGGTCCTACTGAGTGCGTCGATCTGTGGCTTAAGAAAACTGATACGTATATGCGAGGAGTATGCGAGTGGACACGGTTTAAAGTACAATGTGAGGAAGAGTAAATGCATGGTCTTCAAGGCAGGTACCAAATGTCCCAAGGACTTACCACCGGTATTATTGAATAATGTCCCTTTAGAAGTTGTCGATCATTTTATGTACCTGGGACACGTAATAACTCATGGCCTCAAAGACAATGCGGATATCGAGCGGGAGCGGAGATCGTTGTCCATTAGAGCAAATATGATAGCCCGCAGATTTGCGCGATGTTCACAGGCGGTCAAAATAACATTATTCCGAGCTTATTGTACATCGCTCTATGGGGCCAGCCTGTGGGCCGACTACAATAAACGGTGCTACAGCGATCTCCGTATCCTGTACAATAACGCTTTCAGGGTGATTTTGGGGCTGCCCCGTTTTTGTAGTGCCTCGGGCATGTTTGCGGAGGCGCGCACTGCATGTTTCCACGCTACCATGCGTAAGAGGTGCGCGTCAATGGTGCGCAGAGTGCGGGGCAGCTCCAATGTCATCTTGAAGGCGATAGGAGACAGACTGGACTGTCCCTTCCTCCGGCACTGCTGCGACAGACATGTCCCAGTAGTTGCTGAGGTAAGGGGCTTCTAAAATAATAAAAGTAAATATCTTTATTTTTATATAATGTGATTGTAATGATAATAATAATAATATATATTTCTGATACTTTGTAATTTTAATATTCATTTCAATTTAATTCTTATTCGTATTTTCTTTTTGACATATTATTGTTATTTTATTACATATTTTCCCTTTATTTTATTTAATGAATTGTACGAATATATGGATCAATGTTATCTGAAAATAAATAATTTTGATTTGATTTGATATATATACAGGGTTAATTTAAATTAACTGATCACCTCTTGCAGGCAGCCTCTCAACATCAATTCCAACAACATTTGTTCTACGACTTTTTACAAATCTTGATAAATAACACAAAAAAAGAAGAAGAAAAATAATTTTGTTTCCTCTGTTATTCACAACTCTGTATGATGTACGCCGAGGCGCCCGGCCCCTACCTCGCCCCGCCTGTATTCATTCAACGTTTCGGTACTAACTACCTACTATTTCCCGCGCTTTTTTCTAAACCGGTTAATTTACTACGTTTGTACCTAAGTTATTCGGACTATCTGGGGGCTTACATTTTCACGTTGAATTTACGTATTCAGCTTCTTTAAAGAAGTAAGTTTGTTAAAACCCAAGCATGTCGCGATACCTACCGTTCAGACTCGCTGCAGGCTTCGCGAACATTGTCACCACACCTAGGCAGCACTCGTACCATCTCAGTGTACTCAACATTTGTGTAACGGTACGGCATCGCAGTACTGTTTTCCGTAGGCACTCACTAATTAATTGAACTTCGGTTACGCGGCAAGTGAGGAGACGCGCGCAGCGGAGGCGCACGCGTTTGATATCGACCGTGACGTACGACTGAGGTCAAGTTCACTTCAAATGGGCATCGCCGCCGCTGCGTTACCCCGCCCGCCACCCCGCGCCCCGCTGCACGTGGTGATTATTTTGTCTACGCAAGGTGCGTAAATAGAGTAACGCAAGTTTAGAGTCAACAAATAAATTTTGTATGGGAAAACGTAAATTTTAAAAACTATTAATTTTGAAAAGTCGTAGAACAAATGTTGTTGGGATTGTTGTGGAGAAGCTGCCTGCAAGAGGTGATCAGTTAATTTAAATTAACCCTATATATATATATATATATATACATGGGCGATCTCGAGGAACTCTCCGCGCCTTATTGCTCCAACCGGGGAAGCATCTGGACGTCTGATCATCGAGATTAATTAATAGTAGTCACTTTATGTAATTCGCACTAATTACTTATAAATTAAAGTTATAATTAATTAAATTTTGTGCTTTTTAAAAATCCTACCCGACGGCTCAATTCCGTAATTGGCGCAGTCGGTAGGATTCTCGCGGTCGCGTTCGCGTTACGTCTAGGAAGATTTCCGAATTCGTACGAGCCGCCCGTGTAGCTATCGCGTCACAGAAGAGAATCCAGAATCTACGCGAAGCAGCCGTCGGAAGGTGAAAGCAGATCCAGCAGTGGTGCAATCAGAAAATCGATGGCCCAAATCCAGCTGAGTATGCTGCTCCTGTGAGTTACAATATTTTATTAGATACGCTTTCCTATTGGATGCCAGCGGTCCCTTTCCTGTCCCAATAGTAGGTGTAAATTACTTAAGATATTTTTTTTAAAGGCTAGAAATTAGTTATCAAAATTTTCTTTCCAAGGAAAGATAGGGATATTAGGCCCAATACGCGGCGTGATATTCCCTTTTTACATTCTAGAGAACTTAGATTTCATAGAAATATCGATTTTAGTAGTTTAGTTAGTATCGAGGAAGAAGAAATGGCCCAACAACAGTTAAATCAAGATGCGTCAGCCATCGGTCAGACACCTGACCTGACCGACACTATCTGGAAGGCGCTGAGACTAGTTCCAGAGTTTGATGGAAATTCAAATGTTTTAATTCGATTTTTAAATTTGTGTGACCAGTTGATTTTAACTTACGCCAACCCAGCTCCGGGAAATGATTTAAACAATGCAGCATTAATCAATGGCATTCTTAATAAAATTACCGGCCAAGCCGCTAAAATGTTAGCGACAAACGGCATTCCCCGGGACTGGCATGGTATAAGAAGTGCACTTATTAACAGCTTTTCGGATCACAGGGATGAGTCCGCCTTATATACAGACATGTCTATGTTATCTCAAGGTTCCGACACTCCTCAAACTTTCTACGAACGTGTTCAAAGTTTACTGTCTATTATAATCACATACATTGAGCTACATGAAACGTTAGAGACTACAATTCAAGCAAAGCGTGACCTCTATAAAAAGTTGGCCCTTCAGACCTACACTAGAGGCCTAGCTGAGCCTCTTGGCTCACGTGTAAGATGCATGCGACCTGAAACCTTGCAAAAAGCTTTAGAGTTTGCCCAAGAGGAACTTGACGTTCTTTATCTCCAAAATAAAGTTGGAAACTCTCAAATTTCTAAAAGGCAAAATACTAACAGCAATTTTAACTCTTTTAACGTGCCCCTCGAGCCTCCTAGGCAATTTAATTTTGCTATGCCAGGCACACGCCAATTTAAGCCGTTTAATTATCAACCTAATTACCAGCCTAATTATCAACAGTTTAATCAAA
This sequence comes from Pyrausta purpuralis, assembly GCA_963924145.1. Lineage (NCBI taxonomy): Eukaryota > Metazoa > Arthropoda > Insecta > Lepidoptera > Crambidae > Pyrausta > Pyrausta purpuralis. Next base: position 15,714,751 of record OZ001660.1, read on the forward strand.
GCTTTAGGCCCAATAATTTACCACAATCTCATAACTATAATAACCAACAAGGACCTTCAAGGACGCAACAAATGATGCGAGCCTTGCCGCGATCTAATTGGTCTACAGGCTTTAGAATTCCACCCCGTGGTCCTGCACCGGCCTATCAAAATTATCCTAGGCCTATGAGTGGAGTGAGTCATCCCGTGGCCCGCGTATTACCACCTATTCCCCAAAACGCGCGTCAGCAAATTAATATTAATGATTGCAACCCTGACAATACCTACTACTATTCGTATACTGACCTTGATGACGACCAACAATACTCGTACGCATACTCTGAAGACTCAGACAACTATTTTACACAGGAAGAAATCCCTGACAGCAACTCTAATGACCAGGATTTTACCAAAGCCCAGCAGGACAACCCCCCAGAATAGAGTTTCACCTCCAAAATAAAAGGCAATTACCTTTTATTCAAATTTCTAACCCACCTTTGAAACTCCTCGTAGATACTGGAGCAAACCAATCTTTCATAAGTCCAGAGGCCGTGCAAAATTTTTTTCAAACTATCCATTAGATTATGACCCCTTTGTAGTAATGAATATCCACGCAACTACTCAAAATGACTATTCCATCACTGTTCCATGTTTTTCAGAATTACGTGACCAAAAACCCATAAAACTTTTTATTTACAGGTTTCATGAATATTTTGATGGATTAATCGGTCTAGATCTTTTAGAGCAGTGGCAGTCTAAAATTGACCTTAGTACTCACATTCTAAAAACCGAGTTCGCGGAAAACCCTATACTCATGTATAAATCGGGCACAGTTAATTTGTTCGAAAGTGTAATTCCCGCGCAATCGACTCAGATTATCAGAGTTCCAACTAATATTTCTAAAGGTGAAATTTGTGTAGAGTCACAAACTATCTGCGGTTGCAATATTTCTGACTGTTTTTCGACCGTGCAAAATGGTCAAGCATATATTGAGATCCTAAATCCATCACCAAACGATATTATTTTTAGGTTATCATAGCCGCTTCAAGTTCAAGTGTTTCACGAATTCTCCGAACTATCGCAAACAATGAATAGTGTGACTCACGGATTCGACACCTGTCCCGAGCGTTTCCAAGAAATTTTGCCGCGGTTGCGCACCGATCATATGAACGCGGAAGAAAAGGCAAATTTGCTTGCACTTTGTAAGGAATACCCTGACATATTTTACCTGGAAGACGAACCACTGACTTTCACAAATAAAATCAAACACCGAATTAAAACCACAGACGAAATTCCTGTTCACAGTAAAACTTACCGCTACCCTTATGTACATAGAGAAGAAGTAAAATGCCAAATAAAAAAAATGCTCGACCAAGGTATAATTATAATTAGACCCTCAACATCAGCCTGGAGTGCGCCTATATGGATCGTTCCGAAAAAAACAGACGCCTCCGGTAAAATTAAGTGGAGATTGGTCGTAGATTTCAGAAAACTTAACGAAAAAACAGTAGACGATAAATACCCTATACCTAACCTCACAGACATACTAGACAAATTAGGTAAATGCCAATATTTCAGTACCCTTGACCTCACAAGTGGGTTTTACCAGGTGGAGATGCACCCTGATGATATCCACAAGACAGGATTTAGTGTAGCAGACGGTCAGGGACACTTCTAATTTACACGAATGCCTATGGGACTCAAAAATAGTCCATCTACTTTCCAACGCGAATTACGGTATTGAGCCGTCGGGTAGGATTTTTAAAAAGCACAAAATTTAATTAATTATAACTTTAATTAATAAGTAATTAGTGCGAATTACATAAAGTGACTACTATTAATTAATCTCGATGATCAGACGTCCAGATGCTTCCCCGGTTGGAGCAATAAGGCGCGGAGAGTTCCTCGAGATCGCCCATGTCGATGAAATTGTCCAGTCAGCTCTTCTGGTGTTCGGGATTGCTCAATCGGGCCGATGAACAATGGGAAAACAGGTGTCGTAGCCGTATGACGTAAGAGGCTTGCCCTCGTAACACCTCCCCTCTTAGACGAGCAACTATTTGCGAAGATTGAGAGCAAATGTTGCGGCTTTTCTATCTTCAATTGATGCTGATGAAACTGCTGAAGTTAATTCGATGTCTTGTTTCGGAGTTACAACGACTCGGTTACGCAGGCGTTTAAGGTAGTATGCGAGGGTAACCAGTGCAGCTGTACTTAATAACAGGACGATGTATGTAGGTATAGTGGTGTGATAAATGCTTGATAAGTCCGTTGTTTTGATTTTTCCAGGTAAGTCCATAAGTACTTGATGTTGAATATTGTGCAACTTATTTAAATCGATGGTTGTCAGATTGTAGTGTGGAAGTTGTTTCTCGAATTCTGATGACATCGGCGCTGAACGTGGGATCGTCATGATTTCGACAGGTTGTCCTTGGAATTTGTCATCTAAGTTGACGATTGTGAATTCGGGCGTTCTTATGCTGCAATTTCGGGGAATGGTGGCTAAGTAGCTGCCTTCCAGGAAAGGATGTTGCTCTTGTGCGCATGTTAATTGTACTTTTATTTTATTGGGAAGTGATAAGATATAATGCTGGCTATCTAGTTCCAAGAGTGCTTCTTTTGTAGTGAAATAGAAGTGGGGTGGCATTCTGTCGCGTCTTGATTGTAGATGAGGTCGAAGATGCAATCCTTTTCGGTACGGGTTTGGTGGCTGAGCTGCTGTTTGCAAATGTGCCAGGTGTCAATCTTCGGGCATTCAGCCTCCAAGTACGCAAATTCCTGGGAGTTGGATGCCATATATGGGAATGGAGGAAGGATAATATTAGAGTTTCTATTTGGAACGGGGCAGAGTCTATATAGGTCATAGGTATCTTTCGACATGATTGGGAACTTAAGAACAATAACTATTTTTTTATCAATGTAATATGACCCTAACGTAATAAGATCGTAATAGTACCTAATATCTAAATTTAATAGAGCACTTTTGCTGTATAAGTTTTTCAATTGGCGTAACATATTATTTAAATCGTTAATACTTAAAATAGAGTGGTGCATTACATTTGTGCGACTAAAAGCTACTATGCTTTCTAACCTACTTATTTCGGATGAAAGATCCTGAATGTTCTCAGTTACTATACTAAATAATTGAGAAAGCTGAGTAAGATGATATATTTGATTTCTACCCGTTATAGATGCGTTGTTTATTATAGAGATGGTTTTCTCTAATTTCTTTTGGTTAGCTGTAATATTATCTAAAGTTTGAGTCTGTTGGATAGTCATTTGCTTATACAGACTAATATGCCTGTTCATAGAGACAGATAGCTCATGGTCATTTTCCTGTAAAATTTTAATGGCATTTTCAAATCTCAGGGCGTCCTCGTTATCTAGGTTCCCTGAAATGCTTTTAATGAAAGTTCCTAATGGGTTAAAAAGGCCTCTTTTAACGCGCTTCGGCTCGAAGGTCTGTAATTGCAATGATGTTTTGTTAAGTTTACGAAATAGATGAAGTAACTGATGTTTAAATAAAATAAAATTTTGATTAGGCAATTGGTTAGTAATGTCGTTTAATTGAGTCATCAATAAGTCAATCTGTAGTTGTGTCTTTTCGAGGTCAATTTCCTGAAGGAATGTGTGGTCATGAGATATTATTTTAGTGGGACCAAGTTTAAAGGGAAGAATTCCGGGACCATTTGATAAGTCGTCAAGTCGGATCGTGTCTAGCGTCAGCATTCCGGCTTGTACTCGGTCTGGGTTCACTGCCATTATTAGGGCCCTGTAACAATGTGACGTCGTTAGTTTTCTTAGTACGTTTTAGTCGAGTTTTTGCTATTGGGCCTCGTTTCCTAGACGTGTAAATATGAATAGGTAAATTGGATACTACTTTGTCTTGTGTATAACGAGCTGCTGTTTTTTGTCGTGTAGCACCGGGATTTTTAACGTAAACCCTCTGTTCTTGGTTGTACTGTGGTATAGCTTCGCGGTCAAGGTTACGGCGCTCCATTATCGCATCGCGTTCTGCAAACGATGCGTCATGTATTATATTGTAGACCGTTTCCATTTTACTCCGATGTTCTTGTAGGTACTGTTGATATAGTCGTTCCGATAAATCTAAGTCAGTCGGGTTTCGTGGGTCGAAATGTCCTAAAAGAAGGTCGAACGGTCTGCATTTAGTTAAACTGTAAATTGAACTATTATAGGCTATAATTGCGTAAGACATTAGATTTTGTGAAGGTTCATTTCTGTGTTGCAGTTTCAAAAGTCGGATGTGTTCTAGGATGGTGCTATGGAAACGTTCTATCATACCGTTTTCGTTTGGGGCATGAGCAGCTGTTTTATGATGTTGTATTTTATGTAATTTAAGGAATTCGCTGACAACTTGATTTGTAAATTCTGTGCCTTGGTCTGTTACTAAATACATAGGGAACCCGTGGTGAGTAGAAAAGGTTAAAAGAGCTTTAACGATATTCGGAGCCGTGCAATCAGGAAGTCTATATGCCTGTGCATATTTTGAAAACGAGTCGATTATTGTAAGATATTTTTCTTGTTCTATGGTTAGAACATCTGCGTGTGCTATTTGGAACGGTTTTGACGGAGGGGGTACAATTTGGAACTTTGGTCGGACGGGGTCTCGATCATATTTAGAACGATTACATATATCGCACTCATTTATGAATTTAGTTATACTATCTTTTAGTTTGGGCCAAAAATATCGCTGAGATAGCGCAAGGTAAGTTTCATTAATGCCTCGGTGGTTAGTTTTTCCTTCATGATATTTTAATATTATATCCTGTTGCTTAAGGTAATCGTTAATATCTTGGATTTCATGTTTTACAAGCAATAAATTCATGGAGGCATTTTTGTAAGTTCTTTGTAAAATTGGTACAATTTCGTACATTTTACTGAGTGGTTGTATTAAAATAGCTGTTCGTTTTTTTGGGTCAATGTGGTTTTTGACGACAGATAGTAAATCTTCTTCGAGGTTACTTTCTGAAATTTGAATAGTTGTTTTTCTAAATGTTTCGAATGGAATAGTCGTTTTTGGTTTTGCACTACAAGGGTTAACATTCACTTTTATTATTAGTTGCCTTTTGAATTTGTTTAATGGATCTTCTGTTACAGGTATATCGAGGATTGGGTGTTCTACACTAGTGTGGGCTGTACTGGTTTCCAGATTTTCCATGAAAGTTAGGTAGTCTTCTCGAACAGGTAAGTTATCTATTAGATTAGGTAGGTCACCATCTACTAGGTCTAGGACAGGTAAGTCATTTTGGTGGGGGAAGTTAAAGGGTGAAGGGCTGCTCAGAGGTCTCAGACTTGGTGCAGTGTCAGTTGAAGATTGGCTGATGACAGCTCTGTCGTTGGGAGCGGTAACTGTAGATGAAGAGTCACTGATATTAACCATAATGGAGTCTATTTCTTCATTATGAATTTCGACGCGAGACAATGCATCTGCGTTGGTGTTCATTTTACCTTTTTTATAAATGATAGTGAAATCATACTCTGCTAATTTAACCCTTGGATAGCCAGAGCGCCCGATGGTGGGCGCTGAGCATGAGTTTCGCGATTTTACCAAGCGCCCACCTGTGGGCGCTTTTTAATTACTTTTTTGCAAAAAAAAATAATGGGTGTATAAATAATATAATAAATAATAATAAATAAATATCCTTTGGACATTCCCACACATCGCCATCTAGTTCCAAAGTAAGCTACTTAAAGCTTGTGTTATGGGTGCCAGACAACGGATATAATACTTAAATACTTTTTGTTTGTAAATACATACATAATATACATAGAAAACACCCAGACCAATACAAACAGACATGTTCATGCACACAAATGTTTGTATTGTGCGGGGATCGAACCCGCACCCGCTGCGTAGTAGGCGATTTCTCAACCACTACACCAGACGGGTCGTAAATGCTTATTCCTTGGGCATGTTGACCTTTATGAGTAAAAAAGAGATGTTTCTACACCATAGACCGCAAACACATCCGGTTGCTGTCAGTTATTGATTAAAATTCGATTATTTTTTCTCGCATTTTTTTTCGTATATGTTGTCACCCTACCACGAATTTTTTTGGTTCTATTTTTTCATTTTTGAATACATTTTTTTTTAATTACAAGCATAGCTTAGTTATTCAGTAACAATAAGCTTTTTACAGAATGATGATAGCTTGTTTCAATAAGATTTTATAACTGTTTACGTAACGTGTATCCTGACACCGCGCGAATTGCGTACGCGCACGCAGTCCACCGCGGTAACGCGACCGCCACCGCAATTGCGCCTTAGGAGGTTAAGACGCCAGCGCGTTAGGCGAGAATTTGGTTCTCTTAAGTTCAAAAGCCACTGCAATGGTTTGTGGTCAGTTACAATTTTGAATTTTCGGGCAAATATGTAGGGTCTAAAATATTTTGTAGCCCAGACGATCGCGAGAAGTTCTTTTTCGATGGTAGAGTAGTTGATTTCGCTGTCATTTAGTGTCCTGGATGCGTAAGCCACTGGTCTGTCCGAGCCTACGGAACCCTGGGATAAGACGGCTCCCAGAGCTATATTAGAGGCGTCTGTGGTCAAAATGAAATCCTTAGAAAGGTCGGGGTACTGTAATATGGGGTCATTAGTCAGTAAGGTCTTACAATGTTCGAAGCATTGTACATAGTCAGGGGTTAACGCTATTTTTGCTCCTTTTTTAAGACGTGATGTAAGGGGTTTTGTTAGACGGGCGAAGTCAGGGATAAATCGCCTGTAATATCCCAAAAGTCCAAGAAAGCCTTTTATTTGCTTAGGTGTTTTAGGGATAGGATATTTCAAAATCGCCGAAATTTTATCTGGGTTAGGCTTAACGCCTTGTGGTGTAATAATATGGCCTAGGTACGGTGTCTCATGTTTTAAAAATTCCGATTTGTCCATTTGTATTTTGAAATTTGATTCTCTGAGCCTATCGAATATTTTGCGCAAATTAATCATGTGCTCCTGAAGGGATGTGGAAAAGACCAATATGTCATCTAAGTAGACCACACAAATGACGTTTTGTAAACCCCGCAGGACGTTGTCCATGACGCGTGTTACGAGGGCAAGCCTCTTACGTCATACGGCTACGACACCTGTTTTCCCATTGTTCATCGGCCCGATTGAGCAATCCCGAACACCAGAAGAGCTGACTGGACAATTTCATCGACATGGGCGATCTCGAGGAACTCTCCGCGCCTTATTGCTCCAACCGGGGAAGCATCTGGACGTCTGATCATCGAGATTAATTAATAGTAGTCACTTTATGTAATTCGCATTAATTACTTATTAATTAAAGTTATAATTAATTAAATTTTGTGCTTTTTAAAAATCCTACCCGACGGCTCAATTCCGTAATTTGCCGAAACCATTCTGTTGTTGAATTTGAACACAAATATTTAGTTGATTATTGAATATACTACCTTTGGAGACGGGCGTATGAAGAAAAGTTTTTTTTTATTAAAAGTAAAAAAAAATATTTGAGTACCTAGTCAAAGAAGGTTAGTTTTCAGCTAAACAATAACACAAACAAAAAAATATCTAAAGAAATGACCCAACCATCGTCTCAAAAAACAAGCAACAGTAGGATAGCATGAGAAAAAAGTTGAAAAATATATTTATATCGGGTCTTGCCTCAGAAGAGGAAATGGGTCATAAAATGTGTGGATGTCTCATTCTTGGCCCATAATGATTGTCCAGTTGGGTCAATTTTTCTATTAGGCCCCGTAAATTGAGGTCCGAGCCTAAACGATAGTATAGTTCGGAAAGGGTTCCGTTATTGGTAAGAAGTGGTTTTTTTAGAGGCCTATTTTTATCTGGAATGGAAAAAGAGTTGAAAATCGAATTACAGCCGTTAAGTAAAAGCTGTCAAAAGTCAACAAAGTTTAATTTCGAACAAGTTTTAATTTTTTACATAATTTTTAAAATCTCAAAATAAGCTTTTTAAAAATCATCGTCCTTTTAATATGTATTAATGATATCCGTTCAATAATAGTACATTACGATACAAGTTGGCTTAGTTGACCATTATGTAAAAGGTGATATTGTGTGCGCACGAGCCAAAGCGAGTGCGCCATAAGAAAACCGCGTATATTATGGTCACAGGCACACGTGTTTCATACGACGTTTTTCAACACACTTGCGAAGAAAAAATAAGACTCTTTATTTAGTAAGTTTCTGAGAAAGAATGAGCATTCTTGCCGGTTTTCCATTTTAAAAATTTTCATAGGCCGCTAAATACATTTCACACGATTTTGATGGCAAAAGACTATCACACGCGTTTTTCGCCTCGTTACGTATAATTTTTTTCAGTTTCTTCACTTAAAGTAGACATTTTCGTTAATATTAAAAATCACAAATAATCCAAACTTCGTCACAGCCGACAATTATTTACAAAAAATGGCGCGTATTTTTTTTTCTTGTCGCGATACTGATGCGCAAGGCTAAGGCGCGAACTATATCGGCCAACAGCCAAGATTAAAAATGATAGAATAGTAATATAGAACTTTCCTGCCCCAACGGCCATCAGTTCTTCGCGCTATGTGCCCTGCCCACTGCCACTTAAGCTTACTGATTATCAAGGCTATGTCCGTTACCTTGGTTCTTCTACGTATCTCTTCGTTTCTGATTCGATCTCGTAGAGAAACACCGAGCATAGCCCGCTCCATCGCTCGTTGTGTAATTTTGAGCTTCATTATAAGGCCCATAGTAAGAGACCACGTTTCGGATCCGTATGTCATCACTGGTAACACACACTAATTGAAGACTTTCGTCTTCAGACACTGAGGTAATTGAGACGAGAAGACGCTCTTGCGCAGTTTCCCGAACGCTGCCCAGCCGAGTTGGATTCGTCGATTGACCTCTTTCTCGAAGTTGGACCTACCCAATTGGATCACTTGTCCCAGGTAGACGTACTCGTCGACAACTTCGAGATTTGAGTTCCCAATGGATACTGGAGTGGGTACAACAAGGGAACTCGACATAATTTTCGTCTTCTTCATGTTCATTTTAAGACCCACTTGTTGGGATACTCGGTCGAGGTCTTCGAGCATAGTGCCTAGATCATCCAGCGTCTTTGCCACAACGACTATGTCATCGGCAAACCGAAGGTGTGTTATGTATTTGCCATGGACGGAGATGCCGAATCCTTCCCATTCCAGGAGCTTGAAGGCGTCTTCCAATGCCGCTGTAAACAGTTTCGGAGATATAACATCGCCCTGTCTTACACCTCTTCGCAATGGAATCGCCCTCGTATTCTGTTCCTGTACTCGGACCGACATGGTGGCGTTGTTATATAGACACTTTAACACCTCTATATACCTATAGTCTATGTGACACCGCTGAAGAGACCGAAGCACCGCCCAAGTTTCGATCGAATCAAAGGCCTTCTCATAGTCCACAAAAGCTAAACATAGAGGCATATTATACTCCTCGGACTTCTGTATAATTTGTCTTAGCGTATGAATGTGGTCTATGGTACTGTAGCCTTTTCGGATTCCGGCTTGTTCGGGAGGCTGGAAGTCATCAAACCTACGTGCGAGACGATTCGTGATGACCCTTGAGAACAGCTTGTAGACATGGCTCAGGAGTGAGATGGGTCTATAGTTCTTCAATAAGGTTTTGTCTCCTTTTTTGAAAAACAACACCACCACACTCCTGTTCCATGCCTCAGGCGTGATGCCCTCTAGCAGAACGGAATTAAAGAGTCTCTGAAGGACTTTAAGTACCGGTGTTCCACCCACTTTCAGGAGCTCTGCTGTGATTCCGTCCTCGCCAGGTGCCTTATTGTTTTTAAGCTGTTTCAGGGCCATCCTAATCTCGTAGAGGCTGATGTCCGGGATGTCTTCAGTGTAGTGTCGGGTCAGGATAGCTCGTGGGTCTCCGGTCGAGCTATCAACGGGTTTGGCTACTGAGGTGTACAACTGTCCATAAAACCTAAAACCTTAAAAGAGTTTTCTTAAAAAATCATAATTCCCTAACATCCAATAGATTACCAAAATAGAATAGACTCTTTTTACTGTTGATAAAAGACTGTAATTAGTTCAATTTATTCTTCAACACAGCGAAGTTTGCACGGAAGATGAGTTCATTAAAAGTCCATTTTCGTGTGCTAATAAAGTCTGTTTTATACTGAGTTCTGAACTCTTGGACATCGAAATTATTAATTAATGGAATTTTTCAAACATCTTTAAAGACTATGTATTTAATATGTTATAAACTTTATTTTCATTTTATTTGAGAAGGATTTTTACTGACCGCAATACACCACATGCATCATTATCATTAGTTAAAATAATCATAACCAGACACATAATACTAGGTACTACGTGGTCCACACCGCACGAGCAGGCGAGGCGTTCACTGTCAGGTGCCGAAACCATGCCGAGGCGTTGCTGATCCCTTTACGTACTGTGCTTCCGTGTGGTTTGCGCCTGGTTGATGCTGCCCCCATCACAGTCATATAAATGTGTTTATTCTTTGGAGCCAGAAATTCTCTAGCCGGTCACATCGTCTTATGTTTGAAGTGCTGCCAGTTTATGTGTCATGTTCTCAAGCGATTTTTTTCGACAAATCTTACATATAAAAGCAAGCACAGTGTTTTCTTTGTCATTAGTTCAAAACAAAGGGTGTACTTATTATTTATTTATACATTATTGCAGAACCAAAATTTGTACAAAAGGTGGTATTAACGCCATACGGCATTATCTAACATTCAAGCCTTTGGGTTAAGCAGAAATGATTGTAGGCGGTTATCCTTGTATTGATTACTTCTGAGAGACACAAATTTGTCGACAAGGCGACAGTCTTTCCTATACACTGACAAACGACTAGTCTTTCTAAGACTGTGGTCCTTTCAGTTTTTGTCTTAGACTAACCTGCTCTGTAGCATTGCTTGGACAAGTATTTGGGATCTTATCTTTGCACTCTGTCGTAATATTATGCTGGCATCTGTGACAAGGTTGTTTGGGGGTCAAAAATTTACGTTTGACATTGAAACAGTTGTAAGGTGGAGTAAAGGCTTGGAACTTAATAATTTCTTGTTAGGATAAAAGTTTTAAATAAACCAGGGTTTCCCACTCATTAAATCAACATGAATAAAAATAAAACTATCCAGCTGTCATCCCACTGATGGGCAAAGGCCTTACCTTGCAAGTATGAGGTAAGATGAGTTATACTTCATCACGCGGGCTAAGTGCGGATTGGTCGAGGGGTATTTGCAAGGCAAGCGACGAATCGTTCTCAGATCTTATTGAGCCGCCTATAGAGCTTCTGACTAGGATTGATGGTTCAGCCGATATTAGCGGGGTTCAACTACTTGGCGTACCTTCCAAAGCACGGAAATGCTCGTAATACACGTCACTTACCTTACTTTCCAACTACGATCGCTCGTTATAAGTTATGCACCAGCAAATTTATTAGTTAATCTTTATTTAATGATGCTGATTCACATTTTTTGTTATTGTGTAAACATGATTTGAATGGATTTAAATTCCATTATTAGATGCACTTTATATAAATCTCGTAAGCCTGTTAAATTTGATTCTCCGAATAGTTTACAATAAATTATAACAAATTCGTACCTTTAGTAAGTTAAGATTGCGAGTACCAAGTTTAATTATGGCTGATCAAATATTGTTTTTCTTAATAAAACAAAAGCACAATCATCAACTTGATTTCATTAATATTAAATTTGGACCGAACCACAGCATAGCAAATGTTTTCTCAACAAACATCTTTCTTGTTATTCCAATAAACATCGTATGTTATTTTCGGCTACCCTTTGTGGTTTATTGATTGAACTTCATCATACAAACTACAGAATTCATTACGTGTTCACCATAACTTCTCAACATTATGTCTATATCGACAGTATGTAAGTAGGTACTTCATGATCTACAAAAATGAAAATGATCACCAAAGCCGAAATATACAGGGGGTTGATTTGGTCAGCGACGCCCGACTCAGGGAAGGTTGTACAACTGTAGTGATGCTAAAAAAAGGAACACACCTATTTTAAGTTATAAATACTCATTTTTTTTTAAAAAAAGATCCTAACCGGCCAGTCTCCCATATATAAAAAAAACGCAATACTTTCTGAGTGGCCTGGGACAGTAAAAAAGGAAGCAAGGATTTTAATTCCACCTTCTTACTCCGTAATTGGATTCACTTTAAAATTTTGTACATAGGTTCCTTAAATGATGCAAACGAGCAGCACAAAAGGTTTTTTCAGAATTCCATCCCCAAGGGAGTACAACGGGGGTTGAAACTTTGTATTAAACTTCTTATTCCTTGATTGGATTCATTCAAAAAATAGTACATTCAATGATGGAAATGAGCACCACGAAAGGTTTTTTCAGAATTCTATCCCTAAAGGGTTACAACCGGGGTTGAAACTTTGTATGAAACTTCTTATTCCTTGATTGGATTAACTCAAAAAATAGTACATTAAATGATGCAAATAAGCACCACGAAAGGTTTTTACAGAATTCCATCCCTAAGGGGGTACAAATAAAACTTCTAATTCCTTGCTTGGATTCACTCAAAAATAAGTACATGCTCAATTGCATCATTTATAAATAAAACTGTGTATTTGTTGTGAAAACTAATTTAGGGTATTACTCTAGTTTTACTCTCTATTTACTCTATTTACTCTAGTTAAATCAGTAATTCCAAATAAAATAAAATAAAATAAACACAAAATCAATTTATGATTGCGATACTAGCAAGTGAGTCAAAACTACCCGCGTAAGGTCACCTCATCCTAGCTTACTAGCTACGGCGTAGTATTTCGTAGATACGAGCGAGCTAGGAGCGAGGGTGCGAGTTTCTGCATTTGTTTTTTTTTAATGTTGAGCAAAGGTTTTCTTTTATAAATCTATACTAATATTATAAAGCTGAAGAGTTTGTTTGTTTGTTTGTTTGAACGCGCTAATCTCAGAAACTACTGGGCCGATTTGAAAAATTATTTTTATGTTGGATAGTCCATTTATCGTGGAAGGATTTAAGCTTTATAACACTTTATGTTATATAGCTTAAATCCTTCCACGATACGACTCACAAGACCACAGCAGCAATGAAAAATGTTGCGAAAACGGGAGAAAGATATTCCTTTTGAGAGCTTCCGCTGCGTACGCTGCGGAAACCGCTAAAGTTGCACAAAAATCATGTATGACAAGATTGTTCAACATTAAGAGTGCTATAATAAAATCCGCAACAGCATAAGTCTATCTTTTATGGTTGACTTACTACAACCTTTTTAGGGTTCCGTAGCCGAATGGCAAAAAACGGAACCCTTATAGTTTCGTCAAGTCTGTCTGTCTGTCTGTCTGTCTGTCTGTCTGTCTGTCTGTCTGTCTGTCCGTCCGTATGTCACAGCCATTTTATTCTGTAACTATAAGCATTACACAATTGAAATTTGGTAGGAAGATGTATCTTGTTAACCGCTTACCGATTCTCATACAAAAAATAAAAAATAATGACAGCTAAGGGGGGCTCCCATACATGAAACTAAATCCAAAAAAAAATTTTTTAGTCAAACCTATGCGTGTGGGGTGTCTATGGATAGGTTTTTTAAAATGACATAGAGGTTTTTAAAACCATTTTCTTTTAAAGTCTACCGTTTCATAGCTAGACGCTTCCAAAGTGGTAAAATGGGCGTCCCCCCCCCATCTAATTTCTAAACCAAGCAAGTGTAAATTTTGATAAAAATATATAATGTAGATCTTAACAAATACTTTCAACGAAAATTATTTCGGACGGGATCGAACGAGAAGTTTTTGAGATATAGCACATTTTCAACAACCGCAAACATAACTTTGTACTTCATACAAACACTATGAAAAACAAAGTTAAATTTGCAGTCAACAAAATATTGTGGTATTTTGACGACCCGTCTGGTGTAGTGGTCGAGAAATCGCCTACTACGCAGCGGGTGCGGGTTCGATCCCCGCACAATACAATCATTTGTGTGCATGAACATGTCTGTTTGTATTGGTCTGGGTGTTTTCTATGTATATTATGTATGTATTTACAAAAAAAAAGTATTTAAGTATTATATCCGTTGTCTGGCACCCATAACACAAGCTTTAAGTAGCTTACTTTGGGACTAGATGGCGATGTGTGGGAATGTCCAAAGGATATTTATTTTACTAAGTAGAAGTAAGGGGATTCCCTAATTCAGTTAAAGTTGGCACGGAACCCTCAGTGCGCGAGTCCGACTCGCACTTGGCCGGTTTTTTTATGTTAATAAATTTGTAAAAAAATAATGCATCATTTTAAGAGGTGTATTATACACACAGGTATTTATTCTCGTCAAAAAAAATACATTCATCATCACGAGCATTTCATTTAGAACAAAGTTGCCCTTTATATCATTTGATTTAAATAAATATCTTAGGAGCTATCACAGTTTTAACATAACTCCGCACCAAAATATTGTTCGCAGCTTAAGTACAACGTGCGCTTGCGCTAATTATATTATAAAGCTGAAGAGTTTGTTGGTTTGAACGCGCTTATCTCAGGAACTGCTGAACTGATTTGAAAAAAATATTTCTGTGTTAGATAGCTTATTTATTGAGACAGGCTTTAGGATATAAAACATCACGCTGCGACGGGAGGGGAAGGAGCAAACTCAAAACGCGCGGAAGAAGTCGCGGGGGACCGCTAGTCTTGCATATAATTTTAAGATTTTTTTTCTTTAGAATAAGCACAACTCAAATTGAGTTGAATGACTGACCAAATAACCTGTAGCTACATTTCATTAAAAAACTGTAATGGTAAAGCACGTTATGATTATGACAAAAACATTCTTCTTTAATTAGGTATGAAAATAAAAATAAAAACATATTGATAATAAAATGAGACTAAATAAATAAATAGGTACCTAATTAATCATAAATTTATTTTTGAGTAAATTATTTATAGGTGTTAAAGACATGAACCTGAGTAGTTATGGATGGTTATTGGAGAGTTGATTGAGCAAGTAAATACGTTCCCACTACTTGGAATCACGTTAGACTCAACCCTTTCATGGAAGCCGCATGTAGAAGTCGTAGTAAGTAGGCTTAGTAGTTTTTCGTACGCGCTGCGCGAACTTCGAAGAAACACAAATGAGGAGTGTGCGCTTACTGCGTATCATAGCCATGCTGCTGCCTGGATACGTTACGGGATTATGTTTTGGGGCAACTCCACCAATGTGCATGCGGTATCTGTGTTACAAAAGAGATGTCTTAGAATAATTACGTTTACGGCGCCGAGACACACATGTAGAATGTTATTTGTAAAATTTGAAATACTCACGGTGACTTGCGTCTATATCTTCGAATTATGTCGTTTTATAAGAAAACACAGTAGATATTTTCAGCATTTTAATGACACGTCGAGCCGTTACGCTTTGCGGCGCGCAAATGATTTTATTTTGCCTCCGGCCAGACTGGAGTTATTCAAGGTCGGTCCCTACTATATGGCTATAAAGATACATAACCATTTGCCTAACTTTATTAAAGCCCTCCAAGGTATTAAATTTGATAGGGAATTAAAGAAGTTTTTAGTTAAAAAGGCATATTATAATATAAATGAATATTTCAATGATAAATTTCAATATATTTAGATATGACATTATATAATTTAAACTCTTACTAATCTGTGATTTAAATTGAAAATTGACATGATTTGATTGTATTTTTTTTTCTTTTAATTTGAATTTAACATGACCGCATTATTATTATTTAGATAGATAGAAATGACTTTATATTTGACATACTAACAATTTGACAAAATACTTATTGACATTACTATTTTAATGAAGAATTGATTTAATTGTAATTTATTGAATTTAATAACTTGAATTCACAAATACCTCGTTGAGGTCATAATGTAACAAAATAACCATCTTTTGCCTATATGTTATATATTGTCTGCTGTAATGTTATATTATGAAGTGAATAAATGAATATGAATATGAATATGTTTTAAGTACGCAAGAAAAAACAAGAAGAACAAGAAAAAATAAAACTAAGACATGCAACATAAAATATTACTGAAAATCTACCTATTCAAAAACGAAACCATTTCCTTGGGGCAAGGAGGCTATAATGCTGGTTGCGTTGCGTTAGTACCCAGCCAGATTTATTATTGGCTGTTACAGAATTTAACTTTGGCGCAATTTTTCTAAACAAAAATAAAATTGGTCTAAAAGTCTCACATGGTATGCCCATAAGGGGTGAAACGCAATACTTTGAGGGCCGCCGACCACACTTCGCTCCATAAAAGCCTCCCCTTTGTTTGAGAAGCATCATTTGTCAATGACAAGCCTGAGAAGGGCAACAATGATAGTTCAAGGTCACCTCGTCCTTGGCCATTGTGTCTGGTTACGTCAAACAGTGCGGATATTGATGTGCGATGGTTAAATATTTATGAGACACTAACGCACTTTACTTTGCCTTTAAAGAGAGGAAGTTTTTAAAGACAAAAACAATACCGACTATGCGTTGCATGGGCCAGCTAAGAGATACGCGTAAAGTATATACATATTAGGGTTCCATATAAAAAAAAATGCGTCGAAACAACACACCAATTGTTGTGGTTTCGAAGTATGGAATTTTCTTCCTTGTGTTACGAATACCGGACATCGATTATGACGGGGGCGTCTCCCATAAATACTTAAATGCATTCATATGCACATCCATGATTCAGGTACAAATATTAGTGTTCATCACACAAACATTTGCCGCTTGCGGGATTCGAACCTGCGACGGCCGGTGTAATAGGCAGGAGCTCTAACGAATACACCAAACGCGTCGTCAAACGGAAAAATGGAATACTGGATGGAAAAACGGAACCTTAACTCCAAAAGGTTTCATACCAAGATTTTTTCGTATTTTAGTTAATAGCATTTTAAGGCTCGACAGGCTCCACTCAGTAATGTTATTTTTGACACTAAGATGTCGTCAACGTATGTAATAATGAGTACATAGTGTTTATTAATCCATATTTAAACTAGTATATATTAATCCCGTATAATTAGTATATAGTAATCCCGAACAAGCCGGATTCCGAAAAGGCTACAGTACCATAGACCACATTCATACGCTAAGGCAAATTATACAGAAGTCCGAGGAGTATAATATGCCTCTATGTTTAGCTTTTGTGGACTATGAGAAGGCCTTTGATTCGATCGAAACTTGGGCGGTGCTTCGGTCTCTTCAGCGGTGTCACATAGACTATAGGTATATAGAGGTGTTAAAGTGTCTATATAACAACGCCACCATGTCGGTCCGAGTACAGGAACAGAATACGAGGGCGATTCCATTGCGAAGAGGTGTAAGACAGGGCGATGTTATATCTCCGAAACTGTTTACAGCGGCATTGGAAGACGCCTTCAAGCTCCTGGAATGGGAAGGATTCGGCATCTCCGTCAATGGCGAATACATAACACACCTTCGGTTTGCCGATGATATAGTCGTTGTGGCAAAGACGCTGGATGATCTAGGCACTATGCTCGAAGACCTCGACCGAGTATCCCAACAAGTGGGTCTTAAAATGAACATGGAGAAGACGAAAATTATGTCGAGTTCCCTTGTTGTACCCACTCCAGTATCCATTGGGAACTCAACTCTCGAAGTTGTCGACGAGTACGTCTACCTGGGACAAGTGATCCAATTGGGTAGGTCCAACTTCGAGAAAGAGGTCAATCGACGAATCCAACTCGGCTGGGCAGCGTTCGGGAAACTGCGCAAGAGCGTCTTCTCGTCTCAATTACCTCAGTGTCTGAAGACGAAAGTCTTCAATCAGTGTGTGTTACCAGTGATGACATACGGATCCGAAACGTGGTCTCTTACTATGGGCCTTATAATGAAGCTCAAAATTACACAACGAGCGATGGAGCGGGCTATGCTCGGTGTTTCTCTACGAGATCGAATCAGAAACGAAGAGATACGTAGAAGAACCAAGGTAACGGACATAGCCTTGAGAATCAGTAAGCTTAAGTGGCAGTGGGCAGGGCACATAGCGCGAAGAACTGATGGCCGTTGGGGCAGGAAAGTTCTAGATTGGAGACCCTTCGACCAAAGACGCAGCGTAGGACGTCCACCAACAAGATGGACAGACGACCTTAAAAAGATCGCAGGATCAAACTGGATGCAGACCGCTAGTGATCGGTCGCTGTGGAAAGCCGTGGGGGAGGCCTATGTTCAGCAGTGGACGTCCTTTGGCTGATTATGATGAAACTAGTATTGTGTGTGATTTTGTTCGAGCTCTAAATTAGTAAATGTGAAAAAAACTGTATGTTCGTCCGTATTACACAGTCATTTTAGTCGCAAACTATCAGCCTAACATAATTGAAACAGGCAAGTTAGTTAGTTTTAATACTCGTACTGGCCGTTATTGAAAAACAACGAGTTGTTTTTTTTGTCTCTTTATTATGGACAACAAACAATTATATTACATAATGGATTATTATTAACCTTGAATATTATCGTTTAAAAATAAATTTAGGTATAAGGTAACCAGCACTGTTGTCCTGCGTTATAATATTTGATGATAAACGATAATGATGACCGGAACCAAAGTCTAAAGCAACTTTTACGAGTATTAATACAAAGTGAAATTTTCAATGAAACTTCGTTCGCTTCTTGGGTCGACTCATATCTATAGGCGCCACACGGAAACTCTGTGATAGTATCAGAGAAATCAAACTGTCAAAGATTTTATCGTGAATGAGTGAGTTTTTTCTGAACTTTGCTTTTGCTTGGGGCTTTTATTTTTCAAATTTGTTTAAGTTTAAGGGTTAAGTTATAAATGACGAAGTTGGCAAACATTTTTGTTATTTGTAAAAGCTTTATTTACATAGATAATAGATTTAATGTCAATGTTTAATTTTTTTGTAGTCTTTCTACCATATTAGACTTTTAATTACTTAATGGTTAAGGTGTAAGGGCAAAAGAAATTTACCCATTTGAAGTATTTAATCTTCAGTGGCTTCAGTGGTGAAAATACGTTTCTTGCTTTAACCAAGATCACTCAAAAAGATTGGATGCTGTACAAAAGTCGTTATCTTAAATAGATAAAAGTACTTACTTCGTAAAACAACGTGTGCTATTTACAAAACACAAACTCTTAAGATGAACTCAAAACACTTCTAAGAAGAACTTTGTACACAAGATAAAGCATATTATTGCGGAGTAGATTCACTAGCTGCTCTTCAGAGAAGCCGAAATTAATTACTAGAAACGAGCTGTTTAGGGTTTTGTTGCTCGCTAAATTACATGCAGGCGTGTTGTGTAGATTCTATTAGACTAAATGATAAGTAAATGCTATACATAAAAGTGACAAAATTATATTGAGACATCTCTTAGAATAATTGTACGTCGGATTCAATGGTTAAGTAAGACACACGAAACTGCAATGGGCCAAGTTTTGGAGTTGATTTGATAAGCTGCAAGAAAGGCGATATAAAGTCCGTTTTTCCTTGCTAGTTGAAATATATAAACTATCGTTTTGCAATTTATAATATAATCTCAGTGAATAAAAT
This sequence comes from Pyrausta purpuralis, assembly GCA_963924145.1. Classification (NCBI taxonomy): domain Eukaryota; kingdom Metazoa; phylum Arthropoda; class Insecta; order Lepidoptera; family Crambidae; genus Pyrausta; species Pyrausta purpuralis. The sequence continues at coordinate 15,734,264 of OZ001660.1, forward strand.
TTATTTACTATTTGGTTCAAAAAGATCTCAGTGCTAAACGAAGAATTACTTATGTAGTTGGTGCATTTTGTGTTTATCATATTTTAAAATGAATTATTTCGGTAAAAAGTAATATCAAGATTATTTACAATATTTACAAGCAAAAGAAATGGACTTTAAAGTTAAGATGATACCAGTTACTTACTCTTAAGTACTATACCAAACGTCAAAATATTGACAAACTATACAACACAGACAAGTTAACGGTATTGCCCTAAGCAGTTACTGTACTTATTGTTGACCCAAAATATTTTCCAACAGCAAATCTCTGAGGGCCTTGATTTTGATCATTATACTTTTTAACCTACCTTTCCATTTGTTAATTCTAGAGAGTCCCTTAAGTTGGAACGGAAAAAGGGAGTTTTGTTTAATTTATTTCGTCCACACTCCATCTGCCGCGGGCAGTTTGGTCATGTCGCCCGTTAAAAGGAAGCTAAGTTCATTTATGTTGTGAAAAATATTATTTTCAAAGGATTTGCTTGACATTCAAATAGAATTTCGCCTTCAACCACATTTTTGAGAGTCATCATTATCACAACTGACATCGGGTGCGATCGAGGAAAAAAAGGACATTCACTGCTGAACATAGACCGTATGAAACCGTGGAGAACCACGGTTTTCCACATCGTTTGATCACAAGCGGTCTACATTCAGGTTGGTCTAGCAATCTTTACGCGGTCCTCTGTCCATCTTTTCGGTGGACGTCCTACGCCGTGTCTTTGGTCGAAGTATTTCCAATCTAGCACTTTTCTGCCCCAACGGCTATCAGTTCTTTGCGCTGTGTGCCCTGCCCATTGCCACTTGAGCTTACTGATTCTCAAAGCTATGAAGCTATGTCCGTGTCCATATGTTTTTGGGAGTAGTCACCTATTCCGTAAATAAAATACCTACTAACGATCGTTTTATAACAATTTACCATCTACCTAAATACTACAATAGCATTTCCTTAAATTCGTTATCGTTGTCTGGTTCTTCGTAACACAAAGAAAAAAATCCTTACTTCGAAACCAAACAATTGGTGTGTTGTCTGGCGCAAATTTGTTATTATTATATTAATTTACGCGAAATTACTGTTGAAAAACCTTAACTGAATATTTGTTTTTTTATTAGATTTGACGTTTGACGGTGTACAAATTCCTTTTAGCAAAACTGTAAAAAACCTGGGTATACATATCGACTGTTCGCTCTCATGGTCCAAACAAATTGCAGACGTTAGTCGAAAAATGTTTGCTGCAGCGGCGTCACTAAACAGGCTTCGGAACTTCCTACCGATACCCACTAAAATTGCGCTTGTCCAGGCTCTATTGTTTTCAATTTTGGATTATGCAGATAGTTGCTATCTTGATCTTAACGAAAATCTCCTCGACAAGCTCGAACGTCTCCAAAATTTCTGTATTCGGATAATTTATGGTCTACGCAAGTATGATCACGTCTCCGAATACCGCTCTCGGCTCAAGTGGCTCCCAATTAGACTTCGGCGAAATTACCATATTCTATGTTTATTGTATTCCATACTTTTCAATCCAAAATTACCACCTTATCTCAAGGAACGCTTCCACTTCTTGCAGCCGTTGCGCGGTCTTGACATGCGGTCATCGAGGAAACTCCACCTTGAATCCCCTTGTCACACAACGAGCTATTATTCAAACTCTTTTACTGTCCAATCAGTACGCTTGTGGAACTCCTTACCCTTGGCTATCAAGCAATCAAAATCTATCGCTATTTTCAAAAAACTGCTTAAAGAACATCTACTCTCTTCAAAATAATTCTATTTACTCTTATGTCTCAGTTTATTTCCTTTCATTTCATATTGGTTTGTGTATATATTATTATGTATGATTTTTACTGTGTTGCTATATATATATATAAATGAGTTATATATATATTTTATAAATATGTATATTATTTATTTATCTGTTCTTATTTTTATATAATTATTTTTTTTATTTAATATTTCTATTCCACTTTTTCAGCTCTTCATTTTCATTTTCTTTTCTTTTTATGCACAAAATACCCCTTCCTATAAAACTCATAATTTCTTTACCCAAAGGTTGTCTGGAAGAGATCGCTTATAGCGATAAGACCGCCTAAATTGTACATTTCCCTAAAACGAATTTGTAAATCAATTTATGTAATGTGCAATAAAGAGTTATCTATCTAGATTATTAACCTATGCGTGTTTTACCGCGATATTATAACTTGTACGGAAAGAGAAAGATGGAATACCTATTGCCAAGAATATGAAATACGCTGCCCAAAAAGCTCCCAAAAACATTTGTAACTGGGACTTCAAAGAATGTAAGACCCTTTTCCAAACATATTTTTATACTAGTTTTTTTTTTAATCAATTTATTTTGACAGGGTTTAATCACTGAGTGATTATGTCACCCTAATTGTTGTTAGATTTACAAATTACATTTTTCTAAAACACACTCGTGCCAATTTATACAGGTTTTTGGCTTCTTCCGACATCGGAAAAGCCAATATACTATTGCATGTACCTACGTTTCTATCTTGAGACAAATATAGTTTCCTCTGAGCTTCGTTTCGGACACATTCCATCAGGACATGTTGCACATCTTCAAGTTGTCTACATGTTACACAGTTTGGGCTTTCCACTTTACCCATGAGATGAGCAAATCTGTTCAACGGAATGTGTCCGGAACGCAGCCTGAAGGCCATAATCATGTCAGCCCTGCTCATATTGGTTTGGCTTATCCAGGGTATTTGAGGTATACTAGGTTGTATAGTTCTATACCAAATTCCTTTGGACAGTGATCTTTGATCAAAGTATTCAGTCCATAGTTCTGTGCATCGCTGTCTTACTAAGTATAGAACTTCATTAGAGGTTGGGACGCATCGGTATTCAACTCCGTCATCTAATGCGTCTTTGGCCAATTCGTCAACTTTTTCATTTTCTACCAAGCCAATATGGGCAGGCACCCATTGCAAAATCACATACTTTCTCTTACTGACTAATTCACAGATGGCTCGCAAAACAAGGTACGCTATTGGCAGGCCTGGCTTTTTTGTAGTACACGAAATTATGTGCTGTAGAGAACTCTTCGAGTCTGTAAACATAACATAGTTTCCCTCGCCAAGTGAGTCAATATAGGATAAAGCTTCATAAATTCCGATTAACTCAGCGTGCATTATATTTAAATTGCTTTTGATTTTAAGTTTTATTGACGACTTCAATTGTGGATCGTAAAAGGCCGCACCAACAGCACAATCAATTTTGGAGCCATCCGTAAAAATTTTATAAAAGTTATTATAGCATTGATTGATAAACATTACACACAGTCTTTTAATTGTGGATGGATGGTAGGATCTTTTTGCTTTGTCAATGGATTCAATAGCTGGTCTAACATTTTCAGAAAGGTCCACATTTGTTACCCAGGTTTCTAGGCTGAACATGCCTAACTGCGAGCTCACGTGAATAGGTATATCTTTAAGGTATTCATAGATATCGACAAGCAGTGGTATCTTTTTATTTCTCCAGTAATGGCTTTGTCGCTGCTCAAAAATGTTATCCAGTTGTTGTATAATATTGTTTTTGGTAAAGGATTTCGATTTTAACCAAAACTTTCCCGCCAAGTAGTGTCGACGAATATTTAAAGGTTGCAGGTAAAGTTCGCTTTCCATGCTATGTATGCTAGTACTTTTGACGAAGTTGCCCATTAGCCTCAAGAATATATTTTGTAACTTGTCTAATTTAGCTAAATGAGTTTGAGCCGCGTTATCATATAAAAAACTGGCATAATCGATTCTACTACGAACCAACGATATATACAGACGTCTAATATGAACGGGATGGACTCCCCAATTACTTCCAGTTAGAATTTTAAAAAGATTTACAAATTTCACAATTTTGTCACATGTCTCATTGATGTGTTTGGACCATCGCATTGAACGGTCAAGCCATAATCCAAGATATTTAATATTGTCTACAACAGGTATATACTGATTGTTTATACTAATACGAACATTTTTCTTCCTAAATCCTCGATGAAATACACATATTTTACTCTTTGAACGCGAAATCTCTAGTCCTAAATCTGCTAATAATTTATGTAGCACATTTATTGAATTTTGTAGTTGTGTACTTGATTCTAACAAATTACCTGTAACATAAAGAACGAAGTCGTCAGCAAACTGGGAAACCTGTACTTGAGTGATCTTTTTGCAAATTGATATAGTGGCAAGGTTAAACAACAAAGGCGAAAGGGGGTCTCCCTGTGCCAATCCCCGGTCCGTGTTACGACATATTTCATAATTACTATCTATGATTGACAGTTTTCTTTCTTTTAGATAGTTCCAAATATAATTACACATCTTAGACCCAACACCTAACTGATCCATTGTTTTCAATAAACTCTTAATATCAATATTATTATACGCGTCATTTATATCAATAAAACATCCTATGGTGGGTTTATTGTGAAAGAAACCAATTTGAATTGCTAAGACTAGATTAGTTAAGTTGTCTAGGGTTGAGCGACCTTTTCGAAAACCTGTCGTTTCATTAGCTAGAATAAGATTCTTTTCTATGAACCATTCTAATCTATTCATTAGAATGCTATGAAAGATCTTGCATACACACGATATCATAGATATCGGTCTTAAATATGATGCACTATTAGGATCTCGTCCCGGTTTGGGTATTGGCACTATAGTAATGTCCCGCCACTGTCTAGGTACAAAACCTTCAAAGTAGATTTGGTTGTAAAGATGTAATAATACTTGTTTCCCATTTTCTGGTAGGTTTTTAATCATTGTATACGAAATGTTGTCACTACCTGGTGTTGTATCTCTAGATCTAATGGCTTTTTCCAGCTCTTGAGTAGTTATTCTTAGTTCTAAACATAGATTACTACTTGAAAATTTTAAATCTAGCTGAGCAACAGAGTCTGGGGCTATTTTTTTAAGTAGTGAATTGGCTTGGTCTTTATCTACATAATCATGCCGTAACTTTAATCCTTTAAGCCACTTCATTTTATGCCACACTTCCCCTTGAGTACAAGTTTTATCTAGCGATGTACAAAATGACTTCCATGCTTCATTTTTAGCAGCACGAATGTTTCTTTGGGCGATACGAACTTTATTTTGTAGTATTTCTAAGTTGTGTGGGGTTGGGTTGCGTCTAAAGTTCGTAAGTGCTAAACGTCGCTCGGCTACTAATTTGGAAAGCTCGCTATTCCAATACGGTTTTGGCTTGAATTTTGAATTCGGATTTGAGTTAATTTTAATAAAAGGGATACATGAATCTGCAACTATATTGATATTTTCTATAAAGCGATCGTATGATATCTGTGGAGAGGTAGAAAACTCATATTTTGAAAAACGTTCCGATAATTTATTTTTGTAGTCCGGCCAGTTGGCTTGCTTAAAGTTCCTACGCTGTTTATTATTGTTAGGCCTAGCCGCGATATTAAGTGAAATCTTTATTATACGATGATCACTTCCTAGCATCTCGTTCATGACACACCACTCAAAGTTCAGGGCTATATCGGAGGACGCTACGGATATATCTGGAGAGGTTTGTTGTAAGTTGTTATTAACCATTTTAATTCGAGTCGGGGCGCCGTTGTTTAAGACAACTAAACGGTAATCTACTAAGGAATTGAAGATTTGCGTTCCCTTACCATTTATCCTTGAAGACCACGATCTATGGTGTCCGTTAACATCACCCAAAAATAGTGTTTTATTGCCACATTTTGAAAATATATCGTCCCAATCACTTTGACTCGTCTGCAATGACGGCGGACAATACGCTGACACTACATATTTGATATCTTGACAATTGAATAGTTCAATACATAAAACTTCTATCGATGAGCTAGTTTGTAAGTCATGTAACTGAGAATTGATCGAAGAGTGTGCAATGATAGCTAAACCTCCGTAGCCGTCGTCCCGATCTTTATGATAGATTTTGTACCCACTAAGATTTAAACATCTGTCTTGTTCAAGCCATGTTTCGTGCACGGTAGCAATGTGGACCATTTCTTGTGATAGGATATTTTCGAATGCTACTAATTTGGGACGTAAACTTTGGGCGTTTGGGCGTTGGACTGTATAATATTAAGTCGTATTTGCTTCCTATCCATTAACCCACTCAAGAATTTTTTTTAAAACTGGCCAGTCAGAAATGTTATCGACCAATACCAAAATAAGCCACTCAATACAGCATTTTAAGACATTGTGAAATTTACATCGCAAGGCATCATTTCTTAAAAAAATTATCTCTTTCAGTCTTCGTAGTAATTCTACAAAATTCACTTCTCGATTGCTTTCGTCACCGGTTGCGCCATCATGATTTTTTTCATTCGTTGAGGCAGCGGTTGCGTCCTCCATTTCTGTCTCCGTCCACATCTCCGCCGCAGGAGTATCCGGCCTTTTCTTACCCCAGTGCCCAGCAAATTTCAGTGGTTTCTTCTTCTCCCTTTTCACGGCGTTAGCATATGAGGGGCTGGTAGGTATACCGTCACTTTCTTGTGTTTGAGCAGGTGAAATAACTGGAACTTGAAATAATGACGTAGGTTCAGGTATGTGTTGCGTCCTTTCACGTTTTATAGGTTCCGTATCCTGAGGAGGTACGTAAATGGTAAGCGCTCGCCGATATGTGCAATTAAATTCAGCCATTATTTCCCTCAGCCTCTTCTCTTTTATGTGCATTGGGCAAGATTTCAGAAGTGACATATGAGTGCCGCCGCAATTCACGCATTTGTATACGCGGCTCTCACAGTTGTTATGACTATCTCCGCATTTAGGACATATAGGGATTTTTGACGAACAGGTTTTAGCCGTGTGTCCGAACTTCCAACATCTACTACACTGCGTCACGGGAAAAACGTATGGAACGACTTTTATTTGGAGATCCTCAACATGAACGTAGGCAGGAATGTTTGAGCCTTTAAAGCATAAGCGTACTGATTCACTAGGAATCCATGACTCTGTACTAATATCTTTATCAAAATTACGTTTATTTAGGCGTTTTACTGACATTTGTTCAACACCGTCCGGGCAAGTAATATTTTGAAATATTTCATCTTCGCTCATATCGATGTCCACATCTTTTATCACTCCGTATGAATCATTCCTTTCCATCGCCCTTTGAAATTTCCACCCTTGGTCTATAAACGATTTACAGGTCTCCAGCCTAATAACGCTAGATTCATCTTTAAAATCTATGCGGACTTTGTAGTTGTTGAGATATTTCAATTTGTCAATATTTCTTATACCTTTCTCCTTAAACATTTTGGCCAGAGCGAATTGTTTTGGCAGTTTTTCCATTGAGGAAATGTAAACCTCAATGCGGTCTTTTGCTTTCTTTTCTTTTCTTTGAACCAATGTCCAATCTTCCTCTTCATCATCCCTGGGTCTTTTAATGGCTCGTAAAGTAGTACTCGTCTCCATTTGTTCTATTTCTTCTACGGTTTCCTCCTCAATATCATTCTCAATTAGTGAGTTGCTGCTCGACGTATGGTTGGACTTCAGAAGCACATTAGAATCGTCACCGGTTTCAGACATATTCGTATAATTATTTTAAGTACCAGTCATGTCTGAAACGCGCGTTAGTGCACGCACGACCGGCCGTGTCTATTCAAGAACACGACCGGGCGCTCGCTGTGAGTAAACAACTTCTTATCTATTAAGCGGACCGTAGCACGTCGAACGCGCACGAATGCCGTAACGCCACTTTTTTTTTTTTTTTTTTTTATACTAGATGCCAAACTCGCCTATTGCGAGATAAACTTTCTTAAGATTTTTTAGAGTTGAAATCAATGTTAATTAGATGAGGTTTTGATTATTGTAATGAAAAAATAGTTTATAAATCTTTGTTCCCAGTTATGAAATATTTATAAGCTGATACTTTTCTTTTTAATACGTTAAAGGTTTACGTTGAAGGGCACATATAATGCAATATTTACAAAAAAAAAACTAAAGCTCTAGATTGGAGACCAAAGACGCTGCGTAGGACGTCCTACGACATACCGACACGATAAATAGACGACCTTGTAAAGATATCAGGATTAAACTGGATGCTGACCGCTAGTAATGGAAAGCCCTGGGGGAAACCTATGTACAGAAGTGGACGTCTTTTGGCTGATAATGATGATGATGGTGGTTTGTACATTGAATGATATACCAATTATTTGAAATAGCTCACCTATCTATACGTTTTTTTTTTGATGACCACCAAATGTGCAATTAAAACTGGCCAGTATTCTATTCTATGAAATAGGAACCAAAAACTGCGCCCGGGCGGGAACCTGCAACTTCTGGCTAACCGGGCCAAATGCTGTTCAAATTGAGCTACCGTGCAAGAATATAAAATATGCCACTGTATATGTTAAAAACATTCTAAACGTTAGTTTATACAAAATAACTTCTATATATTAATTTTCATTAGGTCTGTCAATCCTGATTAAATTGACTTATCCACAACATATTCTATTGAATTTCTTAATATACAAAGAGGGATTATTTCAGACCTTTTCATTTGACCGTCTTGTCCCCTAAGGCTACTGATTAAAAGACGAGTACCTGCCCTAGATTTAATTTATTCTACGCACATTTGGGGTAGACCCTTTCACGGAATGATGGGCGCACACTCTCGTTTTTACCCTTACTAAATATCAATGGATCGTTCGTAACCTTGTGTAAAGTAGTAGAAGAATAAAAAAAACACTTTTTAACACATAAACTACATGTTTCATTTATGCAAATGATTTTATTCTTATATCAAGAGATACGTCGGTGGCCTCAATCTATACTAATATTATAAAGCTGAAGAGTTTTTGATTGTTGGAACGCGCTAAACTCAGGATCTCTGGATCGATTTGGCAATATATTTTTGTGTTGGATAGCTTATTTACCGAGAAAGGCTTTAGGCTAGGCTAAGCCTTACGCTGCCAATGGAGGGGAGGGAGCAAACGCAAGACGCGCAGACGAAGTCGCGGGAATCCGCTAGTACCTCATAAATGTTTTTTTTAACAAACATTTAAATTTTCGCCATGTCCACCTGACATTTCCTGTCAGGTTCATCAAAATTTTAACCAATTTTGTGTCATAAATTCGGTTCAAATGCAATTGCAAGGATGCAATAGGATAGGATAAGGCAATTGTCGATGACCTAGCAATCATGTCTTACATGATATAGGTAAATGCTACAAACATAGTGAAGTTGAAACGAGACCATTTCTATGCGATTCCGATTTGTACTCGGTCGGTTTTTTATTTCTGTTTTCACCAGCTAACAATATTTTTTGCCCTTAAAGTATTTTAGGAAGTGAGCGCCCAGCTGACAGGGTACATCACACTAATATCACCTTAGGGGTTATGTACAATTTTTCTCAGTACCGTGTAGTTCTAAGTTAAAAGGCTATACGTCTCTATTCCAGGGGTTTAAGGCTCTTAGTTTCAATTAAAAATAAAGAGGTCGCAAGCATTTTACTTGAAAGCACGTGTGGTCTAAGTGGATTTTTTAAAAAGTTGCATTCTGAATATACCTCCATTGTGTACTAGTACACAATGGAGGTATATTCAGAATGAAAAAACTATATAGCGTGTTTTGATTGAAAATTATTTTAGCAGCTGTATAACACTTAAAAGAAAACACGGTAGTACGTACTCTTGCAATGTAGCAATCACTAGTCATCAAAGCACTAACGTATTTCTGCGAGTCTACCTTTTCAATCGATTCAAAATAAAGTTGTCCAGTAACACGTTTTTATTTATTAATTTATACTTTATTGCACAATCAAAATTTCAACAAAAGGTGAACTTAACATCATATGTCATCTTCTTTCAGATACTTTTGATAAGCAGAAATGATTAAGGTGCAACAAGTAAAAAACAAATGAATTTTCCGCATACCAAAAAATACATAAAGTAAAAGTAAAAAAAGTAAAAGGACATTTATTTCAGTAATCAGATATACAGAGCATTGATGAGACTTCCCATTGAGTAATCAGGAGATACTCGTGTTGGGAATGACTCGCTTCTTCCCTTAACTATTACAATGATTACTATTATATGACATAGTTCATTAAAATTAAAGGCTATCTGTAAGTTTAAGTGTGTGTGTGTGTGTGTGTGTGTGTGTGTGTGTGTGTGTGTGTGTGTGTGACACTGGCTATGTTATTCTAGATAAAAGTGTTTCAACTTCGTCATAAGTGAGGGACTAATAAACAATCTATAATTTAACATAAAACAAAGTGAATACAGTTTACAATAAATATAATATAAACTAATATCTATAATATTACATAATTATACTACATTGCATCGTCATAATTCGTTACACAAGCGATACAATTTTTTCACACGATCAGACTTTATTTTTTACCATATTCAACAAGCTTGTTACGTAATTCTCTACAAGTTTGTTTGCGAAAAACGCGTGTGACCCAAATCGTAAACAAACCAATACGGAGTACATATTCATTAAATTTACGACGTATCGGAACAACACGATACGCCGAAACGTTCAGGCGGAATTGCCGAAAAAAGAAACTTTGCCGTCATGTATAAAATATAGGTAAAATATTTCATAGATATCGATTACACAGAGGAACCGGGTGAAATACGGATGACCAATTTATGCGAAATATTATACGGATTGATGACTCCGCTTAACCTGTGAGCCGCGTGGTTTTACGCTTTTTATAAATGGTCACACTTATTTACATACGAAATACGTGTTTTTTTTCACAAATAAATGCATTTATTTGCTGCCGTTAGCCGTCCTGGTAATATCTATTAATATTAATTTGTTTGAAGAAAGTATATATTTCATTATCACAGGTTTCTTTTTCCTTCAATTTTGACGTTACCCCTACTTCTTTTTATGTTGTTTACGCATATTATGTCAAGCAAAAAAACTAATATGTATCATAAAAACTGTTATTTAAAAAAAACTGAAACAGATCATTTTTTATGTTATCTTGTTTATGGTATGTATTGTTTGTATCTAAGTGACTATGTAGGTTTCTAATTTAAAATCTTATTTAGAACCTATTTTTACTGTATCTGCTATACATAGAGGACTGGTATATTTGCCGTTGCATTCTGTAATTGTCTAGATTCAATAATTAAGTTGTAATTGTCACAAATGTATCTGTGTATAAGCAGCTGTTTTTTCCTTATTAAGAAAAAACAGCAAAAGGGTTCCCATAAATTAATCCATTACTTTTTTATTTTGACCACTGAAAGTAAATTGCGTAAGCTGTCAAAAAGTAAATTATTTTTAATAATTATGGAGCTATAGGACTTAATGCTTGTATACACTTTCTACACAAATTTCAGCCCGCGACTTTGTTTCCGTAAATATGAGCTTATTGTAGTAAACGGCTAATTTTGATGAGTATGCAACAAAGAGTTATGTTAATTAATACAAATCTTTAATAAATCTATACATTGTGGTCCACAGTTATAGTAAGTAAACATCTCCCAAGCTCGTTGTCAGACAACTTTGTAGTTTGTAGCCTTTTTAGCATATTATAATAATTAATAAATATTTTATTTCCCAGCACCAACTTTTCGTTTAAACCTGTTCAACAAGTACCTATGTCATTTATTTTTGTTTTGAATTCCTTCACGGCATTGGCATTTCGAATCAAAATCAACTACTTATCATAAATCCCAACACTATCTAGATTTTATTCTTATGGATAAATTATATGTATATTTTTAAACTTTCGCGTTGCATTATAACTTCTTACATTATAACTATATACGTCGCGTATAGACCCGCAGTTATAAATTATATGTAGATACTCAACTTAAAATTAAATCCATTCGACACCTCCTTTCATTTGTGACTTCACTGACTTAATAGCTCCTAACGTTTACGTAATTATATCGTTATTATAAGTATCCCATACAAATTTCGTTAAGATGCTAAAACGTTACATTATTATTAATGACCTTACAAGCGGCGTCTTATCCTTAATGCTCGGTCAGTCTCAGTGGTGTCACTCTGACAAGGGACACAGCCCGTAGCCATCCAATTTGATTTAGTAACCATAATTCTAAGATTAATTTATTTTAGGGAACCAAGCGCATATGTAATCCACAACTACAACCAGGAGGCCGATACTCGCGGCATTCGAACTTCTTTCGTGTGTTAATTCAATTGCGAGTTGCACCGTTTTACCTAAAAAATAAAATCTAAGTACATAGAAATCGTGACCCTGAAAAATCAAAAACTATTTCAGTTACTATATGTAGATTTCTTGTGATAGGTATGTAAAACTAGGAATTCTTTGTGATCGTAAATATGAATTAGTTTATGATATAATGTGCTTTCAGTGTCAAAACTTGAAAAGAAAGTACTTTTAGCATTTTATCCGTAATCAGCATATGCCGTGACTTTTTATTATAGTACACATAGATATATAACTTCTCTATTTATTTTTCAGATGGATTTAAGTATAATGCCTTGCACGCACTGGACTTGAGTTTTTGTCACATTGAACTGCCTTCAATGAAATAAACACTAAGGTGGACTTGCGCTAGATAATTTAACCCGGTATTACGCTAATCATGGATTAAATCTTAATTCTGTCGATACCAACGTCAAATAAATTGACCGAGACGGAATGATGATTTAATCCAGAATGGGGGTAATCCTAGTTTATACCATCATGCGCAAGTGGGCCTAAAAGGACTAAAATAACGCTAATAGGAGAAACACACTCATTTAAAGTCGGTGGATTGTATGCATAAGTAGACTGCTGCCGTCCGTTAAGGTTGATATCTTGCACTGACTTCTAATGAGTTTGCTTCACCTTTTAGCGTTATTTTAGTCCTTTTAGTAGCTTTTCCAGGCGGTAAATTTTAGTTTAAAAAAATATCGTTCTTAGTTATTGTTTCTAGCTTTAAGTTACAATGTACCTGATTAAACTCAAATAGTCAGTAAACATTTTCCTAAATGTAGCAAACATGCTGAATACCGCATCACTTTTGGTCCAGCCAAATGCGACATATTCGCGGAGAGGCACACATGCAAAGATACAGTTCGAACTGAGAAATTTGTTAGCACAATTCTGCGATCCCACAAAAGCATCTGTGTCAGACAGACTCGACCGCGTGACGTCTCGAATCTACCCAGAAATCTGCTAAATTGCCCAGAAAACGCAACTTGGTGGAATCATTCGTACATAATTGCAAATTATGTCTGCTTATCATTGTTTGTCGAATATTATAAACAATTATTTTATGACTTTAAGAATAATAAATATTTTTACTTACTATCGATTTAAAAAGATCTCAATGTCAATGTCAATGTCTCTTTGTAAGTTGTTAGTTTTGAGTTTAACTTATTTCGAAATAAAGCTATAAAAAAGCTTATGTTACGTAGGAACCTAAAATTGCGCACGGGCGGGACTCGAACCTGCAACTTCTGGCTAACCGGGCCAAGCGCTCTTCCAATTGAGCTACCGTGCTTTCGTTCCAACTGTGTGCAATTTCTAGTTTCTGGACACTTACGATTACGCGTGACGTCAGCGCTATCTACCCGTCTGTTTATGCAACAGGTGGCCAGGTAGGTCAAAATTCAACTTATAAATTGATAACGCTTCGCTTTTTCGCTTCGATTTTTGGTTTCTTATTTCATCTTTAAGATAAAAAAATATGATACTGTAAGTGTTAAAACATTCCTAAACTAACGAAGAAATATTTTTTGATTTTTTTGGGACACCAAAAACCAGTCATTCATTTTGTATCATCCCCATAATACTGCGTGTTTTAGAACGTGCGTATCTTATAAAGGGAGCTAATAACCTCTTAATTCTGGTATTTGCGTATCATTCATGCTACAGTTAGTTAAATTAAATGAGCGTAACACTTCCCTTGACGATGTGAGATTGTTCTTGCTGCACTTGACAAAGTCAGATTTCTCATTCAATTTATACCTTAAAATGTTAAGACGCTAGATTTAAATTTTTGCTGTTATTCATTTGTGTTTATTTTGGAGTCACGTTTTTTATTTAAACACCATCCCTATTAAAAAGTGTGCAAGTAGGCGTTTCATTTAGTTTGGCAGCCAGCCAAATATTTTATGTAAAATTGAATATCGGTGCATATATATATATATATATATATTTTCGAACTACTATTTATTGCCAAAACCATTCTGCTGTTGAAATTGAACACAAATATTTAATGATCATTTAATTTTTTACCCATGGAGACGGGACGTATGAAGAAAAGGGGAAATACATTTTTATATTACAACTAGCGGTCCCCCGCGACTTCGTCCGCGCGTTTTGAGTTTGCTCCCTCCCCTCCCGTCGAAGCGTCATATTTTATATACTAAAGCTTTTCTCGATAAATAAACTATCCAACACAGAAATATTTTTTTAAATCGGTCCAGCAGTTCCTGAGATAAGCGCGTTCAAACAAACAAACTCTTCAGCTTTATAATATATTAGCGCAAGCGCACGTTGTACTTAAGCTGCGAACATTATTTTGGTGCGGAGTTATGTTAAAACTGTGATAGCTCCTAAGATATTTATTGAAATCAAATGATATAAAGGGCAACTTTGTTCTAAATGAAATGCTCGTGATGATGAATGTACTTATTTTGATACCTCTAAAAATAATGCATTATTTTTTTACAAATTTATTAACATAAAAAAGGTTGTAGTAAGTCAACCATAAAAGATAGACATATGCTGTCGCAGACTTTATTATAGAACTCTTAATGCTGAACAATCCTGTCATACATGATTTTTGTGTAACTTAAGCGGTTTCCGCAGCGTATGCAGCGGAAGCTCTCAAAAGGAATATCTTTCTCCCGTTTTCGCAACATTTTTCAGTTCTGCTGTGGTCTTATGAGTCGTATCTTTATGTTATATAGCCTTAAGCCTTCCTCGATAAATGGACTATCCAACGTAAAAATATTTTTTCAAATCGGGCCAGTAGTTTTTGAGATTAGCGCGTTCAAACAAACAAACAAACAAACTCTTCAGCTTTATAATTTTAGTATAGACTAGCGGTCCCCCGCGACTTCGTCCGCGCGTTTTGAGTTTGCTCCCTCCCCTCCCGTCGCAGCGTGATGTTTTATATCCTAAAGCCTTTCTCAATAAATAAGCTATCTAAGACAGAAATATTTTTTCAAATCGGTTCAGCAGTTCCTGAGATAAGCGCGTTCAAACCAACAAACTCTTCAGCTTTATAATATAATTAGCGCAAGCGCACGTTGTACTTAAGCTGCAAACATTATTTTGGTGCGGAGTTATGTTAAAACTGTGATAGCTCCTAAGATATTTATTGAAATCAAATGATATAAAGGGCAACTTGGTTCTAAATGAAATGTCTGTGATGATAAATGTATTTATTTTGATAAGAATAAATACCTGTGTGTATAATACACCTCTAAAAATGATGCATTATTTTTTTACAAATTTATAAACATAAAAAAGGTTGTAGTAAGTCAACCATAAAAGATAGACATATGGTGTCGCGGACTTTATTATAGAACTCTTAATGATGAACAATCCTGTCATACATGATTGTTGTGTAACTTAAGCGGTTTCCGCAGCGTATGCAGCGGAAGCTCTCAAAAGGAATATCTTTCTCCCGTTTTCGCAACATTTTTCATTGCTGCTGTGGTCATTTTTTTCAAATCGGGCCAGTAGTTTTTGAGATTAGCGCGTTCAAACAAACAAACAAACAAACAAACAAACAAACTCTTCAGCTTTATAATATTAGTATAAATAAAAAATGTATATTTGAGTACCTAGTCAAATTAGGAAAGTTTTCAGCTAAATCATAACACAAATGAAAAAAAAATATCTTAACTGACCTAATCATCGTCTCCGAAAACAAGCAATAGTAGGACAACATGCGAGAAAAGTTGAAAAAAAATATATACACATACTCGTATATTGGGTCTTGCCTCCGAAAAGGAAATGGGTCATAAAACGTGTGGATGTCTCATTCTTGGCCCATAATGATTGTCCAGTTGGGATATTTTTTCTATTAGGCCCCGTAAATTGAGGTCCGAGCCTAAACGATAGTATTGTTCGGAAAGGGTTCCGTTATTGGCAAGAAGCAGTTTTTTATAGAAGCCTATTTTTATCTGGAATGAGAAAAGAGTTTAAAAATGAATTATAACCGTTGAGTAAAAGCTGTCAAAAGATAACAAAGTTCTAATTCGAACAAATTTTAATTTTCTACATAATGTTTGAAATCACAAAAAAACTCTATCTAAATCATCAACCTTTTTATATGTATTGCTGATATCCGTGCAATAAATCCGATTAATAGGGAGGGAGGGAAGAGAGAAGAGACAAATCTTCAGTGGTGGACGACAATGATAAATATTGGACACCAAACATACATTGCTCTGATCCCAAAGTAAGTAGCTAATGCACTTGTGTTATGGAAATCAAATACAAAAGTAGTACCACAACACCCAGACCCGAGACAATATAGAAAATTTGGATTTCTATATTGACCCGACCGGGAATCGAACCCGGAACCTCGGAGCGGCGACGCCTTAAAATCAGCGTGCTCAGCCACTACACCACGAGGAAGAGGTTGTCAATATAATAAATGAAAATACTAAATACATACATAAATGAATGATTAATTTAAAATAAGCCCGTGCATAATTAACTTTTTGCACAGCGGACCATCACGCCAAGAACTGCCCAAACTTATTAATATTTTATCGACCGTTTCCGTATTAAACTCGTGCAACCCAAAAGGTTTCGGCTCGAAAGGCACAAAGTTACAACCAATCGGCTAACTTTTCGGGTGATTTTTACCCCCATTGACTTTTAAGGTTTCATAGGAATTTCGCCCTTTATGGTGGAGAAGTTTATTAAAATCCGCTTTGTTTCGTTGTTGGAATTTGACGGGCGGGATAGCGGTTTTCCCATTTTCGGTCTTTGTAAGCTTTGTCGCTCTTTGTAATTTTTAAGTAGTTATGTCACAAAATTTGATAAGGATCTGAGTTGTAAGGTACATATATAAAATCGTATGCCTAAAATATGTCTTAAATTATGGACATGTCGCAGTCATCTGGTTAAAATCAGCTAGTCAATTGAATGAAATTAATACAACGCCATTCTACGACTTCCAATTAAATGGCTAAGCCGATGAATTATTCGACTAGAACGTTTAAAGATTTGGCTAATTCAAAGTTAGCATTTTGAAGATGAGTGCTCTTGTTCAAATATTTAAGACTTAGTTCAGTTTTTTGCCACTTCCGCAACTTCGTGTTGTGAACCAAAATGTCGTAATTGTCGCAAATTAGAAAAGATGCATGATTTTTTTTTGTTGTTGTTTGCAGTTTTAAGTGAAACTAAGCTATCACAGTTTATTGTTAAAATAGTTACAATAGAGGGTTACAAAATGATAAATTTTCTGATTTTTTAAATTAAAATTACTAAATACGATCAACAATACTAAGCTTAGTTTATTGTTATCATTAAGTATTATTTGTTATATGTGCTATTTTGCAACGTTGTGTAAAAAGTAATCGTACTACTAAAATTCAGAACTCAAAGTTACCTTTTTTGTTAAGTAAGTAACATAACAAATTCGGTTGCAAGGGGACTCATGTTCTAAGTTTATCATGCTTTAGCTGATGCGGTAATGTCTTAAGGATTGGGAGCGTGTGGAACATTTCCTGTTCATTTAAATAAAATAGAGGCGCTACAAACCAGAATCCCAGTTATGTTATGCTGTTAGTGGATTGAAAAGAATAAAAATATGTTTAAAAATATGAAAATCTGTTTATTTATTTAAATTCTGTAAGATATTGTCAGTAGAATGCAAGGTGGGAACCACTATTCTCTTAGGCCACGCCATTATCACACACAAAAATAAACAAGTGCACACTTGCTCAACCCATGCTGCGTGAAATTTTTCGTTCCTCGTATCAATAACAATTATGGTAGGAGCACTAGGAATTGGTTAACTCTGGAATATTAAAGAAATATTTATATTTTTTAGGCATCAGTATGGTTTGTACAACCACCCCGGAGTTGCTTGTCGCTGACCTAAACAACATCTTATATTATACAAGGTGTATTCACTTGACCAAAACAACACCGTGTGTGCACCTTGTATATACAAGGTGTTGTTTAGGTCAGCGACAAGCGACTCAGGGATGGTTGTGCAAACGATACTGATGCCTAGAAAATATAAATATTTCTTTAAGGGAAAAACCCACAATCACAATTTATTATAGCGATACTAACGAGCAAGTCAAAATTACCAACATCAGGTCGCCTCTTCGTAGCTTACGATTCGTAGCTACGGCGTAGTATTTCGTAGATACGTGCGGGATAAGCAAATACGAGTTTCCCCATTTATTTTTTAGAATGTAGTGAAGACGTTATCTTTTATACAACTTGCAGATAATTTGAAGATTTTTTCTTTTTTGAATAAGCACAACTCATATTATCATCCCTGAGTTGAATGTCACTGACCAAAACAAAACACTTTATAAACGACTTCCCGTAGATTTTCTGCATAAAGCACTTAGTTAAAACCATAAAATCCCTGTTAAAGAAGAACTAATTGTCGTTATGCCCATAGTTGAGGCTGATTCGGGCCATTCATTAATTTATTTATACTTTATTGAACCAAAAAATTGTACAAAAGGTGGACTTAATGCCATATGTAATTCTCTACCAGTCATACCTTTGGTCTAAGCAGAAATGATTATGGGCGGTGCGACAATCGAAAAAAAATAGTTACTATTTAAAAAAAATTGGATAAATTTTACACATAAAAAATACATAAACAATATATATATCGTTCGTCTCGTTCTTCCTGTAGTATTTTATGTGAAAATTGTTTATGAAATCTTAAATTCGGTAAGATAAACATTTGAAAAACGCACGAGAACTATTGCCGACAAACTATGTCACAGTTCGGCAGAAAGTCATTTTTGTAATTAGTATTGAAAATATTGAATTCATAAATGAAAAATAATAAGTTACATAAAATGTTCTTCGATAATCGTATATCTGTCACATCATAAGTCTGTGATAAATAATGTAACTGGTGAAAAACCTCTGACATTTACTTCATAAAAGTAATACTTTTCTTTGATAGCCCAAGTTTTGAGCTAGAAGACGTTTCATGCTTTCAAACTGTCGTTACCGTACAACACCAGTTATGTCCTTTCAGTAGTATAACATTTTATGATATTACATCGTTACCTACTTTTCAACTACTGCCCTAGAGTTAACGTCGTACGACTAGGATCACATTGATTTTTTTTTTACTTAGTTATAATAACCGTCTTGGTGTAGATTTTACAATACATACAAAAACAATTATGAAAGATGTTGAAAAATAAATGGATTCGGAAAAATCGTATTATAAGTAAATTTTATTTATTTATTTCGATTACTAGGTGAACAGGATAACTAAACTATCAGCTCTTACACTCATACCAATATCGCAATAACCTCATCCTTACACTTACACATAAAAACATCTCTTCTGCTTTTTACATTCAAGTAAAAATTAAATATTTTTCTCCTTTCTCGCTGCATTTCCTTCCACGTCTGTCACAGTATATTGAGTTCCGCTTCACTTCCATAGAATTTAATAATTATAAACTATAATACTTGAAATATTATTCTCTATTCCTATAAATATTATACTCTCCATAAGTTCGAAGCCTTAAAAAACTACTTTTTTATACTCGTTAAGTACCACCCAGAACCAAGTCCTTTTTATCTCATAAAAATAAATAAAATCCTAAGAAATAGCATTGTACCTGGGCCTTTATACGACTTGAGATACATTATCAGTTATTGCGTGACCCAAAGTAGTCGTATTTTAAGGTTATTCACTGCTTTTGGGCAGCCTTAGTGCCACTGATGAGACGTGACAATGATAGGGTTCATTAAAGGCATAGAATACATCTTGAAAAAGTTTGGATTTATTAGGCACTTGATCTTGCGTTTGATAATGATTTTGTGGATATTGTATAGGTTAAATGATGTAGTAATAATTAACCCTTTGTGTGCGAGTCGGACTCACCACTGTGTTGTGAGTCCGACGTTGACGTCCGTGTGTTGTGGGTTCCGTGCCAACTTTAACTGATTAAGGGATCCACTTACTTCCACTAAGCCAAAATACCACAATATTTTGTTGACAGCAAACATAACATTATTTTTCATAGTGTTTGTATATGAAAACAAGGTTATATTTGCGGATGTTAAAAATGTGCTATATCTCAAAAACAACAAGTTTGAACCCGTCCGAACTAATGTTCATTGAAAGTTTTTGTTAAATATACATCATTTTTTTCAAAATTTTCACTCGCTTAGTTTTAAAGTAAGATGCCCCACATCTTGCACGTTGGTGTTGGGTCCTAATAATTGCATCAGCTGTGCCGCATGCGTATTGATGGAGGGCGGGTGGTGCATCCTGCATTTGCCTGAACTTATACTAAACGCAACATGACATAATAAAATATCAATTTCCATGGTATTTTTTATATCTAAGTAAGTAAAATTAAAAAGAGAAAAGAAACAATAAAATAAGTAAGCCTATAATGTCCCACTGCTGGGCAAAGGTTTTACCTCAACTATGAGGTAGTTCGAGCCGCGGGCTCAGTGCGGATTGGTGGAGGGGTGTTTGCAAGGCAAGTGACCAACCCTGCTGTCAGATGTTTATTAAGCCGCCCTTAAGGCCACTGACTAGTGATAAGTGAGCATTGATGTTTACTCAGCACGAAGTTTAATTAAACTTTTAATCGCTTTAGGTCCGATTTTACCAACGTCAGATAAGTAATATTCGTTGAATATAATTTAAAAACGTCACCTATTTGTATTGTTAAGTGATGGAAATAGACGAAGGAACGAGAAGCAGAGGCCGCCCACTAACTACCTGGATTAAAACAATTTCCAGAAAACCCCAGGATCATCACAAGTGGCAATTAAGTATTAGGAAGGCCAACCTCAAATAGCGAATGCGCCAGCGGTATGATAAGACCTTAAATTATTTTTCACTTGTTATGAAAAGATTTTGCTTCAATATTGCAAGTAACGCTGAAATTGCTGTTCTTACTGAGTGTGAGCAATGCAATATCTACGATATTAGCATATTTCACAATTTTTTACACAAAAATGAAATTTCTTTCCAACTGAAAAAACAAGCATTTTTCACACATTGATTTGCCCTCCAGCCGTTAAGCCAACTGACCTATTTTACTGTCCCGCTGCGACATGACGGTGTTATAACGACAAAATATGGGTGCACTTTTAATAATCGGTGAGACTGATACTACGACATAAGGATGGTTAAACGTCTAGGCCCGATTTTACCAACGTCATAAAGGAATATTTGTCGAATATAATATAAAACGCCTAATTTGAAAACGTCACCTATATTTGTAGGTAATCACTTATGTAAATGTAGTTTTAAAATCGTTCGTTATATACTTATTCGGTCGGATAAGTCTTAACTGACGTTGGTAAAGCCAGCCCTGAGTATAAAACTTCACTTCTAGCTTCACTTATTTTTTCGGGTTTGAAAAAGCAGAAAACTAGTTAAAAATGCTTTTTACTTTATTTAGTTTTCAACCAAAATATTGTGTCAGCTAAATTTCTTTAGGCAATTTTTTACCAAAAAGGTGACATTAACATCTCATATAAATGCATGTGCTCGTTTCTTTCATGCAATCGTTTTGAGCACGTGCAAAAATTATGCAAATGCTAACACAGTGCAGATGGGTACAGAAAGATAATTATATGTGTATATTAGCAAAGAATAATATGTTTATAAAGAATAAATAAGAAACCAAAATTTTATTTTTCACGGGCGGGACTTTAACCAGCAACATCTTGGCTTACCGGGCCAAACGCTCTACCAATTGAGCTACCGTCCTGTTAGTCCAACCGTGCGAAATTTGTGGTCTCTTATGGATACGTCATTAGGCGTGACGTAAACCAAAATAATTTAATATGACTAACTATAGAAATTCGTAGCTGTAAATTATCTGGTCCCAGCAAATACGAGTACTATAACCTTTATTATAACTACCATTATGACGGATCACTAATTTTGAATTTTAGATTGCAGTTTGCAAGTAAAATATTACTCTTATAATGTGGCTGTATCCTACCATAAATAAGCGAAATTGTCACATTTGGTCATTAATTCATACAAACACCATTTCTGTTTTTATCAACACATTACCTCCTTTTTGTTGCAAATTGTAATGGAATAAAATGAGCAACAAAAATTATGGACCTTCTAATTTCTTTGGTGTTGTGACACTATTCTCGTAAATATTAATACGACCCTAGGTACTAGAATCCATTAAAGAATTTACATCCCAGAGAATTTATATGTTTCCGCCTTTCGAATTACTTTGCCCAAGGACTTCCTGCCACCCCAAAAGTTTCGGTGTATTTGATTGAAGACATACTAATTTTTTTTTAATTGAAAAGAATTGGCTAATTGATATATTGTTTTAGAAACTGAAAGACATTTAACTACCTTTTAGTGAACTCTATTGTATATAAATACGTACATAATACTCTATGTTATTTTTCTTATTTGGAGGTAATAATTCAAAGAATTGGCAGCTTTGCCTGGAATATTTTCCAGGAGATTGGAAAATGAGCTATCTTATAGATTTTTATGTGCTCATTTCGAATTTCAACTTTACCACGTCGTATTTTATCGGCTCGCACCGCTTTATTGGAAATCTCAAATTTTCATAGATATTTTTATTATAAAACTAGCCAAAAGGAGATATCGTCTTAAAAATTTTATTGGACGTCTTTTTTTAAGATGGTGGCGGCACAAACGGCTGAGATTCAAGGTGGCAATATTAAAATTCGAAAAGAGCACATCAAAATTTATAAGGTATCTCATTTCAAGACTCCCGGAAAACATTCCAGGTAGTCTATGGGATTACTCTCAAATGACAGTGTTATAATGGCATTTTGCATTTCCGAAATTTTTGTTTCCCCAATGTCACTCGTGAAGCTTTAGCAAGGGAGTCTATTATCAGTTTAATCAAAAATCTAAGTCACCTGATGTTTGATGATGTCTGAATTTAAAAATAAACATGCATTTACAACCCTAACCTACAATAATTACATCTGTGAATGAATTATCTATACTAATATTATAAAGCTGAAGAGTTTGTTTGTTTGTTTGTTTGTTTGTTTGTTTGAACGCGCTAATCTCAAAAACTACTGGCCCGATTTGAAAAATTATTTTTACGTTGGATAGTCCATTTATTGACGAAGGCTTTAGGCTATATAACATAAAGATACGACTCATAAGACCACAGCAGCAATGAAAAATGTTGCGAAAACGGGAGAAAGATATTCCTTTTGAGAGCTTCCGCTGCATACGCTGCGGAAACCGCTTAAGTTACACAAAAATCATGTATGACAGGATTGTTTAACATTAAGAGTTCTATAATAAAGTCCGCGACAGCATATGTCTATCTTTTATGGTTGACTTACTACAACCTTTTTTATGTTAATAAATTTGTAAAAAAATAATGCATTATTTTTAGAGGTGTATTATACACACAGTTATTTATTCTTATCAAAATAAATACATTCATCATCACGAGCATTTCATTTAGAACCAAGTTGCCCTGTATATCATTTGATTTGAATAAATATCTTAGGAGCTATCACAGTTTTAACATAACTCCGCACCAAAATAATGTTCGCAGCTTAAGTACAACGTGCGCTTGCGCTAATATATTATAAAGCTGAAGAGTTTGTTTGTTTGAACGCGCTTATCTCAGGGACTGCTGGACCGATTTGAAAAAATATTTCTGTGTTGGATAGCTTATTTATCGAGAAAGGGTTTAGAATATAAAACATGACGCTGCGACGGGAGGGGAGGGAGCAAACTCAAAACGCGCGGACGAAGTCGCGGGGGACCGCTAGTTCATTCATAAGGGATCTTTTCAATACTGCGCTCACTCAATTTGTTCGCTCGCTTAGATTAGCCCATTGTAGCTTAGCTTATTACCAACAACGCAGCAATTTAGGGACTTAATGTTTTATTATTGATTTATGTTCAATTTAATCGTTAACGGCTGGCGTGTTCCATCCTCAAGCCTGATTAATGAGCGTTTCCCGTTCACGCCATTAACTACGATCAATCATCGTCGATAAACCACACGCATACTTTCAAGAGGTTTACATCGGTAATGCGATCATTCATTCAAGATTCGCCAGGTGAGATTGAAGTCAGGTTCATGTATCAATGAAGTAAGCGAAAAATGCACGCTCTTTTTTGAAAGGCTAATCATCAGTAATCTAATCATTCTATCAAAGATTCGCCAGCAATTCAAAGCGACAAACGCACATGCTTAAAGGTAATATCACTGCAATGTCCATCACAAAATTCAACAATAAAATTAACGCATGCTAGATAACTGATGTTACAAAAGCCATGTTGAGTTTATATAAATTACTAGAAATAGTAAAAGATCTTCAAAATTCAAACCTGTAACATATCAATTGGTAGGTATGTCTAGTTCATAATAACTGAGCTCAAGTGGGTTTCACTAAATCATATCAATGGTCATTTAAGATCAAAATATAATTAACCATAGTAGGTGTAACTCGTCATTATAGCTACTTACAATCTGTGTAAAGGCGAGCAGTCTATTGTGTAAATATATATGGAAAAAAAACTAATTTAAACGTAAATAACGCCACAAAAGTGATTTGATAACACATTTGCTTACGAATTCTATTATATATTTGTGTATAATTAGTATGTATGTTTATGTTAGTGCATTTTTTTGTTTTTAATTTATTTGTTTACGAATTTCAGGTTTCGGTTTCCAGACATTAAATAATTTAAATCCGTCCTCATGTTTTTTTAAAAATTTTATTGCTCTGTTAATCTATACTAATATTATAAAGTTGAAGAGTTTGTTTGTTTGTTTGTTTGTTTGAACGCGCTAATCTCAGAAACTACTGGCCTGATTAGAAAAAATATTTTTATGTTGGATAGTCCATTTATCGAGGAAGGCTTTCAGCTATATAACATAAAGATACGACTCACAAGACCACAGCGGCAATGAAAAATGTTGCGAAAACGGGAGAAAGTTATTCCTTTTGAGAGCTTCCGCTGCGTACGCTGCGGAAACCGCTAAAGTTACACAAAAATCATGTATGACAAGATTGTTCAGCATTAAGAGTTCTATAATAAAGTCCGCGACAGCATAAGTCTATCTTTTATGGTTGACTTACTACAACCTTTTTTATGTTAATAAATTTGTAAAAAATAATGCATCATTTTTAGAGGTGTATTGTACACACAGGTATTTATTCTTATCAAAATAAATACATTCATCATCACGAGCATTTCATTTAGAACAAAGTTGCCCTTTATATCATTTGATTCCAATAAATATCTTAGGAGCTATTACATAACTCCGCACCAGAATAATGTTCGCAGCTTAAGTACAACGTGCGCTTGCGCTAATTATAAAGCTAAAGAGTTTGTTGGTTTGAACGCGCTTATCTCAGGAACTGCTGAACCGATTTGAAAAAATATTTCTGTGTTAGATAGCTTATTAAGATACTGCGACGGGTGGGGAGGGAGCAAACTCAAAACGCGCGGACGAAGTCGCGGGGGACCGCTAGTGGTACAATAAGCGGACTCAATGCCTTATGACATCCTCTACCAGTCAACCGCTTGGGAAATGCAGAGGATTAAATCACTGGCGAAATATATAAAAGAACTGTGAGGACCAAAAAATATATTTCAAAATGCAGTAACATAAACATACTACTCGTAATATTACATAAATAAAAGAAATATATAAATATATGTTAGCATGAGATTAATGAACGTACATTAAATACACACTTATTTAATAAAAAATAAATTACAGATAGGGAAGTGTAGATATTGATGATATCTATTAAGATATTAACGACAACAGTGAAAGTATTATATTATTTTATGCCGTGACACCACTTGCAACAATTCCGAAATATCGGGAACTTGAAAATAATAAAATAAATGGGAGCAATTCCGTTACAATCTACAATACAAATAAATACAGAAACATTAAAAATGGGTTATTGAAAGTTATCGTAAAAAAAAATCTAAGTTGTAGGTGAGAATAAAAAAAAGTAAAAATCGGTGTATAAATGCTTATTCCTTGGGCATGTTGACCTTTATGAGTAAAAAAAGATGTTTCTACACCATAGACCGCAAACAGATCCGGTTGCTGTCAGTTATTGATTAAAATTAGATTTTTTTTTCTCGCAATTTTTTTCGTATATGTCGTCACCCTACCACGAATTTGTTTGGTTCTATTTTTTCATTTTTGAATACATTTTTTTTTATTACAAGCATAGGTTATTTATTCAGTAACAATAAGCTTTTTACAGAATGATAATAGCTTGTTTCAATAAGATTTTATAACTGTTTACGTAACGTGTATTCTGACACCGCGCGAATTGCGTACGCGCACGCAGTCCACCGCGGAAACGCGACCGCCACCGCAATTGCGCCTTAGGAGGCTAAATAACCCTAAGACGCTCGTCGCTAACCAAATCAACATCCTGTATATAAATGGCCCATTTACTAAGTTTATATTTTCACAAGTAGCTCATCATCATCATTATTATTGTCAGGCAAAGGAAGTTCAGTGCTGAATTTAAGCCGTCCACAGTGACCGGCTTGCATCCAATCTGTTAAAATCTGTACATATTGTACAAATAAGTACCTTACCAAATAAAAACTATGATGCAGAAAACGTTGTTTTCGTCTACTACTTACTTAATAGTTCGTACAGAATCAAGAGACCGAGCGAAAAACTCGCTACTCAACACAAGGGCCTCACACGCTTCGCAGGCGTACTTTATTGCCCGGCTATCAAGTTAAGAGTGACATATTACTGACATTTAATTTCGTTCCAGAACATTCTCCCCTTTGCTCCTTTCGCGGCGGGAATATATTTTTGGGATATCATTAGACGTGTCGAGTAAACTAGTTTTATGACGCTTTTTAGGTGGAAAGTTTTTTTAGGATTTCCAAAACAATACTAAAAATTTATAGCTTTTAACAAAGTTAGGTATAAAAAGTTTTGAAAGATCAATAGATGTGAATTCTTATCGATGGTGTCAAGATACTTCGTACTTACGTACGTTTCAAGGAAAGTCGCTTGAACACACCACACATAAACGGGCGTCACTTCAAACAAACGACGACTAAAGTTGTAAAAGATTTTGGCTTTTTAGGTGGTTAGGCGCGACATACTATATATGCCACCATAATATTGTAAAAATCGCAAGAATACAAGCTTACGGATTAAAATTTGTTAGATTGTAATTGACATGGTTTCGAATTTACGGTTTTCTTAACATCGGTACCTGTCAACCTAACACGAAGGATAAACGGGGTGAGCGAACCCGTTTATAGTTGCAGCCCAGATAATGTATAGTTTGCAGGCAGACAATTCCATGTTCGTTGTTATCTCATATACAATAAAATTAATAAACAATCAAACACATTCACACTTACCACAAGGAAATTTAAACATATATTGCGTCAGTGGTTACAGGGAATGTCCTACAAAAAAACGAACTTTAGAAAATTTCAAACTAAAAGTAAAGTGGAAAAATTAACATAAATACTCACAATCTCACACACTTACTTACTCTCTCTCTCTCACACACACACACTCTAACACATACACACACACGCACACAAACACACCACACAAACGTACGCAGACGCACACACACACACACAATAAATGGGTTTCTAATCGCAATATTTAACCTGATCCTTGTTAGTCCGGCGGAGGGCGCCGTATAACTAGTACAGTAGTTAACGAATATCCGTATCTTACTCGTAAGCGTGTACTCTAAAGAGGTTATAACATAAATTATTGTTTTTAATTATATACTCTATAATTACATTAAGTTACGATACCATGTACAACTCTTCTTGTTAGCAAATAAACTTTATTCTTATTCTTCTATTTTTCGTTTATCCTTCACCTACCCTGACCCACCATTTTGCCATTTTAGATTGGTCATTTTAGATTACAATCTAACGGATCTAAAATCGTAAGATTGTGATCACTCGTTTTTTACAATATAGCAGTGATATTTTTTTCATTTATTGTCTAAATTCTGTTTGCATCTACAGGGTGTTGTTGTGGTCAGTGACATCCAACTCAGGGGTGATAATAAGAGTTATGCTTATTCTAAAAAAAAAAACTGAGCAAGTTTTATACAAGAAAACCTCTTCACAACATTCAAAAAAATTACAAAATGAATGGGAAAACTCGCATCCTAGCGCGTAGGTAGCACTTATCTACGAAATATTACGCCGTAGCTAGTAAGCTACGAAGAGGCTACCTGGTGTCGGTGGTTTTGACTCGATCGCTTTACCGGATAAAAAAAGGATTTTGTGACATCATTTTTCCATTTAAAAAAAAAAAAATTTTTGGCATCAGTATCATTTGTACAGGCACCCCTGAGTCGCTCGTCGCTGACCAAAACAACACCCTGTATTTTGTTAAAAATACTAACTTCTCTTATGTATCCGTTAATTTAATTGGTTTGTGTATTTATTTTTATGTATGATTATTATTGTGTTGGTATATACACATACAGGATGTTGTTTTGGTCAGTGACGAGCGACTCAGGTGTGGCTGTACAAACGATACTGATGCCAAAAAAAAATATTTTTTTTGAAGTGGTAAATACCTAAAAAACTACCAACACCAGGTAGCCTCTTCATAGCTTACTAGCTACGGGGTAGTATTTCGTAGATAAGCGCTAGCTACGCGCTAGAGTGCGAGTCTTCCCATTAATTTTGTATTTTTTTTAATGTTATCAAAAGGTTTTCTTTTTATTATTTTTCGAATAAGCATAACTCATATTATCATCCCTGAGTTGGATGCCACTGACGTAAACAACACCCTGTATAGGTATATTAATCTTGTCATGTCATATTTTATGAAAATGTATATTTTTTATTAATATTATTCTTTATTTGTATTTATTTTTTAAATATTTATTTTTTTATAATTTTATTACTCTTAATTTTATTTTATCACAAAATACCCCTTCCTATAAAACTTATAATTTATTTACCCAAAGGTTGTCGGGAAGAGATCGTTTATAGCGATAAGACCGCCTAAATTGTACATTTCCGTAAAACGAATTTGTAAATCAATGTATGTTAAATGCAATAAACAGTTATCCATCTGTCAAACAATAGTTAAAAAAGTAACAGTCAAAGATGATGTATTAAAGGCAACTTGGTGCATTCGGGCATAAATTCTCAGAGACTTTTATGATCACTACATATATTTTCCTTGAAGCTTCTCTACAAAACGTTATTATTTATAATAACCACTTTCCCAAATTTTGAAGAAGGCAAAGCGGTCTGCCTCTTGGGAAAATGTCTGAAAATTGGGCTTTATAGAGCGGTTGTAAATAAATGAGTAGTCCGACCTTATTTATCTCATAAATATTTGTCCCCAGCCACATCTGGTCCAGTTTGCAGGGAAAACCAGAGTATTGTCTTTTGCAATTTAAATTCCTAATTAAAGTTTTCATTATTTTAACTCAACGTTTAATAATAATAACAATAATAAATATTCTTTATTGCACAAGTAAGGACACAAGAAACAATAACAATACAGGCAAATCATTTGTACAATATTGGCGGTCTTATCATCTTATTAAAATATACTTATTTTTAAAGCCACTATAACAATCGAGTACATTGAAACGTTAATCGTCAAATTTTAAATAAATATGTATTATTTAAATACGTATCTTGCGTCTAAATCAGATTGATTGAAGTTAACAAAGACAGACGGACAGATAGTTGTGTTGACATTTTATCCTCAAGTTAGACGTTATTCTGATCGGTGCAAGTTGGCATCATGTATCGTGTATCGTACCATGTAAGTAAGTATGAGCTGGAGAATAACGTTTTAGTCGTCAAAAAAGGTATCCCATAATTTAAATCCTGTCATAAGCTGCGAAAAGAAATTAAGCACTTAAAACAATGGAATAAAGTCTTTTAAATCAAACCTCATATACACTATTCATAACGTTTACCTTTTCGCTCGCAAAGCCCGATCATGAAATCAAATAAAAAAGTTTGACTCCATGAAAAATGTCCAATATTTTAATATTGATGAACTTTGGTTTTAAGCTGTAGCAAATATGTTTTTACTCTTATTTTAACCGGACAGTTGATAGTTGCCACGGGGTAGTATTTAGCATTGCAAATAATGAATAATTATATTTCTTGGTAAACCTAACATTTCGTTTTAAATATTATAATATAAATAATAATAATATATAAATCCTACCAGGGGGCGTATTGGTGTCTGTTACCCAAATAAGAAGGCATTTAGAGCTGCAAATTTGAGTACACCGTTGAATTGTTTTAAGTTAGCTCACATCAGAGTTCTTTTAAAAATTCAGAATTCCCTAACATCCAATAGCTTAACAATATAGAATAGACCCTTTTTACTATAGTAGATAAAAAACTATAATTAGTTCAATTTATTCTTCAACACAGCGAAGTTTGCACGGAAGATGAGTTCATTAAAAGTCCATTTTCGTATGCTAATAAAGTCTGTTTTATACTGAGTTCTGAACTCTTGGACATCGCAATTATTAATTAATGGATTTTTTCATTAAAATGTAATTAACTTTATTTTCATTGTTATTTGAGAAGGATTTTTTACTGACCGCAATACAGCACATGCATTATTATTATTAGTTAAAATAATCATAATCTGATACATAATACTAAGTACTACGTGGTGATCGCCGCACGGGCAGGCAAGGCGTTTACTATCCGGTGCCGATCCCATGCCGAGGCGTTGCTAATCCCATACCGTAACGTGCTTCCGTATAGTTTGCGCCTGGTTGATGCTGTTCCCATCACGGTCGGATAAATGTGCTTTATTCTTTAGAGCCAGAAATTCTCTAGCAGCTCACATAGTTTTATGTTTGAAGTGCTGCCAGTTTTTGAGTCATGTGTTCAAGCGATTTTTTTCAATTAAACTTACGTGTAAAAGCAAGCACAGTGTTCAAAATTTTCCATTAGTTAAAACCAAAGGTTAACTTATTAATTATTTATACATCATTGCAGAACCAAAATTTGTACCATAATCCATAGGTCACTGGTTCAAATCCGGCTCGAAGGACCATAAAGTTGTACAGTGATCCATACAACTTTGAATGATAGATGATTGATAGAAGATACGTAGATTTAATTGATGTAAGTAATTTGCTAACCATAATTATAATGAGTGCACGCGATGATTGCTGGTTGCGGACTGAAGTAACATGCATAATAAGGTAAAATTGTTAGTAAGGCGTTTTAGGTAAGAATGCTAAATGGACAAAATGTACGAGTATTGCACCGTACAGGTGGTATTAACGCCATACGGCATTATCTACCAGTCATGCCTTTGGGCTAAGCAGAAATGATTGTGGGTGGTAATTCTTGTATTGATTACTTCTGGGCGACACAAATTTGTTGACATGGCGACAATCTTTTCGGTTGACAAACGACTGTCAGTGTAGTCTGTCATAGACTGTGGTTCATTCAGTTTTTGTCTTAGACTAACCTATTCTGTAGCATTGCTTGGACAAGTATTCCGGATCTTACCTTTGTACACTGTCGTATTATAATGCGCTGTGACAAGGTTATTTGGGAGTCAAAAGTTTAGGTTTGCCATTAAAACAATTTTGGTAGAGTGGAGTAAAGGCTTTGGACCTAACAATTTCATGTTAGGATAAAAGTTTTAAATAAACAAGGGTTTCCCACTCATTAAATCAAAATGAATACATAAAGTAAAACTATCCTGATATCACTCCACTGATGGGCAAAGGCTTTACTTCAAGTATAAGATAGTATGAGCAATACTTCATAACTTCTTGATTGGTGGAGGCGTGTTTGCAAGGCAAGCGATAAACCGTTCTCAGATTTTATTAAGCCACCTATAGGGCCTCTGACTAGGCCTAACGACTGATATCAACCAGTATTAGCCGGGTTCAAATACTTGGCGTACCTTCCGAAGCACGGAAATGCACTTCATATACGTTACTTGTCTTACTTACCTACTACCACAGATAATATAATACTAGTACTACTACTATCGCTCGTAATAAGTTATGCCACAGCATAAATATTAATTGGTTGATGTCTCTTTAAAGATGCTGATTCAAATTATTTTGTGATTGTGTAAATATGATTTGAATGGATTTAAATTCCATTATCAGATGCACTTTAAATAAATCTCGTAAGCCTGTTAAATTTGATTCTGCGCATAGTTTACAATAATTTATTACAAATTCGTACCTTTAGTAAGTTAAGATTCCGAGTACATAATTCAATTATGGCTGATCAAATATTGTTTTTCTAAATAAAACACAAGCACAAACATCGATTTGATTTCATAAATATTAAATTTGTACCACAACATAGCAAATGTTTTCTCAACAAATATCTTTCTTGTTATTCCAATAAACATCGCATGTTATTTCGGCTACCCTTTGTGGCTCATTGATTGAACTTCATCATACACACTACAGAATTCATTATTCGTTCACCATAACTTCTCAACATTATGTCTATATCGACAGAATGTGAATACTTCATGATTCACAAAAATGAAAATGATCACTAAAGCCGAAATATACAAGGGTTATTTTGCTCAGTGACGCCCGATTCAGGGAAGGTTGTAAAGCTGTACTGATGCTAAAAAAACTGGCTTAGTGCGAGTCAGAGTCGCCCACTGAGGGTTCCGTGCCAACTTTGACTGAATTAAAGATCCACTTACTGCCACTCAGCAAAAATACCATAATATTTTGTTGACAGCAAACATAACTTTTTTTATCGGTAACAACTCTTTTCATTGTATTAGGGTGGTATTTAAATATTAAAAACTAAGATGAATTTGACTAATGCCCTAAAGTGTTACACCTGTGCGCCAAACTCAAGTTGCGTGTAAACAAATTGTCTGAAAATTCAAAGCTAAGATTTAAATTTTAAAATACATTTTTTTTTAATTAAAAATGTTGAAAGATTTAAAGATTTTTGACCCCGTATTGCGTTTTTTTTCCTTTTTTTTCTGTGTTATTTATAGTGTTTGTATGAAGAAGAAAGTTATGTTTGCGGTTGTTAAAAATGTGCTATATCTCAAAAACTACTAGTTTAATTCCGTCAAAACCAATTTTCGATGAAAGTATTTGTTAAGATCTACATCAAAAACATTTTTAAAATTTACATTCGCTTCGTTTAGAAATAAGATGGGCGCCCATTTTACCACTTTGGAAGCGTCTAGCTATGAAACGTTAGACTTTAAAAGAAAATGGTTTTAGGAACCTCGATGTCATTTTAAAAGACCTATCCATAGACACCCCACATGCATTGGTTTGACAAAAAATAATAATTTGGTTTTAGTTTCATGTATGGGAGTCCCCCCTTAAATATCATTATTTTTTATAATTTGTATAAGAATCGTAAGGCGGTTAACAGGATACATCTTCCTACCAAATTTCAAAAGTATTATGCTCATAGTTACAGAGTAAAGTGGCTGTGACATACGGACGGACAGACGGACAGACTTGACGAAACTATAAGAGTTCCGTTTTTGCCATTCGGCTACGGAACCCTAAAAATGGAACCCACCTATTTTTAGTTATGAATAATCATAATTTTGAAAAAGATTCTAACCGGCCAGTCTCTCATACTCGTATATAACAACTTTTATTACCAATACTATTTAAGTGGCCTGGTGTTAAAAGTGAGAAAGAAAGAAAGGATTTTCAAAATTCCACTCCTAAGGTGGTACAACGGGGGTTGAAACTTTTTATGAAACTTTTTCTTCCTTGATTGGATTCACTCAAAAATTAGTAAATTTAATGATGCAAATGAACACCACGAAAGGTTTTTACAGAATACCATCCCTAAGAGGGTACAATGGGGTTGAAACTTTGTATGAAACTTCTTATTCCTTGATAAGATTTTCTCAAAAAATAGTACATGCTCAATTGCATCATTTAAAAAGGAAAATATAAAAAAAACAATCAATTTATGATTGCGATACTAGCAAGCGAGTCAAAACTACCCACGTAAGGTTCCTCATCCTAGCTTACTAGGTACGGCGTAGTATTTCGTAGATACGCGCGAGCTAGAAGCGAGGGTGCGAGTTTCCGCTTTGTTTTTTTTAAATGTTGAGCAAAGGTTTTCTTTCATAAAACTTGCATATAATTTTAAGTTTTTTTTTCTTTAGAATAAGCACAACTCAAATTGAGTTGAATGACTGACCAAATTGTAGTTACATTTCACTAAAAATAAATGTTAATGGTAAAGCACGTTAGGATTATGACAAAAACATTCTTGTTTAATTAGGTATGAAAATTTAAAAAAAACATATTGATAAAAAAATAAGACTAAATAAATAAATAGGTACCTAAATAATTATAAATTTATTTTTGAGTAAATTATTTAGAGGTGTTAAAGACATAAACCTGAGTCGTGGATGGTTATGTTTTAAGTACTTTTGGGAGATACAAGAAAGAAATGTCCTTCATAACCAAAATACCTACTAGGTGTATAATACACCACATAACCATCCACGACTCAGGTTTATGTCTTTAACACCTCTAAATAAAAAATAAATCAGAGAAAATGCGCCAAACAATAATTGTTTGGCGCATTTTCTCTGATTTATTTTTATATATTTTTTTATTCATGTTTCTTACCATCTATTAATAACAAACAAGGAAAAATAAAACTAAGACATGCAACATAAAAATAACTGAAAATCTACCTATTCAAAAACGAAACCATTTCCTTGCGGCAAGGAAGCTATAATGCTGGCTGCGTTGCGTTAGAAACCAGCCAGATTTATTATTGGCTGTTACAGAATTTAACTTTGGCGCAATTTTTCTAAACAAAAATAAAATTGGTCTAAATATCACACATGGTATGCCCATAAAGGGGTGAAACGCAATACTTTGAGGGCCGCCGACCACACTTCGCTCCATAAAAGCCTCCCCTTTGTTTAAGAAGCATCATTTGTCAATGACAAGCCTGAGAAGGGCAACAATAATAGTTCAAGGTCACCTCGTCCTTGGCCATTGTGTCTGGTTACGTCAAACAGTGCGGATATTGATGTGCGATGGTTAAATATTTATGAGACACTAACGCACTTTACTTCGCCTTTAAAGAGAGGAAGTTTTTTTGTTTTTTAGAATTCCGTAGCCAAATGGCATAAAACGAAACCCTTATAGTTGCGTCAAGTTTGTCTGTCTGTACGTATGTCAAAGCTACTTTATACTGTAACTTTAAGCATCACACTACCACCGTTGTTTCCGATTTTCCATAACACAAGTGTTTTAGCTACTTAGCTTGGGATCGGAGCAATGTATGTGATGTTGTCAAATATTTATTTATTTTGTTATTTATTCATATGAAAAACAAAGTTTTATTTGTTGTTAACAAAATATTGTGGTATTTTAGCTAAGTGGAAGTAAGTGGATACTTAACTCAGTTAAAGTTGGCACGGAACCTCAGTGGGCGAGTCCGACTCGCACTTGGCTGGTATTTTCTGTTAACATTTCAATGAATACGAAATTTATTGAAATAGACTTGTGACGGGTTAAAAATCGTGCTATTAGGTTTCAGTTAAAAAAAAGCGCAGTGATCATACTATAAGTAATTACTTTAGTACCACATTTTTTTGTTTTTGGCAGACATATTGCTCTACCCTCCTTTGAAGTCTTTGATTGCGATCATTTGCGGTATCATTATTCACAAGTTTGTGAAACTCACTAGAAGTGAGTTGCTTACACACTCACTAACTTGTTTGTAAGCAATGGTACTGAGAAAATAGGGACTTTGTCTTACGCAGTATCTGCACGCAAAACGACGTTTTGTTGATTTTACGGTTTTTTTGTTCACGAATTTCAGGTAACGGTTTCCAGACATTAAAGAATTGAAATCCATCCTCGTGGCGAGTACTGGCAAAACCTCCCTAAATGGTAGGACACAAACAATCCAGGCCCCCAGTCTCCGGCAGCCCCGCTATTCCTGACTCCGGTAGCGGTCACGGTAACGGAGGGGCAGGGGGTGCTAAGAATCCCTGGAGGCGATCGCGCTACCACCCCCAACGACAACTGGCCCTGATAACTTATAACGCGTGCACACTGAGGACAGACGAGAAGTTGCTCGAGCTGGAGGAAGAATTGAGCAGGTTACACTGGGACATAGTGGGTTTATCAGAAGTCCGCAGAGAGGGCGAGGACTCGATAACTCTGAAGTCCGGCAAC
This sequence comes from Pyrausta purpuralis, assembly GCA_963924145.1. Lineage (NCBI taxonomy): Eukaryota > Metazoa > Arthropoda > Insecta > Lepidoptera > Crambidae > Pyrausta > Pyrausta purpuralis. The sequence goes on from OZ001660.1 coordinate 15,770,623, forward strand.
CTGCTCTTCTACCGGGAGGGTGACCAAATTTCCCAAGGTGGTGTTGAGTTTCTTGTCCACAGGTCCCTCGTTAATAACATCGTAACCATCGAGAGTGTGTCGAACAGGGTGATATACCTTATACTCAGAATAACCAAAAGGTATTCGCTAAAGGTCATACACGTATATGCACCGACCTCGAACCACCCGGATGAAGAGGTGGAGGAAATGTATGAGGACGTAAGTAGAGCCATACACACTTCCAAAACCTATTTCACTGTTGTTATGGGGGACTTTAACGCAAAACTCGACAAGCGAGGCGAGGATGAGTTGAAAGTGGGACCTTTTGGATATGGTCAAAGGAACGCCAGGGATAATAGGCTGGCCGACTTTCTGTAGAATGAGGGACTCTTTGCGATGAACTCTTTCTTCCAGAAGCCGCCAAAAAGGAAATGGACCTGGTTGAGTCCGGATGGCAAGGCGAGAAATGAGATAGACTTCATCATGACCACCAAGAGACGGTTATTCAATGATGTCTCCGTGATCAACAGGGTAAAAACCGGCAGTGATCACCGTATGGTTCGAGGCACATTGAATATAAATGTCAAATTGAAAAGGTCCCGCTTGATGAAGTCCACGCTCCAACCTACTCGTGCCCATATCCAAAATCCCGAGAGCTTTCAACTTGAGTTGTCTAACCGCTTTGATTGCCTAGAGAATTGCGTATCAGTGGACGAAATAAACAACGGGTTTGTGGAAACTGTCCAAACGGTCGGATCTAAGTTTTTTATACCTGGCCGTAAAGATAGACCTCAAAAACTGTCGGTCCACACTCTCGACCTTATGGCAGAACGTCGATCTATGGCACTGCAGACCTCTGTTAATGCTCAAACCTACAGGCAGCTTAATAGACGAATAATGAAATCTCTGCGACATGACATTCGTTCCTTTAACACGAATAGTGTTAAAGAAACAATAGAGCGGAACCAAGGCTCCAAAGTGTTTGCAAGGGACATGTCTATTGGGAAAAGCCTGTTGACGAAGCTTAAAACGGAGGACGGCAGTGTAGCGTCGACAAAAGCAGAGGTTTTGAGGGAGATCGAAAGGTTTTATAGGCAGTTGTACACCTCAGTAGCCAAACCCGTTGATAGCTCGACCGGAGACCCACGAGCTATCCTGACCCGACACTACACTGAAGACATCCCGGACATCATCCTCTACGAGATTAGGATGGCCCTGAAACAGCTTAAAAACAATAAGGCACCTGGCGAGGACGGAATCACAGCAGAGCTCCTGAAAGCTGGTGGAACACCGGTACTCAAAGTCCTTAAGAGACTCTTTAATTCTGTTCTGCTAGAGGGCATCACGCCTGAGGCATGGAACAGGAGTGTGGTGGTGTTGTTTTTCAAAAAAGGAGACAAAACCTTATTGAAGAACTATAGACCCATCTTACTCCTGAGCCATATCTACAAACTGTTCTCAAGGGTCATCACGAATCGTCTCGCACGTAGGTTTGATGATTTCCAGCCTCCCGAACAAGCCGGTTTCCGAAAAGACTTTAGTACCATAGACCACATCCATACGCTTAGGCAAATTATACAGAAGTCCGAGGAGTATAATATGCCTCTATGCTTAGCGTTTGTGGACTATAAGAAGGCCTTTGATTTGATCGAAACTTGGGCGGTGCTTCGGTCTCTCAGCGGTGTCACATAGACTATAGGTATAGAAAGGTTAAAGTGTCTATACAGGGTGTTGATTTCAATACGAGCGGAATTTTCAGAGGTGATTATGTACCTTGTTCTGATCATGAATCACAAAAAAAATGAGTTCGAAAAAATATTTTTATTTTTATTAAATAAAGACGGTTTTCAAAGTAGACCCTAGCGATTTTTAGAGTAGGCCCCCGACACCACACCTCGCCGGCTTGCGTGCGAACGAACGATACCTACAAAGCACAAAGGCACCGCAATCCTTTGTGTTTGGCGCGTGAGCGCCGCTCAGGCTTTCCGCCGCCGCCCGCCATAGCGCTGTGCGGTGAAGTAGCGGCTATCTCTTTTTATCGCCCAGCCCGCGCTATCGCGTTCTCGCCCGTCGCTCATACCTCAGTTGTGCTAATAACATCGCATTGGCAACATGTTTTGCGAAAATGACGCAAAATTATTCTAACGGTGAACTCGTTGAAATGGTGCGATGGAATGCAATAACTGACAATAGTTTGAGTGCAGCTATAAGGATGTTTGGTGAACGTATTGTGTATACCGAAGAATCAACAAACGTTAATGACCTAAGACAGAGAATAGTCAGTGCATTCGAGTTAGTTTGACAAAATCGTTATGTGCTGAACAGTTTAAAAGGGAACACCAGACGCCGTGCCAGACTGTGTATTGCTCAGTCTGTTGGACACTTCGATCATTTATTGAGGTTAGTGTAAATAAAAATGTACAAAAAACTAGATGTAAAGATAAATCGATGTCAATAAGTTGATTCCAAATTTTTAACTACGCCAAAAATACTTTAGACTCGCGTCATTTAATAATCTTGGTACTTTTTTATTTTGAAACGGTTTAGCATTAATCTAGACAAAAGCTCAGGGTTCGATTTCCGTTTGAACTCCCGAAGTTAGTTAAAATGATATACCCACCTACAAGACTTGCTCATTAAGTAATAATAACTAAAAAAATCATAAACCATAATAACTTCTTTTGATTTTCAAAAGATTAGCCAAGCCAATTCCCACCTGAAGGCTCAAATTGTGTTTAAGTTACAGTACAGTACAGATGACTTTAGTTAGCCTAGATTAAGATTCAATTCGTAGTAGTAATTTTGAGTTTGAGGTTCGATAGATTCTCGATTGATTGCTCAAATTAATAAAAAACAGTGCGATCGATACCCAGTGCGCCATTAATTGATTCAAATTTAAGTGTTTCGGGTTAAAGTTTCAGAATTTCTGGTGGATTGCCCAATTTCAGTGAGTTTTATCAAGATTAGGTAATTTGATTTGTTACAGATGAGTTTTAGGTATGTTTGTCGGTCCTAAGCCCGATTAAAGTAGGAAGGGAAATTTGGAATCAACTAATCCAAACACGTGAAATCGCTTATTCTTAAAGTCGGTAAAAATAGCAACATACACACTCGGGCATAACTTACCTGGCAGATAAAGATAAATCAGAACTGACCGCTAGTTAGTACCTACTTGTCGCGTGCTACGCGATTCGCGCCCGCTACGATTACAGTGTAAACATAATGCAGTGTCTGACGCCACAACGCAGTAAGGGTTTCATAAAAAATAATCGCTTAAAATTTCAGTTTAATTATTTTGTAATATTTGGTTCCACATACCTGTTCTATATGGGATCATACATTGTTTTTATAAATACCGCTCGGATTGAAATCAACACCCTGTATAATAACGCCACCATGTCTGTTCGAGTACAGGAACAGAAGACGAGGGCGATTCCATTGCAAAGAGGTGTAAGACAGGGCGATGTAATATCGCCGAAACTGTTTACAGCGGCATTGGAAGACGCCTTCAAGCTCCTGGAATGGGAAGGGTTCGGCATCTCCGTCAATGGCGAATAAATAACACACCTTCGGTTTGCCGATGATATAGTCGTTATGGCAAAGACGCTGGATGATCTTGGCACTATGCTCGAAGACCTCGACCAAGTATCCCAACAAGTGGGTCTTAAAATGAACATGGAAAAGACGAAAATTATGTCAAGTTCCCTTGTTGTGTCCACTCCAGTATCTGTTGGGAACTCAACTCTCGAAGTTGTCGACGAGTACGTCTACATGGGACAAGTGATCCAATTGGGTAGGTCCAACTTTGAGAAAGAGGTCAATCGACGAATTCAACTCGGCTGGGCAGCGTTTGGGAAACTGCGCAAGAGCGTCTTCTCGTCTCAATTACCTCAGTGTCTGAAGACGAAAGTCTTCAACTAGTGTGTGTTACCAGTGATGACATATGGATCCGAAACATGGTCTCTAACTATGGGCCTCATAAAGAAGTTCAAAACTACACAACGAGCGATGGAGCGGGCTATGCTCGGTGTTTCTCTACGAGATCGAATCAGAAACGAGGAGATACGTAGAAGAACCAAGGTAACGGACATAGCCTTGAGAATCAGAAAGCTTAAGTGGCAGTGGGCCGGGCACATAGCGCGAAGAACTGATAGCCGTTGGGGCAGGAAAGTTCTAGATTGGAGACCCTTCGACTAAAGACGCAGGGTAGGACGACCACCAACAAGATGGACAGACGACCTTACAAAGATCGCAGGACCAAACTGGATGCAGACCGCTAGTGATCGGCCGCTATGGAAAGCCGTGGGAGAGGCCTATGTTCAGCAGTGGGCGTCCTTTGGCTGATAATGATGATGATGCAATCCATCCTCATGCTTTTTTTATTGTTTTTGTTTAAACTTTATTGCACTGTTAATGGTGCAATGAGCGGACTCAATGCCTTATTGCATCCTCTACCAGTCAACTGCTTAGGAAATGCAGAGAGTTAAATCAGTGGCGAAGTATTTAAAAGTACTGTGAGGGACCAAAAAATATGTTTCAAAATGCAGTAACATAAACATACATACTAATATTACATAGCTAAAAGAAATATATAAATATATTTGTATATCAGCATGGGATAAATGAAAGCACATAGAATACATATATTTAAAAAAAATAGATAGGGAAGTGTGGATATTGATGACATCTATTAAGATATTAACGACAACAGTGAAAGTATTATATTATTTTATGCCGTGACCCCACCACTTACAACAATTTCGAAATATCGGGAACTTGAAAATAATAAAATATATAAGACAATGCCGTTACAATGGACAGAAACATTTAAAAATGAGTTGTTAAAAAGTTATCGGCAAAAATTTCAAAGTTGTAGTTTAGATTTGGAAAATAATACCCTTTAAGTTCTTGATGGATAAAACTGCAATTAAGAGCAACAAAGAAACGTTTTCATGAGCGCTATGAAAATATATAAATGGCCCATTTACTAAGTTTATATTTTCACAAGTAGCTCATCATCATCATCATCATTATTATTGTCAGGCAAAGGAAGTTCAGTGCTGAACTTAAGCCGTCCACAGTGGCCGGTTTGCATCCAATCTGTTAAAATCTGTACATATTGTACAAAAAAGTACCTTACCTAATAAAAACTATGATACAGAAAACGTTGTTATCGTCAACTACTCACTTAATAGTTCGTACAGAATCAAGAGACCGAGCGAAAAACTCGCTACTCAACACAAGGGCCTCACACGCTTCGCAGGCGTACTTTATTGCCCGGCTATCAAGTTAAGAGTGACATATTACTGACATTTAATTTCGTTCCAGTACATTCTCCCCTTTGCTACTTTCGTGGCGGGAATATATTTTTGGGATATCATAAGACGTGTCGGGTAAACTAGTTTTATGACGCTTTTTAGGTGGAAAGTTTTTGGGGATTTTCAAAACAATAGTGAAATCATTATGATTTATTTATAGCCTTTAACTAGGTTTTGATAGGTCAAAAAATGTGTATTCCAATCGATAGTGTGTACTTCGTACTTACGTACGTTTCAAGAAAAGTCGCTCGAAAACACCACACATAAACGGGGATCACTTCAAACAAAAGACGACTAAAGTTGTAAAATATTTTTGCTTTTGAGGTGGTTAGACGCGACAAACTGTGATTGTACTATATATGCCACCATAATATTGTAAAAACCGCAAGAATACAAGCTTACGGTTTAAAATTAGTTAGATTATAATCCGTCGATTTATTGTAAACAAGCTTGACATGGTTTCGAATTTACGCTTTTATTGGTACCTGTCAACCTAACACGAAGGATAAACGGGGTGAGCGAACCTGTTTATAGTTGCAGTCCAGATAATATATATATCTACGTTGCAGGCAGGTATAGTTTGCAGGCAGACAATTCCATGTTCGTAGTAATTTCATATACAGTAAAATTAATAAACAATCAAACACATTAACACTTACCTCAAAGAAAAGTAAACATGTATTGCGTCAGTGGTTTCAGGGAATGTCCTACAAAAAAAACGAACTTTTGAAAATTTCAAACTAAAAGTAAAGTGGAAAATTTAACATAAATACTAACAATCTCACACACTTACTTACTCTCTCTCTCTCTCTCTCTCTCACACACACACACACACACACACACACACACACACACACACACACACACACACACACACACACACACAGACACACACACACACACACACACACACACACACACACACACACACACACACACACAAACGTACTCAGACGCACACACACACACACAATAAATGGGTATTTAATGGCAATATTTACCCCGATCCTTGTTAGTCCGGCGGAGGGCGCCGTATAACTAGTACAGTAGTTAACGAATATCCGTATCTTACTTGTAAGCGTGTACTCTAAAGAGGTTTTAACATAAATTATTGTTTTTAATTATATACTCTATAATTACATTAAGTAACGATACCATATACAACTCTTCTTGTTAGCAAATAAACTTTATTCTTATTCTTCTATTCTTCGTTTATCCTTCACTAAAATCGTAAGATTGTAATCACTCGTTTTTTACAATATAGCAGTGTTTTTTTTTTCATTTATTGTCTAAATACTGTATGCATCTACAAGGTGTTGTTTTGGTCAGTCACATCCAACTCAGGGATGATAAAATGAGTTATGCTTATTCTACAAAAAAAAACTGAGCAAGTTTTATACAAGAAAACCTCACAACATTCAAAAAAAATACAAAATGAATGGGAAAACTCGCACCCTAGCGCGTAGGTAGCACTTATCTACGAAATATTACGCCGTAGCTAGTAAGCTACGAAGAGGCTACCTAGTGTTGGTGGTTTTGACTCGATCGCTTTACCGGATATAAAAATTAATTTGTGACATCATTTTTCCATTTAAAAAAAAATATTTTTTTGGCATCAGTATCGTTTTTACAGGCACCCCTGAGTCGCTCGTCGCTGACCAAAACAACACCCTGTATTTTGTTAAAAATAATTCTATCTTCTCTTATGTCTCCGTTAATTTAATTGGTTTGTGTATTTATTTTTATGTATGATTATTATTGTATTGGTATATACACATACAGGATGTTTTATTGGTCAGTGACGAGCGACTCAGGTGTGGCTGTACAAATGATACTGATGCCAAAAAAAATATTTTTTTTTAGTGGAAAATACCCAAAGAACAAAAAAATTTATGCGGTGCAGCAATCGAGTTAAAACTACCAACACCAGGTAGCCTCTTCGTAGCTTACTAGCTACGGCGTAGTATTTCGTAGATAAGCACTAGCTACGCGCTAGAGTGCGAGTCTTCCCATTAATTTTGTATTTTTTTTAATGTTATCAAAAGGTTTTCTTGTATAAAACTTGCTAAGAATTAAAAACAAACATTATTTTTCGAATAAGCATAACTCATATTATCATCCCTGAGTTGGATGCCACTGACCTAAACAACACCCTGTATAGGTATAAAGGTAAAAAATGTATATTTTTTATTAATATTATTCTTTATTTGTATTTATTTTTTAAATATTTATTTTTATTACTCTAAATTTTATTTTATCACAAAATACCCCTTCCTATAAAACTTATAATTTCTTTACCCAAAGGTTGTCTGGAAGAGATCGATTATAGCGATAAGACCGCCTGAATTGTACATTTCCGTAAAACGAATTTGTAAATCAATGTATGTTAAGTGCAATAACCAGTTATCCATCTGTCAAACAAAAGTTAAAAAAGTAACAGTCAAAGATGATGTATTAAAGTCAACTTGGTGCATTTGAGCATAAATTCTCAGAGACTTTTATGATCACTACATATATTTACCTTGAAGCTTCTCTACAAAACGTTATTATTTATAATAACCACTTTCCCAAATTTTGAAAAAGGCAAAGCGGTCTGCCTCTTGGGAAAATGTCTGAAAATTGGGCTTTATAGAGCGGTTGTAAATAAATGAGTAGTCCGACCTTATTTATCTCATAAGTATACGAATATTTGTCCCCAGCCACATTTGGTCCAGTTTGCAGGGAAAACCAGAGTATTGTCTTTTGCAATTTAAATTCCTAATTAAATTTTTCATTATTTTAACTCAACGTTAAATAATAATAATAATAATAAATATTCTTTATTGCACAAGTAAGGACACAAGAAACAATAACAATACAGGCAAATCATTTGTACAATATTGGCGGTCTTATCATCTCATTAAAATATACTTATTTTTAAAGCCACTATAACAATCGGGTACATTAAAACGTAAATCGTCAAATTTTAAATAAATATGTATTAATTAAATACGTATCTTGCGTCTAAATCAGATTGATTGAAGTTAACAAAGACAGACGGACAGATAGTTGTGTTGACATTTTATCCTCAAGTTAGACGTTATTCTGATCGGTGCAAGTTGGCATCATGTATCGTGTATCGTACCGTGTAAGTAAGAGCTGGAGTATAACGTTTTAGTCGTCAAAAAAGGTATACCATAATTTAAATCCTGTCATAAGCTGCGAAAAGAAATAAAGCACTTAAAACAATGGAATAAAGCCTTTTAAATCAAACCTCATATACACCTATTCATAACGTTTACCATTTCGCACGCAAAGCCCGATCATGAAATCAAATAAAAAAGTTTGACTCCGTGAAAAATGCCCAATATTTTAATATTGATGAACTTTGGTTTTAAGCTGTAGAAAATATGTTTTTACTCGTATTTTAACCTGACAGTTGTTAGTTGCGGGGCAGTATTTAGCATTGCAAATAATGAATTATTATATTTCATGGTATTTCGTTACATTTTAATACTTCAACACCCGAGCGGTCGCATGAGACCGTATAACAATAGTTTATCTATTGTGTCTCGTTCACATACGCTTGAGTGAATATTATGATGTAAATAATATATAAAACCTACCAGAGGGCGTATTGATGTCTGTTGCCCAAATAAGAAGGTATTAAGAGCAGCAAATTGGAGTACACCGTTGAATTGTTCTAAGTTAGCTCACATCAGAGTTCTCTTAAAATTCAGAACTCCCTAACATCCAATAGCTTAACAAAATAGAATAGACTCTTTTTACTGCAGATAGAAGTCTATAATTAGTCCAATTTATTCTTCAACACAGCGAAGTTTGCACGGAAGATGAGTTCATTAAAAGTCCATTTTGCGTATGCTAATAAAGTCTGTTTAATACTTAGTTCTGAACTCTTGGACATCGCAATTATTAATTAATGTTTTTTTTTTCGTTTTTACATTAGAAGGCTTTGTTTTAGACCGCAATACAGCACATGCATCATTATCATTAGTTAAAATAATCATAACCAGACACATAATACTAGGTACTACGTGGTCAACACCGCACGAGCAGGCGAGGCGTTCACTGTCCGGTGCCGAACCCATGCCGAGGCGTTGCTGATCCCATTCCTAGTGGTTTGCGCCTGGTTGATGTTGCTCTCATCACAGTCATATAAATGTGTTTATCCTTTAGAGCCAGAAATTCTCTAGCCGGTCACATCGTCTTATAGTTAGGGAGGCGAGGTAGCTAAATGGCGTAATTCAACGGCGCCGTCGAGACCTATCAAAATCGAAAGATAAAATAATTTCGAAAAGAAAAGCTCGTATGGTAAAAACCATTTTAGCGGTGGGTTTGGCGTGTACGGTTTTTCAAAAATGTAAAAAAAAACAGTTACTTGGGCATTCTCGAGCGCGTCAGATATTCATACTACGTATGCCCCAAGTGCCTCTGATAACAACGGTATACTAATCTGCCGGTTTGCGTGGTGGGGGTAGGCATATAAAGTAGTCAAAAATGCAAAAAAAAAAAATTTACTCGAGCGCGTCAGATTTTCGGAAGGGGTGTTAAGTAGGCCCCAAGGAAGCTCTCTTTAAAAAAAATGACTATTTTGGCGTGACCATAAGTTACGATGAATTTTTGCAAATGCAAAAAATAAAAGTTTTTTTGAAATACTCGAGCGCGTCAGATTTTCATAGGGGAGGTTTATCTCGGTATCCTGAAAGCATATTTTCTTAATCTGACAAAAATGTTGGTGGGTTCTCTTAATCTGACCGGAAAGGTTTTTTGGTTTCTTTTTTTTTCCTTTCTCCTTTCTTTTTAATAATTCTTCACTTCGTTTTGCTGACGGTACGTCCAAAACGACAATTTGAGGATCAACGGGCTATTGAATAATATACATACATGAAACTGTACATGTTAATAATATTTTTGTATACAGATACGCGTAACCTTTTCCAAGTCCACGAAAATGGTCGAGACGCTTTAGAAAAATATTTTTTTTTTGAGATAAAAGTAACATAATTTAATCATCGTTATTTCATATCATTTTTTTAACACCCTCAGTTTTCAAGATATACTCAAAAAACCGGAAGTTTGAGTTTTTATGATGCTTCAAGTCAAAAAGTTTTAAGTTTGTACAAAAATGTAAAGAGACCTTTTTTGTGTAAAATAAAATTACCTTTTTTGTTCATTTAAACTTTTTTTTTGTAAAATGTATCGTTCGCGACTTATATGCCGCAACGCGTTTTTCGGAAGACGAAATGGCTCCTCCACACTCCTGGTCATGCGGAAACCGGCAGATTTTGTATTTTTAGTACGTTTTAGATAATATTCTTCAAAATAAAAATAAAAAAAATCGCGCTCGAGAATGCCGGATTAACGTTTTTTTTTTACAAGTTTGCGACCCTATAACTCGGCGGCGTCAAGGACTTATCGTCAGATTAGTTAAATTTGGTCTTAAAACACTAAAATCAACCCCCAATATCTTAATCTGACGCGCTCGAGTATTACAGACTATCGATTTTTTTTTACTAATCTGATCGTCTATCCTAAGCGCGCGTCACTACATATAGAGCTAAATACTTTACAAGGTTGTTCTCTTAGGTCCAAGGTATCTCTCATATCTTAAACTGCCACGCTCGAGTATTACCAAAAATTCCCCTATTCGCCTCCCTAACTATATATTTGAAGTGCTGCCAGTTTATGTGTCATGTTCTTAAGCGATTTTTTTCGAAAAATCTTACATATAAAAGCAAGCACAGTGTTTTGTTTGCCATTAGTTCAAAACAAAGGGTGTACTTATTATTTATTTATACATTATTGCAGAACCAAAATTTGTACAAAAGGTGGTATTAACGCCATACGACATTATCTACCATTCAAGCCTTTGGGTTAAGCAGAAATGATTGTGGGTGGTTATCCTTGTATTGATTACTTCTGGGAGACACAAATTTGTCGACAAGGCGACAGTCTTTCCTACACTGACAAACGACTAGTCTTTCATAGCCTGTGGGCCTTTCAGTTTTTGTCTTAGACTAACCTGCTCTGTAGCATTGCTTGGACAAGTATTTGGGATCTTATCTTTGCACTCTGTCGTATTATTATGCTGGCATCTGTGACAAGGTTGTTTTGGGGTCAAAAATTTACGTTTGACATTGAAACAATTGTGTTGTAAGGTGGAGTAAAGGCTTTGAACTTAATAATTTCATGTTAGGATAAAAGTTTTAAATTAACCTGGGTTTCGTTCTCATTACATCAATATGAATATATAAATAAAACTATCCAGCTGTCATCCCACTGATGGGCAAAGGCCTAACCTTGCGAGTATGAGGTAAGATAAGTAATTCTTCATCACGCGGGCTAAGTGCGGAGTGGTCGAGGGGTATTTGCAAGGCAAGCGACGAATCGTTCTCAGATCTTAATGAGCCGCCTATAGAGCTTCTGACTAGGTTTGGCGGTTCAACCGATATTAGTGGGGTTCAACTACTTGGCATACCTTCCAGAGCACGGAAATGCACTTCATATACGTTACTTGTCTTACTTACCTACTACCCCAGATAATATAATACTAGTACTACTACTATCGCTCGTAATAAGTTATGCCACAGCATAAATATTAATTGGTTGATGTTTCTTTAAAGATACTGATTCAAATTATTTTGTGATTGTGTAAATATGATTTGAATGGATTTAAATTCCATTATTAGATGCACTTTAAATAAATTTCGTAAGCCTGTTAAATTTGATTCTGCAAATAGTTTACAATAATTTATAACAAATTCGTACCTTTAGTAAGTTAAGATTGCGAGTTTAATTATGGCTGATCAAATATTGTTTTTCGTAATAAAACAAAAGCACAATCATCAACTTGATTTCATAAATATTAAATTTGGACCGAACAACAGCATAGCAAATGTTTTCTCAACAAACATCTTTCTTGTTATTCCAATAAACATCGCATGTTATTTTCAGCTACCCTTTGTGGTTCATTGATTGAACTTCATCATACAAACTACAGAATTCATTATGTGTTCACCATAACTTCTCAACATTATGTCTATATCGACAGTATGAAAGTAGATACTTCATGATCCACAGAAATGAAAATGATCACCAAAGCCGAAATATACAGGGGGTTGCTTTGGTCAGCGACGCCCGACTCAGGGAAGGTTGTACAACTGTACTGATGCTAGAAAATGGAACACCCCTATTTTTAGTTATAAATATTCATTTTTTTGAAAAAGATCCCAACTGGCCAGTCTCCCATACACAAATAAAACGCAATACTTTCTGAGTGGTACTTTAAGTAAAAAAGGAAGCAAGGATTTTTTTAAAATTCCACCCCTAAAGGGGTGAAACAAGGGTTAAAAATTTGTATGAAACTTCTTATTCCGAAATTGAATTCACTTTAAAATTTTGTACATAGGTTCCTTAAATGATGCAAATGAGCAGCACAAAAGGTTTTTTCAGAACTCCGTCCCCAAGGGGGTACAACGGGGGGTTGAAACTTTGTATGAAACTTCTTATTTCTTGATTGGATTCATTCAAAAAATAGTACATTAAATGATGGAAATGAGCACCAAGAAAGGTTTTTTCAGAATTCCATCCCTAAGGGGTTACAACGGGGGAAGAAACTTTGTATGAAACTTCTTATTCCTTGATTGGATTAACTCAAAAAATAGTTCATTAAATGATGCAAATAAGCACCACGAAAGGTTTTTACAGAATTCCATCCCTAAAAGAATAAAATAAAACTTACAAATAAAACTTCTTATTCCTTGCTTGGATTCACTCAAAAATAAATACATGCTCAATTGCATCATTTATATCAATCTATATCAATTTATATCAATATTAAAACTGTGTATTTGTTGCGAAAACTAATTTAGGGTATTACTCTAGTTAAATCAGTAATTCCAAATAAAAAAAAAAAAAACACAAAATCAATTTATGATTGCGATACTAGCAAGTGAGTCAAAACTACCCGCGTAAGGTCACCTCATCCTAGCTTACTAGCTACGGCGTAGTATTTCGTAGATACGAGCGAGCTAGGAGCGAGGGGGCGAGTTTCTGCATTTGTTTTTTTTTAATGTTGAGCAAAGGTTTTATTTTATAAATCTATATCTATATTAATATTATAAAGCTAAAGAGTTTGTTTGTTTGTTTGTTTGTTTGTTTGAACGCGCTAATCACAGAAACTACTGGCCCGATTTGAAAAATTATTTTTATGTTAGATAGTCCATTTATCGAGGAAGGCTTTAAGCTATATAACATAAAGGTACGACTCACAAGACCACAGCAGCAATGGAAAATGTTGCGAAAACGGGAGAAAGATATTCCTTTTGAGAGCTTCCGCTGCGTACGCTGCGGAAACCGCTAAAGTTGCACAAAAATCATGTATGACAAGATTGTTCAACATTAAGCGTTCTATAATAAAATTAGCGACAGCATAAGTCTATCTTTTATGGTTGACTTACTACAACCTTTTTTATGTTAATAAATTTGTAAAAAAATAATGCATCATTTTAAGAGGTGTATTATACACACAGGTATTTATTCTCGTCAAAAAAAATACATTCATCATCACGAGCATTTCATTTAGAACCAAGTTGCCCTTTATATTATTTGATTTCAATAAATATCTTAGGAGCTATCACAGTTTTAACATAACTCCGCACCAAAATAATGTTCGCAGCTTAAGTACAACGTGCGCTTGCGCTAATTATATTATAAAGCTGAAGAGTTTGTTGGTTTGAACGCGCTTATCTCAGGAACTGCTGAATTGATTTGAAAAAATATTTCTGTGTTAGATAGCTTATTTATTGAGACAGGCTTTAGGATATAAAACATCACGCTGCGACGGGAGGGGAAGGAGCAAACTCAAAACGCGCGGACGAAGTCGCGGGGGACCGCTAGTCTTGCATATAATTTTAAGATTTTTTTTCTTCAGAATAAGCACAACTCAAATTGAGTTGAATGACTGACCAAATAATCTGTAGCTACATTTCACTAAAAAACTATAATGGTAAAGCACGTTATGATTATGACAAAAACATTATTCTTTAATTAGGTATGAAAATAAAAATAAAAACATATTGTTAATAAAATGAGACTAAATAAATAAATAGGTACCTAATTAATCATAAATTTATTTTTGAGTAAATTATTTATAGGTGTTAAAGACATGAACCTGAGTAGTTATGGATGGTTATGTTTTAAGTACGCAAGAAAAAACAAGAAAAACAAGAAAAAATAAAACTAAGACATGCAACATAAAATATTACTGAAAATCTACCTATTCAAAAACGAAACCATTTCCTTGGGGCAAGGAGGCTATAATGCTGGTTGCGTTGCGTTAGTACCCAGCCAGATTTATTATTGGCTGTTACAGAATTTAACTTTGGCGCAATTTTTCTAAACAAAAATAAAATTGGTCTAAAAGTCTCACATGGTATGCCCATAAAGGGGTGAAACACAATACTTTGAGGGCCGCCGACCACACTTCGCTCCATAAAAGCCTCCCCTTTGTTTGAGAAGCATCATTTGTCAATGACAAGCCTGAGAAGGGCAACAATGATAGTTCAAGGTCACCTCGTCCTTGGCCATTGTGTCTGGTTACGTCTAACAGTGCGGATATTGATGTGCGATGGTTAAATATTTATGAGACGCTAACGCACTTAACGTCGCCTTTAAGGAGAGGAAGTTTTTAAAGACAAAAACAATACCGACTATGCGTTGCATGGGCCAGCAAAGAGTTACGAGTATAGTATATATTAGGGTTCCATATAAAAAATGTTTCAAAGTAAGGAATTTGCTTCCTTGTGTTACGAATACCGGACATAGATTATGACGGGGGCGTCTCCCATAAATACTTAAATTCATAAGAAACATCCATGACTCAGGTACAAATATTCGTGCTCATCACACAAAGATTTGCCGCTTGCGGGATTCAAAACTGCGACGGCCGGCGTAAGTCAGGAGCTCTAATCAATACACCAAACGCATCGTCAAATGGAAAAACGGAACGCCGAATGGAAAAACGGAACCTTAACTCCATTTCCATACCAAGATTTTTCGTATTTTAGCTAATAGCATTTTAAGGCTCGACAGGCTCCACTCAGTAATGTTCTTTTTGACACTAAGATGTCGCAAACGTAAATAATAATGAGTACATAGTGGTTAATACTCCAATGTTTATAACTAGCACCGATGTCCTGCGTTATAATAATATTTGATGATAAATGATAATGATGACGGGAACCAAAGTCTAAAGCAACTTTTACGAGTATTAATACAAGGTAAAATTTTCAATGAAACTTCGTTCGCTTCTTGGGTCGACTCATATCTATAGGCGCCACACGGAAACTCTGAGATAGTATCAGAGAAATCAAACTGTCAAAGATTTTATCGTGAATGAGTGAGCTTTTACTGAACTTTGCCTTTGCTTGAGGCTTTTGTTTTTCAATGTTGTTTAAGTTTAAGGGTTAAGTTATAAATTATGAAGTTGGCATACATATTTGTTATTTGTAAAAGTTTTATTTACATAGATTATAGATTATTTTTTTGTCATCTTTCTACTACATTAGACTTTAATTACTTAGTGGGTAAGGAGTAGTAAGGGCAAAATAAATTTCCCATTTAAAGTATTTAATCTATAGTGGCTTCAGTGGTGAAAATACGTTCTTGCTTTAACCAAGATCACTCAAAAAGATTGGATTCTGTGTACAAAAGTCGTTATCGTAAATAGATAAAAGTACTTACTCCGTAAAACAAAGTGTGCTATTTACAAAACACAAACCAATAAGTTGAACTCAAATCACTGCGAAGAAGAACTTTGCACACAAGATAAAGCATACTAAAGCGGAGTAGATTCACTAGCTGCTCTTCAGAGAAGCCGATATTAATTACTAGGAACGAGCTTTTAAGGGTTTTGTTGCTTGCAAAATCACATGCAGACGTGCTGTGTAGATTCTATTAGACTAAATGATAAGTACATGGTATACATAAAAGTGTGGTATTTATATTAAGACATCTCTTAGAATAATCGTACGTCAGATTCAATGGTTAATTAAGACACCCGAAACTGCAACGTATCAAGTTTTGGAGTGGATTTGATAAGCTACAAAAAAGGCAATATAAAGTCCGTTTTTCCTTGCTAGTTGAATTATATAATTTATTGTTTTGCAACTAATAATATAATGTCAGTAAATAAAATTAATTTACTATTTGGTTCTAAAAGATCTCAGTGCTAAACGAAAAATTACCTATGTAGTTGGTGCATTTTGTGTTTATCTTATTTTTAAATGAATTATTTCGGTAAAAAGTAATATCAAGATTATTTACAATATTTGCAGGCAAAAAAAATGGACTTTAAAGTTAAGATTATACCAGATACTTACTTAAGTTAAGTACGATACCAAACGTCAAAATATTGACAAACTATACAACACAGAACCAGTTACTTACTCTTAAGTACTGTACCAAACGTCAAAATATTGACAAACTATACAACACAGACAAGTTAAAGGCATTGCCCTAAGCAGTTGATGTTCTGTATTTTTGTTGACTCAAAATATTTTCCAACAGCAAATCTCTGAGGGCCTCAATTTTGATCATTATACTTTTTAACCTGCCTTTCCATTTGTTAATTTTATTCCTCAGAGTCCCTTAAATTGGAACGGAAACAGGGAGTTTTGTTTAATTTATTTCGTCCACACTCCGTCTGCCGCAGGCAGTTTGGTCATGTCACCCGTTAAAAGGAAACTAAGTTCATTTATGTTGTGAAAAATATTGTTTTCAAAGGATTTGCTTGACATTCAAATGGAATTTCTCCTTCTAACACATTTTTGAGAGTTATCATTATCACAACTGACATCGGGTGCGATCGAGGTCAAAATATCTGCTTAGCAATGAAAAAAAGGATGTTCACTGCTGAACATAGGCCGTATGAATCCCCGGAGAACCACGTTATCCACATCATTTGATCACAAGCAGTCTGCATCTAGGTTGGTCTAGCAATTTTTACACGGTCGTCTCGCCATCTTGTCGATGGACATCCTACGCCGTGTCTTTGGTTAAAGGGTCGCCAATCTAAAACTTTTCTGCCCCAACGACCATCAGTTCCTCGCGCTATGTGCCCTGCCCATTGCCACTTGAGCTTACTGATTCTCAAAGCTATGTCCGTGTTCATATGTTTTTGGGCGTAGTCACCTTATATTAGTATTATTATACCGTAAATAAAATACCTACTAACGATCGTTTTATAACAATAGCGATTTAGAGAAACCAATGAATGGTAATTGACTAGTCGTGGTGCAGTTTGGCTACTTGAAGAGCGCGGATAGTTTTAATAGTTTTGATAGTCTTAATATTGTTTTTCAAATTGATTGCGATACCATAATTTTTTTATCATTTCTCGACTGTACATACCTCCCATATACCAAACAACATCAATCTATTACACCTACTTTTTTACAAACACACACAAACACTCAAACCCTTGAACCGCCTTCCTACACTATTATATGCAATGATAGTTTTTCCGGGTCTATACAATACGATTCAGGGATAACTAAACACGTTAAACCCGCTATGGCGGTTCTGTTGATGTTAACGGAGTATGTGTTTACTAGCACTCTCAAGAATGGATATACTGAACCTATTCGAAGAAATCAATAACTCATGCTCAGTTCCTTGTGAACTGATCAATGACTCTGGATCCCTAAATAAAGCTCTAGACGAGTTCTCACACGCAGCATATCCCAAATTTAAATTAATCTCCATGAACATTCGGAGTATCAATAAGAACTTGGACTCTCTGTTAATATACCTGTCTGGGTTAAAAATGAGTGTCGACATACTGGTTCTCTCGGAGTGCTGGTGCGACGAATATTCGGTTCCTCCGTTGATTGACGGTTACTCTGTCCATTTCACAACAAAAAGCTTTAACCAAAATGATGGAGTCATCCTATACACAAAAACCGAACTTGAGGCGAACGTGGAGGAAGTGGATTTAGACGAGGCGAATTGTCTGGAAGCTAAATTTGGTAACACGACCGTCCTCGGAATTTACCGACCATTTTGTTTTAAAAACACTACGAAATTTCGTAACGCATTAGACACTCACTTGTCTAAAATTAGATCCCGAAATGTGGTAGTGACCGGTGATATAAACATTGACACACTTAACACTTACAATGATGAGGTCGCAGACTACCTAGAAATCATTGGTTCACACGGTTTGCTCAACTCAATTGACATTCCTACCCATGGACGCACTTGCCTCGACCACATCATGTGCAAACTATCAGATAATTTCAAATGTTTTGTCCTTGAAACAGACATTACCGACCACTATCCACTGCTGCTATCTATCGCTAGCTGCAACTTGTCTGCTTCTAGCAATATGCAATCCAATACATTTACCACATTAAGGCTGAACTAAGAGGCACTAGAAGATGCTATTAAAGCCAAGGACTGGAATTCCTTTCTAGAAATCCAGGACCCTAATATCGCTGCCGAAACCTTAGTGGGAACCCTTCGAGACTTAATCAGCTCTAACACCACAACCGACACTATAACCCGTACACTATAACCCGTAAGAAGAAACCTCTCAAACCATGGATCACACCTTCTATAGTTAAAAGCTTCAGAACAAGAGATCGCATGCACCGATACACCAAGAAACACCCCGAGAATATTCAGGCTAAGGCTGCATACTTGAGTTACCGAAACATGTGCAACCAAGTGGAAAAATCACTGAAACTTGAATACTTTAAAAACAAATTCCAGCAATATTTCAAAAATAACAAGGGCACATGGAACACTGTAAAAGAACTGTGCAATATTAACACTAAGAACTCCCAGGCAAGAGCGTTACTTTCATTGTCTCAGAATCATAAAGGGTCTCTTAACACAGTGAATAAATTCTTCACAGGCATTGGGTCAGAGCTTGCATCAAACATACGCACTAAGCAAAACACTTGCGAGACTGACTTAGTTAAAAATATCGTAAATCCTGATTGCTCACACTCGATTTTTCTAAACCCAACAGACGCATACGAAATTGATAAAATCATACGCAACCTAAAGGTTAATAGTGCACCAGGCATTGACTCTATCCCTACTATTGTTCTGCGCAAATCGCACTCTATAATGTGTTCACTGATAGCCCACGTGTGTAACCTTAGTATGTCAACTGGTATTTTTCCCGAATCATTCAAGGGGGCAATGGTCATTCCCGTCTACAAAGGTGGCTCGAAAGGAGAGGTCTCCAATTACCGGCCTATCTCACTTCTAAGCACAATTGGCAAAATTGATGAGAAGATCGTTAATATGCGACTTACTAGCTACCTGGAAAGTAAACGGCTCCTGGCGGACAACCAGTTTGGCTTCCGTCACGGAAGGAATACTGAAAAGGCTGTTGTTTCCCTGGCAAGAACAGTTTCGGAGACACTGGACAGTGGTGGAAGATGTGCAGCTATCTTTCTTGACCTCAAAAAGGCGTTTGTTACGGTGTCAATACCCATCCTCTTGAGGAAACTGGAAAACTTGGGAATTAGGGGTAGTGCACTCAATTGGTTTAAAGACTACCTCAGGAACAGAACTCAGGTGGTCAAAATATCAAACATGCTCAGTGATAGTCTACCTATCACTTACGGCATCCCCCAAGGCAGCACACTCGGGCCCACCCTGTTTTTAGCCTACATAAATGACCTGTGTAAGCTTGACACACTTGGGGTAACACTTACCTTTGCAGACGACACTGCCTTGATCTACAATGGGGAGTCATGGACTGATGTCCAGGAACTAGCGGAAAGAGGTCTGGCAAAGGTCTTGAGATGGCTTGATGACAACCTACTGACAATTAAGGTCAGTAAAACTAAACTCATCTGTTTTAGGATAACTAGCGTCTCCAGCCCACCGCCGGGCTTCTGTTTGAGGGCTCATTCTGGTTCCTGTTCATCGTACGGTTAACAGTACAGCTGCGGCTGTCCACACATTCTGGAGGCAGATACTCACAAATACCTAGGAATCACAATCGACAAAAATTTGAACTGGCAACCTCACATTTCCGGCCTAAGCGAGAGGGTAAGAAAACTCTTACCGATATTCAAAAGCCTACGAGAAGTAGCTGACGTCAACTTGTTAAGAAAAATATATCTAGCGCTATGTCAATCTCTGCTAACCTACTGCATTCCGGTTTGGGGTTGTGCAGCTGCAACCCACTTTATCGAGCTAGAAAGAGCACAAAGAGCGATCATGAAAGTAAGGCTGCGGAAACCAAGGATATATCCAACCAAAACACTGTATGCAGACTCAAACCTGCTCACAGTGAGACAGTTGTTTATTTACAGTTCAGTTCTCCGATACCATAAAACGATAGATCCTAGGGTAATTGATCCTCACAGAAGAAGACCTCGAATCCCTGTACCTTTCATGCACACAGCGTTCGGTCATCGCCAGGAGGTTTTTAGTAGTCCCTTCCTGTACAGACACTTCAGCAACCTATGCCAAGTGACAAAAATGAATAGAGGGAAGCTCAAGGAAACCCTAAAGACCCGGCTGAGTGACCTTTCATATGCTGATACTGAACAACTCCTGCACCCACTGCGTTAAAACCTACATATGCACACGCATACACTTCCCCATACACACTTGCACACATTAACACACACCCATGCGCTCACACATGCACACACGCTCAGACGCATACACACACACACACACACACATATGTACACACACATACATACACGCACACACGCGCGCATACACAGTCTTAAAGTAGTGATATCGCTCTTCAACCTAAGCCCTAATGAATAGTAGTATAGTACAATCCAATTATAGCTTTGCTGAGTAGTCTGATCCACACAATGATCATTAGTTAAAAATTCACTATTGGGGTGGAGGGCTGTCATCCTGAGATACAGGATATCTCCTAGTTCAGGTGACAGCCAGCCATATTATTACCAATTTGTTTTAACTGTTACATGTATTAATTGAAAGTTAAAACTGCATGACAAAATCTTCCTTTATTTTTACATTTTATACCACCTTATTGGATTACCACTATAGCATTTTAATCAAATTTATATTTTTTTTTAGAAATGATTTATTGTTTATTGTGTACTAATATTAAGATGTGTTGTATTTTTTTTTAACTGATTAACTTTTTGATTTGTGTATTTAATTGTATATTTAATTTCCATATTTAATGTAATTTCCATGTTGATTTCCGTGTTACGTATTTCTGCAAAATGAAAAATGTACTTACCTGTAAATGCAATGAAATGGCGAGGAATAAATGCTTTATTTTACTTTGCTTTACTTTACTAATAGAGAATATGCATTTGGATTAAATTGAATTGATTTTTTTCCCTTGAATCTGTATTGTCCTGAAATTGTACCTGAACCATTATTTTTTATGAAGTTGGTTTTCAATTGCATAAAATATTTATTAAAAAATGGAAAATATGCGAGTGACATTCGAATTTGCGAAACTCATCACTATTGGTCGAACCGAAACGTGATGTCACATACCATGTTATTGGATTTAAAGGAGTTGCTGTTTATTTGGTGTCTGAAAGAAAAAAATATTTTATTTGTGCTTCTGTAGTGTTTTTAATGAAAAACAATTTGCAACAAATTTCACTACCTAATGAGCTAGTGCAATTTCTACTAGTATTAAATCATTTAGGACGATAACTGAAAGTCGCTTTGTTAAAGCACAATCGGATAATCTACTAAAAATAGATGCATTAATTATGACAGCATATTTTACATCAAATCCAGATTTCACGTGCGTTGAGATCAGAGGAGTGAAAGTTGCAAGGTAATTATTACAATACATAATATATATTATAATCAACTACATTGGTTTTTATTCTTAAATGCACGCAGCAGTATTTATAAACATAACCCATTAATAATCTTCGAACATTAAAGCTACTGCTCCTGTTATAGTAATTTATAAATAATTATAGGTTATGTTATTAACATGCGTCTAATTTCGTTAAATTCAATCAAATTGATCCTTTGTAAATTTTGAATAATAAATATGGAAAAGTAGTACATCAATTTAGATGAACAATGAAGATATATTAATTATTACAATAATGAAGATACATTATATCTTCTCATAACCTTACACCATTGTTTTCGTTTATTCGCATGTTTTGGAACAGGAAAAAACACTTTATCTGGTGTACTTATGGATAGTAGTGTTTTTGCACAATGGTCCAAGACAATATCTATTAAATATCTGATTGATGATTTTTTAGCTTTATCCATGGCGTGAATAGATTTTAAAACTGAAAATTTCTATAAAGAACTTAAAGTATATGTCAACCTTATAGTCAACAAACACTGGTAGAAGCTAGTGACGTCACTCAAGACCCGCGGAAAATGGCGGCTTTCAAACAGATCAAATTTAAGCGATGTTTTAAATATTATTTAAATAAATAATTTGAGCATTTTCCAACATTATTTATATTTTTACTATTTTATGACGATGTAAAAAGTGAATTAAATATATATAAAAAATACATGCATATTTACCATCCACCTACATACTACAATAGTATTTAATTATCGTTGTCTGGTACTTCGTAACACAAAGGAAAAAATTCTTACTTCAAAACCAAGCAATTGGTGTGTTGTCTGGCGCAAATTGGTTTTTATTATGTTACTAGTGGTCCCCCGTGACATCGTCCGCGCGTTTTTCGATTTTTCTCGCCTTTCAAACCTTCCCTAGACCTCCACGAACATTTCAAGACTAAGATAAGACAAATCCGTTCAGCCGTTCTCGAGTTTTAGTGAGACTAACGAACAGCAATTCATTTTAATATATATAAGATTTTATGCGAATTTACTGTTGAAAAACCTTAACTCAATGTTTATTTTTTAGATGATTAACCTATGCGTGTTTTACCGCGATATTATAACTTGTACGGAAAGAGAAAATGAAATACCTTTTGCCGAGAATATTAAATACGCTGCCAAAAAAGCTCTTCGAAGAAATTTGTAACTGGGACTTCAAAGAATGTGAAACCCTTTTCAAAGTCAAAGCATATTTTTACACTACTTGAAAGTGCAAACTCGCCTACTGCGAGATTAACCCACTTGAGGTATTTTAGAGTTGGAATCAATGTGAATTAGATGGTTTTGATTGTAGTTATAAAAAAAAACTTCATATGTCCTCATTGCCAGTGATGAAATAATAATAATAATAATAAATATTCTTTATTGCACAAGTAAGGACACAAGAAAGAATAAAATTACAGACAAATCATTTGTACAATATTGGCGGTCTTATCGCTGGAAGCGATCATATTTATAAGCTAATACTTTTCTTTTTGTTACTTTAAATGGCACATATAATACAATATTTACAATGGGTAGGGCACATAACGCGAAAAACTGATGGCCGTTGGGACAGGAAAGCTCTAGATTGGAGCTTTACTGCCCCAACAATTAGATCCAAAGACGCAGCGTAGGAACTCCACGGACAAGATAAATAGATGACCTTGTAAAGATCGCGGGATCAAACTGGATGCAGACCGCTAGTGATCCGTCGCTGTGGAAAGCCGTGGGGGAAACCTATGTTCAGAAGTGGACGTCCTTTGGCTGATAATGATGATGATGATGTTTTTTTTTTTAAATTATGATCTTTAGTGTTTATTGAGCTTACAGTGCTAGTGGATTACACTGTAAGACCAACCTTGAGTTTAAATATTTATTTATTGAAGTTCTTTAATTCTGAGACTATATATGTAAGAAAATTGTTGAAGCTGTTTAATGTGGCCCCCTTGGAAGCCACATCTGATAGTTTGTATGGGTCGTCGAGTTTGTGTATGTTGCAAGTGATTATGTGGTCGGAGCGTTTAGAGGCAAATCGTGCACATTCTGTCAAGAGATGTTGGACAGATTGCTTAGAGGTGTCGTCACATGGGCAGGACTCTGTATTGCAAATTTAAAAACGGTAGAGGTATTCTCTGTGATATCCGTGGTTGGTCAAAAATTGAGTGAGCGCAAATTTAGGAGTGGCTGACTTTAAATATTCTTTCACTTGTTCAAAAGTGGACAGCAAACTTTTGGTATATGTGCAGGTGGTGGGAGTGGCATAGAGTTGTTCTGCCGCAACATCGCACTTCTATTTATTCAGCCATTTGATGTGACTGACCGGTATGTGTAGGAAATCAGGGGTTCTATTGAGATTTGCGGCAGCTTTTGCTGCTTCATCCGCTTCTTCATTGCCACGGATCCCTATATGAGACTTTATCCATGCCAAATCAACTAGTACCCCCAAGTACTAGTTGATATTTGACCTTTTACCATAACGATGGTTTGTATATTGAATGATATACCAACTATTTGAAATAACTTACCTACCTATACGTTTGATTTTTGATTATCTCCAAATATGCAATTAAAACTGGCCAGTATTCTGTAAGATGAAA
Source organism: Pyrausta purpuralis (assembly GCA_963924145.1). Classification (NCBI taxonomy): domain Eukaryota; kingdom Metazoa; phylum Arthropoda; class Insecta; order Lepidoptera; family Crambidae; genus Pyrausta; species Pyrausta purpuralis. The sequence goes on from OZ001660.1 coordinate 15,795,383, forward strand.
TAGGAACCAAAAAATGCGCCTGGGCGAAACTCGAACCTGCAACTTCTGGCTAACCGTGCCAATCGCTGTTCAAATTGAGCTACTGTGCAAGAATATAAAATATGACACTGTATATGTTAAACACATTCAAATCTTTAGTTTATAAAAAATAACTTCTATATATTAATTTTAATTAGGTCTGTCAATCCTGATTAAATTGACTTATCCACAACATATTATATTGAATTTCTAAACATACAAAGAGGGATTATTTCAGACCTTTTCATTTGACCGCCTTGTCCCCTAAGGCTACTGATTAAAAGACGAGTACCTGCCCTAGATTTAATTTATTCTACGCACATTTGGGGTAGACCCTTTCACGGAATGATGGGCGCACACTCTCGTTTTTACCCTTACTAATATCAATGGATCGTAGCCTTCTGTAAATTAGTAGAAAAAGAAAAAAAACACTTTTAAACACATAAACTACATGTTTCATTTATGCAAATGATTTCATTCTTATATCAAGAGATACGTCGGTGGCCTCAATCTATACTAATATTATAAAGCTGAAGAGTTTTTGTCTGTTTGAACGCGTTAGCTCAGCATCTCTGGATCGTTTTAACAAAATATTTTTGTGTTGGATAGCTTATTTATCGAGAAAGGCTTTAGGCTAGGCTAAGCCTTACGCTGCCAATGGAGGGGAGGGAGCAATCTCAAGACGCGCAGACGAAGTCGCGGGAATCCGCTAGTACCTCATAAATGTTTTTTTAACAAACATTTAAATTTTCGCCATGTCCACCTGACATTTCCTGTCAGGTTCATCTAAATTTTAACCAATTTTGTGTCATAAATTCGGTTCAAATGCAATTGCAAGGATGCAATAGGATAGGATAGGGCAATTGTCGATGACCTAGCAATCATGTCTTACATGATATAGGTAAATGCTACAAACATAGTGAAGTTGAAATGAGACCATTTCTATGCGATTCCGATTTGTACTCGGTCGGTTTTTTATTTCCCTTTTCACCAGCTAACAATATTTTTTGCCCTTTAAGTATTTTAGGAAGTGTGCGCCCAGCTTACAGGGTACATCACACTAATATCACCTTAGGGGTTATGTACAATTTTTCTCAGTACCGTGTAGTTCTATGTTAAAAGGCTATACGTCTCTATTCCAGGGATTTAAGGCTCTTAGTTTCAATTAAAAATAAAGAGGTCGCAAGCATTTCACTTGAAGGCATGTGTGGTCTCAGTGGATTTTTTAATAACTATTAGTACACAATGGAGGTATATTCAGAATGCAAAAGCTTTATAGCGTGTTGTGATCGGAAAATATTTTAGCAGCTGTAAAACACTAAAAAGAAAACACGGTAGTACGTACTCTTGCAATGTAGCAATCACTTGTCAACAAAGCACTAACACAATTCTAGTCTACATTTTCAATCGATTTCAAATAAGGTTATCTAGTAACACTTATTTATTTATTTATTTATACTTTATTGCACAATCGAAATTTCAACAAAAGGTGAACTTAACGTCATATGGCATCCTCTAACAGATACCTTTGTAAGCAGAAATTATTGAATTGCAACAAGTAAAAAACAAATGAATGACGATTGCAAAAAAATGTGAATTTTCCGCATACAAAATACTACATAAACAATCTATAATTTAAGCAAAAACAAATTGAATACAGTTTACATTAAACTAATATAATATTACATATACTACATCGTCATAATTCATAACACAAGCGATACAATTTATTCACACGATCAGACTTTATTTTTTGCCATATTCAACAAGTTTGTTATGTAATTCTGTACAAGTTTGTTTACGAAAAACGCGTGTGATCCAAATCGTAAACAAACCAATACGAAGTACATATTCATTAAATTTACGACGTATCGGAACAACACGATACGCCGAAACGTTCAGGCGGAATTACCGAAAAAAGAAACTTTGCCGTCATGTATAAAATATAGGTAAAATATTTCATAGATATCGATTACATAGAGGCACCGGGTGAAATACGGACGACCAATTTATGCGAAACATTATACGGATTGATGACTCCGCTTAACCTGTGAGCCGCGTGATTTTACGTTTTTTATAAATGGTCACACTTATTTACATACGAAATACGTGTTTTTTTTACAAATAAATCAACTTATTTGCTGCCGTTAGCCGTCCTGATAATACATATCTATCCCATCAAAAACAATACTTGTCAAAAAAACCAAGTCTCGCAACTCAGTTGTTTTGCGGTAAAAAGTTGTGAGATCCATGTAATACCAAGTCAGTTATTAATTTATTCAGTCTCTACTTAAGCGACTTTCTGTCTTAATACGTCCAGTCTCTAAGACCACGATCGTGGTCCATAACAATTGAAAATCAATTGTGTCTGGAATCTCCGTACTCGAAGCATTAAGTTGTTACGTAATAATTAACAGCATCTTATAGTGACGCATATCAATATTCAAATTCTTTAATGTTTTATATAAATATATTGAGACTTGGCCTTCCGTTTTCAATCGAAATTATCAATGAAAATCGCAAACTTATAGGTAAGAATTCTGGGCACATCCGAACAGAATTGGGTCGCTCGCGCGTATGAGCGCGGCTGCTGCTCGCTCGGCGACATTCACCTTTCCGTGCACCCCGCCACTGTCCCCGCCCCGCGCCCTCGCGCTAGCACCGCGCACCGCGTAGTAACGGCCCGCGCTCACTCGCTAGCATCGCAACGCGTGGTATAATAATTAATTGACAACCTTACGCACTCGTAATAAGTACGAATACGCACATTTAATTTACACGTGTTTTCATGACGGGAATACCCATTTTTTGCTCGATTTGGCAGGGGCACTACCATGCGCCTATATTTATGTGGGACTAGCTTAAACCCGCGGCTTCGCACGCAATAATAATAACGGCCGTAAAACATCGTTACGAATAAATCCAATATTGAAAAATTTAACTGAAGACTTGGCTGTATGGGCTTTATTTTCTTTGCGGTTTTTTCTAGATTTTTTAGTTTTTCCTTGATTCATACACCAAACACTACTTATATTCCAAATTTGAAGCTTCTAGGTCTGCTAGAAGTGCCTTAGAATTTTGATGATCGGTGAGTCAGTGAGTGACAAAATTAAGAATTTTGACCCATTATAATTCTTAAAATACTGGTCCAAATTGAATGAAATTTAAAATATACCGTGTCTTTACAATGTTTGTATGGTTACTGAAAATTTCAGTCTTCTAGTTTTATCCACAACGAAGTTACAGCGGGTCGAAAATGGTCTGAATTGCTTCGAGAAAAGGATGGTTCGGCCGTGACCCTTTTTTGCTCGACTTGGTGGGGGCACTGCCGTGCCCCCAGATTAATATTAATTTGTTTGAAGAAAGTATATATTTCATTATCACAGGTTTCTTTTTCCTTCAATTTTGACGTTACCCCTACTTCTTTTTATGTTGTTTACGCATATTATGTGAAGCAAAAAACTAATATGTATCAAAAAAACTGTCATTTAAAAAAAAACTGAAACAGATCATTTTTTATGTTATCTTGTTTATGGTATGTATTGTTTGTAACTAAGTGCCTATTTAGGTTTCTAATTTAAAATCTTATTTAGAACCTAATTTTACTGTATCTGCTATACATAGAGGACTGGTATATTTGCCATGGCATTCTGTGATTGTCTAGATTCCATAATTAAGTTGAAATTGTCACAAATGTATGTGTGTATAAGCAGCTGTTGTTTCCTTATTACAAAAATAGCAAAAGGATTCCCATTAATTAATCCATTACTTTTTTATTGTGTCCAGTAAATTAAATTGCGTAAGCTGTCAAAAAGTAAATTATTTTTAGTAATTATGGAGCTATTGGACTTAATGCTTGTATATACTTTCTACACAAGTTTCAGCCCACGGCTTTGTTGCCGTAAATATGAGCCTATTGCAGTAAACGGCTAACTTTGATGAGTATGCAACAAAGAATTATTTTAATTTATACAATTCTTTAATAAATCCATACATTGTGGTCCACAATTATAGCAAGTAAACACCTCCCAAGCTCGTTGTCAGACAACTTTGTGGCCTTTTTAGCATATTAAAATAATTAATAGATATTTTGTTTCCCAGCAGCAATTTTTCGTCTAAACCTCTTCAACAAGTACCTACGTAATTTATTTTTGTTTTTAATTCCTTCACGGCATTGGCATTTTGAAGAAAAAAAAACAAATACTTATCATAAATCCCAACACTATCTAGATTTTATTCTTATGGGTAAATTATAGATACTCAACTTAAAATTAAATCCATTTGACACCTCCTTTCATTTGTGACTTTACTGACTTAATAGCTCCTAAAGTTTACGTAATTATATCGTTATTTCCAGTATCCCATATTAATTTCGTTAAGATGCTAAAACTTAACATTATTGTTAATGACCTTACAAGCGGCGTCTTATCCTTAATGCTCGGTCAGTCTCAGTGGTGTCACTCTGACAAGGGACACAACCCGTTACCATCCAATTTGATTGAGTAACCATAATTCTAAGATTTAATTTATTTTAGAGAACCAAGCGCATATAAATCCACAACTACAACCAGGAGGCCGATACTCGCGGCATTCGAACTTTTTTCGTATAGTCATTCGATTGCGAGTTTCACCGTTTTACCTAAAAAATCAAGTAAAATATCTACACGTAAACAACAATCGCACGAATAAAATCTAACTACATAGAAATCGTGACCCTGAGAAATCAAAAACTATTTCAGTTACTATATGCAGATTACTTGTGATATGTAAAACTAGGAATTCATTGTGGTCGTAAATATGAATAAGTTTATGATATAATGCGCCGTTTCAAAACTTGTAAAGAAAGTGCTTTTAGCATTTTATCCGTATTGTATAATATTTTTTGTGCAATACAGTCTATAAATCAGCACATACAGTGACTTTTTATTATATTACACATAGTAAACAACCTCTCTATTTATTTTTGAGTTGGATTTAAGTATAAGGCCTTGCACGCACTGGTGACTTATTGTCACATTGAACTGTTTAATCCAGGATTAGGGTAATCCTGGTTTATACCATCAAGCGCAAGTGAGCCTAAAAGGACTTAAATAACCCTAATAGGAGAAACACACTCATTTAAAATCGGTGGATGGTATGCATACGTAGACTGCTGCCGTCCGTTAAGGTTGACATCTTGCACTGACTTCTAATGAGTTTGCTGCTCCTATTAGAGTCATTTAAGTGTTTTTTTCAGGCGGATAAATTTTAGTTTACAGAAACAGTTGATTTAAGTTATTGTTAGTGTTTTCAAGTTACAATGTACCTGATTAAACTAAAATGATCAGTTAACCCTTTCCTTAATGTATCAAATACTTTTCTGAAAAGCGCATCAATATCGGTTTAGCCAAACGCGAGATATTCGCGGACAAACATACAGGTTGAACTAAGAAATTTCTGAACAACATTTTGGGACCCTACACAGGCACAAAAGCATCTGCGTCAGACAGACTCGACCGCGTGACGCCTCGAATCTGCCCAGAAATCTGCTAAATGGCCCAGAAAACGCAACTTCGTGGAATCATTCGTTATAATTGTTATTATGCAGTTTATGTCTGCTTATCTTTGTTTGAAGAATATTATAAACAGTCATTTCATGACTTTAATTATTATAAATATTTTGAGTAACTGTAAGATTTAAAAAGATTTTGTAGATTGTGACTTTTGGGTTCACCTTTTTTTTAAATAAAGCATTTAAAAAAAATGTATTGTTTTCATACCATATTCGACAAACAGAAAACGGTCTATAAGGGTAATTTTACTAAGCAAATGCTTTGCACTAACGATTTTGATGTTTTTTAAAGTAACAAATAACGGAGAAATTTTCTTAAAATAAGGAACCTAAAATTGCGCTCGGACGAGACTCGAACCTGCAACTTCTGGCATACCGAGCCAAACGCTCTTCCAATTGAGCTTCCGTGCTTTCGGTCCAACTGTGTGCAATTTCTGGTCTCTGGACACGATTTACGATTACGCGTGACGTCAGCGCTATCTACCCGTCTGTTTATGAAACAGTGGGCCAGGTAGGTATACATTACGGAATAAATTCAACTTGTAAATTGATAACGCTTCGCTTTTTCGATTCGATTTTTGGTTTCTTATTTCATCTTCAAGATAATAAAATATGATACTGTAAGTGTTAAAACATTCCTAAACTAACGAAGAAATGTATTTTTATTTTTTGGGACACCAAAAACCAGTCATTTATTTTGTATCATCCCCATAATACTGCGTGTTTTAGAACGTGTGTATCTTATAAAGAGAGCTTATTACCCTATTAATTCTGGTAATTGCGTATCATTCATGCTACAGTTAGTTAAATTAAATGAGCGTAACACTTCCTTTGACGATGTGAGATTGTTCTTGCTAAAACACTTGACAAAGTCAGATTTCTCATTCAATTTATACCTTAAAATGTTAAGACGCTAGATTCAAATTTCATACGAAACAATTTTATATTTTTCGCTGCTATTCATTTGTGTTTATTTTGGAGTCATGTTTTTTATTTAAACACCATCCCTATTAAAAAGTGTGCAAGTAGGTATCAGCGCTTCATTTAATTTGGCAGCCAGGGCTCCAAAATATTTTATGTGAAAGTGAATATACATATATATATTTTCAAACTACTATTTATTGCCGAAACCATTCTGTTGTTGAATTTAAACACAAATATTTAGTTGATTATTGAATATAATACCTTTGGAGACGGGCGTATGAAGAAAAGTTTTTTTTTTATTAAATGTAAAAAAATATATTTGAGTACCTTGTCAAAGAAGGTTAGTTTTCAGCTAAAAAATAACACAAATAAAAATAATATCTAATAAAATGACCCAACCATCGTCTTAAAAAACAAGCAATAGTAGGATAACATGAGAAGAAAGTTGAAAAATATATTTATATCGGGTCTTGCCTCAGAAGAGGAAATGGGTCATAAAATGTGTGGATGTCTCATTCTTGTCACATAATGATTGTCCAGTTGGGACAATTTTTCTATTAGGCCCCGTAAATTGAGGTCCGAGCCTAAACGATAGTATTGTTCGGAAAGGGTTCCGTTATTGGCAAGAAGCGGTTTTTTTAGAGGCCTATTTTTATATGGAATGGGAAAGAATTGAAAAATGAATTATAAAACTTAAGTAAAAGCTGTCAAAAGTCAACAAGTTCAATTTCGAACAAGTTTTATTTTATATTCATAAAGATGAAATAAGAAACCAAAAATTTTTGCGCACGGGCGGGACTTGAACCAGCAACCTTTTGGCAGACCGGGCCAAACGCTCTTTACCAATTGAGCTACCGTGATGTCAGTCCGACCCTGCGAAATTTGTGGTTTCTTATGAAAACGTCAATTGCGTGACGCTTAGCGCCATCTAGCCGTCTGTTTATGAAATAGATGGCCCAAGCAGTTATTCTTTACAGAATAAATTCAACTTGTAAATTGATGTCACTTCGCTATATAATGCTTTGGAATGTTTTTAACACTCACAGTGTCATATTTTATATTTATAAAGATGAAATAAGAAACCAAAAATGTTTGCGCACGGGCGGGACTTGAACCAGCAACCTTTTGGCAGACCGGGCCAAACGCTCTTTACCAATTGCGTCACGCAATTGACGTTTTCATAAGAAACCACAAATTTCGCAGGGTCGGACTGACAGCACGGTAGCTCAATTGGTAACGAGCTTTTGGCCCGGTCTGCCAAAAAGTTGCTGGTTCAAGTCCCGCCCGTGCGCAAAAACTTTTGGTTTCTTATTTCTTCTTTATGAATATAAAATATGACACTGTGAGTGTTAAAAACATTCTAAAGCAAAGTTTTATTTTTTTACATATGTTTAAAATCTCAAAATAAGCTTTTTAAAAATCATCAACCTTTTTATATGTATTGCTGATATCCGTGCAATAAATCCAATTAATAGGGAGGGAGGGAAGAGAGAAGAGCCAAATCTTCAGTGGTGGACGACAATGATAAATATTGGACACCAAACATACATTGCTCTGATCCCAAAGTAAGTAGCTAATGCAATTGTGTTATGGAAATCAAATACAAAAGTAGTACCACAACACCCAGACCCGAGACAATATAGAAAATTTGGATTTCTATATTGACCCGACCGGGAATCGAACCCGGAACCTCGGGGCGGCGACGCCTTAAAACCAGCGTGCTCAGCCACTACACCACGAGGAAGAGGTCGTCAATATAATAAATGAAAATACTAAATACATACATAAATGAATGATTAATTTAAAATAAGCCCGTGCATAATTAACTTTTTGCACAGCGGACCATCACGCCAAGAACTGCCCAAACTTATTAATATTTTATCGACCGTTTCCGTATTAAACTCGTGCAACCCAAAAGGTTTCGGCTCGAAAGGCACAAAGTTACAACCAATCGGCCAACTTTTCGGGTGATTTTTACCCCTATTGACTTTTAAGGTTTCATAGGAATTTCGCCCTTTATGGTGGAGAAGTTTATTAAAATCCGCTTTGTTTCGTTGTTGGAATTTGACGGGCGGGATAGCGGTTTTCCCATTTTCGGTCTTTGTAAGCTTTGTCACTCTTTGTAATTTTTAAGTGGTTATGTCACAAAATTTGATAAGGATCTGAGTTGTAAGGTACCAACATATATAAAATCGTGTACCTAAAATATGTCTTTAATTATGGACATGTTGCAGTCATTTGGTTAAAATCAGCCAGTTAATTAAATGCCCAGAAAATTAATAAAACACCGACTAATAATTAAATGTCTATGCTCAATCGATGATTGATTTGACCAGAAACCCTCAACGTTCAAAGATTTGGCCAATTGAAAATTAGCCTTTTAAAGCTGAATGACCTTGTTCAACCAAATTATTAAAATTTAGTTCAGTTAGTGTATGATATTTTTCTTTGTTGTTTGCAATTTAAACTGAAACAAAGTTTATTTTCAAAATATTTTTAAAAAGCAGAGGTTTAAAAAATAATAAATTTCCTGAGTTTTTAATTTGAAATTACTTAATACGATCAATAATACTGAGGTCAGTTTATTGTCATTATTAAGTATCGTGCTATTTTGCAATTTTGTGTAAAAAGTGTTTGTACTACTAAAATTCTGAATTTAAAGTAACCTTTGTGTAGTAAATAAAAGTAAGTAACATCACAAATTCTACAATATTTCTATACATTAAGATTTTGTTAGCGCGACAGTTTTTTTAACTGTGATTATTTTATTTGTTTTTTAGGTAAAACGGTTAAATCCGCAATCGAATTACCACACGAAAAAAGTTCGATTACCTCGAGAATCGGCCTCCTGATTGAATTCAATGAATACACGACTTTCAGTCATCTGGCTTAACGTTGCCTTAATCGACTTGGCTAGTTGACGTTCAGCCATTTAACTAAAAGCTGGCGTTTAATTAACTGCCTAGCCATTCAATTAACTGGCTGATTTAACCAGATGGCTGCGATAAACATATTGTTACAATAAAAAAAAAACTTAAAAACGACCTGAAAACCAAAATGCATTTAAAAGTCTTAAATAAACTCTCGACCTTTTAAAAAAAAGAAAGCCATTTCAGGCGTACAGATTATTTTAGGAGTCGGTGCCAAAATTTTGAACGTCTCTAGCATCAACTCTTAGAGCACCGAGTCCAAAAAGAAATCGTTCGCCTAAAATGGATTCTTTTCTAAGACGTAACAACATGTCAATATTCTATAACCTAAACAATAAACGTGCCTTTAATTAAAGTATGAGGGATTTCCTCGATTGCACCAAAATCCTATCATCAGATTCCGACTTAGCAACAATGGGACTAAGGAGAAAGTATAACCTCTAGATAGGCAAAATAATAATTCAAATCGGTCAACAAATGACTGTGAAATGAGTTAAGATAGCCACAAAAAACAACATTCTGTCGAATTGATAACCTCTTCCTTTTTTGAAGTTGGTCAAAAATAGGGTCTGATTAGAGCCGTTTGTAATAGAGCCTACTACACGGGTAAGAGATAATGATGCACTTAGAAATCGCGGAAATGTCGCCAAAAATTTTAAAGCATCTACATACATTTTCTGGTGTTTTTGTATTATCTGAAGTTTTAGACACAAATGTTCTTGAATGTTTTTAACGCTCACAGTGTTATTTTTTTCATTCTTAAATGATGTAATGAAATCGTACATAAAAACTGTGGCTGGACCAACCATGTCGATTATGTAAACCAAACTACGATAAATTTGAAATAAGGTACATTATTTAAAATATGCGGTTAAAAGGGCAATCATGTTCTTAGATTATCATGATTTTGCTGATAAGGTATCTTAAGGATTGGTAGCATACGGTATTACATTTCCTGTCCATTTAAATAAAATAGAGGTGCTACAATCCAGAATCCACTTATGTTATGCCTAAAAAGAAAAAAAAAAGAAATTATGAGAAGTTTTTAAGGTATTGCCAGTAGAATACAAAGTGAGAACCACTATTATCATAGATCAATACGCCATTACCATTTATTATTATTGGTTGTTGGGCACAATTGTTGGCAGCTCGACCAGGTATGATCTATTGTGGCGCCCTTATATTTAAATTTCACTGCTTAGTCCCGTTAAGTCTATAAATTGCCAGATTCTTTGGAGCGTGATATCTGCTAACTCATCCGGGTGCATGATGTGCCGCCCGAGATGGATACTTGTTTTGCTCATAAGCGGTCCGCATGAGCAGAGAATATGCATGGCCGTTTCTTCTTCCGTATTACAGAATCTACATAGAGCGTCTTTGGTCATGTTCATATTGGCCAAATGTTTGTTTATTTTTTTTACATAGTAAAAGTGGAACCTTTCTGCCAAAAGGATGCTGGATCAAGTCCCGCCCGTGCGCAAAGTTTTGGTTTCTTATTTCATCTTTATGAATATAAAATATGACACTGAGTGTTAAAAACATTCTAAAGCATTGGAATTGGAACCTTTCTTATAACCTTTAACTACCTACCACGTATTATTGTAACACAAACACCTACCATACGTTTGTGGGATCCCAAATATATAAAAAAATATTATGTCTATATAAATAAAGGGATGTTACAGATTTTAATTAGAATTATATTTTGAACATTATTATTTTTTTTATTAAAAAAAAGAGGAACATGGAAATCGACAACATTTTTTTCATAACTCAAGATAAATGGTATTATCTCTTGTTTTTAGCTTACTTATTAACACTTATAGAAAATGAGTTCTAAAAAAATATTTAAAGTAATAGAAACTTTTTGTTACATTTTTTATATAATTAAATCATTAAGATACTTGAAAAAAAAATAACAATTATCAGACTAAATTGCAGGCTCAACCTAGAGTTTTCACGGCAGTGAAAACACATCTTGTTCGAGCATTTGAGGCAAATTGGCGATTTGCATTCGAAACACATGTATTGTGTTTTACGTTTTTTTTTAATATTCGCATGTGGAACAGTTTTTACGAACCACCAATCGCTCCTCACTAGTTGGAACAGTTGCTAGTGGGGTTTCATTGATCTGAAGGATATGTTGTATTCTGGTACGTAGGTATATCGCGTTGCAATTTCACATTGCTTTCACGACGTGCCATATGCGTCCTCGTCAGCTGTTCAGCCAGTTTTTTCATAAACTTGAACCTACTTACAGTCTTTTGTCTAAGTGGCTTCACAGACAGAGGTATACTACATAGCAATTTGAAGTAGAAATGTCAAGTAATGTTGCATAATTCTTCTTTCTGGGTCTCGATCGAACTTCCGCTGGGGACCAATCATCATCAGATGAAAACTCTTGGTCACTTACTGGAGGAATATCATTTTGCGATGGAGAATTTAAATGTATTATAGTTGGCGCTTCGATTTCGGATTCAGACGCGCCACTTTCTTCCAGCATTTGATGAATGTCGACGGGCTCAACATCGCTGCATTCATTGTTTTCATCGTCCTACAGATCCTTTTCTACCCAATGCTCAATTAAAGCTGTACTAAGAGCCATTATAACTAAAACAATATAAAAAAACTATTTAGAAAAAAAAACTTTATCTCCTACCAGAGGTCTCTCAGACCCACGCTAGCATTCATTTACTCACATGATCCAAACGCGCACACGTCCAACCTCCACAAGCCGTTGTGCAGTACTTAGGGGTACGGGGAAAAGGTATACTATCGAACGAGTCGATACAACACTCAGGCGCAAAGATATTTACAATTGTTATGTTAACAGGATCTGTGAGACGTATGGTAGGCGATTAAAGGTTAACTTACCTCCTGCGATAGTTTAAGGTTTTATGGCATTCTTTCGTCTCATTACGGCACTGCAATTCGTGTTATCATTTAATTGAATTTATTTCATGAATCTTGAGATTGATTTGTAGCTTCCAAAACAAATATTTCATCAAGTTTGACACTGGCGTTGACAGCTTAGAAGTATTATTTTCCCGTTGCCACAGATTACGTAGCAATTCGGTTTTTTGAGCTCCGCAATTTCATTTTTCCAATTATTTTTGTTTTGATTCTTAATTTGTTTAATTTGCTTCCAATTTATTCAGAGTACAAACATTCTCCCTTTTAAATATTTATCTAAAATTCAATAAGATTGTAATAGTTCTTATTCTACGTGTCTATGGTCGTTTGGTCGAAAGCAGTGACAGTGACAGTTGTTGATATAAAAGTACTGGTCTGTAGATTCCGGGTCTTTTTTCTTGGATTTTGCGGTGCTGCATCCAGCAGTGCCTGGCGCCCACACCTTCTTATATATTTAATTTTACTATACTATAAGTTAGAATTTATGATTGCTCCCTGAAGGAAAACTTGCTAATTATCGACTCCGGTCTCACCCCAAAATCTACCCACAACTCCCATTGTGTTCTGCCGTAGGCTAGACCGGCTTTGTCAATTGTTTATTTAATTCCTCATTTTGTAAAATTGTAATTTAAATTTAAATGAATTAATTTAATAAATCAGATATTCAAAGGATTTTTTATTATTATTTAACAGTTTGCAATGGCCAGTTAGTATTCTGGTTACTGCACAAGCTTTGTATTCTTTCTAACATTAACAGTTATTTAGCTACTTTGTTGTTGTAACCTCGAATTAGTGCTTTTGAGTGTTCTTGTCCTTGTGTAGACTTCCACGACTCAATAGCCTCTTGCTAACAGAGGGTAGTTAGAAGCGTAGTGGCGCGTTGTTTGGTGATGCCACAGAATGGTTCTACGCCGATTTGAGGGTTATCGGCTCCTTCTCTAGCAAGTTCATCTGCTACATCGTTCCCTTCAATCTTAGAATGCCTTGGTACCCATGTAAGTGTGACTTTGTTGGTGTTCCCAAGTTCATTCAATGTCTCAGTATATGTTTGCACCAGTTTTGACATTTGTTCGAAGGATTTTAGAGCCAGCAATGCAGCTTGGCTATCTGAGTTGATGCAGATGTGTTGGTTCAGGAGACTCTTCTCAAGGTTTATCTCTGCACATTTGTTTATGGCAAAGACCTCGGCTTGGAAGATGGAGGTTTCAGTCCCCATGTTTACACTTACTTTGAGCTTAGGCCTCTCTCCATAGACCCCACAACCTACATCATTTCCTTTTTTGGATCCGTCCGTGTACCAGACGTGGCTACCTTTCTTAAATGACATTTGCCCCTCAAGCCATTTGTATTTAAAAGGTACGTTTACGGAGTATAGCTTAGTAAAGTTACATTCCGTATGCATGTAGTCACTAGGCATGCTTAGTAGTCGGTTTTCAAGTACTGATTCCTTGAGTCTTATCAGATTTTGAGAAGCCCATCTGACTTTCGTGCGGGAGCAGATTCTATAAGTGCTCTGCTTGGCTTTTTGCAAGTGTAAATGCGTCAGGTAAAGGTGTTAGATCCAGCAGAGCGTTCAAAGCTGCCCCTGGTGTAGTAGACAGTGCTCCAGTTGCTGTAATGCAGCCAAGCCTTTGCTGGCTGCTCAGTTTCTGTATTGTTGTCGCTTGGTTGACCGTGATGTTTTCAAGGGTCATCACGAATCGTCTCGCACGTAGGTTGATGACTTCCAGCCTCCCGAACAAGCCGGATTCCGAAAAAGCTATAGTACCATAGACCACATCCATACGCTTAGGCAAATTATACTAAAGTCAGAGGAGTATAATATGCTCCTATGCTTAGCGTTTGTGAACTATGAGAAGGCCTTTGATTCGATCGAAACTTGGGCGGTGCTTCAGTCTCTGCAGCGTTGCCACATAGACTATAGGTATAACTTTATGTATATAGAGGTGTTAAAGTGCCTTTACAATAACGCCATCATGTCGGTCCGAGTACAGGAGCAGAATACGAGGGCGATTCCACTGCGGAGAGGTGTGAGACAGGGAGATATGATATCTCCGAAACTGTTCACAGCAGCATTGGAAGACGCCTTCAAACTTCTAGAGTGGGAAGGAATCGGCATTAATGTTAATGGCGAATACATCACATACCTCCGATTTGCCGATGATATAGTCGTTGTGGCAAAGACGCTGGACGATCTTGGCACTATGCTCGAAGACCTTGACCGAGTCTCCCAACAAGTGGGTCTTAAAATGAACATGGAGAAGACGAAAATTATGTCGAGTTCCCTTGTTGTACCCACTTCAGTATCCATTGGGAACTCAACTCTCAAAGTTGTCGACGAGTATGTCTACCTGGGACAAGTAATCCAATTGGGTAGTCCAACTTCGAGAAAGAGGTCAATCGACGAATCCAACTCTGCTGGGCAGCATTCGGGAAATTACGCAAGAGTGTCTTCTCATCTCATCTACCTCAGTGTCTAAAGATGAAAGTCTTCAACCAGTGTGTGTTACCAGTGATGACATACAGATCCGAAACATGGTCTCTAACTATGGGCCTCATAAAGAAGCTCAAAATCACACAACGAACGATGGACGCCCTATGCTGGGTGTTTCTCTACGTGATCGAATCAGAAATGAGGAGATAATAAAAGACCAATCAAAAATCTGGTAAACACGATTGTAGTACAGGTTCTATAGTTTATTTAGTACGTTTAAATTGTTTTTAAAGTAGTTTACGTAGTTAGAGTTAGAAAAACTGCTAAATATGGCCACTTTTGGCAATTTTTCTAACTGTGACTGCAGATAACTACTTAAAAAAATTTAAACATACTAAATAAACAATAGAACCTGTTGCTTTAGAATGTTTTTAACACTCACAGTGTCATATTTTATATTCATAAAGATGAAATAAGAAACCAAAAATTTGCGCACGGGCGGGACTTGAACCAGCAACCTTTTGGCAAACCGGGCCAAACGCTCTTACCAATTGAGCTACCGTGCTGTCAGTCCGAAGCTACAGTGCTGTCATCTTTATGAATATAAAATATGACACTGTGAGTGTTAAAAACATTCTAAAGCATTAGATAGCGAAGCGTCTTAAATTTCCAAGTTGAATTTATTCTGTAAAGAATAACTGCTTGGGCCATCTGTTTCATAAACAGACGGCTAGATGGCGCTAAGCGTCACGCAATTGACGTTTTCATAAGAGACCACAAATTTCGCAGGGTCGGACTGACAGCACGGTAGCTCAATTGGTAAGAGCGTTTGGCCCGGTTTGCCAAAAGGTTGCTGGTTCAAGTCCCGCCCGTGCGCAAATTTTTGGTTTCTTATTTCATCTTTATGAAAATAGAACCTGTACTAAAATCGCGTTAACCAGATTTTTGATTGGGCTTTCATTTAACAAGTTATGATTTTTCCACTTAAGTTGCGCTAGTGTGCGCGTTAAATATCCGGGTAGCCCCTTAAGATAAACATTTGAAAAACGCACGAGAACTGTTGCCGACAAACTGTCTCACAGTTTGGCAAAAAGTCATTTTTGTAATTACTGTTGTAAGATATTGAATCAATAAATAAAAATAATAAGTTACACATATTAATTATCGATAATCGTATAACTGTCACATCATAAGTCTGTAATAAATAATGTAACTGGTGGAAAACCTCTGACCTTTACTTAATAAAAGTAATACTTTTCTTTGATAGCCGAAGTTTTTGAGCTAGAAGACGTTTCATGCTTTCAAACTGTCGTTACCGTACAACTCCAGTTATGTCCTTTCAGTAGTATACCATTTTATGATATTACATCGTTACCTACTTTTCGACTACTGCCCTAGGGTTAACGCTGTAAGACTGGAAGCACATTGTATCCTTCTTTATCGATTCATTACAAAAAATGTGATATTGGATACTCCAGTTACTGTTCTTTTTTTTTCTATACTAAAAGTTACCAATTATTTTAACAGAAAAAAATACTCAAATAATTATTGCAGTTTTTATTTATTTATTATAACAGTGTTTTGCTTATAATATTTGTGTAATATTAGTATTTATGTTTACTACACTTTTTGCACTTATTATTAATGTTCCGACATTGATTAAACTCTGCATTACCGAGCGGCTGACTGTTTGAGAATGCCATAAGGAAATTAGACTTAATTTTTCCAACGTCAGTTATAGAATATTCGTCGAATAAAATACAATTTGAAAACGTCACCTGTTTGTCCGCAATCACTTGAATGAATGTCGTGTATTACGACATGTCACTTTTTATTTTATTTTTATTCTGACGTTGGTAAAATCGACCCTTAGTCCGCCAATAGGCTAGTTTCCACTTAGAACAAACCACAATATCGGTAGTTTCTAGAGATTCAAATATCCATCCATCCAGACCAGTATTTATAGTATTTTGCTGTGAAGAAGATCTTTAATTGCCAGAAGTGACGTCATTTAAGACGCCATGACAGTTCGAGCGTTTTTGA
Source organism: Pyrausta purpuralis (assembly GCA_963924145.1). Taxonomy (NCBI): domain Eukaryota; kingdom Metazoa; phylum Arthropoda; class Insecta; order Lepidoptera; family Crambidae; genus Pyrausta; species Pyrausta purpuralis. The sequence continues at coordinate 15,812,196 of OZ001660.1, forward strand.
GGCCCATTTAAATTGAATATTTTAAATTATAATTACATCATGTAAATCTAAAAATATCAATGATTTTGATAAATATATTTAGAAATGTAAAACCTACGGTCCTTTAGACATCCTTTCCTTTGGCCATTCCCACACATCGCCATCTAGCCCCAAAGTAAGCTACTCAAAGCTTGTGTTATGGGTGCCAGACAACGGATATAATACTTAAATACTTTTTGTTTGTAAATACATACATGATATACATACGGTGCTAAAAATTTTAAAAATTATAAATAAATAAGATAATGATACCTATAGCTTCATTCACAATGTCTGACTAAGTTCCGATTAGCGTTAGGTATCATCGGTCTAAAACTTTACACGAAAATAAGAGAGAGAAAAATAACGCTCCACATTTGAAATATTCTTTGGTTAGTACTTATTTGTTGAAGGTAAACAGTTCATTGAAATAATATCCAAATTACTTCGCAAGTAGCCTCCTTTTAAACGAGATTCCAAACATCTATTTTAAAGTAGGTGCCACCCTATACCAAGTTTTGATATTTTATCTTCTCAGAAAAAAGAGGATCAGGCACAGCAGTGTGCCTACGCCCTTATACAACTTGAGACACATTATCAGTTATTGCTTGACCCTAAGTAGTCGTATTTTAAGGTTATTCGCTGCTTTTAGGCAGCCTTAGTGCTACTGATGAGACGTGACAATGTAGAGTAATAATTACCCTTTGTTTGAGGGTTCCGTGCCAACTTTAACTGAATTAGGGATCTTAGTCCATTGAATGAGTCCCTTCAAGGGGGGTCTAGAGTGCGTGAGTTAGTAACGTAAGATGTTTCTTCGGAAACATGTCAAGAGTCCCTAGGTAATAAACATACTAAAACCCCGGGATACTAGGAGGAGCCCCGGAGTGGGGGGAGGGGGGAAAGGGTCCATTTTTTCATTTTTCGCTTAAATCTCCAAAACGGTACATGTTAGAGAAAAACTTTCAAGGAAAAGTTGAAAGGCCATAAAATTATGTACAAGTTGTACTTAAATCATTTTTTTCTATTAGCAGCCGTTTTCGAGCTACATTCCATGAAAGGTGAAAAATTCGAAAACATAAGCAAACTTTAGCATAAGCTTAACGAGGGCGGACCCCTTCCCATGCTACGTGTGAAACTTCATAGAAAAAATCCAAACAACGGATAATGTTGGGACATTGATGTCATATGAGAGGCACTAGAGAAAAAAAATAAAAAGTTCAAGTATCGTAACTACCCTAATAAAATTCAATTCCTCCTAAACGCCTCCATGGTGGAATCTGTTTTTTTTATCAATGATAGACCTAATTATGAGCAATCTATCGGTACTGGTCATAAGTTGCACTTTTGAGCTTTTGGAAGAAAAAAATAAAAAAGATCAAGTTCAGTAACTCAAACTACCCTAATATAATATTTTGACAATCGATTCCTCCTAAAGGCTTCCATGAAGGAATGTGTTTATTTTACCAATGATAGACCTAATTAAGAGCAATCTATCAGTACCAATCACAAGTTGCACTTTTGAACTTTTTGGAAGAAAAAAAATAAAAAGTTCAAGTTGCGTAACTATCCTAATATAATGTTTTGACAATCAATTCCTCCTAAAGGCTTCCATGGAGGAATGTGTTTTTTTCACCAATGATAGACCTAATTAAGAACAATCTATCAGTACCAATCACAAGTTGCACTTTTGAGCTTTTTGGAAGAAAAAAATAAAAAGTTCAAGTATCGTAACTACCCTAATAAAATTCAATTCCTCCTAAACGCCTCCGTGGTGGAATCTGGTATTTTTATCAATGATAGACCTAATCATGAGCAATCTATCTGTACCGGTCACAAGTTGCACTTTTGAGTTTTTTGGAAGAAAAAAATAAAAAGATCAAGTTCAGTAACTCAAACTACCCTAATATAATATTTTGACAATCGATTCCTCCTAAAGGCTTCCATGGAGGAATGTGTTTATTTTACCAATTATAGAACTAATTAAGAGCAATCTATCAGTACCGGTCACAAGTTGCACATTTGAGTTTTTTGGAAGAAAGAAATATTTTTTGATCGATTGATGTATTAAACGTGAGTATGTAGTATGGGGAAATTGTTTGAGTCAAAATCATTTTTTACTGCGTGTAACTCAGAAATGGTAGGATATAGGAAAAAATGATTCAGGTACAACTTGTAGATAATTTTATGGCCTTTCAACTTTTCCTTGAAAGTTTTTCTCTAACATGTGCCGTTTTTGAGATTTAAGCGAAAAATGAAAAAATGGACCCTTTCCCCCCACTCCGGGGCTCCTCCTAGTGTCCCGGGGTTTTAGTATGTTTATTACCCAGGGACTCTTGACATGTTTCCGAAGAAACATCTTACGTTACTAACTCACGCACTCTAAAACTTTTTCTTCAATGGACTATCTACTTACTTCCACTAAGCCAAAATACCACGATATTTTGTTAATAGCAAACATAACTTTGTTTTTCATTGTGTTTGTATATGAAGAACAAAGTTATGTTTGCGGATGTTGAAAATGAGCTATATTTAAAAAACGACTAGTTCGAACCCGTCAAAACTCCATACTAATTTTCATTGAAAGTTTTGTTAGGATCTACAGCATGAATTTTTTTCAAAATCTACACTCGCTTTGCTTAAAAGTTAGATGGGGGACGCCCATTTTACCATTTTGGAAGCGTATATATCTCAAACGTTAGACTTTTAGAGGAATCGGTTTTGAGAAACATCGACGTCATTTAAAAAGACCAATTCATAGACACCCTACACGCATAGGTTTAAAAATAAACTTTTAGGTTTTAGTTTCATGAATGGTAACCGCCTTAAATATGATTTTTTTAAATTTATTTGGATGTAAATAGACTTATTAAGTTTCAACTGTGTAATACTAATTGTTTCAGTATAAAGTGGCTGTAACATACGGATGGACGGACAGACAGACAGACTTGAAGAAACTATAACCCTAAAAACTGTTTGCCCGTATTTAAACACTGTTAATGATATAAGATTAATGTATTTGTTCTAGTTATTTTTTAAATAATTACAAGAATTTAATGGTAGAAATACGCTGGAGGTTGGAGTGCGTTTTCATCTTCAACTCTTGAGTTCACGAACTGAAGAACTGAACTATGAGACCATACAAACACAGATTACTCAGAAGTTAGGAGTTGCGAAACATAAATTAGGGATGGACAACTTCTCATGGCAAGCGCCGATAGTGTCTGAACTAAGTTGTTACTAATAGAGATGTAAGAGTATCGATGTACGAGTAAGTATGTATTTTTGATATTTTTTTTGCAGTAGGTAACCGTACGTACGTAAGACCACCGCCACCTTACCATCTGCAAACGGAAATCTCTGCATACACGACACAAAAAAATATAGTTTAGAATGTTTTCAACACTCACACACTCACAAATTTGCGCACAGGCGGGACTCGAACCAGCAACTTTCTGGCTAACCGGGTCAAACACTCTACCAATTGAGGTACCGTGAAATATTTAGAGTCCCGCCCGTGCGCAAATTTTTGGTTTCTTATTTCATCTATACAAAAAAATATTTTTAATAATTCACCGCTTTCAAAAAACTGTCTTAGAAGGTCAAAATAACACATTTGCCCTCTGTTTAGGAGAAACAAATGCATTTGAAGTTGGTGCATGATGTACGTAGACTATTGATGAACGTTAGCTTTGAGATCATGTTCCGACTTTAAATGAATTTGTTTCTCCCAAAATGGGAACAAATGCGTCAGGTATTTAAAGCCATTTTGTCAGTTTCTTTAAAGGCTTTGCTTAAAGGTCCAAAAATTATCTCAAATATTACTGGACCGATTTTAATGAAACTTACACTTTACCCCTAAGTATTTATATTCCTGTTATACAATGGTAAACTTGTAATAATTTGTGGCTTTAATGATCATGATATGATAATTGAATACGCTCGCGTTTTTTTTGGCTTAATCACTTCTACAAAAATCGCTTGCACACGTGACACTAAAGAGGACGTCACTTCAAAGAGAAGACGTCGCAAGATGCAAGCGATTTAAGCTCTCGTGGTCGTTAGGCGAGAGACTTAAAACGTGGCACGTGCGTACCGTCGTCAGTGAGACAGAGGTACACAACACAAAATATTACCCGGTTATAAGAATGGAACTATGCATGTCACCTACCTTCCGCTAGCTGCCCACCCACCTGTGTGTGTACGTTTGTTTCGTGTCATACAGTTTATTTTGCATTCAGTTGATATTTCCTAGTTTCTACGCGCAGTGACAGGTCACCTCGTAACTACTTTTGAATACTCGCACGATTTCTTATTTTATCGATAATGTAACAAGCGCACCCCTACGTCACACCACAGATTAGTTCCGTAAGTTTCCACCAGGGAGCGCCTCTGCAGCACACAGTTCGCAATAGACGAGACAGTTGCTTCACACATTAGAAGGTTCAGTGCACTGAATAAGAAATTTACTAGTAACTTACGTAAGTCCATCCTAGTTTGAATTAGTATATGGCATGTTACAATGATATACAAATACAATATATGTTACAATGTTATAATGTATACAGTATGTTTTGAATCGGACCTTTGAAGCTTCATCCACGTATTCGACGGCGAATTGATTTCCGATACTTCATCCATGTATTCTATGGAAAATTTAAGGAGTACTAACAGACCCTTGAGGATAAATTCAAAGATAAATAATCATATGTTAAGGACTTAGGCTCAGATGAAGCTCAATAACACAGAAATGCAAGATAATTAAATAACATTTTCCAACAGATCAATAGTTTCTGTTTGTTTTTTTACAATATATCTAGTTACATACGATATTGTGCGATAAAACATTTTATCAGCTTTAAAATGAGGTGTAATTTGTGTGGGTGGGCTACAGACAATGAAAATAAAACGATCAAGAATGAGCACAGAAAGTTTCACAGAGTGCATTTTTGAAGGTCGAGATCGGTTACAAAACTTTATAGAAAAAAATATGATTCAGTACTCAGAGAATTTGGCTTGAACATTGAGTTCAATGAAAAAAATCTATGTGTCCATCAAAACCAGCCTATCTAGCATAAATAGAAAACTTGGTACATTGGTATTTATATTCCTATTTTTTTTTCACTTTATTTATTAACAAACAAAAAAAAATTAAACTAAGACATGCAACATAAAAAAATAACTTAATATCTACCTATTCAAAAACGAAACCATTTCCTTGCGGCAAGGAGGCTATGATGCTGGCTGCGTTGCCGCGTTGGATAGCTATGCTGATCCTTTGAGCTAGGAACCAGCCAGCTTTTTATAATGGCTGTTAAAGAATTCAATTTTGGCGCAATTTTTCTAAACAGCAATTTAGCAGAGGGTCCCCACGGCCCAAATGTTTCAACGCCAAACGGCGCAAACACATAATCACTTGCAAGTGAAACGTACTTGCGACGCTTTGGCGTTTTCAGCCAACTCCGCTGCTGCTCCAGCTTTAAGGGCTGATTCTCTGAAATGGGAAGGGGCCAAAGTATCGACACAAGTTGCATCCCAAACTAAGGCCCGACCCCGTTCCCAGGGAATAAGCGTTAGGCCATCGGGTCTCTTGCCATCATCACGGACCAAACCACGTGGTTCCAACGTGGAAGGAACATTAATGGTCGCAAGAGCTCTTCTGATGGCGTCATTAAGGATATATATTATCATTCCTATTATATTGGATATTATATTTAGAAAGAACAAATACAAATTTTTTAATACCTTGGCAGCTTATTGACACATGACTCCAGGTGTACTCCAGATGTAGTTTTTTAGAATTGCTATGGCAAGTAGAACTTTTACTAGCAAAAAGGATTAACTAAGAGCTTACATCTCCAAAAAAAATAGGAAACGCCATATTAAAACTTACATCTAATGTATAGCATTATACGGAAGCGAGACGTGGCCACTGACCCAAAGAGACAAAGAGAGGTAGAAAGTATTTGAGATGTGGTGTTGGCGGAGCATGGAAAGAATCAGTTGGACAGAGACCAAAACAAATGAAGAAGTGCTAAAGAATGTAGATGAGGAAAGAAATATCTTGATAATAATAGAAAATAGACGAGGCAACATACTAGATACACCTGATGCGACATGACAGGTTCTTAGAGAATATAATGGAAGGAAAAGCAAAAGAAAAGAGAGGAAGAGGAAAGCCTGGGAGAAGTTATTTCGACCAAATGAAGGAAAAGTTTTTGTTTTGTTTTTAAAGAGCTTTATTTAAATAATGATAAGAAAATACATGCTTACCAAGTACAAAACATTTGATTAGCTCAATCATGCATACGATACACTTTTTTTGGCTTCTTGCACCACTTAAAGCTTATGACATTTTGTAATTATTACGTTAAATTTACCTCAAGGACAATAAGATAACACAAAATTTTATATAAACAACGGACTTAGTCCAAGACCTTCAATAGCGGGTACATAATTAAAACCGCTTTGCGTGACCATAGTTGCGAAGGAAAAAGTAAATGTCATGATTACAAACCAGGCGGTTAAGAGAAAAAGAAAACAATGGCGATAACTCCACCGACAAGAGTGAGGCTCTTAAGTTTAAGAATATAAAAGGTATAAAAGAGAAGTTTTATTGAGGAAATAAAAAAACATAGACTCAGCTAGTAGTATTACAATACTACAAGGTCATTTTTTTAATATTTACGTTCTGTCGTTATCATACTAATTAATATAATGCAATATCGCAATATGAATTGATAATGTGACAGTGAAGCAGAGCTGCATCGAAATATGCACGCAGCCGATGCTTTACTTGGAAAGATTGAATATTGTTTTCTCTTAAGTAGACGACATCTTTCGTGTTACCATTTTTTTAAATTCAATTTTATTTAGAAAATACCTAGCACCTTTATTCCCTAGACTGTACACAACTTCATTTGTGGATAACACAGACAACTTTTATGCAAAACATAATAACTGACACATAAAAAGAGTCCAAAATTAACCACACCGGCGGAATAAGAAAAAGGTAACTAACTTTTCGTTCAGCTTAAAACTCTTTTAGCTCACACATGTTTTCATTTTGTATTCATTAAGTTATTCAGAAAGTTTTTTTTTTTCATTTTAATATACAAGGGTTGTCCTTCAAATGTTTATATTAATTTAACACGTAAATAAAAGAGCTACAATAAGTAATGTTGTCGTTATAAAAATATTGGAGTCTATGTTTAAATAAAAAAAAAAACGTTTATTTCAATAGTCTGTGTTTACAATGGTTTTCCCAGTCTACCCCTTGAGTTGCCGCAGATACTCGTCTTGGGTATATCCTGCTATTTCCCCATGCGCATAGCTTAGACTTTATATAAACTAATCTAATCTACTTTAATTCATTAAGAAATAATCATTTACATGTAGACGAGGTAAGTTTTACTGACAGAATTGTAGTTACTTTGACCAATTTTTTATCGAAATTTATGTATAAAAAACAAGAAAAATTAAAACTGGGTGAGCTCGTTCCAACGTCAACTCTGTCTAAGCCCAATTAGATGTAGGCTAGAGTCAAGAGCGAACTCATTTCGAATAAAATAAAAAATAAACTAAGACATGCAACATAAAAAAATAACTTAGTATTTACCTATTCCAAAACAAAACCTATTTTCTAGCGGCAAGGAGGCTATGATGCTGGCTGCGTTGCCGCGTTGGATAGCTATGCTGATTCTCTGAGCTAAGAACCAGCCAGCTTTATTATTGGCTGTTACAGAATTTAATTTTGGCGCATTTTTTCAAAACAGCAATTTAGCAAAAAGTCCCCATGGCCCAAACGTTATAATGCCAAACGGCGCAATCACATAATCACTTGCAAGTGAGACATACTTGCGACGCTTGGCGTTTTCAATCAACTCCGCAGCTGCATCAGCTTTAAGGGCTGATTCTCTGAGATGGGAGGGGGCAAAGTATCGACACGAGTTGCATCCCAAACTAAGGCCCGACCCCGTTCCCAGGGAATCATAAGCATAGCTATCCAACGCGGCAACGCAGTAAATTAAAGTTAAAGTTAAGTTATTCAATTACAAGTTTCATAGTAACAGTTTCTTGTTGGCAAAATAATAATAAAAATAATTTCCTTAAAAAATGAGTGTATACATTTTAATTGACTACGTTTGATAAAATGATTATAAAGCTCACATTTTAAATGCTAGCGCGCTAAAATTTTGATAGCCCGTGCTAAATTAAAGTTCCATTCATATTTAATCTTAAAACAACCCCGCTTTTTGTCCATAATGTAATTAATTCTGTTTACCAGTAGCGCTCGCTTCAGATGTTAAGTCCTCTTCACAGATTACAACATGCGAATATTATTTGGTAACACAATAGAAATGCATGATAATTATAACCCTCTAAAAGCTACAATAAACGCACATGTCTTATCTCGTTTACATGGGTCGTTACGACCTCAAAAAGGGTTGTAACATTTATCTTTCGAAAATACAGCTGCTCGCCAAAAAGGTTAACTACAGTCGGTGAAGAAAATTTCGCGTAAAAAGTATTTTGACGCGGTAAAACTGCAGAAAAACATATTTAAATCCTGTCCCGGTTCAGCCTAAGTTCATTAAGAATAACCTCGAGGTGTTTTAAGCGTTTTTACACCTCTTTATAATCCGAGAAAATGGAGTAAAAGAAAAACATGAAAGAAGCGTGCAATGCGGCTTTTATCGTTTTTTTTTTTAAATATCACGCCATCTTTTCATCATTATTAAAATAAATTAATCACCATCATTATAAAAAAAAATAAAAAAAAAACATTGAAAATATTTTTCTAGACTGTACCAATGTTAGGCTTTCAACAAATTACTTTTCCCCAAGAATATTTCGGTTTTAAACACGGCCGTCTTTACAGTTATTATCGTGTGAACAAAATATAAAAGCTCCATCACGTAGATTATTTTGAATGGAATTACCCTAATTTCAGGGAGTCGCAAGCCCGAGGTCCCGGGTTCGATTCCCGGTCAGGTCAATGTAGAAATCATAATTTCTTATATTATTTCGGGTCTGGGTCGGGGGTACCACAACACCACCGTTATATCTGATTCCATAACACAAGTGCATTGGCTACTTATTTTGGGATCAGACAAATGTATATGATTGATGTTCAAACAACTATTAACATTTAAAAAAGAGACATTTGTAAATGGAGATTAAAACAAAAGTACCACACCCTCTGACCACAATGATTTGATAACGGCTGATTGACCTGAATTAATTTCATAATGCACGGTCACGGTCCCTTGTGCCTAAAGACCTAATGAAAGTATCTTACATCTCTCGCTTTCGTTTGTTTGAAGTGCCGCCCGTTTATTAAATATCCTAATATTAAATTTCCCACACATCGCCATCTAGTCCCAAAGTAAGCTACTCAAAGCTTGTGTTATGGGTGCCAGACAACGGATATAATACTTAAATACTTTTTGTATGTAAATACATACATGATATACACAGAAAACACCCAGACTAATACAAACAGATATGTTCATGCACACAAAATATGTTTATATTGTGCGGGGATCGAACTCGCAACCCGCTGCGTAGTAGGCGATTTCTCGACCACTACACCAGACGGGTCGTCATGTAAGTCATTCGTTTAGTGTCGTGAGTGGAAACAATTATAGTTAGAAAATGGTTGGGCGCGAGAGTCCTCTACAATATTTTGTAAATCAGCCAGCTCATCATATCATTGGCCACATCATATTGTCAGATATCACTTTCAGTGTCATCGGTGGACAAGACAGAAAAAGATAACTTTTGACGACCCGTCTGGTGCAGTGGTCGAGAAATCGCCTACTGCGCAGCGGGTTGCTCGTTCGATCCCCGCACAATACAAACATTTCTGTGCATGAACATGTCTGTTTGTATTGGTCTGGGTGTTTTCTATGTATATATAGTATGTATTTACAAACAAAAAGTATTTAAGTATTATATCTGTTGTCTGGCACCTATAACACAAGCTTTGAGCAGCTTACTTTGGGACTAGATGGCGATGTGTGGGAATGTCCAAAGGATATTACTATTTATTTATTGTAACCTGTCATAGCAGCAGGTAAAAAATCTAACTTAGTGTCGATTTAACCAACGTCAGATTAGACATATTCGACTGAGAGTCGATTTCACTAGCGTCAGAAAATAAATGTACGTCGAATATGATACAAAACGCCTAATTTAAAAACGTCACCTATTGAACAGCAATCATTTATAAAGATGACATTTTAAAATCGGTCGTTTTATACTTATTCGGTCGGATAAGTCCTATCTTACGTTGGTAGAATTGACTCAGATAAGTATAAAACTTGTACATTTACACAAATGATTGCTGACAAATGGATGAGATTTTCAAATTAGGCGTATTGTGTTGTATGCGACAAATATTCCACTGACTTTGATAAAGTCATCAGTTATTATAAACAGTTCTCCCAACTTAAATATTCAATACTATATTTAGATACCTCAATCTATGTTTATCTGGGCCAGCAACCACCATCGGAGCTCACAATATCCCCTTACCTTAATTAAATTACAACAAGAAAACCCCTTTTGTAAACGGCTAAAATTTATTTGGAAGTTACGCGGGAGCTTCTAGACTACTTAATTTGATAGATGTAGCAAAGCATTTTATTGATGGAATACTTTAAACAAGTTTTTTATAAGCACATTTTTAAATTAAATGACTGATGACTGTTAGACAGAAACATATTATAGATTGAAGATCCTTCTGATCACTACAAATATTGTAAACCTTTTGAAAAGAAGCATTGGCAATAGTGAGTGAGTTTATTGCGCAGCTTCTCCTCAGCACTATCCCACAATTGTTCCGAAGCTAGGACCAGTCCTGAAGTTTATAGAGGGACGAGTAAAAGTGCCCTCAATGGGCTTATTTGCATCAATATATGACTTTTATGACTTTTTTTTATTTACAGCATGGATCGTCCTCCGGGCAAATGGACTAACTTATTTACAAAATCAGGTCCACTTAGCCAAAATACCACTTATATTTTGTTGATTACAAAACTGACTTTGTTTTTCATAGTATTTTTATGAAGGATAAAGTTATATTTGCTGGTTGTCGAAAATGTGATATATCTAAAAAACTACTAAGCCAATCCTGATTAAAATAATTATCGTTGAAACTATTTGTAAAAATCTACATTGTAAATTTTCCAAAATTTTGACTACCTTTGTTCATTTACCGGGGCATTTTACCACTTAGGAAGATATGAGGTGATAAATTAATAAATAAATGATTTATTAATGAACAAAAAGTATTTATGGTAACAAAAAGGACTTATACTAAGAGACTTATTATAGTATTTGTCTGAACTAGGTTGGACCTGTGTTTCAGACTATAAAAGAACTATGTTAGCAAACAAATTACAATAAACTTACAAAGATAACATGATGATACCTATATCAGATAAAATGGTTTCAGGAACCTCGATGCCATTTTAGACACCTCTCTATAGACACCCCACATACCTACATTGGTTTAAACATTTTGTTTACAATTTATTTTTTATTTTTTTGTTCCACGCGTTCCCACACGTGGTCCTCTTAAAATGACATTATTTTTGATTTTTTGTACGGGAATCGTAAAGCGATTGACAGGATACACTTACCTACCCAGATCCAAGTATGAAATGCTAATAGCTTCAGAATAAAGTGGCTGTACATACGGACGGACAGACATACAGACAGACTTGACGCAACTATAGGGGTTCCGTTTTTTGCATTCAGCTACGAAACCCTAAAAAACAGGACGAAGTGGGTTTGCTTGCAACCGGTCCCTTTGGAAAAACATTGGGAGGTCTCTGTTTATCAGTAGATGTTCTGCGATTGATAATGATAATGCATTTCACTATATTTTGTTTTATTACTGCTCTATACTCAATTAAGGCAGGGCAGGAAACTTCTAGAGTGGAGACCCTTCGACCAAAGACGCAGCGTAGGACGTCCACCGACAAGATGGACAGACGGCCTTGTAAAGATCGCAGGATCAAACTGGTTGCAATCGGTGCAATAGTGATCGGTCGCTTTGGAAAGCCGTGGATGAGGCCTATGTTCAGCAGTGGACGTCCTTTGGCTGATAATGATGATGATAATACTTAAATAATATTAAAACAAGCGTTGTCTATTACAAAACTTGTCTTCGGACTGTTGGCTCGAACTAATTTCGCGGTACGTTTGTGTCACCCAAAGGTTGAAACAGTACAATTTTGTTTAGATTGGATTTAAGTTGCTGGTCTAATGGGGCGGGTTAGCGATGACATTTTGATCGTTTTGGAGTATTTTATTATGAGTACTCCGCTTTTCGGAACAGGCCTTTGTTTTACAGACAGGCTATACATATTTAGAATAAGCTAGTACCTATATTAATCGTCTGAGACCCCAATGATTTTTCATAATTGAAAAAGAAAAACTTACTATTCATTTAGAAAAGAACATGGATGTTTTGTAAGTAGATACTAACTTATGATATTTAGGGTTCCGTAGCCGAATGGCAAAAAACGGAACCCTTATAGTTTCGCCAAGTCTGTCTGTCTGTCTGTCCGTCCGTATGTCGCAGCCACTTTATTCTGTAACTTTAAGCATCAAACTGATGACATTTGGTAGGAAGATATGTTAACCGCTTTACGATTCTTATACACGAAATAAAAAATAATGATATTTAAGGGTGGGTTCCCATACTTGAAACTAAAACCAAAAAAATTTTTTTGTCAAACCTATGCATATGGGGTGTCTATGGATAGGTCTTAAAAAATGACAAAGAGGTTCCGAAAACCATTTTATTTTAAAGTCTAACGTTTCACAGCTAAACGCTTCCAAAGTGGTTGAATGGGCATCCCCTCCCTATCTAACTTCTAAACTAAGCAAGTGTAAATTTTGGAAAAAATATATAATGTAGATCTTAACAAATACTTTCAACGAAAATTGGTTCGGTCGAGGTCGAACAATTAGTTTTTGAGATATAGCACATTTCAACAACTGCAAACATAACTTTGTTCTTCATACAGACACTATGAAAAACAAAGTAATATTTGCAGTCAACAAAATATTGGCGTATTTTACTAAGTGGAAGTAAGTGGATTCCCTTATTCAATCAAAGTTGGCACGGAACCCTCAGTGCGCGAGTCCATCTCGCACTTGGCCGGTTTTTTTTCTTTAAAACTACTGAACCGATTTGTATGAAACTAACAGAGTAAAGTGTTAGTTTCAATAAAAATCGGTCCAGTAGTTTTTGAGATACGGAATATGGATATAACTAAAAATCATGTTATTTTTTTGCAAAATTAAAAGCTCAAAATATCAAATTTGTTTAAGAGAGACAAATACATCTGGAGTCGGTGCATGATGTGCGTAGATTATTGATGAACGTAAGCTTGACATCATGTTATAATGATAAGGGCAAATTTGTTCTTTTGAACTTTTAGTTTTTTGGTTTTTTAAGGTGTTTTTTTTTTGGTAAGTACGGTCTGTTTCTGCCACCTAACCACTTGCACGATGTCAATCGCTTGCACACACAACACAAAAATGGAAGTCAATTCAAGCAAGCATGGTGCAAGCGATTTTGGTTCTATAGTTGGTTAGGCGGCGGTGCCCTGGATAGTACTTTCTCGCCCAGGCCGGCGCAGCGTAAGTGATACTATTTTGAGCTACGAGTTTTTAAGAGCATTCCCTTGAAGTTATTATTTAACAGTAAAACGATTACATTTGAAAACTTTATAAAAAGAATCATTTTAGCAGTTAACAGTTTTACACAGAACATAAAAGAAAATAAAACATTACGTAAAATCAGAAAATCTCCTGGGGATATTTGGCTGCACTCTACCTGGCAACCGCATTTTCGAATATGACAGCGTTAGTTCAGGTCATTTAAGTCCTCGAACTGTACCGCGAGACATCAAGACGCTCAGTGAGTTAGTGACTTAGGTTTCGCGCTGTGCATTAATTTTTATTCTCATGACAACTTTGTAATGGTATGTCCGATTTGAATAATTCAAAAAGTTTATAAGCCTTGAATACGTCATAATTTATTTGGGTAAGGATTAAAACCGTTGTACGAAATATGTGGCTTACTTTGAACCGGCGCTAATATTCCATTGTTTCACTTAAAAAAGGTTATTTCTTAAGTATTTTCTATCTTATTTAGATTTCACCTATAACTATGCTCTATTGTCAATATTTTAGGCAGCGTTCGCGTTATAAAGATTTGCGATACGCGCCTTAGACTAGCATTACTAGACACTTCTTAGTAAATATTTATATTAAATACTAAATAAATACAAAGCCATCATTTCTTATTGATTTCATCCCTCTCACAAACCCCATTTTACGAAATCCGAGAAAAAGCGATCCCTTCATTAATTTTGTTTACCAATTTTCTCCAGGTCACATTAAGGACCCAAAAGGGTCAACCTCGGAGTGACCTAATACTGCCCATGGGTCCATTATCACCTTGTAAACATCCTGTATATGTTGCTACCCAAACTCAAGATGCTATCAAGTTTTGTGCCACCTTATCTTTGTGTGTGACGATAGACAGTAGGCCAAAGTAAGGACTTTGTTGAAAATTAGCTTGTGACAATACAAGTAAGTTACTTTGAATGAGAATTAGTTATGAAATTATCAGACTGGTAAGACGACGAAGATGGCATGCCGACGAACAATGTGATGACTGTTATTGATTTATCAGTGTCAACAACTATGCTACAACGAATATCTTGTGTCAACGTGAAGAAAATTCGTTTTTGGAACGGGAAAATTTTCATCTTGTCATGAAGTTTCCGTGTACGTTTCAATAGACATGGAAATATATCATTATGTCTTTTTTATGTACTAAGAGTATAATTGCGTAATAGACCCCGAGAAATCTCTTAGCATCATTTTTTACCACCAATAAACTCTTTCGACAGCACGTCCAAAAACTAAAAACAAAATAATGAAAATAAAACAAATAATTTCTTCCATCTATATCCGTAAGAATCATAGCCCCTTCCCCTAGTTAGAAAACGATAAAGCAACAAGGCTTACAGGCAATGCGACTCGCGCTTGGCATACACGCGGTAGTAGGTGTGGTGGGTTTAAATGTAATGTGCCTGTTTAAATGCATTGAAGTGTGACGTCAGAGGACATTTTCGCAGCCACCGCGGCTAATCCGATGGCATAAAGCACGCAGTTTCAGAAATGCCTTTCAATACCTTGTGAATGTCCCGCTGATAAGAAATAAGCGCTTCTTATCAACATTTAGAATGCGCACAGGAATATTTTGCTTGCGTGTTCCTATAGATGAAAACCCGAAATTATTCCTTGTCAGAATTGAGTCGCAAGGACAAAAATAAAATATCTTTTCAGTTTATAAATATTCATAGGTATGCGCCAGACAGAAAAAATTGTTGGTTTCAAGCGTAAGGAACTTTTGTTAACGGGGTGTGGTGTTTTCTGTAAACTTAATTACTTTTGGATTGTAAAAATATTTTCATTGATATTCAATTTGCAGTATATATTCATAAATTATGTAGAAATAAAACTGGGATGGGGAACTCGTCTTATCGGTATTGCACTCTTTATTTATAAATTGAGACAACCAACGATATAATACAGGATAACCTATCTAAGTACTCTGAAATCAGCATAAAAACTCGATCCTCCTCACACTTACAAACATAAAAGACCAAATTTCCAAAACCTTCAGCATTCCACATTCAAATACAATTCATGTGTTCTTCTCCTTTCTCACTCTCTCTTTCTTCTGTCATCTCATACTTCTTATGATCCGGTCTCAACGCAATTGTACCCATTTATGCTGCTAGCGTCACTACGTCTACTTTGGTTGCTATAGAAACGCAATAAGAGACTTTGTCAAATTATCTTCTTTGTCAAATAATCTTGTTCTTTAAAATTAATTTACCAAATATACAACATGACTTTTTCAAGGAAAAGGACTTTAATTCTAGAAGAAATATTGATTCCTTTCTTCTAAAAGAAAATTACTTTAATACCAGAAGAAACAGCTTTGTCTGTTATATCCAAAATACTTTGTGATGAGTCTACTGACTTTTACATCAATAGGGTTGCGGTAAGTGTTTACTAAAACAGGAAGGAGTTTTCACTTCATTAGGCTTAATGGTCTTAATATTCAACTAAGTGACGACGTTTAGAAATCTCGATATGTTGACTGAAGTAATTGATAGTTAATGTGTCATTTAGGTCGTATTTCACGATCATGGCTTCATTTGACTCGGGGTCAAATTAAAAATTTTCGGTTGATATTTTCATAAATGTGGACAGACAGATATTGACTTGATAACTTTTTAGCCCCATAATAAGATGTTATTAAACTCTGGATTATGCACGTGTGTCCAGATCACCTTGGAAAACGACACAACAATGTTATATTGTTTTAAGGTTGAAGCAAATCTACCCACCCGGCACGGGAACAGCACCAACCAGGCGTCAACCATACGGAAGCACGTTACGTAAAGGGAACAGCAACGCCTCGGATAGGATCGGCACCGGATAGCGAACGCCTCGCCTCGGATCGTCTTTGCTACAACTTATGACAGTTCTTCTTGTGAATGGCTGCCCGTTTGACAAGGTGGACGGATAGTCGTCAACCCGCGGGCGATGCGCCGTAAGCGCGTTACATCGCATGCGCCGCTGGTCGAGAGTGAGTCCCGAGTTGGTCTCGATCCGAGGTGGTGACGCTACGAAGTTGATAGATGTGCGTTGAAGTATGGATTTTCATACAAAGAATACTGAACGCCTCGAGTTGATACGGTGCTGTCACCGTGACGGGCTGATAAGTGGGCTTCGACCTTTTAACTTTCATAGTCACTAGTAATAGGCCCAATTTCCTTGTCGATAGTGATGTTAAAATATCGTGACGAGCAGTTGAATATTTAGAATTTTTATGCTTTGAAGAAAAATACCTTAACCACATGTCAGCATGGCTACTTTAATGACCAGTAAAGGTATTTATTCCTCACACTCACACAATTGTAAATAATCAACCGCTGGTAACGAAATTATACTAATACTTTGACGAGGAAATCGGGCCTTAGTATAGTTTATAACGGGATTGTTACAATGTAAACATCATGTGAAGAACTACCGTTGTCATCCATTGTTAACAGCCAAAGGACATAAGTACCATGGTTTGCTACACCCGATCGCAAGCGATCTGCATCCAGCGCTATCCTGCAATATTTACGAGGTAATCTGTCCATTTTGTTAGTGGACGTCCTACGCCCCTCCACAGCCCCTGCGTACTACCACTGTGATTGCAAAGACAAATCGCTAACTATACAATTACGGTCTGTTTCACTATATCCTAATAAATTCTGATTGGCGTTATCTGTTACCTACTGACAATCCATATATTAATTATTTGTTGGAAAGTGATTATTTATCGATGGTGAAACAAGCCTTAATATTATTAAGACATGCTATTCCTTTTCACCCTATAAAATCGTAGTAACTTAGAACACAGTACTATTTTCCTTCTGTTGTAGTTCACTTTAAGTTAGGCACCTTAAAAATATTTTTGTTTTAACGTATTACAGTGAAAACTTACGATTGTGGTAAAGACGAGGTATCTGCGGGCGAAGTCTGAAGCAACATTTTTGATATTTCGCGTAGACAATTTAAAATGATTTTCTCCTGCATTTAATATCCTTTAAACTCACGTAGCTTTATAGATATATCCTGCGTAAATTTTAGAAAATATTATATTTTTAAGCCTTAATCAGAAATTCTTCTCAACTAATAAATAAACGAAAACACTAATTTTGTTTTAGCGTTTTTCAAGCGCCACCTAGTTTTATAGGGAACTATGTCGAGACTTCCGTACCTGAAGAGCCATCAATTAAAACCATTGATTGATACTCAACAGCGAGCTCTAGTTATATGTTCCACCAGTGATTTAATTAGTCAGTTTTAATGACATTCATCATTACTAATAAGCACACACATTCTGACAACCATTTTTTCATTCATAGGGCATGTATCAGACAAGAACATCATGTGTATAAAAAAATTGTTCTTTCTATTTTTAATATCACATTCTCTTTTTTACGTGTCTTTGTCTCAAAAAACAAATAATAAACAAAATGACAATGAAGATTGGCTTCCTCCTGCTCTTCCAAAAGAGAATGAAAATGACGCTGAAGTAACTTTAGGTATGTTTTTTTGGATTTTTACCGACTTAAAAAAAGGAAGTAATCAATTCAATGTGCATGTATGTGATATCTTTGGAGTTTTATAATATTTGAGTATGTTGATCTAGTAAAGGTTCCAAACACGTGTGCTAAATTTTGTAAGTGTTGGTATGTTTGTATATTTGTATGTTTGTCGACGTATTTCACGAAAACGAGAAGTCGTAGCCGATTGTGATCGTGATTCTCTTTTTAGTTCAATCAGGTATATTTCAAGTTAGGGTACAGAGTTACTTTCATATAAATCGGTCTAGTAGTTTTTAAATATGGGTTATAAAAAGAATAACCAAAAATAATGAAATAAAGAAATAATTTAAAAATTTCACTGACTTTGTAAAACTTAATAAAAAGCTGAAAATAATGCATTTGCCTTCTTTTTCAGAGAAACTAATTCTTTTGGAGTCGGTTCTTCATATTAAGCTTACTTACACCAACAGTCTACGCACATCAGGCATCGACTCCAAAAGGTTTTTTTTCTTGAATAGAAGACAAATTCCTTATTTAAAGATTTTTATTCAGTTTTTTGAAGTCAGCTTATTTTTTTTTAATAAAAAAAAACCGACGAACGATAAGATACTTTTTGATTATGAACAATTTAATTTGCTTTCTTTTATCAGCTTGCTGGAAACTATGTACGTATGTTAATTTACTAGTGGTTTACTAGAGCCAAGACAAATCTAAAAAGCAATAAATCATCAAAATCGGTTTATCCGATCTCGAGTTATAAGTCGTGTAACTATCACGACTTACATTTATGTATATACAAGTTTTTTTTACATTTTAAACATCGTGCTGGAGGAATCAACAAATGATTCTAGGTGTAGATAAATAAACATTTTAATAAAAACCTTTTTTCCATGTTTCCCATCGCTGTGCTGCCTATGGAAACCACCTACACGAATTAAAATGCAGCCGTCATGGGGGGTATATTATTTATTTATTTATTGTACCATGATTGACGACTTGTGTAGAGTAGAGGCTAAATAAACTTACTGGTTTGCATGGCATCCGCCTCTCCGAGGTTGCGGGTTCGATTCTCGGTCCCGGCTAGGTGTCCAGTGCTGCATGATGACACTGTCCACATCCAACCTCACCGAAAAACTCTGCAGGAGAGTATTGGAGCTGCCACGTACCCTGTGGATCAAGGACTTTATGCTGAAAGAAAGAAAGAAAGAAAGGCTGTTTCGCACAATAGCCGCAAAACTATCAGCACTTGCTTTCGCCAGTATCCTCGAACTACAATAGCATAGCAGCCCCATCAGCATCCTGAATGCATCTTTGTATTGACTGCCCAGGGCTCTGTACGCTGTTCGGGTATATTTTGTCCACAGACTGCACGGCTTTGAAAAGTGTAACTTTATCCTGTTTAGTACAACGCAAAACCTGCGAGCAAATAATGTTAGCCCAACACACAACGCCCTGTACCGTTACCATGAGTTTACGACGGCTTTCCTCGCTAGCGACCACGTAAAAAAGTCTATGGAGAATTGCACAGCGCTTCTAGCGGTCACTGACAGAACTAAATTTTTAACCAACTTCAAAAAAGGAGGAGGTTATCAATTCGACTGTATGTTTTTTTTTGTATGTTTGTTACCTCATATCTCAGTCGTTTGTCGACCGAATCAAAAAATTTTTTCGCCTACTTAGAGGGTGTACCTTCTAGTTAGTCCCATATTCCATAGGCACGTATAGTTCTTCTCTTTTCGTGTTGTTACGTCTGAAATCTTGTGGGGCTGAGCTGATGGTGGAACTCCTTAACGCTTAGAAGTTAGCTTCTTACAAAAATAGAATCATAAGGTGCAACCCCCCCCCCCCCTTTTATGTAATCACTAAAAATGAAGAAATAAAATAAACTTTTAAAAAAAGTAAAAACAGACTTCAAAACAAAATGCACTAAAAAGTTCACTTTGACCATCAAGCATCAACTATCACAGCACCGACTCCAAAAAGAAATTGTTTGCCTAAAACGGATACCTTTCCTTTCAATGGTGAAGAGTTTATTTAAGACTTCTTGCGTGCATTTTGTTTTGAAGTCGGTTTTTACTTTTTTTAAAAGTTTATTTTTTCCATACAAAAAGTGACGTCGTCGCTATCGAGTAAAACCGTAGTCGCTAGCGAATAAACTCATGGTACTGCATATGATTACCGAATAACAGTAAAAAAAAAGCCTGTATTTACTTGTTGCAATATAAACTTTCGTTTGCAGAACTGACTACAGCACAATCATTGGATGCTGAGCACAAAATCCAAGAATCAGATTTTGATGACGCTCTCAGGCACGAAGCTGGCGATTACTCCACTGTTTCATACGATTATTTCAACAATCAGTTCTTAGGCTGGTACAACAAAGGACCATCTTACGTGTGTTATGATGACCATATCAAATGTATCCTGGCACAGTAGGTATTTTATTTATTTCTTGCGTTTCAAATACATTCTATCCCCCTTTTTACCCAACTACGTCAAAGCAAAAAGGGTGGCAATCATTTTGACCGGAATGTATGTATGTTCATCTGTACCCTCATTTCTCTGTCTACTCATCATAATTTAATAAATAAGGGATCGTTGGAAACGCCTTAATTATCCACCGGTTTTAGGCTTTGTGACGCAGTAAACAGAGTAGCGTAATCTGGTATTTCTATGGCTAACCACATAATACGGCATATTTGCCATAAAATAATACACATCTACCGTTACCATGAGTTTGCAACGGTTTAACTCGCTAGCAAAGACGTAAAAAAAGTCTATTGAAAATTGCATAGCGCCTCTAACGGTCACTGACAGAGCTAAAATTTTCCATACAAAAAGTTACGTCGTCACTAGCGAGTAAAGCCGTCGCCGATATCGAGTAAAGTCATGGTAGCGGTACTACCTACTTTACCATATTTTCTAATGCCTATTCAATTTTTTAAAGAATTCCCAGGAAATCTATAATACAATACTTAAAATAAATTTCTGATCGATGTTCGGAATTCTACTATTGGGAGCGTGCTGAGTATATATTGGGAGTATAGAAAACGACCACAGCGCATACTGTGACAGAAATGTGCAACTAAATGGGTTGAGTGAAACATGACCGCGTTTTTCTTATTTTGAAAATGTGGTATTATTGTTGTGTTAACACCAATGTACTCCTTATAGCAAAGTTTGGCGCTGGAATAGTAGATTGTATACAAGGGGAGAAAGTGACCCATTTCACTTGAGATGTTGTTGTTGCTAATAATAAGAGAGTGAATTAAGTGCTTTCACCCGAGTTAAACATACTATAAATCATTTCGACTGTGAGGAAAAAGAAATTATATTTTGATGATATAAGGTTTTATGTAGGTAGTGCGGCAAAAGATAAAACCTCAAGATTTTACAAAATATGTCAGTTACTTACTGTCGATTAACACACGATTAGTAATGGTGTGGAAACAAACTGTTTTTTTTTATAATTTAAAACGTGGACGATATCAAATAATTAAAATCCGTGTTTGAAATATTGATCGAATTTCGCCGAAGATCTAAAGATCGCCTCCGTGTGCTTTACTATTTTAAAAACTAACTCAATAATAAAAAGGGACAACCTCCGAATATTTTAATTGTAGATTTTTTACGTGTTAATCAGCGATCATAAAAAACATGTTTTTTAATGTTTAACTTAGTAAAAAAAAATATGAAAAGCTATTTTATTGTAATAATGTGTTGTAACTCAATTATCTTTAACTCCATATCTGATCGTAGCAATTAAAACTAAACTACTTTCACTCGACTATCTTCACATGAAAGTTCAATTTTCCGAACAGGAGGGATGAAAATAATTACCTGCCTAAATTCAATTTCCTTCCCTTAAGTGCAGTTTCCTCATCAAAATTATTTTGTAATGACCATAAATAAAGCTTATGGGTAACCAACCTAGGCAATATTTATATTTAATATTTTATTTGACCGGATCACTCGCCACTGTGATGTCCATAAGATAACGAATGAGACACTGTTCAGATACCAGAGACACCACATCACACCTAGGGCTTTATTTTACCAGCACACGTACAGCACGCTATAATAGCAGCGTAGCGACTGACTGGTTGCGTTGCCTGCCGTGGTGTCCTGATGAAATATAGCCTTAAAATTAGCGGTAGTGAACTTAAGGGAAAGCTACTTCTCCCACTGCGTTGATAAGATAACATTGTTACAAAAGGATATTGACCATAGCCGGGCCCAGATTGCGTCTTTGTAGTTTATAATTCATAAATCTTGTTTGAATTACAATTGTTCTTGTATTTTAAGGGTAACTAAATTAGTAAGTATTGAATTACTTTATAAAATATAACAATTACCTTCTGAATGTATCAAAATGAATGTAGGTGAGGTGCATTAACTCTGCAATCACAAAACAAACCTCAAAATGCCTAATCTGCAATTGAATTCCTAAACCCTTGATTATTTAACAAAATTATTTTTTGTGTATATTCTTTCAAATATTTATATATTCTATCCGAACATTTTGTAAGACGCATGCTGACGCAAAGTTGGCCGAGTTACTATAGAGTTTTGGTCAATGTCCTTTATCTATAAGTCTATATATTGTAATATTACGCAACAAAAGAGTTTTTTTAACGCGAGAAGCTACTACTAGTACAATTCGAAAAATCATGTTTTGATACATAGGTTATTTTTAGCCATAGCCAATAAAACATTGCGTTTCTAACAAACACTTGTAAGTTACATTTTGACAGCTGCTCCTAAAATTGCATTAAAAAGATTATTGCCGTGCACGTTCCCAATTCCTAGAATTCCATATTTTCTATATTTCCTGTGGTATCTATACCTACTTGATTTTATCCATAGCGGTCAAGTGGTTTAAAAGTGAATAGGCATCTTTTAGTTTATGGTATCATTTTCCAGAACGATACATCGACCTATATGTGCCATCCACAAAGTTGATCTAATCAAATCCTACAAGAGTTTACCATCGATATGTGATATGCACTGGTATAACTGTCGTCGAGGATACAGTAAGTATTTATTTTGATATCTTAGCTTATTTTTTTTATAAAGTTTTCTTTCATATAGTAACGATTCACTCGCGTCAAGATGGCGTGTGAAATCATTCATGTCATTGTTTAAAGACTAATTTTCGTATTAAAGTCAGGTTAAGTATACACAGGAGGCAATTGAAAAATATTCGAGTTAATTTTAAAATCACTTTCGAGCGAAAAACACACACCATACTCAAGCGAGTAATTAAAAAGACGGCCAAGTGCTAATCGGACTCGCTCACTGAGAGCTTCGTGCCAATTTTTAATGATTTAGAGAAATCCACTTACTTCAAATTAGCTAAAATACCACAATATTTTGTTGACAGCATATATGACATTGTTTTTCATACTGTTTGCATGAGGAATACAGTTATGTTTACGGTTGTTGAAAATGTGCTATATCTCAAAAACTATTAGTTCGATCCCGTCCAAACTAATTTTCGTTGAAAGTATTTGTTAAGATCTACACTACATGTTTTCCAAATGTATACTTGCTCTTATCTATATACACCTATATACCTACTCTTATCTATATATACCTATCTTTTTTTAAATTTACACTCGCTCTGTTTCGAAGTTAGAGGAGGAGGAGGGGGGGGGGACGCCCATTTTACCACTTTGGAAGCATCTATCTCTCAAACGTTAGACTTTAAGAGAAAATGGTTTTAAGAACCTCAATGTCATTTAAGAAGACCAATCCATCCACCCACCCCACACGCATAGGTTAGAATGAATTAATAATAATCGGTTTAAGTCTCCCTTAAATATATATTTTTTTGTATAAGAATCGTAAAGCGGTTAACAGGATACATCTTCCTACCAAATTTCAACTGTGCGATGCTTATAGTTACAAAATAAAGTAGCTATGACACAGACAGACTTGACGAAACTATAAGGGTTCCGTTTTTTGCCATTCGGCTACGGAACCCCAAAAATAGGAGCCCAGGGTTATTTACTGTTGTGTTATATTTTTTTCAGAATACTTTTACGTTCTGAAACACGGTGCTTGCGGATTCTATAGAGAAAACCGAGTAGGGAATCACTTTTATTTATATGATCTAGGAAAATAAATAATGACTCATTTGATACTGTTGCAAAGAATTCAACATAAATATAACCTGTGTAACTTAAATGATATGTGTTTGAATTTATATTTTGTATAAGTTTATTTTATTATTTCTCAAGAATACCCAATAAACAATAAAAAATATTTTTGTCTTCATCACTATCATTATCAGCCAAAGGACATTCCCTGCTAAAGACCTCCCCCGCGGTTTGCCACAGCGACCGATCACAAGCGGTCTTTATCTTGTTTGGCTTTGCGATCTTTACTAGGTCGTATATTCATCTTATCGGTCGACGTCTCACGCCACGAATCTATGGTCTAAGGGTCTCCAATCTAGAACTTTTCTGCGCTAACGACCATCAGTTCTTCGCGCTATGTGCCTTGCCCTTTGCTACTTGAGCTTACTGGTTCTCTGGGCTCAAATCCTTCCTCTTCCAGGAGCTAGAAAGGCGTCTTCTAATGCTGCTGTAAACAATTTCGGAGCTATAACGTCTTACAACTCTTGGCAGTGGAATCGCCCTCGTATTCTGTTCCTGTATGTGCTCTGACCGACGCGGTGGCGTCGTAATACAGACATTGTAACAGATCTGTAAACCTATAGTAAGTAGTAGTAGAATAAAATGCCTTCTCGCCCAAAAATGCAAAGCAAAGATGCACATTATACTCCTCGGACTTATGTGTGCGTAAGCGTTTGGATGTGTTCTATGGTACTGTACTGCCTTTCCGGAATCCGGCTTTTGCGGGAGGCTGGAAGTCATCAAATCTACGTGTGAGACGATTCGTGATGACCCTTGAAAACGCTTGTAGGCATGGCTCAGGAATGAAATGAGTCTATAGTTCTTCTATTGAAGAAGGTTTGTCTTATTAGGTTTTGTCTCCTTATTAAAATTACAACACCACAACACTCTTGTTACATGCCTTATGCGTTATGACCTCTAGCAGCACGGCAGCATTTTGTTTTAATTAGCACTTGTAAGTAGTTTTAAATTATTTAATCTTTACGTATTGCAGACAACAAGACAAACAAGATTCCAAAATCTCTTTTAAAATTTATGATTCAGTCGAGTTTAAATAACAGCCCAGAGGAATCAATGGAAAGTTTGAACATATTTTATTTATTTCTTAAAGAGAATCCCACAGGGAGTTATTTATTTTCAATTTTTAGAAAATTTAAGATTAATAGTTGCATTTTAAACAAAACAAATAGGTCGTTCTGATTTCTACACTGGAACTACTAAATTCGACGCAGGTTTAGACAAACCCGGGAGTGCTGACACACCATTGGAACATTTTTGCATTTTTTTTTCAGCAACTCAAATTTGAAAAATCCGTCTTGTAAGAGGCTCTGTTAGACACAGGTCTAATATTAAATGAACATATTAATTGTAAACAGAGGCCTTTTGCACTAAAACAGTCAAGCATGGAGCTAACGATGTGCTCGATTAGCAATAGTTAATTTATATTCTATTGTCAAATTCGTACAAAGTATTTTTAACTTAAATCAGAATCACTAGTTGTAACTAAACCACAAGATAAGAGAACAATGAAGACACCTTCATAGAAAAGTCACTTGCTGCAACAATCTTTTTTTGTACATAGCCAGAGCTGTGCAAGGACACGATCTCATCAGTAAGTAAGTGATGATAAGGCGTAGCTTGGATTATGGTATGTCACAGTAACAGCCTTTTTACTCTCATTTTTACAAACTTCAAATCCTTATAGCTGGTTCACGGCCAACGTTTTTGAAACTTTCCAACCGCATGTCTCTACTCAATTTAAATTTAAAAGGTTACTTTTCGGTTTCTTCGGTAGATAGTGTGTGTAAGCGATTCTTGACGACATTGTTGCCAGATAAACATCCTGTTATGAAAGTCAGATATAATTGGAAGAAATGTCAACTTTCTACGTGATTGACGCTTTGTGCTCTACAATAGAGATGGAATTGAGTAACAGGATTTGATTTACAAGAACTGAAGCTTCTAGACTGTCGATAGAGCATTGATGAATTTAAAATAGGTAGTTCAAGAGTTGCTTTCGTGAAGGTATCATTTATTTATGCATACTTTATTGCACTTCAAATTCATTAAGATGAAATAAGAAACCAAAAATTTGCGCACGGGCGGGACTTGAACCAGCAACCTCTTGGCTAACCGGGCTAAACGCTCTACCAAGTGAGCTATTTTTGGTTTCTTATTTCATCTTTTTGAATATAAAATATGACACTGTGAGTGTTAAAAACATTCTAAAACATTGGGTAGCGAAGCGTCATCAATTTCCAAGTTGAATTTATTCTGTAAAGAATAACTGCTTGGGCCCACTGTTTCATTAACAGACGGCTAGATGGCGTTAAGCGTCACGCAATGACGTATCCATAAGAGACCACAAATTTCGCAAGGTCGGACTGATAGCACGGTAATTCAATTGGTAGAGCGTTTGGCCCGGTCAGCCGAGAGGTTGCTGGTTCAAGTCCCGCCCGTGCGCAAATTTTTGGTTTCTTATTTCATCTTTATGAATATAAAATATGACACTGTGACTGTTAAAAACATTCTAAACTATTAGATAGCGAAGCGTTATCAATTTCCAAGTTGAATTTATTCTGTAAAGAATAACTGCTTGGGCCCACTGTTTCATAAACAGACGGCTAGATGGCGCTAAGCGTCACGCAATGACATAATAATAATAATAATAATAAATATCCTTTAGACATTCCCACACATCGCCATCTAGCCCCAAAGTAAGCTACTCAAAGCTTGTGTTATGGGTGCCAGACAACGGATATAATACTTAAATACTTTTTTTTTTTTGTAAATACATACATGATATACATAGAAAACACCCAGACCAATACAAACAGACATGTTCATGCACACAAATGTTTGTATTGTGCGGGGATCGAACCCGCACCCGCTGCGTAGTAGGCGATTTCTCGACCACTACACCAGACGGGTCGTCCAATGACATATCCATAAGAGACCACAAATTTCGCAAGGTCGGACTAACAG
The DNA here is from genome assembly GCA_963924145.1 of Pyrausta purpuralis. Lineage (NCBI taxonomy): Eukaryota > Metazoa > Arthropoda > Insecta > Lepidoptera > Crambidae > Pyrausta > Pyrausta purpuralis. The sequence continues at coordinate 15,839,545 of OZ001660.1, forward strand.
CACGGTAGCTCAATTGGTAGAGCGTTTGGCCCGGTCAGTCAAGAGGTTGCTGGTTCAAGTCCCGCCCATGCGCAAATTTTTGGTTTCTTATTTCATCTTTATGAATAAAAAATATGACACTGTGAGTGTTAAAAACATTCTAAACGCACTTCAAATTGTTTAATTGGTGGACTTAGCACCGCTTCCAATTTGGAATGCAGTTCTTATTAGATACAGGTAACTAATTAATAGGTACATTCCCAACAAAGCAAAGCTTCAATATCATTCAGTCATCATTTTCACTGAGAAATATGCTGCAATAATAGTAAATTAACAGCAAAAAAGTAGGTAAAGAATATGTGTACAAGTTTTGTGCCTATAAGTAATGGCGCTGTAATGAAACAAGACTTGAGTTTGATAAAATAAACATACTCTCACGACGCACACAAGTTATATTGGAAAACTTTGAGGCCTAGAACATGGCTGGTAGCTCAGTGAACTAGTTAGATGTTTCCAGGAAGTCTACACAAACATGTCCTTGTTCTTTAAGATCTTACAGAGAAAATAGTTTGCCGTTGATATGCCAATGACGGGCTAAAGGTTGAAGCAAATCTATTTACCCGGCACGGGAACAGCAACAACCAGGCGTCAACCATATGGAAGCACGTTACGTTAAGGGAACAGCAACGCCTCGGATGAGATCGGCACCAGATAGCGATCGCCTCGCCTCCGATCGTGTTTGCTGCAACTTATGACAGTTCTTCTTGTGTATGACAGCCCGTTTGACAGGGTAGACGCATAGTCGTCAACCAGCGAGTGTCGTTTCGTAAGCGCGTTACAACGCATGCGCCGCTGGTCGAGAGCGGGTCTCAAGTTGATCTCGATCCGAAGAGGTGACGTTACGAAGTTGATGTGCGCTGAAGTATGGAATTTCATGCAAAGAATACTGAACGCGTCGAGTTCATACGGTGCTGTCACCGTGACGGGTTGATAAGTGGGCTTCGATTTTAAGTCATGGTCATGTCTATGGCATCAGCTGCCGATAATAATAACTAGCATGTAAATAGTGTGTCGACAGCTAGCCACCAGCAGCTAGCAGGCTAATAACAGCGGTAAGATCACACTCGTAAAAATCTTTGTATTCCTAACAAGTAAGAAAATCGTTTAAGATTTTTTACGTGTGTAATCAAATACCATTGGTATTTTTATTTTTTGAGTGTAATAGATCAACGGTTTGACGACGCTTCGTCGTCGCCTCACTGACACCGATTCAATACACCGTTAATTAGTTATTAAATTGTCTGAAGTGTGTTTATTCATTTATCGTCAAAAATGGCTGCAAGGTATCAAATTGCGTTTGCAATCTTTAATCCTTGCGTGGACAATGATGCTTTGTTCCCGTATTCACAGACGGAACAATATACCGTACGTTGCAATGTTCAATTTTTATCTGCAAATGCATTCAATCATCCTGTATTGTATACCTCTAGAGAGATGCGGAATAGTGCTGTGTCGAGGGTGTATCAAGCGGTACCGTTACCACGAGTTTACTCGCTAGCGATGACGGTTTTACTCGCTAGCGACGACGTAACTTTTTATATGGAATATTTTAGTTCTGTCAATGACCGCTAGAGGCACTGTGCAATTTTCCATAGACTTTTTTTACGTCGTCACTAGCGAACAAATACGTCGTAAACTCATAGTAACGGTACTGTACCTACTACCTGCTCTAAGCGACGACAGTATCCGTAGGATTGCCTTCTGCTTAATTTTTTGTGTAAGTAATCTTTTTCTTTTAAGAGCAACCTTTTCAAGTTGTAAAAAAAGTACGAGCCAAAAACAAGAGGACCGTATCGAGATAAGTAAAAAGTTTCTTTTTAATTATTAAAAAAAAACCTTTATTCTAGACTCAACCACACCCTTATCATTTTTAAACTTGTATATGAAAGAAAAAGATAAGATATAAGATAAAATGTCCACGGATCCCTAAAATTCTTTACAAGTTAGTCGAGTCTAGCATATAGGAAGAATAAATTAACAAAAATAAATTGTATAAAATTTTAAATATTTCTCTTGTATTTTAAACTCGATTATCTGACAGTCACTTCTTTGAATTTGGCTCGTACTTTTTTACATCTTGAATACGGGGCGGGATTTGAACCAGCAACATTCTGGCTAAACGTGCCAAACTCTCTTCCATTTCAGCTACCGTGTGTCTAGCTAAAGAGTTTGTTTGTTTGTTTGTTTGAACGCGCTAATCTCAGAAACTACTGGCCCGATTTGAAAAATTATTTTTATGTTGGATAGTCCATTTATCGAGGAAGGCTTTAAGCTATATAACATAAAGATACGACTCACAAGACCACAGCAGCAATGAAAAATGTTGCGAAAACGGGAGAAAGATATTCCTTTTGAGAGCTTCCGCTGCGTACGCTGCGGAAACCGCTAAAGGTACACAAAAACCATGTATGACAGGATTGTTCAGCATTAAGAGTTCTATAATAAAGTCCGCGACAGCATAAGTCTATCTTTTATGGTTGACTTACTACAACCTTTTTTATGTTAATAAATTTGAAAAAAAATAATGCATCATTTTTAGAGGTGTATTATACACACAGGTATTTATGTTTATCAAAATAAATAGATTCATTATCACGAGCATTTCATTTAGAACAAAGTTGCCCTTTATATCATTTGATTCCAATAAATGTCTTAGGAGCTATCACAGTTTTAACATAACTCCGCACCAAAATAATGTTCGCAGCTCAAGTACAACGTGCGCTTGCGCTAATCTATACTAATATTATAAAGCTGAAGAGTTTGTTTGTTTGTTTGTTTGAACGCGCTAATCTCAAAAACTACTGGCCCGATTTGAAAAATTATTTTTACGTTGGATAGTCCATTTATCGAGGAAGGCTTTAGGCTATATAACATAAAGATACGACTCATAAGACCACAGCAGCAAAGAAAAATGTTGCGAAAACGGGAGAAAGATATTCCTTTTGAAGGCTTCCGCTGCGTACGCTGCGGAAACCGCTTAAGTTACACAAAAATCATGTATGACAAGATTGTTCAGCATTAAGAGTTCTATAATAAAGTCCGCGACAGCATATGTCTATCTTTTATGGTTGACTTACTACAACCTTTTTTATGTTAGTAAATTTGTAAAAAATATCGCATTATTTTTAGAGGTGTATTATACACACAGGTATTTATTCTTATCATAATAAATACATTCATCATCACGAGCATTTCATTTAGAACAAAGTAGCCCCTTATATCATTTGATTTCAATTAATATCTTAGGAGCTATCACAGTTTTAACATAACTCCACACCAAATAATGTTCGCAGCTTTAGTACATCGTGCGCTTGCGCTAATATATTATAAAGCTGAAGAGTTTGTTTGTTTGAAAGCGCTTATCTCAGGAACTGCTGGACCGATTTGAAAAAATATTTCTGTGTCGGATAGCTTATTTATCGAGAAAGGCTTTAAGATATAAAACATCACGCTGCGACGGGAGGGGAGGGAGCAAACTCAAAACGCGCGGACGAAGTCGCGGGGGACCGCTAGTATTTTACATATATTTTTACACGTTTCTATTACAAGGGCAATTAACTGTATCAATTAGAGGTATGTGATTAATATTATCGCATAAAGTATATATTTGCTATTGTAAATAAACATATTATCTATACTAATATTATAAAGCTGAAGAGTTTGTTTGTTTGTTTGAACGCGCTAATCTCAAAAACTACTGGCCCGATTTGAAAAAATATTTTTACGTTGGATAGTCCATTTATCGAGAAGGGCTTTAGGCTATATAACATAAAGATACGACTCATAAGACCACAGCAGCAAAGAAAAATGTTGCGAAAACGGGAGAAAGATATTCCTTTTGAAGGCTTCCGCTGCGTACGCTGCGGAAACCGCTTAAGTTACACAAAAATCATGTATGACAAGATTGTTCAGCATTAAGAGTTCTATAATAAAGTCCGCGACAGCATATGTCTATCTTTTATGGTTGACTTACTACAACCTTTTTTATGTTAATAAATTTGTAAAAAAATAATGCATTATTTTTAGTGGTGTATTATACACACAGGTATTTACTCTTATCAAAATAAATACATTCATCATCACGAGCATTTCATTTAGAGCCAAGTTGCCCTTTATATCATTTGATTTCAATAAATATCTTAGGAGCTATCACAGTTTTAACATAACTCCGCACCAAAATAATGTTCGCAGCTTAAGTACAACGTGCGCTTGCGCTTATATATTATAAAGCTGAAGAGTTTGTTTGTTTGAACGCGCTTATCCCAGGATCTGCTGGACCGATTTGAAAAAATATTTCTATGTTGGATAGCTTATTTATCGAGAAAGGCTTTAGGATATAAAACATGACGCTGCGACGGGAGGGGAGGGAGCAAACTCAAAACGCGCGGACGAAGTCGCGGGGGACCGCTAGTTATTGTATAAGAGCGTACAAAGTTGTCATTTAAGTTGAATAAGCTAAAGTAGGACAAACCGACATATGGCAAAACATGAAAATGATGTAAGTAAATACTAACCGCCGTAATTTTTTAAAGTATCATTAGGGAGAATAAGGATAAGCGCCAGTATAAATACTGATACCCGCTAAGACGAATCGTCTTAAGCGACTTTGCTATTTATTGATTTTTGGTGATTTTCATAAAAAATGTCGCTTATCCCTTTTTGGCTATTAGGCATCGATATACATTTGACTGTAGGCCGCACATTTTACAGTAAGACTTTCCTTGATGTTTTATGGTGTGCAGTGATAGAGAAATTAAAGTGGTTGGAATTGTCAAATGGAACACTTTTGATTGAATTAGTATGGAGATTTACTGATGTCGACGTTTTAATAGCAGGCACTGTATCCTATCACTACAGAAATATAGCTTGCTGTGTTCGGTACACAGGCATTTCTTAATCAACATCGAACGCGCTTGGAAAGATCTCCTCTTCATACCATTTCTATCATCTCATTTCACTATAACTATAAATGCAATCCAATACGATACAGAAATACTTGTCTTAAAAATTAAATAAATAATCAGGGATGAAATTGGTGTTTGCGATTCTAATATTTTTGGGGATCCATAGCCAAAGGACAAAAAACAGAACCCTTATATTTTCGTCAAGTCCGTCTGTCTGTCCGACCGTATGTCACAGCTACTTTCGACGACCCGTCTGGTGTAGTGGACAACAAATCGCCTACAACGCAGCGGGTTGCGGGTTCGATCCCCGCACAATACAAACATTTGTGTGCATGAACATGTCTATTTGTATTGGTCTGGGCGTTTTCTATGTATATCATGTATGTATTTACAAACAAAAAAGTATTTAAGTATTATATCCGTTGTCTGGCACCCATAACACAAGCTTTGAGTAGCTTACTTTAGGACCAGATGGCGATGTGTGGGCATGTCCAAAGGATATTTATTTATTATTTATTGCACAGTTGAAACTTGGCAGGGAGATGTATCCTGTTAAACGCATTACGATTCTCATACAAAATATAATGTAAAATCAGAGTCAATAGACGCTTCCAAAGTGGTAAAAGTTTTTGCAATTAGTAAAATAATGGTGTTCATTCTATATTTTACGATACCGCAAACAGCAATCACGAATTGTGACGTCACGTCACTTAATCAAGCATGTAAAGTTTTGTCAAAAGTATCAAGTTCAGTGATTCCAATTGAGTACTGTTTGAGGAACGTGACGTCATGCAGACCACGTGACGACTCTGGGTGTTTTAAGTGGCAAAAGTTTTTTGAATTCTATTTTTGTGTTTTATCGTTGTTATGCTTTTATTGTTTAAGCAAATATTTTTGTTTAAACGTAGCTTGGAATTGGTTAATAATTAAATTTAAACATACATAGGCATATACCCTATTGTGGTATTTTGTCGACGTGGAAGTAAGTGGATCCCTAATTCAGTTAAGTAAGTTGGCACGGAACCGTCAGTGCGCGAGTCATAAGTTTGAATAGATCCATAAAATTGGCCGTTGCAACTTAAACAAAAAACCTTTGTAGTTAGAAACTTGATGTTATGAACAGATATGACATGTAAGGATTAATATCGGATTTCAAGATTCAGGGAGCCAATTTTCGTATAATTCGTTTACAATAAAAAAAATTCAACAATCGAATATTCGATGTCAAAGAAAAAATGTTTTTGATTTCGCTGGGTCACGATTTCTTTGTATTTATATTTTGATTGTGCTTCATTTTTTTAAGTGTAGATATTTAACTTGATTTTTAAGGTAAAACGGAACCACACGAAAAAAGTTCGATTTCCGCGAGAATCGGCCCTAAAAGTTCAGTTAGTTATAAATAATTTAAACCACATTTTATCATAAGACAGCGAAAACGAACAACTAACTTCATTAGACAGATAAAAACATCGTTTTCCAATACTCGGGGAATTGGAAAACGATGCATATAACGAAAAGGCATAGGTATATCGGTTCCTTTGGTGTCGTTAGTTACTCAGTTGTTAGTTATTCGGTGAATTTCAAATTTATTTCCACATCATTAATAGTAGATTGTTATACAAGGGGAGAAAGTGACTCATTCCACTCGAGATGTTTTTGGCGCTCGAACGGAGTGAGAGCGCTAATAATTCGAGAGTGAAATGTGTACTTTCACCCGAGTTAAACATACTATTTTTCATTTCGACTGTGAGGAAAAATAAATGCATTTAGCTACGTGATTGTGATGAGAGGATGAGATATTACGTTGTTTGGCGGGAGATAAAACCTCAAGTTTTTTGCATAAAACAAACAATTAGATTTATAATGAAGCTCAAAATCACACAACGAGCGATGGAAAGGGCTATGCTGGGTGTTTCTCTACGGGATCGAATGAGAAATGAGGAGATACGTAGAAGAACTAAGGTTACGGACATAGCCTTGAGAATCAGTAAGCTCAAGTGGCAATGGGCAGGGCACATAGCGCGAAGAACTGATGGCCGTTGGGGCAGGAAAGTTCTAGATTGGAGACCCTTCGACCAGAGACGCAGCGTGGGACGTCCACCAACAAGATGGACAGACGACCTTATAAAGATCGCAGGATCAAACTGGATGCAGACCGCTAGTGATCGGTCGCTGTGGAAATCCGTGGGGGAGGCCTATGTTCAGCAGTGGACGTCCTTTGGCTGATAATGATGATGATGACACGATTAGAAGGACAGTAACGGCACGGAAGCCAACAGAGTACATAAAACGCGGACGATATAAATTATTTCAAATCATTGTTAAAAATATCGATCGATTTTACGCTTACAGACAATAATAATAGTAAAAGAACAAAACCATAACCTTGTCGCCAAAAAAACCACAGGTTATGTCAAATTCCAGGTTCAATTTTGCCTCATGAGATAGCGCTATGAGTGACAGCTAAAGGTGGGAGTGAGTAAGAAGATTATTGAACAACATAATCGCGGCAAATTGCCTACGCCTGCTTTATAATCTGTGCAATAATTGACCAAACTAAAAAATATATCGTCAAAGACAAACAATGTGACACAATTTAAAATAAATAAAAATGACACTATGTATAGCGGTCATCCGAATATTATATTTGTAGATTTTAAATTGTTAAAAATTTCAATTTAGTGGTGTTTGTGATTGCATCGAACTTTACTTGGTATGGTTTCATCATGAATTCACATATAAAATTTTGCCTATCGAGAGATTATAAAAAGCAGATTATAATTTAAGAAGTAAAACTACCTTTTGAGAGAAAATCCTGGCCATTCGTTAAAGTCGATATATCTTTTGACTCGGCCATAATCTTTATAAATAGAAGCCGTCGGTAAATGGAATCCCGGGGGCTTATTTGCCGAGACCTTACTAAGCCTCCCGCACGACATATTTTTTGCACGATTTGTCTTGAAAACGTCCCAATGGTTACAAAGAAGGTGTAAGGTCATACAGTAAGGTTCGCTAGTCTTTAGCCGTATTCGCATGCGGAATGTGACATTGGTATATGTTTGGTCTCGCTCTAATATAGCTTTACACTGTGTTTTTGAGGATATACATAAACTTTAAATAATACTTCTATAGCTCTTGTTTAACATATTGTACAAAGAAAGTAGTAGTTTAAATGGTTAAAGTAATTGCTAATTAAAGTTTAAGTTAAAACTATCAAACTGGTTTGAACATCGCAATGCAAAGTACACTTGTGAACGAAATAAGTTAGAGGCATTTTGTGTTGCATTGTGATAAAATAAGCTTGCAGTCTAATATGAATACTATATATAACACTATGAATTGATTAACAAATTGTTGTTTTAAAGAAATGTACAATTTAGGCGGTCTTATCGCTATAAACGATCTTTTCCAAAAAATTCAAAATTCAAAATTACTTTATTTTGTACATAGGCTATTGCTAGCACTTATACACGTCCCAACATTGGCCCTACCACAGCTTCGGGACAATTGTGGGCTAGTGCTGAGAAGAAGCTGCGCAACAAACTCAGTCACTATTGTCAATGCCTCTTTTAAAAATATTACAATTAAATGTTCTTACAAGCTAGACCATACATTGTTATCGTTCATATAATCATTTATTCTATAATATCCTTTAGTCATTAAACATTGTTTAACAAAAGATTTGAATTTATGTAATGGTAATTCAATTATATTTTGAGGCAATTTATTAAAGAAAGTAATACATCTTCCAATAAACGAGTGATTAACCTTCTGAAGTCTGAAGTTTGGAACGGCAAGTTTATTCTTGTTTCTAGTATTGAAATCATGTAAATCACTTTTTTTAGGAAATAAGTGCAAGTTTTTACGAACATAAATCAAATTTTCATAAATAAACTGTGAATATACTGTAAGTATCTTGACTTCTTTAAACAAATCCCTTAAAGAGTCGTCAGATTTGAGATTGTAAATAGCCCGTACAGCTCGCCTTTGCAGTATGAATATTGTTTCAATATCTGCAGCCGAGCCCCATAACAAGATTCCATAAGACATGATACTATGAAAATAGCTAAAATAAACTACCCTTGCCGTTTCAACGTCAGTCAAAAGCCTTATCTTTCTTACTGTATAGGCAGCCGAACTAAGTATCCCTGACAAGGTCTCGATATGTGGACCCCATTGAAGATTATGATCTACGGTTATTCCCAAAAACGTTGAGCTTTGTATAGTATCTAGTGGCTCATCTTTAACCATGATCTGCGTTGGGACTTGTCTGACATTAGGCATTGTAAATTTTATGCATTTGGTTTTACCCGCATTAAGCACTAAATTATTAACGGTAAACCAATGAAGCACCTGTGAAAGAGCACCATTTACATCGTCAAAAGATTCTTTGGCCCTTGGAGTCTTAAAAATTAAAGAAGTATCATCTGCAAACAGTACTATTTCACATACATCATCGACAAAGTATGGAAGGTCATTTATATATATCAGAAACAACAACGGTCCCAATATCGATCCTTGGGGCACTCCCATTTTTAGAGGTGCTCCAGGAGACTCAGTTCCATTAATATAAACCTTTTGAGTTCTATCACTAACATAAGATTTCAATAAACCTAGCGCATCGATCGAAACGCCGTAATGTTGAAGTTTTTTCAATAAGGTCTCATGGTCTACACAATCAAATGCTTTAGAGAGGACACAAAATACTCCTATAGCATCACACCTACCGTCGTATGCATCAAATACATGTTTCAAGAGAGCAACTCCAGCATCAGCAGTACTTCTACCTTTTGTAAAACCAAACTGTTTATTATGTAATAATTTATTAGTTGTGAAATGAAATAGAAGTTGATTAAAAATTATCTTTTCAAAAATTTTGCTAAGCACGGGTATAATTTCCAGTCAAGCTTTGGGTAAAGAAATTATGGGTTTTATAAGAAGGGAAAGAAAGCTATTTTGTGCATAGTAAATGAAGAGCTGAATAAGTGAGATAGAAATATATATGTTTAATAAAATTATAAAATAGTAAATAGAAGTAAATATTACATTAATAAATAATATACATGTTTATAAAATATAACACATTAATATAATTAACACGATAAAAATCATACATAATACTAATACTCGAACCAATATGAAATTAAAGGAAATTGACTTTAAAGATAAAATTATTTTGAAAAGATTTTTGATTGCGTAATAGCCAGGGGTAAGGAGTTCCACACATGTACCTAGTAGCATAAATATGTACTAACAATATAATATGTTGAAGTATGGATCAATTAATAATAATATAATATAATTTTGGACACCAATCCCATTGATTGCTCTGATCCCAAAGTAAGTAACTTGTACATCAATCCCTTATGCTTTTAAAAACAATTGGATAAAAATATGTTAAAATAAATATGTTAAAAAGACATATAGTATCTTGTGAGACCAGTAAAAATTACGTGACTAGGTTTTATTTTTATATAAAATGTGATAAGTAGGCCTTCTGACAAGTCACTTCGATCAAAAGATAATTTATCATCCAGTGTTTTTCCACCAACACCAGCGGGCGTAGTCTGATGTATCATTTTTGACATTTTGCGTCGACAATTTCAATTTTATGATTTTCTAATTAATCAAATATCATTTAAACTTACGTAGCTACATCTTTAATAAATCATTGAAAAATATTTGTTGTTTTTTAAGCATGATTCAAAAATTCTTCTCAATCAATAAATACACGAAAACACCAATTTTGTCTTAGCACTTTTCAAGCGCCACCTGGTGGTTTTACACGGAACTATGTCGAGACTTCCGACACTGGTGTAGCGTGTCGTGTCAAGCCTTGTTTTAGCACACTTCAATTTTGCCAAAAAAGTTTCAAACATATGACTGATTACCTTCTTGTATCTTGTCTGACATACTTCAGTTCTGAACGAACTGAAAAGTAAAGAGTGCTTCGGTATCAGCTGCTAAATAAAACTAAATCCAAACCAGCGCTGGTAGTCTGATGCAACATTTTTGACATTTCGCGTAGACAATTTCAATTTTATGTTATAATTCATTAACCATCATTTTAACTTATGTAGCTTGTGTGTTTAATAAATCTTAAAAAACATTTGTAATTTTTAAGCTTCATTCGAAAATTTTTCTCGATCAATAAAAACACGAAAACACTAATTTTGTTACGGCATTTTGCGAGCGCCACCTGGTGGTTTTACAGGGAACTATGTCGAGACTTCCGACACAGGGCACGTATTGCGATGCAGTTTTGATAGGTATGCGGCTCAGCTTTACTGTCAAATTTGCAAATCGTATTACGATTTCGCATGATATTTATAATATTACTAATATATATACAGGGTGACTTTTTTATCAGTACCGATATTTTGTGTAAAGACTCCACTGATGAATATGAACAACTTTTACTATGGGGGCTATAGTGAAATCGAGTAAAAAAAATCAGCTGTTCCATACAAAAGTTCAATTGGCGCGCGGTCAAAATGTATGGAACAGCAGTTTTTTTTTCTCGATTTCACTATTGCCCCCATAGTAAAAGTTGTTCATATTCATCAGTGGAGTCTTTACACAAAATATCGGTACTGTTAAAAAAGTCACCCTGTATGTACATCATTAATATAAATATTCGTACCATTTTGGAATTAGTATAATATTATTATTTTGATAATATTCGTTTACACTGAGTCGGAATTGAGCTGCCTGGAAATTGAACGACTAAATTTGGAATACGCCTCCAGGTCATTTTACAATATTGATTTTCTATCCCATACTTTACGAGCTTCTAGGGACTTCATAAAATTCATAATTTTACGAGCGAAATATAAAACCAGAACGCTGTATTTGTTTTAAACTTGCTCCCTAAAGAAATTCCTGGAAAACTACTCGTGTGGCAGAACTTAGCTCACTTGATGAAGTTTGAGATATTCTTAATATAACAAGTCCGAGGGACTGTCCTTTAGTAACATATTATAACTACTTATCTTCTTAGCCATTAATCCTTAAATTAGGTAAGTACCTATGTGTGCTCAAATCAGCAGTAGGTAGCCGTGGACACAATACATTGCGTAAAGATCTGGTGTCTCAGATAAGGACTAGAATTATTTATTAAAAATTAAAGTGTGTACTGTGATATATTTTTGTGATAGGTTCACTCCAGACTTAGTTAAGCGTGAAAATGAAAATAAATAATCTACCTATTAAACGCCTGTTAACAAACATACTTCAATGAGCTTTTATTGTTACTTACATGTTCGGTCTCGCTTCTAAGGTTGTTTTAGTTAAATATAAGGGTATTGAGGGCCAAAGGCCCTATCGTCATACAACACGAATTTACACTACGGAGTCAGTCCCAAACATAGTAATTAGCAGGAAATTAAACCTCAAACACGGCAGCGCTTAGTACAGACCTATTAGTAACTGTGAAGACCATTAGGCATATTTATGTCATCGCTAAATTACTTGTGGTACTTAGTGTAGTATAAACTTATCTTAGGAACACATTAGCAATGAGTAGACATACTCGTAGCTCAGTGGTCAACAATAAAATGTTTTTGTCCGTTTTTTTTTAAAAACATCTTAGTTTTTTTTTTAATTGATGTTCTATCTATGGTATATGCAACGTGTAATGTTAAATGCGCAAATCCGCAGCCACTCCAATCGGTTTATAATTCTTCATTTTAATTGACCTAATTAAAAAAAAAGGTTTTTTAGTATTTTAGATTTACTGGCACTTCTGATCATTTTTTGCTCTGCGGACGACGCTATGTCGAGAGAGGAGTCGGTAAGTAGTCATATCATTTGGGCGCGCTGCATCGTGCTGACATTATTATAATAACTATCTACGCTCCTATAGAACTAACCATTTTTTTTTACCTACGTTTTTAAGAAATCATGTATGTGAGGTTTCGCACATGATGGCGTAATGAATGACTTCTTGGCCCACTCCTGTTGTAAAACAGTTGGGGTTGATAGCGCAGACGTCACGCGTAATGACGTAGGTTTTCATTGATAAGAGACCAGAAATTTCGCCCGATACGGCACGGTAGCTCAATCGGAAGACCGTTTGGCCCGGTTCGCCAGAAAGTTGCTGGTTCGAGTCCAGCACGTGCGCAATTTTTGGTTTCTTTTTCAATTTTATGAATATAAAATGAGAGCTATATTAAAAAGTGGTTTAGTTGATTCTGCTCGTTATTCCAACCAAACTGCTTTCAAGTTTTGCGAATTTAACGTTATACGTTGTATATTATAATTCAAGCTCCAATTGCAAAAGTAACAGAAAAAATATTGAATAATAAATTCATTGGTCTGTGATATTAAATCATAAGTTATCACAATTATATATTAATAACATCTTTAATGCCGTTAAGGGTTGTTATTTGAACCGATTGCATAATATTCACCTTTGATAAACGGATTATTAGTCCTTGTTACGCTATAATGTTCCTTTGAACATATTCGCACTGTGAAATACCTAACAATATGCTTTCTAGATCATCATAAATGGATCAAGGCTTTATATAATAGTTCGCTTGAATAAATGTTATCTCTGTTCAAGTAATGATGGTTTCCATGGTGATAATTACTGGTAAATTATCGTTAGTACATAGAAAAAATTAACACACAACTTCACTTGCTGTATCAGCTAAGACTTATATTATGATAACTGGAAATCAAAATATGCGTAAGGACTTATTATTTAAAATAAACAGCCTCCAAAAGTAGACGTATTCAGGCTTATAAATTTATTATAGACAGAAAGACGCTTTTGCTCAAAATAAAATACCTGTTTTGTTCAGATTGTATCCATTGCATAAAAAGCACACCCGTAAAATCAATAAAACGTTCCGTTTATCTAAACTGCGGCTAGCAAAACAAACGTTTGCGTAGAAAACTGGTGCGCAAATGACCGGTCAGAATCCGGCTGTTCCGTTACCAAACCGTGTCACCGCAGGCTGGCAAACGCCATTTTGTGTCGGACTTAATTCTGAAGCACTTAGGCTGGGTGCACACATGGTCTTTTAAAGCTCCTTTAAAAATATACACACCAACATGTAGGAATATTTTATTAAACCTTCATAACTGAAATTCGATGAACTTTCTGTTAAGACACCTACACTTTAAAATAAACCTTGTTAAATAGCCTATCTAATCTGATAATAAACGTTTAGATTAAGTTAAATTAAAAAAAAAACTTTGAAGGAGAAGAAAAACGCAGACAAAGTTACAATATTAACTTTATGTTTGAAACATCAAAACCTAAACTAAACAACTTTTTTTTAATTGTTGATAGCCCATTGTATTTCGTCTTCCTCGATTGTCTCTTCTTAGCACTGGTAGGTACCCGTAGTGGCCTAGGAGTACGTAGGTTGACTTCATGCAGTCATCTTCTCAAAGTTTGACTGCGTGCCAGCAAACCACACTCTCTCTGAAGCCTTTGAACCAATTGCATCGCCGTTACTTTTGGTAGACTTCGTGCCGCATGTACTATGAATTTGTCTTACATTTGTTGTAATTCGTTGAGGTCCTCGGTGCAGTTCTACCACTTCCCCTGTAACACGATAACGTGATCAAAGCCTACTTTTTAAAATGTTACGTCGTGGTTTAGAATGTTTTTAACACTTACAGTGCCATATTTTATATTCATAGAGATGAAATAAGAAACCAAAAATGTTTGCGCACGGGCGGGACTTGAACCAGCAACCTCTTGGCTGACCGGGCCAAACGCTCTTACCAATTGAGCTACCGTGCTGCGTTTACAAAAAATAAAAAATATTGATATTTAAGGGGGGGCTCCGCTAAATGAAACTAAAACCGTTTTTTTTACAAACCTATATAGACGGTTCCAAAAAGGTAGAATGGGTATCCCTCCACCCCCCTCTAACTTCTAAACTAAGCGAGTGTAAATGTTTAAAAAATAATGTAGATCTTAATTAAAAAATTAAAAACCGACTTCAAAACCAAAATGCACTAAAAAGTCTTAAATAAACTCTTGACTATTGAAAGGAAAGGTGGGGTCTAGGCAAATAATTTCTTTTTGGAGTCACTACTATGATATCACTTCTATGATAGTTGATGCTTGGTGGTCAAAGTGATGGCACCGACTCCAAAAAGAAACGGGGGGGGGGGGGTTGCACTTTATGACTCTTTAAGAAGCTACAAACTACCTATTATAAGTTATTTCATTATAATTACTGAACTCTAAAGCGTTAAGGAGTTCCACCATCAGCTCATCCCCACAAGATGTTGACTATCAGACGTAACAACACTCAACATTAAGATTCTAGTAAAGAAACATTTTACGTGCATTAAAAATTTGAGGGTTTCCCTCGATTACACCAAGATCCCATGATCAGATCCCAAAATGAAAAAAATGGGACTAACTAAAAGGTCACACCCTCTAAGGAGGCAAAAAAATTTTTCGAATCGGTCGACAAACGATTGAGATATGAGGTAACGTAGATACAAAAAAAAACATGCAGTCGAATTGATAACCTCCTCCTTTTTACGATTAGTTTTGACGGGATCGAACAAGTAGTTTTTGGGATATAGCACATTTTCAATAACCCATATGAAAAACAAAGTTATATTTGCTGTCAACAAAATATTGTGGTATTTTAGCTAAGTGAAAATACATGGATTCCCCAATACAGTTAATATTCGCACGGAACCCTAAGTGGCGAGTCCAACTCGCACTTGGCCGGCTTTTTTTGTGCATAAGCCAAAGTGGACATCCCTAGCGCGACCGCAGAGTATGTAATGCACGAGTTTGACTTCTGTTACTGTGTATATTTTGTTCACGAATGATGTTTCAAATTACGTTACACAAGCATGAACGATTACGATAAATCAAAATTAGCTAAATTAGTCCAGCCCTTCTCAAGGTTTCACAGACGCGCAATATTTTTATACAAATACAAAGAAGATTTGTAGAGACTTTGTAAAAACACTTATGAGAAAACTGTGTTTTATTTCATAAGGTGTTTTGGATAAAACAAATGTCAGTGCACTTATTATGTCATTTACAAATAAATGATACTTTCTATGATACTCCAATTGTATACATTCTCACATTTACTCACAAAAACAAATGGATCGTATGAAAGCAGCTTTATTTCTGAAGCTCAGTTCTGTTTCCACCCTTCTTGTGGCCAAAGAAACACTCTTGACATGTTGAAATGTGGTCGCTCATAGCATGGTCGGCTTTAGAACGCAGCTTTAGTGTTTTGTTTCTCAATTGTTACTTCTATATAGTTTTTGCAAGCAGGAGCATTTTGTTTTCAAAAACCAAAGACGAAGAAAAAAGAGAGCATGAGAAATATTGTAAAATAATTAAATAAGTTTAAGATTAATTAATTAATTATTTTTACCTTTTTATAGTCCTTTATTAATTAATGGCAAGCATTAATATTGTTTTACAATTTTATTATAAACGGACGAATTGCGCTTAGTCAACAAGCCAGTGTACCTTTAATTTCATAACATTTGTATATTCATGTAATTTTGTCCTAAAATTTAAATGTTTAGTGTTTTGTAATTGTTATTGTACTGAACTGAGTGCCTAAATTAGCAGTTTTAATTGTAATTTTTCTTTTTGTGTACGTGTTTTAAATAATAACAAGTCGTAAGTGTTAAACTGATACAAAGTGAACATAATTTTATAGCCATACTCTGTAAGTAAAATCTCAAAAGATTTATTGGAATTCTTATTTTGTTTAAGTAATATTTTCAATAATATTTTCAATGAGACGTAAAGCTGTAAATAGACTGTGGTCTGCAAAGCTAAATTAGTTTCTTATTATACAAAATCTAGGAAAGTAAATGTGCACTAGTTGTTAGTAGCGTATTGTAGATTCTTATCAGTTTTTTTTTAATAAGGACCTTTTCAAACAAAACTATTTTATTATGTAGATTGGCGAAAAGAAATTACTCTGTGCTAAAATTTTAAAATAAAGTTTAAAAAGTTATTTACTAAAGTGACACTGTCACCATCTCTTGATGATTTATACACAGTCTGGCCATAAATACCCGCCTGGCCATAAGTACTGTTACAATTAAAAATAAGAAAGATATTACATTTGAATTTGGAATCTGTCATTTTTATACGATTGCTTATTGATTGCTCATTGTGTTTTCTAATTTTGGCGCCAATACATTTTGTAATATTTTGCGATATCAAAATGGTGTGGAGTGTTAAAGAGAACTGAATCGCTGTGATTGCATTACACAAAGTTGGTATGGAGCCAAATGCAATTTTTAAAACCCTCCATACGCTTGGTATTAGTAAAATGTTTTGATATCGGGCAATCAATAGGTACAAGGAAACCTCCTCTGTTTGTGACAGAAAAAGATCTGGCCGTCCACGTAGTGTTCGTACAAAAAAGGTGGTCAAAGTATTAAGGGAAAGAATTCGCAGCAATCCTGTCCGAAAGCAAAAGATTTTATCTCGGGAGATAAAGATAGCACCGAGAACCATGCGCGTATTTTAAAAGATGACTTAGGACTTGCAGCCTATAAGAGTCCTATAAGACTGGTCATTTTTTAACTGATAATTTAAAAAAGAATAGTGTGATAAAATCGAAAAAACTACTGAAGCGGTACGTAAAGGGAGGTCACAGAAAAACAATGTTTACGGATGAGAAAAGCAACATTTTAACAAACAAAATGACCTTAATTATGCTCAAATCTAAGGAAGCTTTTCAATTAGTCGGCAGAGTGCAACGTGGGCATTACCCGACTTCAGTGATGGTTTGGTGGGGTTTTAGCTATGAAGGAGTGACTGAACCATATTTTTGTGAAAAAGGTATCAAAACATCGGCACAAGTGTATCAAGATACCATTTTTGAGAAGGCAGTTAAGCCCCTTAACAAAACCATGTTCAATAACCAAGCATGGTCTTTCCATCAAGAAGAATGAATGAAGAGTGAAAATGAAATGAAATGAAGTTTTTTTTTGTGACAATATTTATGGCAAGACTAGGTATATGTTAAGTACCCAGTCATGGTACATGGTAGCAATCCCGTGTCTAACTATTCTAATGTTAGAGATCATGAAAGTTTAAAACATTATAATGTCAATTGATCATCCAAAAAGGTCACGGTCTCCTCTTTATCAAATTAACAATACTATTAAATACCCAGTAATGGCGTTTTTAAAAGTGATAATTTGAATATACACCAAAGTCTATTACACTCACATAGCAACAAACTGTAACTAACTGCTAACAGCTTGAATTAAACCTTAAGCAGACCGCGGACTTATTCTTCCTCCAAAAAATATTTTCGATGCTGTAGCCAGATAAAATATTGGAGCACATCTATAGACCCGTTATGGGAACAGAACCGTATCAACTCGAGGCGTTCTGAATATTATGTGTACAAAATTCTATCCTTCAATGCACATCTATCAACTTTGTAACGCCACCACCTTGGATCAAAATCAACTCGGGACGCTTTCTCGACCAGCGGCGCATGCGTTGTAACGCGCTTACGGCGAGTCGCCCGATGGTTGTCAACTATCCGCCCACTCTGCCAAACGGGCTGTCATTCACTTCCCTTCCCTTTACGTAACGTACTTCCGTATAGTTGACGCCTGGTGCTGATCCCGTACCGGGTGGGTAGATTCCCATTCAACCTTTATGAAGTACAAATCCCACAATCTGTCTAATTATAATCCTTATTATTTTCCTTTATCGTTCCCAATTCACCAATTCGGTGTATCCGAATGACACTGAGTTTCAAATTTCCGACTGACAGGTGATTTTCGGTCAATGTGCGAGATTTTTATCGATTATCTGGCTAAAGAAAGAAAGATAAGTCGTGTTTTTTTTTTTATATGTCGGAGATTTAGAGTTTTCTTTATTGGAATTACATTATTTTAAATTGATTTCTTGCGGGATTTTATGACATTAGGTTAAAATAAACATTATTTAACCTTAGTCTGTTGGAGCGAAGCGTTTCGTGGGTGCTATACATCCTTTGCTTGTTTCTGTCATCATAAAATTACCTTAGAAACGTTGAATTGAATATTAGCAATTTCTCGCAACGTTTCTTGTTATTTTATACTTATAAAAGCTTTCACGAAATAACCTTCTTTGTTGACTTCGGATTCGGTAGAAATAAGCATGATTTAGATTTATTTACCAAAAACATATGTAGCAACAAGAAAAGAGTGGGCAAGGCCCAGGCACAGGGATTTCGTTTTCTCAAATTTATTTTTCGGGGTTACCAGTATTTTTCAGGAATCTGTTGATAAAGAATCAAACAGGGCATTATCCAAAATCTCAATAGATATACAACACTTAATTTCATCCAGCAGTTCCCCACGGCCTGGTTAAAGGTCATAGCCGAAGCATTTAACCCAGCAGGGTATCGCAGTCAAAAGGTCCGCGCGTCCGAAATGAAACCGTGACCACAACGCAGCTTTGTGGTTACACCAAACGTTTCCTGTTTGCGTCCGAATTATACCAGATTTTGACTTGTTTGGAAACTTAAAATAGGTATTTGAATTTAATTTTCGTTACAACAGCATTTGCATGTTGATAAATGACTGGCTGTGTAAAAAAACAAAAGCTTATGGATCGAAAATTTTAACTCAAAGTTTATAACAAGCACTCATTTCAATATAAACTTTGCTTCGCGCAATCATGCAAAAATCTAACAATGAACACATAAGAAGATGAACAATAGTATTCAGTGTAAACACTCAAGCATCATTTTTTAATATTTTTATAACAACTTAACTAGGAACTCTACGCTCCAACATTATAAAATTTATCATTTTTCCGTGATTAAAAAAAATACCAAAGTTCAAAATCAAAATGTAAGGAACACCCTAGCAAGTGATACTGAAATATTGCAGTATAATTTAATCCTTACACCTCCACAGATAAGGACACCGATATGAGTTTAGTTGTTACTTTGAACCTGCGTAGATTCGTAAAAGATTTTTCAAAGTGAAAGTGATTTATGGATAAAAGATAATATAAACTGACGGCGGTTAAGTTTCTTAATTAACTGCTGCGAATCTGAAGTCATTGGAGTCGAAATTCAAGATGAGGACTATTCTAATAAATATTTAATGAAGTGATAATTTAAAATTTAAAATTAATAGTTATCCATTCTAAGTAACAGATTGCGTCAATTAATGTACAGGCAGTGAATTGAAATGGAAATAAAACTCATTTCCTTAGAACAGAATCGCAATTAAACTATTGCAGAGGTTCAAATGCCTATTAATCTTTCTGCCTCTATAAACGATAAAGGATCTTAGCCAAAAAATAAATAGTAGCCCTGGGTTTGCTAACCTAGCCCATTACTAATCGTGACAAAATTATACTCAAGTGCTTAAGCGAAATAGTTACAAGAAAACTGGAAAGAATAATCTACCGTGTGATATAGCAGCTCCATCCAACATTCTACATTATAAATATCTAAATCGTACCTGTTGATAATCGTGAAAAAGATGGTATCGGCCCAACAATGGAAAAGATATTACTCGGACAATAAATCACTAAGCAACTTTAGTCTAAGCAAGTTACGATACGGGAAAAAGTTTGGGTTGTGAGGATTCCATGGAAGTTTTTTCATGGTCGCATTTCCCTTTGTTCATATAAGATATGCCCATATCACAAAGGATCAGAAAATACTTGCTTTATGTTAACAAAAAAGTTTTTATTGTTAATCAAAACTAGGCACTGTTTGTGTTAAAAATGAAATAACACAATATTATCAAAGTAAATGTTTACTACAAACATTTTCAATTTGCTAATTGTTAATGATTCTCGATTAAAAATATAAAACTTATCTACATTTAAATCGTGATTCCTTCATAAAAAGAGAATGAAGTATGAGTCATAATGCTGCTACAAGACATTATGGTTACTCTTATGACCAATACTATGCCAGTTATAAATAAACAACCTCGTATTCTCTATGAAAATATTTATTTAGGCCGTTAATATAATATGACGAGGATGTTGATCCTCATGGGGATATGGACCACAGATTAATGAGACAGATACTACACGGGGTCAGAATTGAGTCAACCACAGCTAAACCGAATTTAAACCCAACCTGCTTTTTTCACAGGTTAATTTTGGCACCTCATTTCATTCGTGATTATCATCATCATTATAATCCGCCAAAAAACGTCGACAGATTTTGCTTGAAGATTATGGACTACAGCTCTATAATATGTTTACACAATAAATAAACTAATCATAATATATAATAGTCCTGTGTTTTATTTGTCACCTATTACCGTTAAGTTGGAAGAGACTAACAAAAATTTGACATTTAAAACTGAATGCTACAGAAACAAGCCACTCTATCGAAAAATTATGTAAACAAACTCAATTATTTCAAAAGACCTACTCACTAATATCCCATACGAGTGTTTTGGCAAGAGAAAAAAAAAACATCCCAACGTTAGCTGTATGAAAGTGACCCCGAAAATAAACTGCGAACAGACGGACATGGTTAAACTATAAAGATTTCTTTTCAGACAACGGAATCCTAAAAATATTGATTGAGAGTAATTTATACCCTAGAAAGAACATAACTGCAGATCTTATTCAAGAAACGTAAAGGTAAACGTCCGTAGGGAACAAAATGTGTTATTAATGAAAGCTATTATTTATTAATTTTTAAAGACAGCTACATCTCTCTATTTCCCCAAATACCATGTTTCGTTTTTTCAGATGGGTCTTACTTCACATCAAGTTCCAGTTCCAGAAGTAAGAAACCATCTATCTTCATACTTACCTTTTAATTTCGTATCGGCCCTCAAAAGATACTTCACTTTACTCACAGCAGCCTAAGTAAATAGGTCGTGTTGATCTTTCATTTGCGAGCAACTCTCGGCTGGCGGTAACTCATAATTACTCTTGCTACCAACATTTCCTAATTGATAACTTAGTTGGTAAAACTGCTTATGGTTAAGAGTATTCGATAAATGCTCAAAAAGTTATTTTAAAGAAGGCCCTATTTATGAATCACACGCCTCAATATGGCGTGTGGTTTTCGTTAATTATTGTTTGATTATCTAACAAATAACTGATAAAATTCACGTATTAGTCATTAAAAAAAATACTTGATTTTGTAATCTCAAAAATTCGCTCACTCATTTTAGTATTTCACGTGATTTTTTCGCTCGGAATATTGACGCGAATGATGCAAAAATAGAGCTCCTGTTCTTTTATAAGCCAACACAAAAAAAATCAGCAGGCTGAAAAAACATGTCACTGAAATAAGACTCAAAGTAATAAAATATATTTTTTTAAAACCTGCATCATTTTATTTTAAAAAAAGGCGCCGTCTGTTGAGTAACCATAACGTAACTGTCCGTTACTTTCAACAAATTATATAGTGCCAAACAGGTGACTTCTACAAAAGTTGGACTAGTTAAAATATCGGATGACACAGTGAATTGGTAACTCGGTTGAAAAGTGGAACAGGTCAAAATAACAAGGCTTGCGCTGAAAATACAGAGCTATGCTATTTTCAACCGGATATCGAAATAGCACTGAAGTATTACACTTCAGACATAAATAATTGGAGCTACGAGTTAGTTTTTATCAACGGTTCATTGGGTAGTTAGTCGGTAGGATGGTTAAAACTTCATTAGGTAGGACAGCGGTTCAGAGCAAAATAATTGGAGCTACGAGTTAGTTTTTATCAACCGTTTATTGGGTAGGTAGTCGATAGGATGGGTAAAACTTCATTAGGTAGGACAACGGTGGTAAGACGATGCTTTTGAATTGAGAACGTGCACGATAGTAGCGCCCTCTGGCAAATGCAACTTTCAGGGCACCTGTCAAATTGAGACTGATATATGTTTTTTTTTTATCCACACTATACTATACTAATATTATAAATGCGAAAGTAACTATGTCTATCTGTCTATTACTCAATCACGCCTAAACTACTGAACCAATTTGCATGTAATTTGGTGTGGAGATATTTTGATACCCGAGAAAGGACATAGGCTACTTTTTACCGCGGGAAAATGACGCATTTCCATGGGAAAATTCAGGTGGGCCGATCACTTTTACGCCTTAAGTACCTACTGAATAGATTTAAATGAAATTTGGTAAGGAGATAGTTTGAGACTTAAGAAAGGACATGAGATACTTTTGACCGCGGGAAAACCACGCGTTCCATCCAATACATACAAAAAAGTACAGCTCACGTTTTCTTTCATACTACTATCCAAAAAAAACTACCTAATGCGGATGAAGTCGCGGGTAAAAGCTAGTATTAAATAAAGCAAATTTATGAAATAAAGAGAGTCAATAAATAGTATTTTAGAGGCAGTGTGTACAGATAATACGAGGTAAAAATGGATATTGTAATAAAACTTGTTTTGAATGTGTGTGTTAAACACAAAATCAACAAATTGAATTTGGCAGAACTCGTATGGAATGTGGAAGTACGAAGCAAAAGTATGTGTGTCGTGCAGGCAGCACGGATACAGCCGCCCCCGCGCCGCTCACGCTCCGTGATCACAGAAGCGATCCCGCAAGCGGAGTCCCAATGAAGCGGTTTACCAATCGTGTTCTACGGTATATTTATTTAGGTGCTATGCTCCGTTTTATCCAAATTTCAACTCCATTTGGGTTAGTTTCACAACACGACAAGTACACGTGTATATTAATTTTGAAGATAGTTCCTTTAGATTGTAAAAGCCAAAACACGATTGCTAATACCTACTTTACTCGATAGAAAATAAATCCAAAGTGAGCTTCGAATAAAACGCAAGTTCATCTTTATGTCTGGAAATACATCAATAAATGATATCAAACTTTACATTATCTTCCAAACCATAAGAACAGATTTTTGTTTTTCAATATATTATTTACCTAAAAAGTGAAAAGTTGTCAAAATTTGGCAGGCTATTGACATTATTTTATTCAGATCAATAGTTTTCGGGTTTTCGGGTCACTGGAGTGAAATGCAGCTGCGTTTATAATCAGAGCGGCAAGTGCAAGCATGTTGCTGATTTAATATGTTACATCAAAAATAAAGCCAGTGATTCAAAAAGTAGCAATGAAAAACACGACGACAGTGACAACAGTGACGATCTCCGTGGTGTAGTGGCTAAGCACGCTGGTTTCAAGGCTTCGCCGCTCTGAGGTCACGGGTTCGATTCCCGGTCGGGTCAAAGTAGAAATCAAAATTTTCTATATTGTCTCGGGTCTAGGTGTTGTACCACCGTTGTGTCTGATTTCCATAACACAAGTGCATTAGCTACTTACTTTGTGTCCAATATTTAAAAAAAATAAAACAATGGTAATAACCTAGCGTTCGTCAATTTGTGCATAGTAAATATTCAAAAGGAAGGTACTTTTAAGATATGTTTCCATCAGTATCCAATGCTAAATGTTGTAAACCACAATCACCCATAAGTCAAAGTAGGAAAATCATGAAATTTACACTAACTATTGCTGCCGATATTTTTGCAGTTTAAAACATGACATATTTTTTATTTATTTAACATATAATAATAAGTGTACAATGTTTAGCTTTCTGCAAAAATGTGCAACAGTTTGTCGGCAGTAGTTTTAAAACAATAATGATGATAACCCCTTTTCAAACATTAACGACAGACATTGATATGATTTCCATTATATAATGATAGAGATAGAGATATCATATCCTGGGGGCAATTTTCGTGCAATTCGTATACGAAAAAAGTTCACCGATCGATTTTTCTGTTTAGAAGAAAAAAATGTTTTTGATCCGTCAGCGTCTCGATTTTTACGTTTTTAGATTTTGTTCGTGCGATAGTTTTTACGTGTAGATATTTTACTTGATTTTTTAGGTAAAACGGTAAAACTCGCAATCGCATTAACACACGAAAGAAGTTCGATTGCCGCAAGAATTGACCTCCTGCTTATGCATCTAATTTAAATATTGTATTTTTATTCGTTTTTAAAGCGATATTTACTAAACAATTTTCACAATTTCATCGAACAACTTTGCAGGTGCCGAAAATACGGTAGGATTAAATTCCGATTTTATCAATACCGACCGGATATTAAAATCGTATCGGCCGTTATACAACCGTATGTGTGGAGGATTTTAAATATTTGAGTGTGCACAGCTGAAATAATTTCTTTCTAACAATAGAGTGCTAACAAATAGAGACAGTTGAACTTAACCGAGCAGAGTAATTTATTAGATTCTATTTAGATTCAAAAGGTCAAATCGTTTTAAGTAATAATATTTTACCAGTGACTTTGTATACATCGTAGCAACAAGGCACCTTAATTATTTTTTGGAAAATCTAGATTTACATTTTTTTATCTAACAAAGAAAATATCATAGGGTTCAGTAGCCAAATGGCAAAAAACGGAATCCCTATAATTTTGTCAAGTCTGTCTCTCCGTCCGTATGTCTGTATGTTGGAAGTATTTGTTTACATCTACATTTTTTTTTTCAGAATTTACATTCGCTTAGTTTAAAAGTAAAAGGGAGGGAAAAGACGCCCATTTTACCACTTTGGAAGCGTCTATCTCTGAAACGTTAGACTTTAAAAGAAAATGGTTACAGGAACCTTCATGTCATTTTAAAAGACCTATATATAGACACCCCACGCATAGTTTTTAAAAATCATTGTTTCAGTTTTAGTTTCATGTGCAGGATTTTTTGTATAAAAATCGTAAGGCAGTAAACAGGAAAGTGGCTGTGACATACGGACAAACAGACGGACTTGACGAAACTTCCGTACCGTTTTTTGCCGTTCGGCAACAGAACCCTAAAAACTAGCGTATAAAACCCAAAGTGTTTTTAACGAATAAAAATGTTCTTTTTGTGATAAATCGACCCATTATATAATACTTAAAACGATCACCTCGTTACCATATGATCTGACAGATCACCTTATGATCTGACAGAGCGTCCGTCACCAATTGGCATGCAAGTTCTACTTTTAGTTTTAGATGCCTTTTTAGAAAACGTTTTGAGTGAAATTACTACAACTATCTTCTCTGAGAACACTGATAAAACTGTGTTTGTGTTTTAATTTCTGCAGAACACCATAATTATTTAAACTGTTATTGGGTATTTATTCTTCTTCTAGCTATTTCGTTCATTATTTATTTTGCTTTGCAATTATACCAAGTTACACACAGGTCGTCATAAAATAAAATACCAACTCCAGCAAAATACGATGCTGCTATAACAAAATTATCACGGACTTTTACCATAAAACTTTACAAATACATTTTTTATGGATCCTGTTACAGGTTTTTGCTTACCTTAACGGAAATTGATTGGAGTTAGAGAAGCGCCAACAGTCGATTTTCGTAGACGAAAATGTCAAATAATATTTTTGAAAGGTAATGCGGCAAGCGTAATGGGTACCTTCCCTCCAGGCACACTTCAGGCTTGACAGCATAATGTGTCTAATTTTAATTTGAATTTTTGAAAGTATCGACAAAATATAAATTTAAGTCAGTAGATATTACTATGCTTCTACACCGGGTATTGTTACATTTGGAATTAATAATAGTAATTAGCTGGTGAGTTTGTTCTATAACACGCTTGAGTAACTAAGATTACGTTTGCAGTGTACGTACCTTTAACAGACTTCAAAAAAGGGGGAGGTTATCAATTTGACTGTATTTTATTTCTGTGGCTGTGTTAGCTCATATCACAATTATTTTTAGACCGATTTGATTATTTTTTTCTTTTCCTAGATTTTATACCTTCTAGTTGTTGTTGCCAAATCGGGATCTGATGATGGGATCTTTGTGAAATCGAGGGAAACCCTCAAATTTTAAAGGCACGTTGGCCCGGCTACACCGATTAATATTAGTCGTTAAGCCCAGGCGAGAAAGGGCAGCTTGATATATCTGGATGTTTAGTCGCTTGCCTTGCAAACACTCCTCCACTAATCGCACTGAACTCGCGCGGTGGAGTATGGCTCAAACCACAGTTGAGGTGAGGCCGTTGCCCACAGGTGGGATCTTATTAGTAAACTTTACTTCTATTGTTCACCTTAATTCTTATTTTTTTACCGTCAAGCGTTTCTTCTGACTGTTAATCTAGATCAAAATAATATTTTTTTTTTATTTTACTAAAAATATCGATACTAAAGCACATCACTAAACTGGGTTGGTAAAAAGCCAAATGAAAAACTCGAAGCTTGTTAATCGTCCCCAATTACACAGTTCTTGGAAAAGGGTAATTTTTTCAAAGTGTTTAGTAATAAACTCGTTTCCGTTCATTAAAACACATTTCCCAGCATTAGCGGACGCTACTCTCCGGTCAGTCTTTGGAGTTACATTAAAATGTTAATAATATTATCGAAATTCTGGTTAAGATCGCAGGATCACACTGGCAATTAGTTGCTGTGGAAATTTGAGGGAGGCCTTTGTTCAGCAGTGGACGTCCTTTTGCTGCTAATGATGGTGATGATAAAAATTTACCAATTTGGCTGCTGGCAATCAATGTCAACATTTCATCAATTATTTATTGAGTAGGTGTAGGAATATTAAAGTACAAAGGAATGTACGCAATTAATAAGAAAGTGCACCTTTTTGTTCCTTTCCTCTTACTAATATTTGTGCTTTTTGATTATTTAACCGGTTTATTAAGTGTAACGTAAATAAAACGTTAACGTAACAGTCAGGCGTCAAATAATGTGATCTGATACAGGGTGTTGTTTTGGCTAGTGACATCAAAGGATGATAATATAACTTACGCTTATTTTAGAAAAAAATATTATATGCAAGTTACTTGAAAGAAAATCTCTTCACAACATCGTTAAAAAATCAAAATGAACTTGCACCCTCACGCTTATATTGTGCGTATCTACGAAATACTACGCCATAGCTACGAGTAGTAAACAACAATCCCATCAAAACCAATACTTGTCAAAAAAAAACAAGTCTCGCAACTCAGTTGTTCTGCGGTAAAAAGTTGTGAGATCCATGTAATACCAAGTCGGTTATTAATTTATTCAGTCTATACTTAAGCGACTTTCTGTCTTAATGCGTCCAGTCTCTAAGACCACGATCGTGGTCCATAGCAATTGAAAATAAATTGTGTCTGGAATCTTCGTACTCGAAGCATTAAGTTGTTACGTAATAATTAACAGCATCATTATAGTGACGCATATCAATATTAAAATTCTTTAATGTTTTATGTAAATATATTGAGACTTGGCCATCGCACTAAATAACTGAATTTACATGTGTTTTCAGGCGATTGAATTTACACGTGTTTTCAGGCGATGGCCAAGTCTCAATATATTTACATAAAACATTAAAGAATTTTGCTGTTAATTATTACGTAACAACTTAATGCTTCGAGTACGGAGATTCCAGACACAATTTATTTTCAATTGCTATGGACCACGATCGTGGTCTTAGAGACTGGACGTATTAAGACAGAAAGTCGCTTAAGTAGAGACTGAATAAATTAATAACCGACTTGGTATTACATGGATCTCACAACTTTTTACCGCAGAACAACTGAGTTGCGAGACTTGGTTTTTTTGACAAGTATTGTTTTTGATGGGATCTCATTTCTTTTTGTATTTTGTAGACAGTTCTACTTTTTTCCTTTTCGGTACCTTCTACTTATTGTATATATGTATATCTACCAGCAACGAATTTTATTAAAGCCCTCTCTCTGAATTATGAACTTTTTTGCCTCGCGCTAGCACCGCGACAGCTCGCTCGGCGACATTCACCTTTCCGCGCGCCCCGCCACTGTCCCCGCCCGGCCCGCGCCCTCGCGCTAGCACCGGGCAGCGCGTAGTAAGTAACGGCCCGCGCTCACTCGCTAGCATCGCAGCGCGTGGTATAATAATTAATTTAAAACCTTACGCACTAGTAACAAGTACGAATACGCACGTAGGTACGTGTTTTGCATTGAATAATTTAATTTACACGTGTTTTCTTGACGGGAATACCCATTTTTTGCTCGATTTGGCAGGGGCACTACCATGCGCCTATATTTATATGGGACTAGCTTAAGCCCGCGGCTTCGCACGCAATAATAATAACTGCCGTAAAACATCGTTACGAATAAAGCCAATATTGAAAAAATTAACTGAAGATTTGGCTGTATGAGCTTAATTTTCTTTGCGGTCTTTTCTAGATTTTTTAGTTTTTCCTTGATTCATACATCAAACACTACTTATATTCCAAATTTGAAG
The DNA here is from genome assembly GCA_963924145.1 of Pyrausta purpuralis. Classification (NCBI taxonomy): domain Eukaryota; kingdom Metazoa; phylum Arthropoda; class Insecta; order Lepidoptera; family Crambidae; genus Pyrausta; species Pyrausta purpuralis. The sequence continues at coordinate 15,868,665 of OZ001660.1, forward strand.
CTTCTAGGTCTGCTAGAAGTGCCTTAGCATTTTGATGATCGGTGAGTCAGTGAGTGACAAAATTAAGAAATTTGACCTGCTATAATTCTTAAAATACTAGTTTAAATTGAATGAAATTTGAAATATATCGTGTCTTCACAATGCTGCATGGTTACTGAAAATATCAGTCTTCTAGTTTTATCCACAACGAAGTTATAGGGGGTCGAAAATGGTCTGAATTGCTTCGAGAAAAGTATGGTACGGCCGTGACGCTTTTTTGCTCGACTTGGTGGGGGCTTTGCCGTGCCCCCAGATGAGGCAAATAGGTGAAAGGGGAAGCGGGACGACGAATGTGACGTATTCGATGTGTTAGATCCATTCTTATAACCGGGTAGTACATCAAGCAAGCTTTAAAATGATTTATGGTATTTAATTACTAACTGTCTAAGACCAACGAAACGTCAGTTTTTTTTCTTAAAACGTATGTTGCGTATTTTGCATTTACAAATGTTATTTTTTTTTTTATTCAAAACTAGCGATCCCAGCGAACTTTTTCCCGCCCCGTTGCCGGTGTGTTTTATGTTTTTTTTATTATTCCGACATTTTTTTTATATATTTCATTTTATTCCTACTTTTTTTCGCTAGCCGGCCTATGGCGAACGGAAATAAAAGCAGCATAAATGTAGGTGATCACCAATGACCTATGTTGAAGAATATATATACCAATCCTAATGTATGGAAGCCAAACGTGGGCCATAACTAATGATACAGCTAATAAATTGCTCTTTGCCAACGAGCAATGAAAAGCATGATAGGAGTAAAGCGGGTGGATAGAATAAGAACCACGAACATTAGGATAAAGACCAAGATACAGGACGTTACCCTGAAAATAAAAATGCTGCTTAAATGGAAGTGGTCGGGGCACATGGTCAGGGAAAAGGACAAATGGAGCAAAATAATTACACTTTGGTATCCAAGAGAAGGCAAAAGAAAAAAAGGCAAGCTACAAAAACGATGGGCTGATATCAGGCAGGTTGCAATCATAACATGGAGTAGAGTCGCCAGAGAGAGATCGGAGTGGAATCGGTTGGAGGAGGCCTTTGCAAACCGGCAAACGGACTTACAGAAAGTGAAGGAGCACCAAATACACTAATGATTTTCTTAAATGTAATAAGAATAAATAAGAATGAAGTAGCATAAGAAATAATTGTAAATGTTATTTCCGAATAAAAGGCTTTATTGTTAGAACTTATTCCGCGCTAAAACAAATCTAACAAAGTAAAATTATGAAAATCAGTCCACCCGTTCTCGAGTAATAAGCAGTTATAAAAAGTATCCTATGTCCGTCTCCAGGTTCCTAGCTACCTCCCCACCAAGTTTTAACCAAATCGGTTAAGCCGATCTTAATTAATAAAAAGTAACTAACGCGACTTTGTTTTATAAATACAGAAGATTAAAACTGTCTTTTAAAGCTATTACAATCATTAAAACAATCCCGAAATATTAAACATCCTTTCCATGAAAATCCATAACAGTGAAATCGGATTTCTAATACCAAACCAAAAACCTTTTTATCGACTGTTACCATAAAGGTCCGCGTTATTATTTTCATAAATATTCATCATTCGGCAATTTCGAGCCGAAATCGACCGAAAGTGACCTAGCCTTTTTGCCACTGTCCAATATTCTTTAGGACGTTATGCCAGATTTCTTAAACGGATATTACAGATAACATATGTGGATGGTGTGTAAAGTATAATGTGTTTTGATAGACTGTTGGTGTAGGTACCAAAGCTTGATATCATGCACCGACTCCGAAAGAATTTGATTCTCTTAAATAGAAGACAAATGCGTTCTTTTAAGCTCCTTAGAGTCGATTTTACCACCGTCAGATAGGACTTATCTAACTGAATAAGTATTTAACGCTTGATTTTAAAATGACATTTTCATAAATGATTGCTTTCAAATAGGTGACGTTTTTGAATTAGGCTTTTTGTATTGTATTCTTCGAATATTATCAGACGTTTGTAAAATCGACTCTCAGTAAGTTTTTTAAGGCGTTTATTTTTTAAATTATCGTATTTTAATTTTTTTTTCTCTATAATCATGTTTGCTGCTAAACAAAATGTTTATGAATTTCAGTATTATAATACTTATATCTAAATATCTTTATCTTTGCAAGAAAAAACCTTTTACAGTAAAATCAAATAAATAAACAACTAATTAACTATCGAGTTATCAGCCAGTATTGTTCGTCAAATTCCATTTTGTAGACGCAAACTTTAATGATAGTAACACGACTTATCGGCTCAGCGTAAAGAACAGCGTCTACTAAACTTATTCAGTTCTTACCAGTTAAGAAAGTACAGAGGCCAGCACATCAGGTTATCCACTTTTGTTGCTAACTAGCCCTTATTGCAACGGAATAAGATACCGCAGTGTTTACCTTCAAATAAATCGAATATTATAAATATACTAGTGGTCCCCCGCGACTTCGTCCGCGCGTTTTTCGATTTTTTTCCGCGTTTTATACCTTCCCTAGACCTTACCGAACATTTCAAGACTAAGATAAGATAAATCCGTTGAGCCGTTCGAGTTTTAGTGAGACTAACAAACAGCAATTCATTTATATATATATATATAGATAAATAAAATAAATAACAGACACTAATCACGTACATTGACAATCCGTCTGGTGTAGTGGTAGAGAAATCGCCTACTACGCAGCGGGTTGCGGGTTCGATTCCCGCACAATACAAACATTTGTCTGTATGAACATGTCTGTTTGTATTGGTCTGGGTGTTTTCTATGTACATCATGTATTTATTTACTAACAAAAAGCATTTAAGTATGACATCCTTTATCTGGCACCCATAACACAAGCTTTGAGTAGCTTACTTTGGGACTAGATGGCGATATGTGGGAATGTCCAAAGGATATTTATTTATTGATCTGATCCCAAAGTAAGTAGCCAATGCACTTGTGTTATGGAAATCAGACACAACGGCGGTGGTAAATATTGACTGCTGTTGTTTGTCCGTACTATCGACGTCACACCACCTTATGAGAAAAAAAACGGCTAAGTGCGAGTTGGACTCGCCCACTGCGGGTTCCGTGCCAACTTTAACTAATTAGGGATCTACTTACTTCCGCTAAGCTAAAATACCACAATATTTTTGTATGAAAAACAAACTTATGTTTGCGGTTGTTGAAATAGGGCTATATCTCAAAAACTACTAGTTCGATCCCGTCCAAACCAATTTCCGTTGCAAGTATTTGTTAAGATCTAAATTATACTGAACTGAAATCTTATAGTTTCGTCAAATCTGTCTGTCTGTCTGTCTGTCCGTCCGTGTGTCACAGCCACTTTATTCTTAACTATAAGCATCACACTGTTGAATCTTGGTATAAAGATATATCCTGTTAACCACTTTACGATTCTTATTCAAAAAATAATATTTAAGGGGGTCTCCCATACATGAAACTAAAATCGTATTTTTTTTTGTCGAACCTATGCGTGTGGGGTATCCATAGATAGATCTTTTAAAATGACATAGTGGTTTCTAAAACCATTTTCTTTAAAAGTCTAAATAAAACATTAAAAAATGGTTTTAGTTTCATGTATGGGAGTCCCCCCCCCCCTCTTTTTAAGTACCATTATTTTTCATTTTTTGTATAAGAATCGTTGAGCGGTTAACAGGATACATCTCCCTACTTAATTTCAACAGTGTGATGCTTATAGTTACAGAATAAAATGGCTGCGACATACGGTCGGACAGGCTGACAGACAGACAGACTCGACGAAACTATAAGTCTTCTGTTTTTTGCCATTCAGCTACGGAACCCCAAAAATGCTCACACCTCATGTCGTCTTTTGTTTAAAGTTACGCCCGATTTGTGTCTTTTGTGCGATTTTCGTTCAAAAGTTGATATGCGGTAGAAATCTCACGATATTGAATTTCCCTTAAAAAAATGACGATATTTATAATAAACTTTGCTATTTTGATTTCATATTAACACAATTGTATTACAATAAGTTCATCTTTTGCACTTTCATTGAAGAAAGAATTTGATATTTCATAAAATTATGACGATAATACGGAGAATCGTAACTCTTGTTACCTATAACTTTCACTGAGCGTCGAGCCCAACATCCAATAGGATAATCGTATTACTACATCGAATTGTAGACAATACAGCTGTTGATTGCCTATTAATGCGTTTCTATTTGGAAACGAGCATACTGCTTCTAACGATATTATTTCAATCTCAGTACAGTTACCATGAGTTGACGCATTGCTCGCTAGCACGTAAAAAAGTCTATGGAAAATTACACTGCGCCTCTAACGGTCACTTGCAGAACTAAAATTTTCCATACACTTTTTTACGTCGTCTCTAGTGAGTAACACCGCCATAAACTCATGGTAACGGCACTGTACATATCTATAGTTGATGAAGTATTATAATAGTGAGAATATAAGCAAGTAGCGGTCCCAGCGAACACTTCTTTTCGCCCCTGACTACGTCCCACACCGGTCTTGGTTTATGATTGTTATGCTATTCGGGGCCCAAGACAAATCTAACAAAGTAAAATTCATGAAATTTAGTACACCGGTTCTCGAGTTATAATTGGTGTAACAAGCACAATTTTTTGTAAGTTTTAGTTTAAATCATGGAACAGATTTTCACAAAAAATGTATCTAGTGAAAAAAGTGTGAGTCGGGCCTACGCTCTGAGATTTCCGTGCCAACTTTAACTGAATTAGGGATTCACCTACTTCTACTAGCTAAAATACCACAGTTTTTGTTGTCAAAAAATATAACTTTGATTTTTATATTGTTTGTGTCGAAAACAAAGCCTACTTTTTTGCCATTTAGCTACGGAATCCTACAAAGTAAGGACAGAAACTCGTCTAGTTTGAACATAAGTTTTCATTCCTTATGACCCACAGAAAGACTTCAAAAAAGTTTCAAAAGCTGCGCTGCAGTTTGAAGCCATCTTTTTAAATAACGAAGTTTGAAACTACGCTTTCCATCTTATTTAAAAAGCGGTAGACGTAAGACAGAATGATATTTTAGAAAAATGCTTCTTCTGGTCTAGATTCATAATGGCCACAGTGTTATTTTTAATTGTTAGTTCTGGACATTTACTAACAAAGACAAATGGTTTAGATTAATGTAGACTATATTTTTACAAACAGTCGCTGTAAGTTGATAACATAATCAAAAGGTTATACAAACTCTACCATATTAACTGCCTAAAACATATTTTGTGGGTAGTTATCTACTATGTTGATTCATGTAACTGGTTGGTTTCATAACTGACAGTTTAAAGAAGCTACCATTTTTAGGATCACGTAGCCGGATGGCAAAAACGGAACTTTTATATTTTCGTTAAGTCTGTCTGTCTGTCCATCCGTATGTCACAGCCGCTGTATGCTGTAAGTAACTATAAGCATCACACTGTTGAAATTTGGTGGGAAGATGTATCCTGTCAACCGCTTTTTTTGAAAAAAAAAAACAAATTGTTGATCTTGATAAAGATCGCTCCGTTTCCTGATAATAAAAAAAAAGCAAAAATGACGTTAAGCGTCACCGATAGAAGTAGTACCAGTACCAGAAGTACCATCAGTAATAACCATAGACTTATATGTATTCTACTAGACACGCTGTTCAGAACAAATTTTGTGTCACATTTTTAAAATGACAGAAGTATGAAGTGTTGCTATTTAATATTTTTGATTTCTCCTGTGATGCTGAATATTGTTGTGTTTCTTCGTGGACAATCAATCTTAAGCTACTATAGCAAATACATTTCAACATCGTGATATTTGAAAACGTTTTCAAGCAATAGAGAAAACAAAACACCTTAAAAACAAACAAATCCCAAAAAGATATCACATCGATAATTTTTCCCCATTTCTTCCAAACATGACAATAGCCATTACAACAACAACACTGAGCTGTCATAGGTAGCAAAGAGTAATCGAACAGATATGACACCTTGCTGGTGTTTAGTTTTCTGCCTGCCATTCTTTAAGCACCGTTTTTTGATGGTCACACGTTTGTAATTCCAAACATATTCAATGTTTAATTAAAAAATAAATTTTGTATGTTTTATCATGTATCTATCTATATGAATTCACTTTAAAATGTGTTATTATGTTTGTAGTTTTGTAGGAAAAAATATTTTACCATCGGAATCGGGAGTAAAACTGCTGTTCTTCGGGCGTCACACTGAGTTGGCGCTCAGTTTAAACACTTCTATCTTGCTGGACTTTTACATTATATTAACATTATATATTTTTAAAAATTGGATACTAAGTCAGGATTCATTATATCGAGGGGGAAAAAACAGTCCTTAGATTTAAATTTTACATACTTAATTTTGTGTCGGTCACACGATTTTACCATTTTCGAAAATGTGACTCAAAATTGCTCATAACTTCAAAAAGGTTCATCGTATCGACACAAACCATAGGTCTGCAGAAACTTCAGACCTGTCAAAACACTAATAGAAGACAAATAAGTATCTCATAGCTATGATATAGCTAATACAGCTCCTTGCGTTTTATTTTTTTTCTTCAGACCCTAGTGCATGTGACCCTTCATGGGTAATGTTTTAAGATTATAAGTCAGCGTCAGGAATAAATATCTACTATTGAATCATAAAACTCATAGTCAAGATTCATTAGAGCTGATTAGATTACATAAATGTTAGTTACTTAATTTAATATTTCTGAAAATGTAAAATTTTCGTCACTTGCGTGGCACAACTTTCGTGGTCAATTTCCCACGAAAGTTACAAATCATACCACGAAAGGTTATCATAGTGTACTGATCTCACTATAATTTATATTTTATGGTTTGCAAATGCAGTTAAAATAACCGCCTTAACGTTTCAAACTTGAATTATTCTACTTAGACAGTTTCCAGAGGCACAGATATGATTTATAGAAATAATGTAGCTTACTATAAATATGTATAGAATATGACGTCTTAAATCTTGATTTTATTCGGCTTTGAATCGCCTCATCAATCTATATACTAATTATATAAAGAAATCACAATATGTTACTATAAAAAACATACTCATTAATTAATTAATTTTAGTGCATTATTCGTAATTAGCCCAATTTGTGTAGTTTATATGAGAAAAAAATGAATAATTCTTTGCCACTAATAAGAATGATAGCAGTTATGCCAGTCGTCTTAATTTATTCAAACAAGTAGCATGGCTAATATTTGAGCCTGGTCTAAAGCTGGAAATTTGTCTACTAGACCGATAAAAGAGTCTACTTTGAGGCTACAAGATAAAGACTGGGAATCATGAGTTTGCTTTACCGGAAAAAACTACAATTAACACTGACACTGGTTCGAAAATAAGCGCGTGACGTCTGGTGTTTATTTCCAAAGATTCAAAAGAAATAGTTTAATTCTTTATTGGATACGAAAAGGTCATATTTTGAACGCTCTTACAGTTATGATCCAGCAACTAGTAGTCTAAATAGTCTCACTCCAGGCAAGCAAAATATCTGGAAGACTAATTTATTGATTGTAAAGTTTATAAAGGGCCTAACCTATATACCTAATATAACTGAGCCTACCTTAAATGAGTTGATAATAGCCGGCAAATATCTAACTACTAAAATTCAGGGTACCTGTATGTAATTTGAGGCACTACTTTGAAGGGTAAAGAGTTGATTACTACAGATTTGCTACATGTACCTTAGCTTACCTTTACCTTTATAATCTCAGATAATTTCGACTGAATGCGACTACTTACCAAAATAGGTTAAGGAAGCGAATAAATTACAAAATACTAAAAATTTGATCGTAAGTATGGGTTTAAATTGTCGAATGTCAAAATACCATTGCTCCGAAAGTGTGAAACCGTAAAATTTAACAAAGTATCCTATCGCTGACAAATACGGTCATTGTTGTGTGCCGAGAACAAATGCGAGTAAACAGTGAATTTGAGGTCAGTGATACTGAAAATGAGTGCAATAAAACACTTAGAAGGAGGGGAAGACCATAAGGTCTACAAATAACAGCCCACTCGCAACAGTTTTAGGTACGATGTGATCATGGCACTTGCAACAGTGTCGAAATACCTATCGGATACTCATAAATAATTTGGTACATAGTAGCAATGTCGAAGGTAACAAACTATTATTATGTTAGTGTTCATCATGAATGTTTAAAAATATATGTAATACCTAACCACATTACTATTTGTCTCAAACATATATAATATTTCAAGTACTTTGATACTTTTATTACCGAATTATCTATCCAAAAAGACGCTGCGTAACTTTCGTGTCACGGTGAGTAACTTTCGTGGCTTACGAAATTTCAATATTAAATATCTACATGAATAATGAACCGATTTTCATGATTCTAACAGATTATGTTACAGTTTGATAGTTTCTTTAAAGCAGTATTTTTTTATTTGAATAATATCAGTGTAAATTTTCGCCACGAAGGTGACGCGAAGAACACTTTCTGAAGAAATGCCCCTATGATTCGATATATGTACTAGTAACATGCCTATTTTTTAAATTTTAATTGATAACGTTTTTGATATGCCCACCAATATTATAACAACATAATTCGTACCAATTATCTTACAATACTACTCCTGTACATACAGATATTTACTTAGTCCGTTTTTATTTTCTAGTCTAATATTGTAAACAATCTTGTTTGACATTCTTTTTTACATAATGATTTATTTTAAAATAAGATAAATACAAAACTCAAATTTTACATGGGCAATAATTATTTAACACTGAGATATTTTCTATCGCACGCTAAGAAAATCGGACTTTAATGATAAAGTCAATTGAAATAAAACTCAAACTACATAGATATAACTTGGCCCTATAATTCTGAAGGGGATTCTGAAGGGGAGACATAGATAAAACATATTCTACCTATAAGAGTTTTGGCATGTCTGTTTTTGGTTGATCTTTGGGTTTCTATGAAAATTGTGAGAAAACGAAAATTAATACTTTTACGCCTTCAACGAATCTTTTAACCACTTAAATTTACTACATACAACTTAAAAAAAAAATAATTTTCAAAATAAGGGCGCTATAACATATTTTAAAGTAATTTGTTTATATCGTCTTTTGACGTAAGGGACGTTTTGACATGGTAGTTTCTGGCAATAGACTAAACACAGATGCTCCACTTGGCCTTAACTTACTGTAGAACAAAGTTTGCTCTAAACAGCGTGTCTAGTGTAACATAGAGGTCGTTGGTAATAACCGACTTCAAAACCAAAATGCACTAAAAAGTCTTAAATAAACTTCTCTCTTTAAAGGAAAGGACTCCATTTTAGGCGAACAATTTCTTTTTGGTTAATTTATACAGGTATGTAAATCTCGGCATAATTCCCTGTAAAACCACCAGGTGGTACTCGAAAAACGCTAAGCTAAAATTGCAAATATTTTTTCATAAAATCAGAAAATTGAAATTGTGTACGCCAAATTTAAAAAAAAATTGCTTCACACCACGGCCACAAGTCAAATAAATTGCTTTATTTAATGATATCGGTAAAAAAATACTGCTATCACGATTCACTTATTTTTTTTATATTCAGAATCTAGTATGTAACAAATCTACTATTAATGTAACAGTTGCATATAATATTGTAAAAGTAAATAATTAAACACTACACTACCCATCGTCCTTTTCCAATTTTCTCGTTGTAAAGAAAAAGCCACTGGATCGAGTTTGATACATTCAAATGAGATTAGTTTCACTTTAAAATTGAAAATATGCACCGTAAAACATTATTCGCGCGTAATGAAATTTCTCCTATATTACTTTGCAACTCTTTGCCTTTGTCATTCTTGAGGAAACTTTGTCGTGTGCTATAAGCTCTATTTTTGAAACCCTCGCGTTAATATTCCGTATAATATTCGTAAAAAAAAAATTAAAAGTTAACGAACGACATGAGTAGTATAAATAAAAAATATTTTATGGCTGAATTAAAAAAAAACGAAATCACCCTTTTATATCTTTGAAATATCGACAGCAGGAAACGTTATTGCTGTAAGTACTAAACATGGCGTAAGTGAACTAAATGCACAGTCGAAGACAGAAACATTATTAAGATCTTCAAATAAAAATTTATTTCTGTCAGTAGTAATAAACATGTTTATCATAACTTTGAGACTACATTATTTTTTGCTTTTTTTCGTAAATTTTTCACAAAAGAGTGTATAAACAAATATTTTCAACTCTCCTATTCGGATAATTGAACTTTCATGGGTAGATAGCCGGGTGGAAAATAGCATTTCCATCCCCAGGGTAGAAAGTAATTTATTTTAATTGTTACAATCAGACATGGATTTAAGAAGAATTGAGTCACATCATTAAATTAAAAGAGCTTTTCATGTTTTTTTGCATAGCCCTTAAAAACCGTGTTTGTTATGATCGTTCACTAAAACATTAACAATTGATTGATCCATTGATGATTTATGACAATGATTTAAAAAAATTCTTAAGAAAAACTCTCGAGTAAAATGGGTAACTTTCTCCCCTTGTATAAAAATCTTTTCTTCCGTCGATATTTAGGTCGCATTTGTTATAGGCACTTTTCTACCAGTCAGTTATTTAATATCAAACCCACAAAAATCACTCTATATTTCGAGTACTTATGACAATATTCCATTTTCCCTGTGACCCAAAAACAAAGAAATATTAAAATGCGAATCAATCGACATAAAAAGGCGCCTTGCTAAAAACTCCGTGCCATCCGTCTTTTAAGGGGACTGCTTCTGAATATAAATCTTCGATTTCTCTTCAATAAGTCTTATTTGCGGAGATAAAAAGACCTTAATATTCTTCCTCCGCAAATAGTAGTGAAGTGGCTAAGAACGCCTCCGGAATCGCAAATTGTAGGGAAAATCTGATATTGTGACTACTTATTGAAAGCTAAGTGGTAACAGAAAATATTACTAAGTGTATTGAGTGATCATTACCGTTAAATGTACATTAATCCATAGCTACTTATTGAATACTTATGGGTAAAATATGATATTAATATTGAGTTTAATCTTATTATTTACCTTAAAAGACTTAGCTGGCTTTAGAAGTATTAGAGTGTGAGTAATTAGGTACTTGTTTCAATATAAACTGTAGTTAATTATTATAAACTATGTGGTGTTTTTTTTACAAGTGCAATTTATGTTATTAAGTTTTTATAGTAGCAAAAATAAAATTATAAGTACGTAATGTATGTATAAGTTCATTAATAATCAACACACATTAAATTGTCATTTCGATGCAAATTTTTCGAAGTATCTGAAACGTCAGAATTAAACTGAAATTAAATGTTTTTAACCCCCATTTAACTACCTAAATAATAAATCAGTGAAGTGAGTCTGACCCAAAATCTTATATTATAACGAACCGTAACTAATTTGGTTTGAAATAAAGTACAAAATGGTGTTTAATTTTATAAGTTCAAAATATTCAGCTAGGTTAAAGAAAAATCATATTTGTTACAATAATGTGTAACGAGGTCGAGGCCGCAGTGACATCATTAAAGATTTATAAATAGCAGACGTTCGATCTATAAGCAGGCAAGTTTACATAGATCATCAACAGATGGCGCTGAGCGGAGTTACCTCGCGCTAAGTCTCGGTTTTTCCGGGACGGTAAAGCGTTGGGCAGTGTCTATTTCAATTTGCCATCAGAAGGGTCTTAACTGACTCGACTGAACAGCGGGTGATGAATTCGGATATGAATTACATGATTCCACTCCGCTCACTTTCAGGTCAACTATCGCAGACCTGTTAGTCGAATATCTGACGCTGTTTTTGGCCCGTTTTTAAACTTAACAATATCATCTCTAAATACGCCGTCCGTATATATAAGGTTACCTCGTTTTAAGTGATAATATTTTAACAGAGCATCAAACAATAACATAGAAAGAGGACCCAATAATTATTTTTTTTGAAAACTGGCCCGTTTACGTTTTTATTTTTCCTAACAAAAAAAATATTATTTTTTAAGAGCACCCTGTTCCGCGACATCGCCTTTCGTCTCTTACATAAGTACTACATTGAGCGAAAACTAGACAGACGTATGGGCCTGAGTGTGACGGAAGATGGACTAGCTAAGCGAGAACGAGACAGACGCGTGGGCGTGAGCGTGACAGAAGATGCCTATCTCATTCATGCGGCGTGCCGATGCGCGGTACTCGGGCGGTAGGGGGCGCCGTTGCGCGCCTATTTATTTGGTCCTACATAATAATAATAATAAAGGTAACTACCTACTGCATTCGATTACCTATTATAACGAAACACTAATATGAAAAAAACATTATCAACGTGTATCAGTACCTAATAAATCAAACAGATAGATCAGTTAGATAAACGCTAAACAAACAAAACAGCTGGGTATGAAAACAAAGACAAAAACTTAAGAAGGTATGTGCCCATTTATCTGAGGCCTAAAACAGCTGGGTAGGTATGATTCTCTGAAACAGAAACTCAACTTAGGTAGGTATGTGTTCATTAATCGTAGGCCTAAAACCCTAACATCTGGGTATGTATGATAAACTAAGACAGAAACTCAACTTAGGTACCTATGTGTTTATCGCAGGCTTAAAACATGAACAGCTGGGCAGGTATGATAAACTAAAACTACCTAATTGTGTTGTGTTCCTTCTGTTTATTTAATAATAATAAGGAGACAAAGCTTATGTGAAAGTAAACATCCTAATTGTGTTGTGTTACCTCTGTTTATTTAATAATAATAAGACAAATCTTATGTGAAAGTAAACTTTAAAAAGAATACCTATTAAAATTCTCAATCTTACTAAATTTAACTTAGACAGATGTTGTAGTTACCTACCTACCTACCTAATGAGTACCTATTGATTCCTTTTGATTCAGAAGATGGATATGCACTTAAAATTGCGTGAGTAAATTTAACACAGTTTTGTTTTAAATTTCGTTTATTATGTACCGTAAATTAACATAACACATAAAACGCGAACACATCTTTGAAAATTACGTACATTTTTATTATTTTTTACTTTTAATTATCACACTTGCTCAGTTTTTGTACAGATATGTGGATACAAGTCTTATTTCACAATAAAATAAATTAAAACTAGGATTTCTGCATTGGTTTGCAAATACGTTTTCTTTATTAGCAGCGATAAGTTAACATTTGAAAACAATGACGTCAAAGATTTGAAGTAAAACAGGTTACTATTTTTACGGTAACATCTTATTTTACAATTGCCAATTGAGGCGATACCTCCTAACCTTATTATTATGCAAACTGGGCCTCTATTTTTGAATCACTCGCTTGAACATGGCGTGTGAGTTTTGTTTGAAAACAAATTAAAAATCAATAAAAATCACGCAAAATATTCGCGTTGGTACTCAAAAAATTCATTAATCATTTTTGCAAATCACTTCCACGTGAGATTATACTAATTTTCATAGGAAAATCGGACATTAAACAATGAATATCACACACCATCTTGACGCGAGTGATTCAAAAATAAGGGCCCTGAAGCGAGCACTAGACAATCTAGCTATCACGAGCACTGCTTTTTTTTCACTAGTCATCACGGCATTCACTGTTCATTCACACACGTATGCACTGAACCTTTGCTGGAATTGGTGGCGAATAACTGCAGCATTGTGTTGTGCATGCACGTTATCCCAACAACGTGCAATTGCGCAGTAGTCAACGGGAGAACTCGAGATCGTGCTGTTCGATCTTCGTCGCATAGTCCGCACCAGCAGCAAAACTTGGACCCTCAAGTGATAAAGGCGTAATCCCCGCCAACAGCAAATCTTGGACCCTCAAGTGATAAAGGTGGAGGGCTTCGTTGTGCAGAAACCGCCATAGCAAGCGTCTGCGGTGTTTGGCAGTCGGTGCCGTACCAGGTCAAGGCGCGGCGGGAAACTATGTGATGCTGGTCACACGACCCAGGCTTCGGAAAACGCACCGCAGGTCCGCGACGCGCGCGCACACGACATACAAACGCGAATTTTTTTGGCAGACTGACTCGCGTCGCGCGCGCGGCCGCGGCTGTCCGGTGGGGCCCCCGCCCCCGCTCCCCAGCGGCCGCGAGCGCGACACGCTGTAGGCAGGCAGGCAACACGGCGGCGATGGGCGGCGCGTATGACAATACCTACAAAGAAAGACCGAGAGCTCCGCTCAGCAACACGCGGCACGGGGTGTTTTATTTTACTCTTTTTTCTACATGTTTAGAGGCGATTTTCTCGAAAACTAGCGTATAAAAATTTTTTTTTTCGTACAAAATATATTTCATTTATTTTTCTGAATCTGCCTTTAAAATATTATCACTTAAAACGAGGTAGCCTTATATAGGTTTAATATGTGCTGAAAATCTGAGATGAATTGTATCATGTGTTTAATCCATACTGATCAGCCAAATGATATAACTTGCATAGTCAAGATTTTAAAAATACATTGATAAATATACATCTTTGTGCTGTATTTCAGTCACATATATAAAATGATGGCTATTTAAGCAAGTTTCTTTTGTCTTTATTAATAAAAATGTGTATCTTAGCTTCCAACCTAATTATTCAGTAGACAATACTTATGCTTAGTAGTAAAAATAGTATTGTGCTAATACACAATGCTTTGTAAAGTAATTATATTGGTAAATAACTACTTAGTTTACAAACCACCGTCTAACTTTCTGGCTAGTATTAGGCAAAAATAAACCTTATGCTGACTCATTACGGTTCAAGGAAGAAAAATAGAAGTATGGTACGAAAATAGACCACAATGCAATTGGAAAAGGCTTATAAGATAAGAATCTAAATGCTACTCAAGGGTTAGTACTGGAATTACAGAGACAGACATTTCTTGTAGTGTCACCAAACGTTAGGTACGGACTACAGCACGTCAAGGTAAACACTGCGGTATCTTATGCAGTTGTCATAAGGGCTAGTTTGCAACAAAAGTGGGTAGCCTGATGTGCTTGGTACAAACTGACTGTACAAACTTTATCGAGTAACATATTTATATCTCTAAGGGCCGGTTTTACCAACGACAGATAAGACTTATATAAGCATAAAAGGAGTCGTTTTCAAATGACAATTAAAAAAATAAAAATTAAGTGACAATTAACAATTGGACGTAGGTATTGTGCTTTATTCCACGACTGTTCCACTTATCTGACGTTGGAAAAATCAGCCCTCAGTGTTATTTTGTCACTATACAAACTTAATTTATTGCACGTGAAAAAAACAAATACATCAAATAAGGAATCGAAGCCCGTTTCGACGCTACACTATCTGATTGCTTAATAAGTGCAATTTAAATATATACCTTAAATTATAAAGCTGAAGAGTTTGTTTGGTTGGTTGCAACGCGCTAATCTCTGGATCTATAGGACTGATTTAAGAAAAAAAGTGTTGAATTTAAAAAATATTTAACAAGGAAGGAAGGCTTTAGGCTATAGTACATCACACTGCGACGGGAGGGGAGGGAAGAACTCAAAACGCGCGGATGAAGTCGCGGGGCACTGCTAGTATTATCATATTAATGATTTTTTATTCTTCGTGATCACTCCATATTTACAAGTACGGATTACGCTGCAGGTGTGTCAATCATCCCTGGTAGTTAGTTAGTTTGGCTGGGGTGTTTTCCGCACTTAGCCTCATGATTGGGCCATTGTGCGTATATCAAATCATCCCTGGTAAAATAAAATAGTAAATAACTCTTGAAAAAATCCTTAAAGGTGTGTTTTAATTATTTCATATTATTTGGGTAATCTGAGTGTATCATCATCATCATCATTATCAGCCAAAGGACGTCCAGTGCTAAACATAGGCCTCCCCCACGGCTTTCCACAGCGAGCGATCACTAGCAGTCTGCATCCAGTTTAATCCTGCGATCTTTTTAAGGTCGTCTGTCCATCTTGTGGGTGGACGTACTACGCTGCTTCTTTGGTCGAAGGGTCTCCAATCAAGAACTTTTCTGCCCCAACGGCTATCAGTTCGTCGCGCTATGTGCCCTGCCCATTGCCACTTGAGCTTACTGATTCTCAAGGCTATGTCCGTTACCTTAGTTCTCCTACGTATCTCCTCATTTCTGATTCGATCCCGTAGAGAATCACCCAGGCTTGCCCTCTCCATCGCTCGTTGTGTGATTTTGAGCTTCTTTATAAGGCCCGTAGTAAGAGACCATGTTTCGGATCCGTATGTCATCACTGGTAACACACACTGGTTGAAGATTTTCATCTTTAGACACTAAGGTAGATGAGATGAGAAAATCTATCTAATAATCTGAGTGTATCGCATTTTTTTATTTTTAGTAATCGATTTTGTCTTGACTCCAGATTTTCCAGAACAAGCCAAGTACAGTTTAAAGAATAATCGTGTTCATTTATTCTGGCTGAATATTTTCGAGTTGTAATATGTATATTTCGATTATTTCCAAATTTTATATTTAGGTATGTCTGAACGTCATAACTTCATCCAATTCCATCAGTATTATATGGCCCAACAATCAGGGCCCCTATTTTTGTTTCACTCGCATCAAGATGGCGTGTGATATTTATTGATTAATGTAAGATTTTCCAATGAAAATTAGTGTTATTTCACCCGAGATTGATTCAAAAAAGATCACTGAATTTTGTAAATACTAACGTCTATATTTTACGTTATTTTCATTACTTTGTATTCAGTTTTTGAACGAAAATCATTATATTTTTGTTACTTTTTATTTAGTTTTTGAACGAAAATCATTTTCAAGCGAATTGGAGGGTGAATAAAAATAGGGCACCTGGACACCCTACACCGAAGACACACGGCATTAAGTGACGTCACAGTCATAAGGATAAGTAAATTGATACTGGGAAATAATGAGACATGAGCCAATCGGTCACCATTAAAAGCAGCCTCTGGCACTATGTAATGATGATAAAGTGGGATAAACGTACTCGTCGAAGACGTATTACAGCAATAGAGAAAATAAATATACCAGTGTTACTATTTTTTTTGTATCAAATAAGTATCCTCGTTTGTAATTTGATAGTTATTTTAATTGATTTAGGGCTGATTTTTCAATACTCTGATAAGAAATATATGGCGAAAGAAATACAACATGGCTAGTTTGAAAATAAAATAAAATATAAATAAAATAAAATTAATTGTCAGTAATCATAGATACCTGTCATTATTTAAAATATGCCGCTTTATAATTTATCAGTCTGATAAGTTTTATCTGACCATTGAAAAATCGGCCCTTATCTATACTAATATTATAAAGCTGAAAAGTTTGTTTGTTTGTTTGTTTGAACGCGCTAATCTCAAAAACTACTGGCCCGATTTAAATTTTTTTTTTACGTTGGATAGTCCATTTATCGAGGAAGGCTTTAAGCTATATAACATAAAGATACGACTCATAAGACCACAGCAGAAATGAAAAATGTTGCGAAAACGGGAGAAAGATATTCCTTTTGAGAGATTCCGCTGCATACGCTGCGGAAACCGCTTAAGTTACACAAAAATTATGTATGACAGGATTGGTCAGCATTAAGAGTTCTATAATAAAGTCCGCGACAGCATATGTCTATCTTTTATGGTTGACTTACTACAACCTTTTTTATGTTAATAAATTTGTAAAAAAATAATGCATTATTCTTAGAGGTGTATTATACACACAGGTATTTTATTCTTATAAAAATAAATACATTCATCATCACGAGCATTTCATTTAGAACCAAGTTGCCCTTTATATCATTTGATTTCAATAAATATCTTAGGAGCTATCACAGTTTTAACATAACTCCGCACCAAAATAATGTTCGCAGCTTAAGTACAACGTGCGCTTTCGCTAATATATTAAAGCTGAAGAGTTTGTTTGTTTGAACGCGCTTATTTCAGGAACTGCTGGACCGATTTGAAAAAATATTTCTGTGTTGGATAGCTTATTTATCGAGAAAGGCTTTAGGATATAAAACATGACGCTGCGACGGGAGGGGAGGGAGCAAACTCAAAACGCGCGGACGAAGTCGCGGGGGACCGCTAGTTAAAATATAACTACGTACGAAAGTTCGTTATATTTGACGTTGAAGAGGAATGTCATTTATTAGTTCTAGCAGTGTGGAAGCACAGTATAAATACTATCATGGAAGTCCCGACATAGTTCCTTGTAAAACCACTAGTTTGGAAAACGCAGAGACAAAATTAGTGTTATATTTATTAACTAGCGGTCCCCCGCGACTTCGTCCGCGCGTTTTGAGTTTGCTCCCTCCCCTCCCGTCGCAGCGTCATGTTTTATATCCTAAAGCCTTTTTCGATAAATAAGCTATCCGACACAGAAATATTTTTTCAAATCAGTCCAGCAGTTCCTGAGATAAGCGCGTTCAAACAAACAAACTCTTCAGCTTTATAATATACTAGCGGTCCCCCGCGACTTCGTCCGCGCGTATTGAGTTTGCTCCCTCCCCTCCCGTCGCAGCGTTATGTTTTATATCCTTAAGCCTTTCTCAATAAATAAGCTATCTAACACAGAAATATTTTTTCAAATCGGTTCAGCAGTTGTTGAGATAAGCGCGTTCAAACCAACAAATTCTTCAGCTTTATAATATAATTAGCGCAAGCGCACGTTGTACTTAAGCTGCGAACATTATTTTGGTGCGGAGTTATGTTAAAACTGTGATAGCTCCTAAGATATTTATTGGAATCAAATGATATACAGGGCAACTTTGTTCTAAATGAAATGCTCGTGATGATGAATGTATTTATTTTGATAAGAATAAATACCTGTGTGTATAATACACCTCTTAAAATATGCATTATTTTTTTACAAATTTATGAACATAAAAAAGGTCGTAGTAAGTCAACCATAAAAGATAGACATATGCTGTCGCAGACTTTATTATAGAACTCTTAATGCTGAACAATCCTGTCATACATGATTTTTGTGTAACTTAAGCGGTTTCCGCAGCGTATGCAGCGAAAGCTCTCAAAAGGAATATCTTTCTCCCGTTTTCGCAACATTTTTCATTTCTGCTGTGGTCTTATGAGTTGTATCTTTATGTTATATAGCCTAAAGCCTTCCTCGATAAAGGGACTATCTAACGTAAAAATATTTTTTCAAATCGGGCCAGTAGTTTTTGAGATTAGCGCGTTCAAACAAACAAACTCTTTAGCTTTATAATATTAGTATAGATTAGCGCAAGCGCACGTTGTACTTAAGCTGCGAACATTATTTTGGTGCGGAGTTATGTTAAAACTGTGATAGCTCCTAAGATATTTATTGAAATCAAATGATGTAAAGGCAAACTTGGTTCTAAATGAAATGTTCGTGATGATGAATGTTTTTATTTTGATAAGAATAAATACCTGTGTGTATAATACACCTCTAAAAATAAAACTTTTTTCTTTTTTACAAAATTAACATAAAAAGGTTGTAGTAAGTCAACCATAAAAGATAGACATATGCTGTCGCGGACTTTATTATAGAACTCTTAATGCTGAACAATCCTGTCATACATGATTTTTGTGTAACATAAGCGGTTTCCGCAGCGTATGCAGCGAAAGCTCTCAAAAGGAATATCTTTCTCCCGTTTTCGCAACATTTTTCATTTCTGCTGCGGTCTTATGAGTCGTATCTTTATGTTATATAGCCTAAAGCCTTCCTCGATAAATGGACTATCCAACGTAAAAATAATTTTTCAAATCGGGCCAGTAGTTTTTGAGATTAGCGCGTTCAAACAAACTCTTCAGCTTTATAATATTAGTATAGATTAGCGCAAGCGCACGTTGTACTTAAGCTGCGAACATTATTTTGGTGCGGAGTTATGTTAAAACTGTGATAGCGCCTAAGATATTTATTGAAATCAAATGATATACAGGGCAACTTGGTTCTCAATGAAATGCTCGTGATGATGAATGTATTTATTTTGATAAGAATAAACACCTGTGTGTATAATACAACTCTAAAAATAATGCATTATTTTTTTGCAAATTTATTAACATAAAAAAGGTTGTAGTAAGTCAACCATAAAAGATAGACATATGCTGTCGCAGACTTTATTATAGAACTCTTTATGCTGAACAATCTTGTCATACATGATTTTTATGTAACTTAGGCGGTTTCCGCAGCGTACGCAGCGGAAGCTCTCAAAAGGAATATCTTTCTCCCGATTTCGCAACATTTTTCATTGCTGCTGTGGTCTTGTGAGTCGTATCTTTATGTTATATAGCTTAAAGCCTTCCTCGATAAATGGACTATCCAACGTAAAAATAATTTTTCAAATCGAGCTAGTAGTTTTTGAGATTAGCGCGTTCAAACAAACAAACAAACAAACAAACAAACTCTTCAGCTTTATAATATTAGTATAGATTGAGAAGAATTTTTGAATGAAGCTTAAAACATTACAACTTTTTTAAAGATTTATTAAAGATGTAGCTACGTAACTTAAAAGGATATTTGATGCAACAGAAAATCTGATCATTGAAATTGTCTACGCGAAATTTCACAAATTTTGCTTCAGACTTTGACCGCAGAAAACAGGCCCAAGGAATATTGCATTATTATGTTATTTGATACTCAAAAGTCCTCTACTAATTTTATTATATGCTTGCTTCACTATCGACAAATATTAGAAAATTATTATTTGCTGTGTATAAATCTGTATTATAACTCAAATATTCAACCCACGTTATTACCAGCTAAAACCCGAATAGATGGACGCTAAAACGTTCGCATTAGGAGCTTATTACTCAATACCGCAACGAAATCAGCGCTAACCTGCTTAATGCCATACAAAATGGCTAAACATATTTACATACAAAATTGTTGCCGTCGATGGTCACAAATGGGAGCGTTCAAATATGTCCCGATTTGATGGAAAGGTGCGTTTACACGTTAAGGGGCCGTCCATTAATCACGTGAGGTCGTTTTTCTCATTTTTGACACCCCCCCTCCCCCCTGGTGATATTTGGTGACGTTTGGGACCACTCCCCCCCCCCCCTCCCCCCTGGATCACGTGTATTTTTTTGGAAGTCTATGAAAAGGCTTTTGACTGGAAAAAAATGGTGATTCGAAAAACATTTATATGTATTTGCAATAAAATTAATGAATAATTAATTAATGTTGTCTTCGTCCCACGGAGTTGCAAGACTTTCATTTAAGGTTACAACTGGTAAAGCTTCTTCTTCACTAGCAGTTGTTATTAGCAAAGAGGTTTGTGACAGCAAATCGTTCAAATTTTCGCACCGTTCAAAATTTCGGTTCAGAATTAGCGCTTTTTGACAAAAAATAAATAAAATTAATACACGTGATGTCTGACGAGACCCCCCCTCCCCTCTCGTGATGTTTCGTGATGTTTCCCGTACCCCCTCCCCCCTTTTTGAGCCTCACGTGATTAATGGACGGCCCCTAAGGTAAATGTAAAATATCCATTTTAAGGCAGACTCGGGGTACGGTAATGTTAACAACAGTTTACTAATGTTAACAGCAATTCAGAACGTTCGATCAGCCACTAGGTTCAGGCTCAGCCATCAGGGTTTCGGCTAGATTTTCTATTCATTTTTAAATAAATGTTGCAGTTTGATCAGATGTCGATATGTCAGTTCGGTTACAAATATTACAAACTAATATAATAAAATAGTTGCATCGGATAATTCCACGGCAACGACCTCTATGTTACACTAGACACGCTGTTTAGAACAAACTTTGTTCTACAGTAAGTTAAGGCCAAATGGAGCATCTGTGTTTAGTCTGTTGCCATAAACTACCATGTCAAAACGTCCCTTACGTCAAAAGACAAAATAAATAAATTACTTAAATATGTGTTATAGCGCCCGCATTTTAACCTAATTTGAAAGTAATGTTTTTGTTTGGTTGTACTCGTATGTAGTAAATTAAAGTGATTCAAAGATTCGTTGACGGCGTAAAAGTATTAATTTTCGTTTTCTCACAATTTTCATAGAAACCCAAAGATCAACCAAAAACAGACATGCCAAAACTCTTATAGGTAGAATGTGAATTATCAATCAATGTGTAACCTTTAGAATTATACGGCCAAGTTATATCTATGAAGTATGAGTTTTATTTCAATTGAATTTATCATTAAAGTCCAATTTTTTTAGCAAGTCCAAAATTGTAAACAATATTTTTAAACTTTTATAATAATATCAGTGAATAAATTAATTTACTATCTAATAGAAAATTTATCAGTGTTAAATGATTATTGCCTATGTAAAATTTGAGTTTTATGGTTCTTATTTTGAAATGAATAATTTTGTTAAAAAGGTATATCAAGCAAGATTGTTTATAAAATTGGTAGGCATATTATTACCCTTTTTTGTGGAAACATCACATAAACATTATCATTTCAAATAATAGACATGTAATAATACTAGTACATATATCGAATCATAGGCAGAAAACTAAACACCAGCAAGGTGTCATATCTGTTCGATTACTCTTTGCTACCTTTGACAGCTCAGTGTTGTTGTTGTCAAGGCTATTCTCATGTTTGGAAGAAATGGGGAAAAAATATCGATGTGATATATTTTTGGGATTTGTTTATTTTTTGAGTGATTTGTTTTCTCTATTGCTTGAAAACGTTTTCAAATATCACGATGTTGAAATGTATGTGCAATAGTAGCTTAAGATTGATTGTCCACGAATAAACACGACAATAATCTGCATCAAACAGGAGAAATCAAAAATATTAAATAGCAACACTATATACTTCTGTCATTTTAAAAATGTGACACAAAATTTGTTCTGAACAGCGTGTCTAGTAGAATACATATAGTAAGTCTATGTTCCACGGTATTATAATTTTATTAATTTGTGAAATTTATCGAATCGTAACCCAATCTGTAACCGAATGGTTCTGAATCGGGGAGCTGTACAGTATATTGCAACTAGGCTTACTCTTTGAAATAAATGCCTACGGCGATAGGATCGAAACGTATACCTGTAGGTATCTAAACGTGCGATAGGGCTGCCTGTCCGCCTCAAGCATTTTAATTACAATTGCCTACTTTGTGTTTCCATTTAGTTTTGCGATTGTAAATATTCTTTTATTATATGAACAAATGAATTGTTTTGAGGATTGAATAGGAAGTATTCAATAAAATCGCATGTTGTTTTTTGATTGATATAATAAAATAAAATACATTTTTATGTTTAAACGACAAATCGGTCTTATAAGTTTGAGATGAGACGTACGGAATCCTTTTTTTCAATTAAATTTGAAAGTATGAAAATCCGCATTCTATTATAAAGCTTCATTAAAAATTGATACAACAAAAAACAACACAATATGTCCTATTCTTCATATTAAAATGTACTTGAACTTTTTTCCGAGAAAGAAATCGCGCTGCTATTGTTAAACAAACAAGACACTGTGCGTTCGTTACTGTGGCACAGTCGCGACTGTCTGAGTGCCGAACGCGTGCCGAAATCGAGGTGCGTAGGTATAGCTCGCGTGTCGTCCGTTTGTATGAAGTTGGAATACTGTAAAGATAACATTATCGCAGACGCTGCCTCAACATGAGGCACGCCGCGCCATGAGGCAAATTCGTTGCCGCGGGTCGAGACATTTTTTGTCGGGTTTTTTGGCGCGCGCAAAGAAGCCTCGGTCCGAGCCGTGCACTTGGTGGAGATGGGCGTGTCGCTTTACACTGGTTTCGGACATAATAGAATCAAATTTTCTATGCTTCAAATCAAGGTTCCTTGGATTAAGCAGCCTCGGTTTGCTTCGAATCAAGACTGCTCGGCCTGAGGCTTCTCTAATCGATACGTTCTTTTACAAATAAAAAAGTTAAACATTTAAAAAGCAAATAAATACGAAAATCAAGTATAGATAGTTTCAAAAAAACATGTATCTACGCACGATACGATTCATAGAAGTCTTTCTTTTACTGTGTAACGTTCTATGTGTGCAAGGTTCATTTAACTAGGATATCTATCTCACATTCATCCAAGCCATTATTTCTTTTTTTATCGCCACCCTATCATTAAATGAGACGGTATGTCTCATTTTGAGAGTAGGTATCATAAGTAAAAAAATATATACGGTAACTGAATTGAAATCGCGTCGCTACTCTCGCACAGTATAAACGCACTGTAACTCACAATCGTGCAGGCAAACGATAATTTCCGAGTTGAGTAATTGACTGATGCTATTTTCCGGGCAATCTGTGCGTTTTAGTATTCACCGGGATAACGTTAAAGACCAATCTGACTAGATTAAGGAATATTTTATCAATTCAGCTACAATTCGTTTTTATTTATGTTCATTGTGAAAAGTACAGACCAAAAAACGTAGGTAGATATTTATAGGGCGACTTTTTTGTAATTTTAATATTTTAGAAAAAAATGTTAGTTAGTCCATAGAAACTTACATTATTTACAGATTTTTTAAGGTCAGCAAGTAACTTTTTACTTGCAGTAACTTTTTATTAGAAGCAAATAACGTGTTTTTCATAACTTCAGAACTACATTAATTTATAAATATAAAATATTGGAAACCAATCACATACATTGCTCAATATTGATTTAAACTTACATGGTCATTAGCATTAGAATTTATTGTAACGGGATTGCTACCATGTACCTTATTATTTTTGAGTTTCCTATATTTCGGCACTGTTGCAAGTGCCATGGTCACGGCGTAACTGAAGTTGTTGCGGGTAAGCTGTTATTGGCAGACATATCGGTCTAGCCTCCTTCGAAGTCTTTTATTGCGATCACTTGCAGTACCATTGTTCACAAACTCACTATTTTCTCGCACCTGTTCTCGACACACAACACTCGTAGTATCCGCACGCGAAACAACATTTTGCCGAAATATATGGTTTTTGCATTTACGAATCACTGGATTCCAGACATAAGACAATTTAAACCCATTCTCACGATTGAAATTTATGTATTTTGTGATTTCGATCGCTTCCCTAACCAATTTTGGTATGTGATGGCGTTCTGTCGAAACTATCAAAAATAATAAGGTACATGGTAGCAATCCCGTTACAATCAATTCTTACATTGCTCTAATCCCAAAGCAAGTAGCTAATGCACTTGTGTTATGGAAATCAGACACAACGGTGGTACCACAACACACAGACCCGAGACAATATAGAAAATTCTGATTTCTACATTGACCCGACCGGGAATCGAACCCGGGACCTCGGAGCGGTGACGCCTTAAAACCAGCGTGATTAGCCACTACAGCACGGAGGTCGTAAAAAACGATGCTTTGTTTGCAAACATTCCCTAAATTGTGCACAAATAATTATATTTCTACTAGCTGGGTCCCCAGCGAACTTTGCTTCGCCCGTCCCGCCCCGGCCCCGTCTTGCCCAGCCTCGTAATTTTAAAAGTTAAGAAAAACACTTTCACTGATTAGTTATCGAGCGGGATGAAAAATGATCAAATGAATAAAATGGCTCTAAAAAAATAGGGGTTTGTGATAAAACAAATAAAAAAAAAATATATATAATAAAAAAAAATTAAAGGTTAACAACCCTTATCACTTAGGGGTTTGAAAAATAGATAGTAGCCGATTCTCAGACCTACTGAATATGCGTATAAAATTTGGTAAGAATCGGTAAAGCCATTTCGAAGGAGTACGGGAACGAACATTGTGACACGAGAATTTTATATATATGAATTACGAATAGTCAAAAAGTTCTTGATTTTACAATTGTCAAATTGCTTAATTGCTGTTTTAAAATTTAGTTTTGGCCACTTACAGCAATAACGTTTTCTTCCATCGATATTTACATTTATCATTTCTTAGGTATAAATGGGAAAACATATGATATTTTCTTTTAAAAGATTGAAAAGTCTTCGATAGCATTTCAAGCATTATGATAGAAGTTTAATCCACAAAAGCGAACCGAGAATACGTAGATTGATTGATCAATCGGTTTAATTCTATGGTCTTGTTCGTAAAACGAAGGGCTTAAGATTATGTAAACTTTATAAATACAGGGATGAGCCTGCAATTTATAAAGTATGTGGTAGAGAGTAGAGTAATGGAGGTTGAAAACGAATGTGTAGTGCTCTTAATTCTTCACAACGCAGCACACGGGTTAATAAATTACAAGTATGGTATTTGACGACCTCCGTGATGTAGTGGCTAAGCACGCTGGTTTCAAGGCGTCGCCGCTCCGAGGTCCCGGGTTCGATTCCCGGTCGGGTCAATATAAAAATCATAATTTTCTATATTGTCTTGGGTCTGTTGTGACTGATTTCCATAACACAAGTGCAATTGGCTACTTACTTTGGATTTAGAACAATGTTTGTAATTGATGTCCAATATTTATATGTATAAAAAAAAAACATGACATTGGGTACTGTTGATAGTCGATGCTTCGCTTCTCTAGGAACCACCAAATACCGTCCAATATTGAATGACCTCAGTACAAAATATTTATGTTGATGATTAAAATAACAGGAATCTATCGGTATACCAGCCTCGAGGTGTTTTGGATAACGAACACAATGTTTTGGGCCTTGCTTGTTTGCTATTAATGAAAATCAGGGGACAGATTCTCGGGTCAATCAAATTTTATCCGTATGATCATTTGATTACGAGTTTCACTGTTTTAACTCTAAAATCTAGTAACATATCCACACGTAAAAAAAATACCTTACGAAAAAAAAACGAAATGCATATAAATCGTGACCCTAATAAAGCAAAAACTGTATTTTCTATGAGAAGAAAAATTCGATCGGTCAACTTTTTTCGAATGTGAACTCTACGAGATGCATGTGACAAACAGCCTGAAAAAAATTATATTATAATTTGTAAAATCAAAAATTGGCTAAGTGCGAGTCGGACTCGCCCACTGAGGGTTCCGAGCCAACTTTAACTGAATATGGGATCCACTTACCACTTCAACCAAGCTATAATACAACAATATTTTGTTGACAACAAATATAATTTTGTTTTTCATAGTGTTAGTATGAAAAACAAAGTAATGTTTGCGATTGTTGAAAATGTGCTATATCTTAAAAACTACTAGTTCGATCCCGTCCAAACCAATTTTCGTTGAAAGTATTTATTAAGATCTAAATTATATATTTTTATCAAAAATTACACTCTCTCAGTTTAGACACCACACGCATAGGTTTGACTAATAAAAAAATGGTTTTAGTTTCATGTACGGCAGCCCACCCTTAAATATCATTATTTTTTATTTTTTGTATAAGAATCATAAAGCGGTTAACAGGATATATGTTTCTACCAAATTCCAACCACTCAACTCTCTCGATATTTCGTTATCATCATCATAAAATTATTGATACATTAAACTTCATCTAGAATTTGTAGTTTAATCTGTAGATAATCATATTTACAGTTTTGACCAAAAATAAATAAAACTGAGTTAATTATTTACTAACAACAAATCAAAAATGGGCTGGGGCATTGTCTAGATCTAGAATTGTATAGTAGCGGCATTTTAGTATCAAATACTTTGGTTTGCTTTATCAGTAATGCATACAGTTAAAATATATTCTATATTTTTGTTGTTATATGTAATATTTTTGTAATGATCACAGAAAAAGCTTGGAACTGTCTACCCGCATCTATGTTACCAATAGTCTACTACCAAGGTTTTTTTTTCATAAAAGTGTAATCGCTTCTTCTGGATGAGCTCGCTTCATCCTCGTCTCGGTCTATGCCTAGTCTGGTACTGTCTAGAGACAAGAGCATTTACAAAATAAACCTTTTTGCGACTACAAGAATGATCCTTCTCTAAAAAAATGTTATTGCCTTTTTTATCGTCTTTTTTGTACAAAACCATTTAATTAACTATCATTGATAAGACACGTCTTCTTGTTAACATCCGTAAAAAACTCGCTACAATATTCGTACTTAATTAAAATTAAATGAGCCTTAAAAAGAAACCATTTTTATTCCACTCGTCGATCACGTACTCGTATGAAGCGAAAAGCCCAGGATTATAGCTTTGAAAACTTTTCGAACATTGATTAAAAACGTTTCCTCGCCTTTCCTAATCCGGCGATCAAAAGTATCTTTTGATTTTCTTTTTTTAACCCTCCTTTTGCAGGTACGAAAAGAAAATATTGAAATTTAATGATACAAAATCATTTTGTTTATGACTTTTGCGAGGGGGTACTTTCATGGTCACCGCCATCTAACCACCACAAGAACCAAAATCGCTTGCACCAGGCATCGTCAATTGCTTGAAGTGACACCCGTTTTAAGGCAGTGTCTGCAAGTGTTTTTTTTTTCGTGCAAGTGGTAAGGCTCGACCCGGTAACCTTACTAATCATGAAAATAGGTGCGTCTTTTTCGTTGAAATATTTTACGGGAAATCCGAAATGTTTTGTTCAGTTCGAGCGTTCTTATCGCAAAAAGCGAAACTGTAAAAAAAAGCTTTTTTTTTTGTTTTTACGCTAGCTCTAGCGAAGATAACTGCGTAATTAACGAACATAAGCAAACTACGGCTCGGTCGTGTTTGGATGGACGACCATTCCGTCCATATATAAGTGACTCATATCACGAGTATCTCCGTGCTTCAGGAAACACGTTAATCCGTTAGTCCCGGTTAATAACATCTGATAGTAAGGTTAATCACTTTCCTTGCAAATGCTCTTCCACCAATCCGTAATTAGCCCGTGTAATGAAGTATGATTCAAACTACCTCATAGTTGAGGTAAGACCTTTGCCCAGCAGTGGGACGTTATAGGCAAATTTTACTTTTTCTACGCTTATTCCGCTATAAAATGTACCGTGAAGAATGGGAAATCGTAAGATAGGTCTTTGTTCTGCAGTGGGACGCTTATCTATAATTAAAATAATTATACCAAAAGAGCAAACTGATTGTTTTAATAACTTAAATTATGCGGCAAAGGAACGCAGCCCTCTGAATTACAATTTCATTACTATCAGTGACAGTGAGCCGACCCGAATAAATGAATATCTTAACTTGATAAGATAACAAATCTATGTAAATGTTTGAGTTATTCGGTAACAAAGTGAAGTTGACCTATTAATATAATTCACAAAGGAGACTGACCATGGTGAATTAGTTTAGGTGTCAACTTGCTATTCCGACGAAAGCAATACCATTATGAAGATTAATATTACGTCCCTTATTTCCAATCTCAATCATTGTTTTCAAAGGGTTATCAAAATCAGGTAAGTGGAATCAACTGCCAGTGACATTGTTTGTGCAGACATTTTGATACGTACCTTGCAGGAACTGTTTTTTTTACTTATTAAAAAGTATTCGCATAATAGCACCTATCTTAATGACTATTGAAGTTTTTTCTAGATACTATTTTGCTGCCTAGATTAGTTATATGAGCATCCAAAAATAAAATGCAAAACAAAATATTTTCCGGAATATATTAATAAATATATAATAATGTGATTGCTAATAGACTCGACTGCATTTATATGAGCTGTTCTTGTGCCATTTCGGGGGGAATGGTTTAGCTCTTAGGCCCATCTCAACTGTATTAAGGTACTAGCATAGTTTTAAGTTTTACTAACAAAAATGAGTCACTGTTACTTATAATAAATAAATCATTCAATCATTCATTCATTTATATACATCTAGGAAGTCTAACTTTGTGCATCATATAGATTCATCGGTCAATTTTGGTATGATTGAGTACCTTTTGGCACCTTTGCATATTCCGATAAAAAACCCTTTCATTTTAGGGTTAAAATGATCAAGCGTAGCTTTTTCTCGAAATCTTTATGTTTTTGATAAAGCGGCAAGATTTAGTGTCTGCAAGAATTTTTATTAAAACTTCCAGTACGTTGGCCTTTTCAGAACTATCCCAACACTTTCGCAGCCTTATTTTACTTAGAATTTATTGCCAGTCCCCAATTTCTTTATTCTGTATCTGAACTACCGTGGAAGACGTATTGGACAAAGCAATATAAAATACAATGGATTTGTGAAAATATAAATCTTATCTATAAGATTTTGCACTAAACCCTTGTCAAGTTTAAATGAATCTCTTTGTGATAGTCTGATGTATTCAATTAAAGTTAACGTTGTATGCTTTGTTTGGTACACAAAAACTTTTCAATGTGTTTGTCTGGAGTCTTGGGAGTAAAAATGGCAGATACTGCGTAGTTGGATATTAACCCTTAAAAAGGTCGCGCACGTTTCAGGGTTGTCGGTATTTTTTTTAATCTGCTGATGAGAAATCAAACAGGGCATTATCCAAAACCTAAATCCATTTGCAATACGTTATTTCTTCCAGCAGTTCTCCGGTGCCTGTTTAAGGTATAAGGAAGCATTTATTTATGCCCATCATCTATGAACTTTTGAACCTACTTTGCAATTAAAAAAGTACCTATTTAAGTTTAAAAATCATTTTAAGAATAAGGCTTCATCCACACCGAGATGTTAGGCAAAATAGTTGTGATAAATAAAATAAAAACCTGAGGCTCCAATCAAAATGTATGTTCGATGAAATTGGTTCTAGTACGTCTGTCTGACGTGGGAATACAGGCATAACTAATTGATTTGTGGTTTTGACGGACCTTTTTATTTTGTGTGAAAAGCAAACTGAATATAAAATTGCCCTATTTCATAAATTCTCTTAATGATCGAGTAAATAGAACTGGTTATATTTTGGTCCTTACACTTTATTGATCTAGAACTTTTATGCAAAGTTCTAGATTCGAGACTCTTCGACCAAAGACGCAGCGTAGTACGACGCGTTTGTAAAAAAAAAGTTTAAAAGTTGTTATTTTGTTTTGTTTTATGATATATGTTTTCTATGTTTTTTTATGTGTGAAATTTATCGTTTTTTTTCTTTTAATAGTAACCCATTTTCTTTTTTGTGTGTCGCACTGCCTACAATCATTATTGCTTATCCCAAAGGTATGACTGGTAGAGAATGCCATATGGCGTTAAGTTCACCTTTTGTACAAATTTTTGGTTGTGTAATAAAGTATAAATATAAATAAATAAAATAAAAACAATTGATTTGTACAAAAAGACCAAAAAAGTACTTAAATTTTTAAGACACAGTGATTTTGACAGAGTGGTTTTTATGTTGTACATGTTAAATTAATGAGTTTAGTAGACAAGTTTACACGATAATTTGGGCGTTGACTACGACTACGTGGCTTCCCGGGTAGACAGATTATGTATCTTGATCGCTGTCGCTTTGCAATGAGCATATTCATTCCTATATGATTTACGGTATTCTCTCTCTTGATGGCGTTGATCCATAGGATATTTTTAGGTTTCCGTAGCCGAATGGCAAAAAACGGACCCTTATAATTTCGTCGAGTCTGCCTGTCTGTCTGTCTATCTGTCTGTCCGTGCGTATATCACAGTCACTTTATACTGTAACTATAAGCATCACACTGTTGAAATTTGGTAGAAAGATGTATGCTGATGAACGCTTTACGATTCTTATACAAAAAAATATATATATTTTTAGTCAAACCTAATGCCTTTGTCCCATATCTATACTGGCTATAGATACTTCGGCGAACCTCTTAATAGGGAGACCGTATGGGGGAGTGGCCATTCTATGGAGAAAAGGTGTTTTTCAGAGGGTTT
The DNA here is from genome assembly GCA_963924145.1 of Pyrausta purpuralis. Taxonomy (NCBI): domain Eukaryota; kingdom Metazoa; phylum Arthropoda; class Insecta; order Lepidoptera; family Crambidae; genus Pyrausta; species Pyrausta purpuralis. The sequence goes on from OZ001660.1 coordinate 15,900,205, forward strand.
CTGTCATTAAATGTAATAGTAGTCGCCTTGCTGCCATCAAAGTATGCACTGACAACCGGTCTATGATAGTGTTTTCTGTCTATATGCCAACTGACTTACGAGAAAACTTACCACTTTTTACTAAGTTAGTACTCAGTGAAATTAGTGCAATTTTAGCAAGTGACACGGTGGAATGTATGTTCGTACTAGGCGACTTTAATGCACATCCACGCGAATTGTTTTTCAAAGAACTTATTAGTTTTTGCTTTGATCAGTCCTGGGTATGTGCTGATGTAGAAAAAATAGGAATACAATCGGAAACCTATACCGACACGAGTGAGGCACATGGTAGTCGGCGATGGCTAGATCATTGTGTTGCATCAATATCTGCCTATCAAACTATTTTACATGACAATTTTGATGAAGATGTGTATATGTCAGACCACCAACCTTTGCTTGTTAAGTGTGACTTCAACTTAGATCTAAGTTGGTGTCACATGAGACACATTGTAGTTTAGTAATCTGGGGAGAAAGAAACTAAGCTCAAATTGAAACCTACCGTAATCTATGTAACGATGGCCTGCGGGAAATTGATTTTCCTCAGGAGTTCATTGAGTCCAGCCATAGCCAGTGTCAGGTAGTGAAACATAAACAGATACTGGACGAGATGTACAACAAAGTTGTTGGTATTTTATCTGATGCGGCTAGGACAACCAAAACTTCGTGTAAGTATAGCCGTAGGCTGAAACATCTGTGCGGCTGGAACGATCATGTCCATAGAGCACACCGGGAGGCCAGGCTTAGATTCCAAATTTAGATTTTAAGTAATCGTCCATCATCAGGTCCCGTGTGTGAACAAAGTTTGAGTCGCGAGAAATTTTTAAAAAGTCGTTTAAAATGGTGCCAGAATAACCAAGGAAAATTCCAGATGGACATATTCGCAAAGCACAGGTCCTCAAAAAACTTTCCGAAGTTCTGGAAAGAAACGGCTAAACATGATATTAAGCCTGGCATCCCGGCGAGCGTTAGACAAAAAAGTGACGCAGTGGAAATAGCAAATATGTTTCGTGAACTTTTCAGCATAAAGTCTCCACTGGGTCCCTCTGCTGTGATGCTCGATGCTGGGCCCGGGGCCAACGGGGAGAGGCCTCGGTCACTTGCTTCACGGCCGCTCAGGTAAGAGCGACGTTGGGGAGAATGAGCGGCGGAAAATCTCCGGGGCATGACGGGCTTAGCGTTGAGCATTTCAGGTATGCGGGTTTTCATCTGCTGAGGGTGTTGTCCATATTTTTCACTTTGTGTGTTAGTCACTCATATCTTCCATATGATTTTATGAAAACAACTGTTATTCCTATTGTAATACACCTGTCTTGTAGGTGACATCTCTGACAGTGGAAACTATCGTCCGATCTCGCCAGCGACTGACTTTGCAAAGATATTTGACGGTTAGCTTGACTCCTGCTTAAATAGCTACTTAGATCTTCGTGATGCTCAATTTTGGCTCGGCACTGATCGTAAAACCCCGGTGTATGCCTGTTATTTCTTGACCTCTCCAAGGCCTTTGACCTAGTTTCGTACGAAGTGCTATGGAAGAAGATGGCGTACCGGCTGAAATACTAAACATTTTTAAATACTGGTATGCTAACCAGACGAATGTTGTGAAGTGGGCCAATGTTTTCTCCGAAGCAGATATGCTGGAGTGCGGAGTTAGACGGGGCCTAACGTCCCCAAAGCTATTCAGCATGTATGTAAATGATCTCATATTCGAGCTGAGCAGCATGCATGTCGGATGTGGAGTTGATGGTGTTAGCATAAACAACATCAGCTACGCTGAGGACATGGTGCTGCTCGGACCGACTGCGAGTGCCATTACGAAAATGTTGAGAGTCTGTGAGAACTACGCGGCAACACACGGACTCAGTTATAACGCAAAGAAAGGTGAATACATGGTCTTTGAAGCCGCCGGTAAATCTCCTGATTACGCGCATCCGATTACCCTCAATGGCTTGAACATAAACCGTGTTACTAAATTTAAATACTTGGGACACTTGCTTACCGACAACCTTAAGGGCGATGTAGACATTGAACGGGAGCGTAGCACTAGTCGTGCGTGGTAATATGCTGGCTCGCAGATTTTCTCGCTGTACTGACCAAGTTAAAGTCACGCTTTTTAAAGCATATTGTCGGAGTTTTTACACGGGAAGTCTGTGGGTCTTCCACACCAAAAAATCTCTGGAAGTCCTACGTGTCCAATACAATAATATCTTCAGGATGTTGTTGCGGTTGCCACGCCACTGCAGCGCATCGGAGATGCTTGAAATAAAAAATATATTTTATTTAATTATTTAATAATGGATTTCCGCAAAGTAACGCCTGATTCCATTAATTAGCTACTGTATTGATTTACGTACCACATAAGTACGAATTGCAATCGCGTCTCCATCGCATTGCATATCACTAATAGCCGAGCATAGCTTTGTAGAGCAACGTAACGTAACAATATAATTTATTCACAAACAAATTAGCAAGTCTCCTTCACGTTTAACCATGCTTTTATGTCTTTACGCGGAAACACTTTTTAGATAAGAATTCTCTCTGCGATAGTTTATGTAAGGAAATGTTGATTTTCAAAATTCTTCGTATACGAAAAAAGTTCTCCGATCGATTTTCTTTGTCGAAGAAATAATAGTTTTTGATTTCTCCGGGTCACGATTTATATGTATTTAGATTTTGTTAGTGCTATAGGTTTTCTACGTGTAGATATTTTACTTGTTTTTTTTTTGGTAAAACTCTTAAACTCGCAATCAAATTACCGTACGAAAAAAGTGCGATTGCCACGAGAATCGGCTCCCAGGAGGCAATTCTCGTGCAGTTCACCGATCGAATTGTCTCTGTCGAAGAAAAAAATGATTAATAAGATTTATCCGGGTCACGATTTTCTTGCATTTCGATTCTATCGTGCCATAGTTGTTTTAAATGCAATTTTATTACTTGATTTTTTAGGTGAAACTCGCAATCAAATTACCACACGAAAAAACATCAATTGACGTGAGAATCACCCTGCACCTCCATAACTGATTTCTAACAATTTCTGTTCAAAAGGATATAAAAATCAAATGACCTACTCCATTTACTTACATTATAAATTATAGCAAAACATTACAAGAAAACTGTTCAGCTCAAAATACATTGTACATATTTATTACTCACCTACGCAGGTATTTTTATTTATTTATTTTCAGTCTTCCCAATACTTGAATTGAATTCGTTATCTCAAGAATACTTCATTGTTCAGAAAATAGTACTCGCCTCTCAGGTGAAAGCAGTTAAAACTTATAATGAGTTCCAAAGACGTTGTTTATCCTTGGAGTGATGGAAGAATAAAAACATCAATCGTTCATTCACTCTATGCGACAATTTTAGTCCTAAAGGAGAACGTTCAAAGTCTTATTAAACTTACCCGAGGAAGAAATATTATAATACCATAAAATTAATATTTCTATCGGAATAGAAGGACAAGTAAAAGCTGTCAAACGAAACCGATTTAAGATGTCCGTAACTAAAGTAAGTAACATTTAGAGCTTTAAATGAGATAACCTCTCGATCAGGTGATTAAAAACAATGTTCCTAAGATAAACATATTAGTTTTCTGCATGATAAACAGCCGACACAAAATATTGAACATGCAGCTCTAGAGTAAAACTAAATATTATTTCATTATATAAAATATTCATACATTACCTGTGTTATTCTGTCTTTACTTTTTACGTAAATTAACGTTTGTAGAATAGAATAATCAAACTGCGTACTTTAAATTTGAAGCGCATTGGTAAATATAAGTCGTATATTAAGAGGCTTCGATTTGTACTAATTTACCTGTTGAATGATTATTTGTTGGGTTATTCCGCTGTAATGAACAACAATCAATCACCGATCAAGTCACCATGTTTCAACAGAAATATTTCTTCAAAATATACACAACTAGCGATCCCCCGCGACTTCGTCCGCGCGTTTTAAGTTTGCTCCCTCCCCTCCCGTCGCAGCGTCATATTTTAAAGCCTTTCTCGATAAATAAGCTATCCAACACAGAAATATTTTTGCAAATCGGTCCAGCAGTTTCTGAGATAAGCGCGTTCAAACAAACAAACTCTTCAGATTTATAATATATTAGCGCAAGCGCACGTTGTACTTAAGCTGCGAACATTATTTTGGTGCGGAGTTATGTGAAAACTGTGATAGCTCCTAAGATATTTATTGAAATCAAATGATATTAAGGGCAACTTGGTTCTATATGAAATGCTCGTGATGATGAATGTATTTATTTTGATAAGAATAAATACCTGTGTGTATAATACACCTCTAAAAATAATGCATTATTTTTTTACAAATTTATTAACATAAAAAAGGTTGTAGTAAGTCAACCAAAAAAGATAGACATATGCTGTTGCGGATTTTATTATAGAACTCTTGATGCTGAACAATCCTGTCATACATGATTTTTGTGTAACTTAAGCGGTTTCCGCAGCGTACGCAGCAGAAGCTCTCAAAAGGAATATCTTTCTCCCGTTTTCGCAACATTTTTCATTGCTGCTGTGGTCTTATGAGTCGTATCTTTATGTTATATAGCCTAAAGCCTTCCTCGATAAATGGACTATCCAACGTAAAAAAAAAAATTCAAATCGAGCTAGTAGTTTTTGAGATTAGCGCGTTCAAACAAACAAACAAACAAACAAACAAACTCTTCAGCTTTATAATATTAATAATAGAAGTATAGATTTCACATAAATTTTCAAAAACTCAAATGAGAGAAATTTTCAGCGAGCTTTCATAAGCCTCCGAACTGACTGACAGCTGCTAAAACCGGTTCTGCTACTTATCTCTTTTTATCACACAGTTTGCTGCTAGTGACATCTCGCTTTTGTCGTTCTATTCCAAAGGGATAATAATTTTATGTATAATACACAGTTTGCACATTATTATTATTTTGTCACTATCAGTACCGTTACCATGAGTTTACTCGATAACGACGACGTAATTTTTTGTATGGAAAAGTTTAGGTCTGTCAGTGACCGCTAGAGGCGCTGTGCAATTATCCATAGACTTTTTTTACGTCATTGCTAGCGAGTAAATCCCTCGAAAACTATGGTAATGGTACGATAATTTTAAATTATCCCCCTACTGATTAACCTCTCTGCATTCTCAAGCAGTTGACTGGTAGAGGATGCCTTAATAAATCAATTCGCCATTGTACTAACAATTTACAGTGCACTAGAGTTTAATGATTTTTGGACGCTTGGTTCATTACACCGTCTCATTAAGTTTGATAAAAATATAAAAACTGTTAGTCTCAATCTAAATAGTAATTTATAAATTGTTGGTCATTTAAACTTTTTTATTTATTGTTTTATTTTTTTTGAAATGGTAACTCAATTATTTTAGCGGGCACTACCGCTAAAATAATTGAACAATGTTGAACAATACACCAAAAACCCTAATAAATGTTTCAGAGAATTTAATATTTAAACTGAAAGTTCCGATTACCCGTAATTACTCAGTATTTCGAATTATTTTGCGCGGTGTTGCTTTTTAATATCAAATAATTTCCCAGATTTAATAATCTCCTTCATTCCTTCATTTCTCCCATTTTATAATGCTAATATATAGCAAAAGAGCTTTTAACTTGCAATAATATAAGTAAAAGGTATTAAAATAGACTAGGAATACATGAAAAAGTTATCGAGTTTTGTGTCAGTTTCTGTTTTGTGTTTGTTATAGATGTATAGATCATCAATCGCTTGAATACATTGACATTAAATTAAAAATACATCGAATCTGTTAAGGGCAGAAAAGAACGATGTGTTCTCCATTTATCAGATGCCTTCGATATACGCTCTTAAACAGGGGAATCAAAAATGTTGTGTAAACTTTTTCTTCTGCAATTTTTTTTACTTTACGAACAAATTATATTTTGAGGCATATTTTGTGGCATATCAAACACGACCGCGACAATGTAAATGGGGCTCCGAATTTTTTGAATCCACTTACCAACATAACCAAAAACCGATTTCTAGTTTTGGAATCGGCAACCCAGTGGCGATCGCATCGAAAGAGGTCAGCAAACGATAGCTTTAAGGTATGACCGTGAGCCATAATTCCCTGCATTGCAGACAACGTTGCACATTGATTGGTGTGGAATAAGTAAAAAGAATCTATTATACCTATTTTTCCTGACATAGTTAATGTCTATATACTAATCGCATAAAATTATTTATTTGCTTCTCCTTTCCCAATCAAAAGTCTATAGAAAAGTGCACAGCGCCTCTAGCAGTCACTGACAGAACTAAAATTTTCCATACAAAAAGTTACATCATCGCTAGCGAGTAAAACCGTCGTCGCTTTCGAGTAAACTCATGGTAACGGTACTGTTTTAATAAATAAATAAATACATATCCTTTGGACATTCCCACACATCGCCATCTAGTCCCAAAGTAAGCTACTCAAAGCTTGTGTTATGGGTGCCAAACAACGGATATAATTCTTAAATACTATTTGTTTGTAAATACATACATGATATACATAGAAAACAATATTGTTGGTCGAACCGATAAATCTACAATTGAATGAATGAATGAATAATTTCTCATAAGTAACAGTGACTCATTAATGTTCGTAAAATTTATAAACTATTATAGTACCTAAATACAGTTGAGATGGAACATAAAGAACTAAAAAGTAAAATGAAAATATCAGTTTATAACGGCCAGTTCTGCACCACTCCCTCCGAAATGGCACAAGAACGGCAATGTAGCAGTGATACTTATTTCTTTCGTAAGTGTTTGTTAATATTGTACACCTTATCATCATCATCATCATTATCAGCCTGCTGAACATAGGCCTCCCCGACAGCTTTTCACAGCGTTCGATCACTAGCGGTCTGCATCCAGTTTGATTCTGCGATCTTTATAAGGTCGTCTGTCCAATTTGTCGGTGAACGTCCTACGCTGCGTCTTTGGTCGAAGGGTCTCCAACCTAGAACTTTGCTGCCCCAACGGCGATTTATACATAAATAGTAATAATTTGATACATTTCTTTTACATTGTATTGTAGGTACATATCATCAATGTTCAGTTCACGTTATGACACATACTCTGGTTTAGAATGCTTTTAACATTTATCGTGTCATATTTAATATTACCGTCACGCGCAGAAGTTTCGCGCGGTCGGACCGACAGCATGGTAGCTCAATTGGTAGAGCGTTTAGCCCGGTTAGCCAAGAAGTTGCTGTTTCGAGTCCCGCCCGTGCGCAAATAATTGGTTTCTTATTTCATCTTTAAGAACATACTCTTTATGTTCGAGTTAGTATATGTATAAAGATTTTTTCAGCGTATGCCTTGGACCAACCTTTAGGTATAGGAGCGGCGGTGCTGTGATTGCCGTGTTTCGTGCTGGCTTTGGCAGTAATTTGCTTGCTTACAGGCTACCGGTGGTTTTATTTGGCTGCCAACATATTATTACGCTTTGTAATACGGGTTAGATTAAGTGACCGTATCGTACGAGAGGCCTTTGTTGATAAGTTTGAATTGAGCGTGAAGTCGCCAAGTTTTGTCAGGATCAGAATAGCGTTATTCCATTACAAATGTAATTTTTGACCTATTCTTTTAGTCTATTGTTGTGTGAATGAATCCGGAATAAAAAACAGTATAAATGTAAACGAGGGTTTGTTATAATCCTTGCCATAGTTTAGTAAAAAATATCAATAGTTTATATAAGGTCAACAGCACATCAAGATAAACACAGCGATATCTTGTGCAGTTGTAATAAGGGCTAGTTTGCAAAAAAAGTGGGTAACCTGATATGCTGGCGACTGTACATACTATGTTTATGTATATACTTTGGTACTTTAAGTAATTTTCTAAGGTCAAATGATTATTTTTAGTAAGTCAGAAAAAGTAAACCTAGCCAGCTATCATTATGCCTGTGCTCAACATTCAGTACAACGATTTTCATGTAAACTAACGCGAAATTGATAATTAATACAAACGTCAGAAGGATACAACTTCTTAAAATATTAACAATTTACCGGAAAAGTCGCAGAAAATAAGTTTAAATCTCCCCACACAAGCCAATTATTTCATCTTCTATAGCAATTATAATATTACTAGCGGTCCCCCGTGACCTAATCCCCGAGTTTTGGGTTTGTTCCCTCCCCTGCCGTTGCGGCGTGATGTTTTATAGCCTAAAGCTTTCCCCGATAAATAAGATATCCAACACAAAAATGATTTTTTCAATTCGATGCAGTAGTTTTTGAGAGTAACGCGTTCAAACATATGTACAAACAAACAAACTCTTCAGCTTTATAATATTAGTAAAGATGTGAAACAAGCCTTGTAATAGAGCCGATTCACAACAGTACGCTTTAATTGTATTCTCTAACCAACATTACTGTTTGAGTAATAATTCAGAGTTTAATTTGATATTCGCGTTGTCTCAAAACAAATCTTATGTTATAGCGGTCTACCTCACTTAAAATATATTTGACACCTTGCGATCTCGGAATATATAATTGTGAGTAAAATCTTTTCAGATTTCAAGATGCTATGTGCTACTGTTACGTATTTAAAAGTTAAATCAGAAAAGTGATCTCAAAATCCATTGCAGATTAATATGTTTCTACTCACAACTAACAGCCTATTAATTTCATATGTTTAGCAGTCCGCAGTATGCATAGGCATAGATACCATTGAATACACGGCTGCCTTACCAGTTTGAGAGCCGACTTGCTTGCACCTCTCGTCATCTTTTGTTTTGAAGAGACGTTCTATATTTGAATTATTCATTAGTTATTTGTGGATGGTTGAACAGGAGGCGATTTTTTTTAATCACTCACTTGGATATAAAGACTTACACACAGAAAGGAAAGACTTACAAAATTGAGCTATCGTTTTCATAATCCCTTCCGTGTGGATTTCTACTTTTTTTTTCGAATTTAGTCAGTAAATATCACATGCCATCTTGACGCGAGTAATTCATAGTAAGTCTGATCGTTCGGCATCATCACAGGTTATAAACATTATTTATCGATTTGTATTAGAATGGAAAATGTAGCAATCATTTTTTTACATAGATAGCTTTAAATGAGCTCTACTCTAAAATCCATTAAAAAATGCCAAAACTACGGCGGTTAACAGGTTATAAAGCTTTCACGTGTCTTCCAGTAGGTTTACAAAATGTCTGTCTCGTCCCAAATTGGTCAAGTACCGACGGCCTCACCTGCAATATTTAGGGTACACTGCCCAACCGAGCGATAGTAAATAATGTAGTGGAACCCGCAAGGAGAGGAGATATGTGGTAAAGTGTTGCAGTAACGAGTAATATTACTTGAGTGAGCCGCAAAATCGAGTCCACTTTGCTTTTTAGGGTTCCGTAGCCGAATGGCAAAAAACGGAACCCTATAAGTTTCTAGTTTCGTCAAGTATGTCTGTCCGTCCGTATGACACAGCCACTTTGAAAATTATAAGCATCACTGTTGAAATTTGGTTACAAGATGTATGCTGTTAACGATTCTCATACAAAAAATTAAAAATAATGATATTTAAGAGGGGACACCCATAAATGTACCTAAAACCGAAAAAAATGATAGATAGACTAAAGTGGCAAAATCCCCCCCCCCCCTCTAACTTCTTAACTAAGCGAGTGTAAATTTTGAAAACAATATTTAATGTTGATCATAACAAATACTTTCAATGAAAATTGGTTTGGACGGGATCGAACTAGTTGTTTTTGAGATATAGCACATTTTCAACATTCGACAACATAACGTTCTTCATACAAACACTATGAAAAACAAAGTTGTATTTGCTGTCAACAAAATATGTGGTATTTTAGCTAAGTGGAAGTAAGTGGATTCCCTAATTCAGTTGAAGTTGGGATGGAACCCTCAGTGCGCGAGTCCGACTCGCATTTGGCTAGTTTTTTTTTGTATCAGTCTCAAACGCACTGACTGAATGTCTGTATCAGTCTCAAACGCACTGACGACATATTTTTATGTTCTTTTAAAAAAATGAATGTACAATTGATCGGAAATGAATACTAAGAAAGAGCTGCGTGTTATAAAACAAACTCAGAAGCGCAGAATCCGAATCAGAAGAATACATAAGACACATAGTACAAATCTTCATAATACAATTAGCGATACATTATATTGAGTGAAACAAAATACTAGTGATAGTGTACATAAGCAATATGACGACCTCTTTATCTTAATTTAAAACTAATTTAAATTTAAAACTTAATATTTCCGCAGCCAGGCAAACCCCTTAATTGTATTTGTACCCACTAATCCCGGGATTATTCAACAACTGGACACAAGATACTGGCCATACTTGTATCCATTTGGTGAAATTTACCACTTATTACTTCGTTATCTGGATACGCCAAACTGAATTTAGCTTGCCTTGTGTATTTTAAACATAGTAAAGGAAAAGAGGAAACTAATGGAAATAATTGACTGTAGGAGAGGAAGAATGTTGGGACACTTGATGACAACACACATGACAGTTTCATCAGAACGATAATAGAGGAAACGATTGAAGGAAGAAGGAAGAATGGAATACCAAGAATAAGCTATATGCATAAAATAAAGCAAAAGTTGAATGTTGCTTCAAGAGGTCAAGAGAATGGCGGAAGAGCATAAAAAATTGAAAAAAAAAACCACCGACAAGAGCTCAGCTCTTAGATTAGATGATGATGATAATACGTACAAAAATCTTGGTATATCTAGATGACGAACTAATATTGATAATATTTTATAATTTTATCAACTGAACACACGTGAGTCAAGTCGGTGGAAAACCCGAATCCCGTTGCTATCTTAGAATCTCTAGCTAGATCGTGGAGTGACTTGTATCAGACAATATCCAATCGCAGGTTGAAAGAATTTTCGTATTTGGTTTTTTTTTAGACAAAAACTTACGAGTACAATGCACAATATACACGTCCGAAAATAAATGCAGCCGCTAAAAATACATCGCGTCGTCGGATGTAAATTAATTTCAGCGCTGCATCTGCTGCATTTAAATCACAACTTAAACTGTCTAGGCGTGTGGACACTTGGGTTGAAAAACGTTTGTTAGCTTTGAAATTCTTTGCTAATTTCTTAATTTTTTTTTCTTTCATGATGAAGTTGGATTTTACTTTCTGTGTTTTAGACAGGCTGGGAGCACACAAGCTTTTTAAACTTAGCAGTTTAAATACTCAATGCGTTTTCGATCGAGCACACTACACCACAGGTTTAAATAAATTTGTGCAGTAAATAGTCAAACCATTTCTTTTTGCTTAATGAAATTTTATTTTTAGATTTTATACACTAAGTTGGCAATGAAAACATAAAAAAAATAAGCAATTTAATTTCAACCTTTTTCTAAATTGCTGTTTGGGAAAAAAATGCCAAAACTAAATTCTGCGACGGCCAATAATAAAGCTGGCTGGTTCGTAGCTCAAAAGGATTAGCATTGCTATCCAACGTGGCAACGCAGCTCCGGAAATGGTTAAGTTTTTGATTATGTAGGTTATCAGTTTATTTTTATGTTGTATTTCTTAGATTTTATATGTTTTGTTTGTTATTAATAAAGGAGAATTAAAATATCGTTGACATCGACTGTATCGATGCCATCTGGATTATTTCATAAAGGTTCGAAATAATTGAACGAGAACAATATGAAGCGTAGAAACCCCTCGAGCATCATCATTCCGCGTATCGTACAATGAATGTTTATTTTCCACCCACTAGTTATTTGAATGTTTACTTTGCTTTGTAAGCTTGTTAAATAAATAACGTTAACCCTTAGAGAATTTCAAGTAACACCATTTCACTTACAAAGTATAACATCGCTAGGACGCATAGTTTCCGATATATCGAATCGCGCAAAATCTAAGAATTTAATAATTAAAACTCTAACCGGCTCAAGATGTACGGGAAGGGACTTTTCATATGTTAACCTCCTAACTAGTCCAAACAATGTTACGAAGTCCGAAAATTGTGTACCAAGCGATTCCCTTTAGTAATATCATTTCTTGAGCTATAAGTACCAACCAAGGGTAATAATATAATAATAATGATAATTCTACAAAAAGTATCCCTGTCTCAACTTTCTAGATTTATGTACTGACAAAATAAAGTATTTCAAACATACAGACTTTTAGTTATCGCCATTAAATAACGTTTGCTTTTTCTCAAAAAATTAAAATCTGTCTTATACCCTTATATACATTAGTAACATAACTTTGCCGTCTTGAACTCATCTTTTACTGATTTAGTTTTGATGTAGTCTTATCTCTATTTAACCGCTAGAAGCTTGAACGGCAGCAAACTCCCGTTTTTTTACATGCAGTCGTAGGCTCAACGGGACAAATGTCCCTTTTCGTTTTTATTTTTTTAAAATAAAATTTCGCCGTGTTCCATTGCATTCATTCAATCACTCGGTAATTCTAACGTTACGGTATATTCTATGTCTTAATTTACAGTGGTCCAAAGCCGAAACTTGCCATAGGCAACCTCACAAAAAATATTAAAATCTGTGCGTGGTCTGTGCCAACTTTGCCGTGTTTGTTGTCATGAATATGAACTTATAAAATTCATTATTTATTATGTTCATTCACTTTTTACAGGTATGTTAGTGTTTTTACGTAGTTAATATGATAAATAATGCGGTGGAATAGTATTTCTCTTCGTACCCATGTGGTTACTTGATTTTTTTACGTTTTTTCCAAGCAATTCACTCGGTTTTGGGAAATCATCGAAATACAAATGGTTATTCTAGCACAACTATAGCATATTATGAGATAAACAGTGTATTACAAGAAAGGTTAATTAGTCAAGATACCATTAAAACCATTAAACTGTTCAGATATTAAAAGATAAAGCTACATTTTAAGTGATAATACAATTCGAGTGCAATTTTGGCGGCAAAAAATGGCCGATACCTACGTAAATTAAATTACGACATTTGTGGTAATTTGTGTTGTACTTGCTATTAGTTTTGATTTATATCAAACTATTATATATCATTGTAATAAGCTTTTCTTGTAGAAAACAATAGTATATATTCCAAGTAACTATCACTAAGGTTTATTCATAAAACACATTAGAAACGCAGAATAATATTGTGGAAAGTAGTATTCCTTCAGTGTTTTACTTATTTCTCGACATTGGTTTATTTAATCTACTTTGAATTGACAAATGTGGTTACTCTAAGAATGTAGCTATTAAACCATATCAATATTTTTACTTGATTCTTATAGCTAGTATAACTATGATTTTTTTTGATACGGCTAGAAACTTCCGTCGTTCCTAAAATTTTATGATATTTTTAAAAGGCCTAAATTTATAAAAATATATACGGAAATGCCTCGTTTTATTTATTTCTCTTACGTAAATTGAACCAATCTTCCTTTTAAAACATTAAAAATAACACGTCATCGATCTACTTTTCAAAATAAAAATATCTAAAGGCAGAAGTATGATCATTGCGGTACGATTTTGACATTCACAGCTCAATATGCTTATTCAGGTAGAATGAAACACAACAAACTCGACACTGTTTAAAAGCTTCATTCATTAGCTACAATTAAATCGTCACTTGAGCCGACCCACTTCTGTAAACAAGTCATAAAAACGGCATGTTTACGACCCGGGCTCGGCGCGCAGCGGGTGACGTAATCGATCATCCTACATGGCCCTTTTTTTTTCGCCGCGTCAAGCTTCTAAAGGTTATGGATTACACCAGTACGGACATGAAGATTCCACTTCGCAAAGAACAAGGGTCCACCTGGGTCCCAACAAGTTCACGAGTATGTCGGCAAAGTTCGCCGAACTATAGCGATCGGGATGTCGGCGTTGCGGTGTCGGTGTTCAATTATTAATGAACTGATACTGCCCTTAGGGATTGTGAAGATAACTTGTACTCTAGGAAGACGTAAGTTATTTTGGCCTAAGTATGATTTTTCTTGTCAACTTTTTTCAAACTTTAAAGTTCACTACCGACTCCCCTCGGCTTTACCGCTTGAATTCTGTTTTTATAAGATATCATTATAAATTGTAGCCAATGTACTATACCTGCCACGACTTATGCTATGCGGGTGCCTTTTTGACTCAAGTCGCCTGCTTTTGTAATATATTATGCTTGTTGTAATAATTTCAGTCAAATAAATGTATTTTCTTTCTTTCTTTATACAATAAAATGCAATTTCATCGAACTGCATTCAGTAAAGATGTGAAATAACAAACATTCATACATACTCTTAAATTTTGAGATTTATAGTAGGATTAGGTTTTTTAAGACAAACTTAATAATTTAATTGCACTTGTAAAAAGCAAATGTGTCAGTCAAGGAATCGGACCCTGTATATTATGCAGTCCAGTCGCAAGCCTATACCACTCGGTCACCGGCACATTTGATTACGAAAGTGTATTGATTACTGAATTAAAAGATAGATATTAGCGTATTATTTCAAGTTATCACTGTAATTTTCTATTGAATAACTTTATTCAGCTCATCAAGCCTAACTCTAAATAACTAATGCGTTATAACTTCGACGCAAAATGTTTGATATTAAAAATATTTACCCCAAAAAGTCAAGGAGAAAAATATGCCAGTTGCTTACAAAATATGTACAAGATTACAGCCATCTCCGGCGAAATATTTAAAAGGCATGCACATTTCACATTCTGCCGGCAACGGAATATTTCAAGCTCGCTGTTCACTTTCCAACCGCGTCTCTGGAACTTCTGCATAGGAACTGCATAAGAAACTTAAGTGTTTCTGTATTATTTTCTTCCTTGTGTGTTTGTATAAGATTTAAGAATATGGAATTCTAAAAAATAACCATACTGTATATGCACATAACGTTGGTAGTTGGCTGCGTCTCGTTATGGTTACCACGAGTTAACGACGGTCTTACTCGTAAGTGACGACGAAAAAAAAGTCTATGGAAAATTGCACAGCGCCTCTAGCGGTCACTGACAGAACTAAAATTTTCCATAAAAAAGTCTCGACTCTTAGACAGTATTCTACTTCTATTCATGAGGTCATAAAAGTAGAGTACCCAGTTATTTTTTTCTATTCATGAAGTCATCAAAGCAGACTAACCTGATTAAACTACAAATTCTCGTGCAATTAGTATACGAAAAAGTTTAACGACCGAATTTTTGATGAGGTAAAAATAGTTTATGATTTCTCAGGATCACGATCTCTATGTATTTAGATTTTGTTCGTGTGATAGTTTCTTTACGTGTAAATATTTACTTCATTAATTAAGTAAAACTCATAATTTATTTACCCACAGGTTCTCTGGAAGAGATCGCTTATAGCGATAAGACCGCATAAATTGCCTTAAAAAGAATTTGTAAATCAATGTATGTTATGGAAGATGAAGATAAAGAGTTATCTAAAACGGTTAAACTCACAATCGAATTACCACACGAAAAATAGTTCGAGGATGCTTTACTTAATAAAAAAAACATATTGTTTTATCGAGTAGCTCCATAGTTATCAGTTTACTATATTTTAATGAAATATACTTTTCTGTGTGCCTTAAATTACTACAAACCAATTTTTATTTAAATGTAACTTAAAAAATATATTTCGATTATTAAAATTTTTAACAAACAATTTTTAATGTTATTCCTATTTTGTATATCGAGGACCTTATTTTTTGAGCCATAATTTTTTCGTACTTTTTGCGTAACTACATGGTGTCAAGCACGGGTCAAGAAGTTAGCGTGTTGCCATCTCTGTGTCTCAAAAAGCATTTTTAGCCACTCAACCTGAACCTGATCTCTCATCAGTCATTTTGGTCTGCCATTCCACAGAACTTTTTAAGAGTGAAAGAACAGAAACTCTCCTACGCCCTTTGCTGGTATCTGTCTTCATCGAATTAATAGTTACTTATTTTAAAAGTGTAATAAATCTTCTGAATAAATACATAGTGAGACAGTAATTTTACTAGTGATGGTTATATATACGGAACTCTGTAGCTTGAAGAACCAATAAGGTTAAAAACAATTGAATTAAAAAAGTAAATTGAACCTCGCCTGTAATCTATTTATTCTAACGAAGGCTTAACCGCTCGAAAGAAGACGATATTTCAACGGAATGTTAATAAAAATAGCGTTCTCCGTTCGAAATTGGAAGCTGTGAGCCGGATTGTTCTAGCGTTTTGATTCTTAAAGGGTGTTTTGTTTTTTTGAATGATCACATTAAGTTTCCATGGACCGTCAACCAATTTCTAAGAAAACTAGCGACCCGCCCCGGCTACGCTCGGGTGCAATGCTGATAATGCTGCTAATGCTGTCTTTATGCAACGTTCAAACTTTATTTTGTAATTAATAATACGAATAAATTTTGTTTACATGGGACTCTTGAAATCAGTTCTATATAATATACATAGATGGAATTTGATAAAATTTAAGTTTGTTGATCTAGAAAGTCTTCGAAACCTGTGCGCAAATTTTACTGGACAGATATTGATGAAACATTCACTGAACTAAAAAATAATCATCTCGACTTTTTGTTTTTGGGAAATCCGTGCCGTCCGTTAAATATAAAAACATAAATAAAAACTAACGAAATTTTGTACACGTGTTTGGAGGCCTTTCTAAATCAAGATACTAAATATTATCAAATTCCAACAATATCACATCCAAAAAAAATAAAAGCCTTGATTGTAACACCCTATACCTCCGTTCCAGATATTGTCCGACTTTTCATAATAAAGTAGTTCAGACGTTTATGTAAATCGAGGGAGGTGAATTTCGCTTGTCTGCGCTGAACTCCTGAATCCCATCTTTCTGGGGAAATAGATTTCCGGGGTATTCATCTTCCAGCTTCGAATCAATTTGGTTTCCATTTCCAGGGTAGATTTTACTACTTACAAGGACTGTGATGGTAGATTGATGTTTTGTATTTTCGTTAAAAAAAGATATCACTGTAATTACTCGTAAATCTACTCTATGATTTGACATTATTTTTACCACTTGTCACTGTAGATCTGAGTAGGTATGTTATAAAACAATATATGTATAACTGCCATGGTGATGCAGCGGTTAGAGGGTTGCACTTTATAGCGATGGCTGCGCCAAAGGTACTGGGTTCGATCCTGGGTCGGGCCAAAAATATGTACCTGGGTTTTCTGTTCAGACTTTTTCAGTGTAGCCCGGCGTCTGAAAGTTGGCGGTGTTTCACCCCCGTGCCTCGGAAAGCTCGTAAAGCCGTTGGTCCTGCGCCTGAGCTCTCTCCGGTCGTGACAGATTGCTGTTCTATCGGGCTATAAGAGTGAGAGGAATAGATAGTGCACCTGTGTTTGCGAATACACTTGTGCACTATAGTATGTCCCGCGCAGTCGGTTAGTCGTTGTGACTGGTCACCGTATTCGAAATCGGTTAGGGGGACTATTATATATGTGTAGGTACATAAATTGTTGATCCACATTGTACCTGAGTAGTAGGAAGCCTTTAAGGTCTGGACTCACTACATCGTACCATACATGACCATGATAGGAACATATCAGACACAAAAATCAACACAGTACGTTCTACTTTGCACTCTGAACAGATCCACAGCGTTCTATCTCACCGTTATATGGAGTGAGAGTGAACACTGTGAATCTGTGTAGGTACTTAAATTGTACCTGAGTATTAGGAAGCCTTCACCCCCTGATAATCAGTGTCGTGGCATGCATTTTGCGGCCACGATTAATGCTGAGAGGGTGCCGTTTCGACTAATACTCGACGTTAATGTTTAATAAGTGTGTGTGTGTCTGTTTATTGTATATGTATTTACGTGTAAATGTTTTTGTATGTGTCTGTAAGTCGAATAAATGTATTTTCTTTCTTTCTTCTTTCTTTCTTTCTTTCCTTTAGTTCTGAGCTCACGACACCGTACCATACATGACCGTGCTAGGAGCAAATCAGACACATAAATCAAAACAATACGCTCTACTTTGCACACTGAACAGATCCACAGTGTTCTGTTTCACCGTTATATGGAGAGAGAGCGAGAGCGTATTTTGCTGGTGTTGATACGCTCCGTGTATGACACGCGACGCGTACTGAAAGGTATACAAAGAAGGTTTTGACTGACATGTTCCTCACGGTCATGGTATGCTTCGAAGAAGTAGGTAGAAACCTTAAGGGGTTCTGAGCTATTTCATTAACAGCTTGTATATTAGACAGGTGCAGTACAGTTAATATCGTACGAGACGAGGAGTAGTGTTAGACGCTAAGTGTAAGCGCGAGAACCGTCTTGACGATGGAGGGGCGATGGAATTAGGTTAAGGAGCAGTTAGTCCTGTGATCATCAAGACTAATATTTTTGGTTGTGAAAGCCTCACTGTATCAAAAAATATTTCACTTCCTTGAATGTCTAATAAAAGAATATGTTTTACAACGCAGTCATGATTATTATAAGCTTTGCGTTCAAAAAAATTAAGGTTAGTTTATTATATAATAGTCATCTCATTGGTGACACAATGAAAAAACAAGCAATTTAAGGGTCTCCCTCAACACCGATAAATGTTTTGAAATGTTGAACAAGTAAATTTAACATCTGTTTAAAATATTCATTGGTCAAGAAAAGAAATTCCTACTTGTTATTGTAATATATTTTTACCATGAAAACTACACTGCTATTTTTAGGGTTCCGTAGCCGAATGGCAAAAAACAGAACCCTTATAGTTTCGTCAAGTCTGTCAGTCTGTCTGTCTGTCTATCTGTCTGTCCGTCTGCCCGTCCGTATGTCACAGCCACTTTATTCTGCACCTATAATCATCACACAGTTTACATTTGGTAGGAAGGTGTATCCTGTTAACCGCTTTAAGATTCTTATACAAAAAATAAAAAATAAGGATATTTAAGGGGGGGCTCCCATACATGAAACTAAAACTGAAAAAAAATGTTTACTCAAACCTATGCGTGTTGGGTATCTATAGGGCATTTCTTCAGAAAGTGTTCTTCGCGTCACCTTCGTGGCGAAAATTTATACTGATATTATTCAAATAAAAAAATACTGCTTTAAAGAAACTATCAAACTGTAATATTATCTGTTAGAATCATGAAAATCGGTTCATTATTCATGTAGATATTTAATATTGAAATTTCGTAAGCCACGAAAGTTACTCACTGTGACACGAAAGTTACGCAGCGTCTTTTTGGATAGATAATTCGGTAGTAAAAGTATCAAAGTACTTGAAATATTATATATGTTTGAGACAAATAGTAATGTGGTTAGGTATTACATATATTTTTAAACATTCATGATGAACACTAACATAATAATAGTTTGTTACCTTCGACATTGCTACTATGTACCAAATTATTTATGAGTATCCGATAGGTATTTCGACACTGTTGCAAGTGCCATGATCACGGCGTACCTAAAACTGTTGCGAGTGGGCTGTTATTTGTAGACTTTATGGTCTACCCTCCTTCTAAGTGTTTTATTGCACTCATTTTCAGTATCACTGACCTCAAATTCACTGTTTACTCGCATTTGTTCTAAGCACACAACAATGACCGTATTTGCCAGCGATAGGATACTTTGTTAAATTTTACGGTTTCACACTTTTGGAGCAATGGTATTTTGACATTCGACAATTTAAACCCATACTTACGATCAAATTTTTAGTATTTTGTAATTTAATCGCTTCTTTAACCTATTTTGGTAAGTAGTCGCATGGGGTGTCAGTTCGAGTTACCTCCACGTGACGACTGGGATGTTACTGAATCCACTCTGACTCGTCAGAGGGGAAGCAGTAGCGCCTGTCGCGGTTCACCCTGGGCAACGCCAGGTAGTGCGGCATTGAAATTCCTCTCTGGGATCTCAATGACGTGGTATCTGGCGGCTAAAGACTCGATACCATCCCCAATCTAAGGTGTTATCCGTACCGTGCCGAGAGATGCGTGGCTGAGGGGAAGCTCAGTCATTAACGGTGGGCCCTCGATACCAGGCGACCTCGAGGTGTATCTAGCCTTACTCCGCATGCGGGGCTCTGCCGGAGTGGACCTACTTTCCCTAGCTACTCGTGGGACCAACATGAATAAAGATTTAAAAAATAAAAACGATGGTAACCTGGAAGACCTATGCCAGGAACTTATGCCTCTGATAGAAGGCGCAGAGCAACCTGCCCAAATATCGGAGCAACTCTCCATGGAGACAGAGGACTCCATCAGCACGGCGGAAAGGGCTGCTTGCGGCTCACCCTCGCCGACTGATGAATCCACCGCCTCCAAACGTAGTGACAGGAAACTGTCAAGTGCTGCCAAAAAGCGCTTCGTGGCTCTGAGACAGCTGGGAGTGGAGCCGAGTATGGCTTCAACACTAGCGTTAAAGAGCTTCGCTGAGCTGAAGCAGATGGGGTATAAGTTTAAATCCTCACAATCTGAATCTGCGCGCAAACCGGTCAAACGGGTTCGCTCAGAGGAAGAATCACCAAAGGGACATATCACCAAAGCCCCAAAGGTGAGTGAGGACTTAGACACCCCAACCACCGTAGCCTACAGCGAGGCCGTACGCTCAATCCGGGTCGGCATAAAAGACTCCAAGTCCTTGATGACTGACACACAACTGGAGTCGCTGCGCAATACCATCCTGCAAAGCATCGCTCAATCCGGAAGGGGTGAAGGGCCTAAATTTAAGGGCTGCTCCTTCAAGCCAGGCTGGCTTCTCATTACATGTGAGAATGAGCGGTCTAAAGCATGGCTTGAGAGAGAAATACCCCCCCTCAGACCGTGGCCGGAGGCGAGACTCGTTCTCATGAACGAGGCTGACATCCGGAAACCGAATGTGGGGGTGGTATTTATCCCAAACTCTGAGGCCGATTGCGCAAAGCGGGCCTTAGAACTTTTCGGTGCTCAGAATGAGGGTCTGAACACCGAACATTGGAAGGTCCTCAACACGAAGGTCGAAAAGGGAGGTCTTACCTTGACCGTATCCTTGGACGACCACTCGTTTGAGGCCCTCAAGATTGCGGACCTAAAGGCCAACATTGGCTTCAAAAAGGTCCAGTTCAGGATCAGAGGCCCTATCACCTTGGCCATTGATCCACCTCCCGCTGAACCCTCGACCTCCACCGCAACCAACACCACCCCAACCCCCATACCTACAACCACTCCCGCTGAGGGCACCGTGCAGGTCCGTGCAGGACCACAACGGAACAACCCTCCTCCAACTCCCTCCACCTCCACTTCGACAGGGACCAATAGGGGAAGAGGTACGCGGTTTCCCCTCCATAGGGGGGCCACTAGGGGCGCACATCCGTCCAGAGGTAGGGGACACAGCAGGGGTACAAACCGAGGACGGCGGGGCACACAAGGGCGCCGCGGCTCCCACAGCCAGTAGTCCCCACCAACCTCAACGCCCAAAGGGGCTGGCGGTGCTCCAGGCCAATCTTCACCACGCTATTGCAGCCTCTGCGGTTGTAGAGAAGATCTTCAGCGAAGGTGGCCTGGACATCGCTCTCATTCAAGAACCATGGATAAACGCCGATTCCGTGGTAGCCGGTCTGAACAATGCGGGTAAGATCCTTGTATACGAAAAAGGCCTTAAACCTAGGGCCTGCATTGTATTTAACAAAAATATGAACTTCTTACCTGTTCCAGAACTTTGCAGCGAAGATACAGTCACCGCATACGTAGAAGTCAAAGGGCCGAACAGGTCCAAAGTACTTTTCTGCTCGGCATATCTTCCTGGTGATAAGCAGGATCTCACTGAAGAACTGACTAAAGTCCTGGATTATTCTAGAAGACAAAAGTCGGAGCTGATAGTGGGATGCGATGCTAACGCCCACCATACCATCTGGGGGAGCTCGGATACGAACAAAAGAGGTGAGCTACTATCCGATTTTCTACTAACTAATTGTCTACATGTGCTGAACAATGGCCACACGCCAACATTCGTAACAAAAAATAGACAAGAAGTATTAGACCTAACATTCGCAACTAAAAATGTGTCAAAATGTATTACAAAATGGCACGTCAGCAGCGAGAATTCAATGTCCGACCATAGACATAATTATACTTTTTGATGTTTCCGGGTTAGCAGAAGCTCAACACATAAGAGTGAGAAATCCAAAAGACACCTCCTGGGATATGTATAGAACCATACTCAGCGAGAATCTAAAGGACATACCCAAAACTATCAAAACACCTGACTCTCTTAATGCCGCGGTCAAGATGCTCAACAATGGCATAATAGATGCCTACGAACAGAGCTGTCCCGAAAGAGAAATAAAGCCGAACAAATCACCCGTGTGGTGGAACAAAAAACTGGAAAAGCTCAGAACCACCACACGTCGTATATTCAACCGGGCCAAACCGTGCAATTGGGACCAGTACGGCAAGGCCCTTACAGAATATAACAAACAAATCAGAAAAGCCAAAAGAGCTTCTTGGCGACGCTTTTGTGAACAAATTGCCCAAACCCACAAAGGAGCAAGAATTCACAAAATACTCGCTAAGACCCCAAATAAATATCTTGGACTACTTAAAAAGCCAGATAACACATTTACGAACACTGAGATGGAGACTCTAGATCTCCTTAGGTCTTCACACTTTCCGGGTTCGTACCAAATCGACACACAAAGCTACACCCAAAGGAATGATGAATTCCATAGGGCAAAATGCTCAGACTGGAATAAGGCCGCTAATATCTTTAGGCCTAACCAGATTAGATGGGCTTTGGAAAAATTCCAACCATTTAAATCAGCGGGAGAAGATGGCATTTTTCCTGCTCTGCTGCAAAAAGGAAATGACCTGCTTCTTCCACATCTGGTAAAAATATCCAGAGCAAGTTACGCCTGGGGTACTATACCAGAACCATGGAATTGGGTCAAAGTACGTTTTATACCAAAAACAGGGAAGAGAGACTACTCACAACCCAAATCCTTCAGACCCATAAGTCTTACATCCTTCCTAATGAAGACCATGGAAAGGATTGTAGACCAGCACATTAGGGCCAAATACTTAGTGGACAGGCCATTAAGTATCAACCAACATGCATACCAAAAGGGAAAATCCACTGAAACAGCCCTCCTCGATCTGGTCGACAAGGTGCAAAAATCCCTAGAGGATAAGCAAACAGCCCTGTGTGCTTTTCTAGATGTTGAAGGTGCATTTGATAATACTCCTATAGAAACCATTCTTAATGGAATGGAGGCAAAAGGGATAGATGAAAGCACCATCAGATGGGTAAAAAACATGCTCTCAAATCGAGTAGCAAACATTACCCTCAATGCTTCAAAGCTTGAATTCCTTGCCACGAGAGGATGTCCACAAGGAGGAGTACTGTCTCCACTTCTATGGACCCTAGCAGTAGACCAACTACTTGTTAAGATGGCAGAAAAAGACTATGATACACAAGGCTATGCTGATGATCTGGTAGTGATCATCAGAGGTCCCTGCCTCAGCACAATTTCTAGTCTAATGCAAGGCGCTCTCAACACCATAAGTAAGTGGTGTAGAGAAAACGAATTATCTATCAATGCAGATAAAACAGTGATAATCCCATTCACAAGGAAGAGAAAACTCGAAAAACTGGTGAATCCAAAGTTAAACGGTAAAATTCTTCCTTATTCTAGTGAAACCAAGTATCTAGGGGTAACGTTTGACCAAAAACTTACTTGGAACTCGCACCTAGATAATATCATTCAAAAAGCCAAAATGGCTCTGTGGAGCTGCTGTCGAATGGCGGGGTCAAGATGGGGACTAAAACCCAAAATTGCCCTATGGTTGTACACAGCGGTCGTGAGACCAGTAATAACATATGCACCTGCCGTCTGGTACAGCAAGGTCAACCAAGCGACAACAATACAGAAACTGAGCAGCCTGCAAAGGCTTGCCTGCATTACAGCAACTGGAGCACTGTCTACGACACCAGGGGCAGCTTTGAACGCTCTGCTGAATCTAACACCTCTGCATTTACACGTACAAAAAGAGGCTAAGCAGAGCACCTATAGAATCTGCTCCCGCACGAAAGTCAGATGGGCTTCTCAAAATCTGATAAGACTCAAGGAATCAGTACTTGAAAACCGACTACTAAGCATGCCTAGTGACGACATGCACACGGAATGTAACTTCACTAAGCTATACTCCGTAAATATACCTTCTAGAGACAAATGGCTTGAGGGCCAAATGTCATTTAAGAAAGGTAGCCACGTCTGGTACACGGACGGATCCAAAAAAGGAAATGATGTAGGTTGTGGGGTCTACGGAGAGAGGCCTAAGCTCAAGGTAAGTGTAAACATGGGGACTGAAACCTCCATCTTCCAAGCCGAGGTCTTTGCCATAAACAAATGTGCAGAGATAAACCTTGAGAAGAAACTCCGGAACCAACACATCTACATCAACTCAGATAGCCAAGCTGCATTGCTGGCTCTAAAATCCTTCGAACAAATGTCAAAACTGGTGCAAATATGTACTGAGACATTGAATGAACTGGGAAACACCAACAAAGTCACACTTACATGGGTACCAGGGCATTCAAAGATTGAAGGAAACGAAATAGCAGATGAACTTGCTAGAGAAGGAGCCGACAACCCTCAAATCGGTGTAGAACCTTTCTGTGGCATCACTAAACAACGCGCCACCACGCTTCTAACCACCCTCTGTAAGCAAGAGGCTATTGAGTCGTGGAAGTCTACACAAGGACAAGAACACTCAAAAGCACTAATTCGAGGTTACAACAACAAAGTAGCTAAAGAACTGTTAAAGTTCGAAAGATACAAAGCTTGTGCAGTAACCAGAATACTAACTGGCCATTGCAAACTGAACAAACATTTGGCCAATATGAACATGACCGAAGACGCACTATGTAGATTCTGTAATACAGAAGAAGAAACGGCCATGCATATTCTCTGCTCATGCGGACCGCTTATGAGCAAAAGAAGTATCCATCTCGGGCGGCATATCATGCACCCGGATGAGATAGCAGATATCACGCTCCAAAGAATCTGGAAGTTTATAGACTCAACGGGACTAAGCAGTGAAATTTAAATATAAGGGCGCCACAATAGATCATACTTGGTCGAGATGGCAACATTAGAGCCCAACAACCAATAATAATAATAATAATAATAAGTAGTCGCATTCTGTCGAAATTATCTGAGATAATAAAGGTAAAGGTAAGCTAAGGTACATGTAGCAAATCTGTAGCAATCAACTCTTAACCCTTCAAAGTAGTTCCTCAAATTACATACAGGTACCCTGAATTTTAGTAGTTAGATATTTGCCGGCTATTATCAACTCATTTAAGGTAGGCTCAGTTATATTAGGTATATAGGTTAGGCCCTTTATAAACTTTACAATCAATAAATTAGTCTTCCAGATATTTTGCTTGCCTGGAGTGAGACTATTTAGACTACTAGTTGCTGGATCATAACTGTAAGAGCGTTCAAAATATGACCTTTTCGTATCCAATAAAGAATTAAACTATTTCTTTTGAATCTTTGGAAATAAACACCTTATTAATTAATTGTAGTTTTTTTCCGGTAAAGCAAACTCAAGATTCCCAGTCTTTATCTAGTAGCCTCAAAGTAGACTCTTTTATCGGTCTAGTGGACAAATTTCCAGCTTTAGACCAGGCTCAAATATTAGCCATGCCACTTGTTTGAATAAATTAATTATTCATTATTTTCTCATATAAACTACACAAATTGGGCTAATTACGAATAATGCACGAAAATTAATTAATTAATGAGTATGCTTTTTAGAGTAACATATTGTGATTTCTTTATATAATTAGTATATAGATTGATGAGGCGATTCAAAGCCGAATAAAATCAAGATTTAAGTCGTCATATTCTATACATATTTATAGTAAGCTACATTATTTCTATAAATCATATCTGTGCCTCTGGAAACTGTCTAAGTAGAATAATTCAAGTTTGAAACGTTAGGGCGGTTATTTTAACTACATTTGCAAACCATAAAATATAAATTATAGTGAGATCAGTACACTATGATAACCTTTCGTGCTATGATTTGTAACTTTCGTCGGAAATTGACCACGAAAGTTGTGCCACGCAAGTGACGAAAATTTTACATTTTCAGAAATATTAAATTAAGTAACTAACATTTATGTAATCTAATCAGCTCTAATGAATTTTGACTATGAGTTTTATGATTCAATAGTAAACATTTATTCCTGACGCTGACTTATAATCTTAAAACATTACCCATGAAGGGTCACATGCACTAGGGCCTGAAAAAAAATAAAACGCAAGGAGCTGTATTAGCTATATCATAGCTATGAGATACTTATTTGTCTTCTATTAGTGTTTTGACAGGTCTGAAGTTTCTGCGGACCTATGGTTTGTGTCGATAGGATGAACCTTTTTGAAGTTATGAGCAATTTTGAGTCACATTTTCGAAAATGGTAAAATCGTGTGACCGACACAAAATTAAGTATGTAAAATTTAAATCTAAGGACTGATTTTTTCCCCCTCGATATAATGAATCCTGACTTAGTAACCAATTTTTAAAAATATATAATGTTAATATAATGTATAAGTCCAGCAAGATAGAAGTGTTTAAACTGAGCGCCAACTCAGTGTGACGCCCGAAGAACAGCAGTTTTACCCCCGATTCCGATGGTAAAATATTTTTTCCTACAAAACTACAAACATAATAACACATTTTAAAATGAATTCATATAGATAGATACATGATAAAACATACAAAATGTATTATTTAATCAAACATTGAATATGTTTGGAATTACAAACGTCTGACCATCCAAAAACAATGCTTAAAGAATGGCCCTATAGATAGGTCTTTAAAAATGACATTAAGGTTTCTAAAACCATTTTCTTTTAAAGGCTAACGTTTGAGAGATACACGCTTCCAAAGTGCTAAAATGGGCAACCCCCCCCCCCCATATAATTCCTAAACTGTGCGAGTGTAAATTTTGAAAAAAATACATAATGTAGACCTTAACAAATACTTTCAACGAACATTGGTTTGAACGAGATCGAACTAGTAGTTTTTGAGATATAGCTCATTTTCAACAAACACAAACATAACTTTGTTCTTCATACAAACACTATGAAAAACAAAGTTATATTTGCTGTAAACAAAATATTGTGGTATTTTAGCTAAGGGAATTCCTTAAATCAGTTAAAGTTGGCACGGAACCCTCAGTACGCGAGTCCGACTCGCACTTGGCCGGTTTTTTTTTAACTGTTTTCTACAAGTTTGCTAAGCTTTAAAGGAGTAAACAAACAACACTCAAAAATTGTAATTTTTACTATTAAGACCCCTTTTTTTTAGTATGAATCACTATTTTTCTTAGAAACATTATAAAATGGTAAAATGAGATACAAACCATAATATTAAGCAATCATGGTACACAGTAAAGAAAAAAGAAAAACTTAACAAACCGCACTCAAACTCAACCTTCACATGACATTTATATAGGAGTAGGTAAAATATTAATTTAGTAGAAACTGTAATTATTCCATTACAGTAATGTCATAAAAATATTATATATTATTCAAACATATTTGGAAATACTAATTACAATATTCAATCAAAACCTTTTTTCGCGTTTTGTTTTCATTAATTCCGTCGAAGCCATGCAGGCTGGAGTGCGGAGTAAGACAGGGTGGCTTGAGCTCGCCCTTAATTTTCAGCATGTATGTGGATGGACTAATAGAGCGCCTAAGCAGCATGCCTGTCGGATGCTATGTTAATGGGGTTTGCATTAACAACATCAGCTATGCTGACGATAGGGCTGTAGTGTGTGTATGCATATCTTTATAATACTATTTCTATGTGTAAGGCTAATCCATATTTATACGCATGTACTGTCAAATTACTACAGTATTAATATCATTTAGTCGGGCATCAATGGAAGCAAGGACACAGCTGTTTTGAAGTCAAAATTCGCCATATACGGTGGGTGTTCGGATGATTAAAGGAAAGACATTGATGCCCGACTAAATGATATTTATTACTGTAGTAATTTGACAGTACATGCGTTTATATATGGCTTAGCCTTACACATAGAAATAGTTTTATAAAGATATGCATACACACACTACAGGGCGCTACTTGCCCTGATATGAAATAATTCAGATGAAGTGTATGCGTGCCAACTTTAGTTTAATTACCGTACCCCTTACACTCTGCAACTTCTAGCATTGATGCAGTCGCGATGCGGCATCGATGCAGTTACAAACTGCCATCCTTTACACATTGCGCTTTTGGCGACTGCATCGATACTAATGCGCAGAAACGCAACTGAATCCATGCTAAATTAAATTTGTTCATTGCGATAGTCGATGCTGTAACAGTTTCAAAACGCGCGACTGCATCAATGCTAAAAGTCGCAGTGTAAAAGGAGTCTAAGATCAACAATACCTCATAGTGTAGCCCCATGAGTTTGCGGGTTGCGGGTCCGATCCCCGCACAATACAAACATTTGTGTGCATGACCATGTCTGTTTGTATTGGTCTGGGTGTTTTCTATGTATATCATGTATGTATTTACAAACAAAAAGTATTTAAGTATTATATCCGTTGTCTGGCACCCATAACACAAGCTTTGAGTAGCTTACTTTGGGACTAGATGGCGATGTGTGGGAATGTCCAAAGGATATTTATATTATTTATATTATGAGTGTGTGGCATTTTGTTTACACGACTACATATATAAAACTACAAAACAAATTTCATGTGTTTTTAAATAAATAGTGATTCGAGAGAAAAGTTCATAATACATGCGCCATACAGTAGTAATACACTATTTTAAAGGTTTCTAAATTGTTAATAAACACATTTCTTGCGGTAACATTGCAAACGCTGGCTGAACCCTATGACATGGATCAAACCTTACACCCGTGCGAAGCCGGGGGGAGTCGCTAGTTTACAATAATTATGTAGAACAACAGTTATCAGTATCAGTCCAACGTCGCAGCGTTGACGCAACGTATCCGCAACCGTCATTTAGCTTTCCTCATTAGAATAAATATTACTATTATATATACTTCTATACCACAATATTATACAAAGAAAAGATTTGATTGTTTGTTCGTTTGTTTGCATTGATTTGGCGCCGGAACTACTGGACCGATTTGAGAAATTCTTTCACCATAAGATTTTTGCATTATCTGTGATGAACATAGGCTATATTAAATTTTCAAAAAAGTTAGGAAACCGTATGAAAACTTAGATAATAACACCGAAGGTATGTAAGGAAAATAGATGATCAAACGAACTTCAAAGTGAAGTTCGATCATTATTATATGAATAGCTCCATTCGAAGATATAGTATTACCACGTAGTTTCCCTAACGTACTAGGTAGTGTCGCACTTTTAGATTTAAATCGATTTGACTTACTCGATTACCTTTTGATTGACTAATCAAATACTTACATCACTATCCCGCCACGCCTCACTAGCGTACCGCCATGATGTCTTCATTTCTTTAGAGATAATACCAAAACTTAAAAAAGGGTTTGGGTGGGTGGGTACTATATCTTCGAATGGAGCTATTCATATAATAATGATCGAACTTCACTTTGAAGTTCGTTTGATCATCTATTATATTTTCATAGCTCCATTCTTCAGATATAGTATTACCACGTAGATGTTTAGAGATCTAAACAAATAGACATGTCTAACGTTTTGGTATGAATTTAATTAAATAAAACAAATAACTTTATAACGAAAATATAATTTTATTTTTCTTCTCATTGATTAACAATTTAACATATTAACTTCAATAATATTTTATAAATTTACGACCTACATCTAATAATAAACTTAAATTAACCATTAGGTTCAAAGACAGACCTAGCTAAGTCTTGCGAAATAATGGGGCGATTGTAAAATTTCGCGAATGTTTGTGATGTGGCGGTCCATCCGGCGGTTTTGCGGATCGTGTCTAGAGACACGCCAGCGGCGCGGGCCGTCGAGGTTGCAGCGTGACGTGTGCTATGTGCACTGAACTTTGTCACATCGATGCCGCTTTCCGCCAACATCTTTTTTATCCACCGACTGATGGTTTGGGACGTCACAGGTTTATGTGGACGTTTGAAAGTTAAAAATAAATTAGAAGACTCGTTTCTGATATTTGCTGTCATTTCTAAATAATCACTTAAACATTTCGCAGGACAGATACTAGGTTTGTCTATAAAATAAGGTATGATTAAGGTCGGTTGCTCCCGATTGATTGCTGAGGTTTTGATCAAGTCTGAGATGGATATTACAATTTGATTTTGATGAATGACAATACAGTTTGTTTTTATAAGGGACAATGTTTGTACGCGATGCGCTGTACAAAGAGCCAAAAGTGTAGCCAATTTCTGAGAAATTTGACATAAAGTTAAATTTGTATTTGGGTACCAGTTATCCATGAAATCTAAAACTACTTGTGGGTTCCATATAGTATTATATTTAGGTATGTTTGGTCTACATTTGAAAATTCCCTTAAGTAGCCTTGATACTAGTTCGTCTGAACCTACATTATTACCTAGAAGCAGTGAAATCGCTGAGCGATGGCTGTTTATTGTTCCGTAAGAAGCACCTCTTTCATATTGTTTTGTAAGAAACGAAATAACCGCTGGTTTTGGTGCTTCTAAGTAATTAATATGGTTATAATAACAATATTGCCACCATAATTTAAATGTGGTATTATATTGCTTGACAGTATTTTATGCCAACGATGAAATCATCAGGTGTATCGATTCTGGTGGAATACCTTGTTTCGTGAAGGCTTCCCGGAGACAATGGCTGCTGCCAGGGTAGTCTGCGCGGGTAGATGTATCCTGAAATCAGACCGTATTGCATTTTTCAGTAGGATCATTTCTGATATTATCATATTGTTCAATAATGGGAACCATACTTGTGTGGGCCAATAAGGAAAAACCATTATTCCGGTAGATTGTTCGTTGGTAATTTTTTGCAAACATTTTTGAATCATAGCAAACGGGGGAAAACAGTAAAAATAATATGTATTCCATGATATTGTAAATGCATCTACAGTAAGCGCGTCTGGGTCTGGTTTCCAGGATACGTATACCCTACATTTGGCGTTGGTGCGAGAAGCAAACAAGTCTATGTCACTTTGACCAAATATATTAGTAATTTTTTCAAAAGCATCTGAACAAAGCTGTATTTCGGTGTCCGGATTAATTTTTCGTGATTCTGTATCGGCTTCTTTGTTATCCTTTGAGTTAATGTAAGATGCAAAAAGCCACAAGTTTCGCTCTTCGCACCACTGCCAAATGGACCTTGTCAATTCATTGAGGTGGGGAAATTGTATACCACCCATTCTATTAATATAACTAATGGCCGTAGTGTTATCTATCCGCATCAATATGGCGCAATTGGTAGCATCTTGGGCAAAACACTTGAGGCCAAAGAATGCTGCTTGAAGTTCTAAGTAATTGATGTGAAATTTTAACTCGCATTCTTTCCAATGACCGTTAGCGCGCATATTGTTGCAGACAGCACCCCAGCCTGACCGTGATGCGTCTGTAAAAATTTCCAAGTCATATGTTGGCGGTGTTATGCAATTTCTAGAAATGAGAACATTTCTTTCCCACCAATTTAAGTCATACGATATATTATTGGATAGCGCCATAACAGCATCGTAATTATCGTGATGTTTTTTGAGGGCCAGGTATTTCTCTCTTTCAAATACTTTTGTATGTAGCCAACTATATTTGACAGCCGGACATGCAGCTGTCAAAACACCAATAAATTGAGAGAATTCTCGAATGGTACAGTTTTTTAATGATTTGAATTTTTTAATTAATTTTAAAATGTGAGTTTGTTTCTTTTCTGGTAAAAACAAAGTCATACTTTCCGTGTCAAACATAAACCCTAAAAATTTACATGATTGTTTTGGCTCTAATGAGCTTTTTTCATAATTTATGACAAAACCTAAACATTCGAGGATTCTGACGGTTTCGTTAACGTTCATTAGACACTTTTCGTACGAGTTTTCAATACACATCGTATCATCTAAATATGATACTGAACTAAATCCCCGTTTTCTTAAATACCCTACAACTTCCTTCATTATTTTTGTAAATGTTCTAGGTGCTGACGACAAGCCATACGGGATTGCGTTAAATTCATATGTTACTAAGTTTTGACTATCATTTTCAAATTGGAATCTTAAGTATTTTTTATGTTCTGGGTGCACAGGGATTAATAAATAGGATTCTTTAAGATCTATACTAGCCATATAACTGTTTTTGGTCAACAACGTACACACACTCCTATAATCCTCCATTTTAAAATGTTCATTTTCAACAAAATTATTTAAGTATTTTAAATTTAAAATAAAACGATTTGTCCCATTAGGCTTTGGTATCAAAAAAATAGGCGATAGGAATTGTTCTGTACTATTTTCACATTGGGAAATAGCGCCTAAATCAAGTAGGTTATTTAAAGCAAGTTGCATTGTTTGTTTTTCTTTAGGGGACATAGCTTTATTTGGTAATTCCGATCGTTGTATATTATTGTCTGTTAATGGTAGACGGTAGCCGTTAAAAATATAGTCTAATACAGTTTTATTTTTTGTAATATGCAGCCAACAATCATAATAAAATGTTAATCGACCTGCATGTACCTGAACTACTGACGTGTTGGGGCACGTTGCTTGGAGACTGCAGACGTCCTCGCTTGTGACTGCGCTGCAGCTGGCGGCGGTGGCGGTGCCTGAGGCCGGAATTGTCTGTTCGGGTGTGTCCTGCTCGCCGTGTATGCTCCGCGCCCCCCCCTGTTCGCCGACGAGGGATATCGAGGAGGGGCTGTCCAATTTCCCGTGTATCTTGCCTTTGACGTCTGAGGTTGATTTTGATTTACTTTTTGAGGTACACTTCTTTTAATTTGCCACCCTTGTTTTTCTATCGCTTTAGCAGCCTTGATCTTTTCTGATAACTTATTTCCGAATAAAAGTTCATCTCGTTCTTCTTCTTGAATTATATTCAGTATTGATTTATCAAGGCATGGAGTAATACATTTAGTTCGAATTTGAGTTTCAGTATAATGAAGATCTGTTAGAATTCGGCAACCTTCTGAAAGAAGTTTAATACTTTCTATTTTGTTTCCATCCTTAATAATTATCTCCATGGCCCTTGATATTGCCGTGATTCCCAGTCCTAATTGATTTTGTTTCACTTCCATCTTTTTATCTCTAGCTCGAACTACTTCTGCGACAGCAGCAGCAATTTCTGGATTCAAACTAGGCGATTTTAGTAATCTGCAGTTGTCTGGCACGTGGTGTTCTTTTAACAACTTTTCTTTTACTTCCTTGGTTAAACCTTTCTTTAATATCGGTAACCACCGTTGTGCTAAGTCATTGTGAATATTATCGCCATATTTGGGACTGTCTTCGATTGGGTCTCCCAATGCAAGACGTATTTCGGGGTCAAGCTCGGCAGGTAATTCGCTAGAAGTTTCTGGTGCCGTATTATTTTGTTCGGATGCAGGATCCGTAGGTTTGTCAGCAGACTGCTGGTTAATATTTAGGTTATCTTCCACGCATGGCGGTGGTTCGCACATTATTGGTGCACTCGATAGCGATATGTCGCCTGGCATCGACGGCAACGATTCCTCCTGTGTCTTTGGATAATCATATTCCATAACCTCGTTTTCATAATTTTCGGGTATTTGGATATCTGAAAATATATACAGTTT
Source organism: Pyrausta purpuralis (assembly GCA_963924145.1). Lineage (NCBI taxonomy): Eukaryota > Metazoa > Arthropoda > Insecta > Lepidoptera > Crambidae > Pyrausta > Pyrausta purpuralis. The sequence goes on from OZ001660.1 coordinate 15,933,883, forward strand.
TATAAATGCTTTTTTTTTTTTTTTTTTTTTTTTGTAGGTATTTCGGAAAACGAACCGAATTGGTAATTATTTTTAGGATCAATAATGTAACATTATAAGGATTGCACTATGATCACCTATTTCGGTAGGTATAATATGTAACGATACCCATCGTATTTGCCATCGTGAATGACTCGCAGTCAACCTCTAGGCTAAGATTTTTTTGGCGTCATGTCTTACCGTCGTGAATAACTCGCGGTTACCCTCCAGGCAGACTTACAGACGCTCGTATGATAACATCAAATACAACACAATAGCACTTTAACACTATAAGTAAGTATACATTGATGTAACTTACCCTGTTTTTCGATATCAGATTCTGAATCTGAAATTATTTTATTACGACGACGACGACTGCGCCCTTTCTGTTTTTCTTCAAGTTTTTTAATTTTTTCTTTGTAACGATTAATTTTATCCTCTGCCTTACGCTTCGGCATATTGAACAAGTAACGGTAATAACTGGTGATAGATATTTAAATGATTGACCGTGCGTTCACTACCGCGCACAAAAAAGGAATGAAGACATCATGGCGGTACGCTAGTGAGGCGTGGCGGGATAGTGATGTAAGTATTTGATTAGTCAATCAAAAGGTAATCGAGTAAGTCAAATCGATTTAAATCTAAAAGTGCGACACTACCTAGTACGTTAGGGAAACTACGTGGTAATACTATATCTGAAGAATGGAGCTATGAAAATATAATCTTAATATCGCAAAAGCTGCTTAAACTATTGACAATAGAGCAAAGTAATGTTCCACAGTTTTATAGAAGACACCCGTGCCTACAATAAAGTATGGAATACTATACGTCTAACTTTTACATTTTTGTCACAATAACCCTTTTTATAAGGTAAAATATGCAATATTAGCGCCGGGACAGAGTAATTCACAGATTTCATACCTCGGTATAATCCTTATCCAATAAAATTGTGTCCTATTTAGGGCTATAACAATACCTGTAAATTACTTTTTAAATCATTATAATTGGAAATACCATTACGGAGTTATCATGAGAATAATATTTTATCATAGTTGAAATTAATGCAAAAGTGCGCGCCCTAAGTGATATAGAAAAGTAATTATAGCGAGCGAGAGATTCTCGATGTGCAAAAGATAGCGCTGTAAGTTTTTTGCTCGCGGTAAAGCCGGAGATTTTCGGAATAGTCAAAAGCCTGGAGGACTTCGTATCTGTCATATTATCTATAGTCAGCTCCATTGGCAACCGAGTCTTGGGGCCTTTATGTCAATAGAAAGTGCAAGCGAGATTCACAAGTTGATATCATGCCGATTATTTTATAGGTACTATATTTCGATAGGTATAAATAAATAAATAAATATCCTTTGGACATACATAGAGGGTATGTACGACGCGCGCTTGCGCCGGCAGCTTTGGTCGCTGCACTGGAGATACTATCGAGAGCACCACTGCCGAATAACCTCAAGAACCAGAATCGCTTGCACTACACGTCTTTTGCTTGAAGTGACGCGCGTTTTGGTGAGGTGTGTGCGAGCGATTTTCATCGTGCAAGTGGTTAGGCGGCAGGGACCTCGTCCGTACTAACCATGAAAATAGGTACGTGTTTTTTCGTTGAAATATTTTATGGAAACAAACATTTTTAGCAGACTTAGCAACTAAATTACTATTTCAGTTATTTTGTCACGATTTTATTATCAGATTTGGCAACCACAGAAATGTTAATATTATTTAAGACACCTTCCCCTTAAGGCGTTATCTGACGGTAGGTGAGAAGCAGGTCAGATTACCAGCACCGCCGCAGCGTCGAATTTAATCAGAGTATCTGCTAATCAGATCAAACCACCCCCATCTTGGAAGTTTCGAGGTTTTTTTATGAATAAGTTATGAGATAACGCCCGTTGCGGCTTGGGAGGAAGAATAGCAAGGATACTGATAAAACCGGCTAAGTGCGAGTCGGACCCGCGCACTGAGGGTTCTGTGCCACCCTTAAATTGAATTCGGGGTCCACTTACTTTCACGCGAAAATATCACAATAATTTTTGACGGCAAAAATAGCCATGTTTTTTATAGTGTTTGTATGAGAGACAAATTTGTATTTTCGGTTTATGAAAATGTGCTATGTCTCAAAAACTACCATGACCGAATGGCAAAAAACGGAACCCTTATAGTTTCATAAAGATAATATGACACTGTGAGTGTTAAAAACATTCTAAAGCATTACCTTATAGTTTCGTCAAATCTGTCTGTCCGCCCGTATGTCACAGCCACTCGATTCTTGAACTATTGGCATCGCACAGCTGAAACTTGGTAGGTAAATGTATCTTGTTAACCGCTTTACGATTCTTGTACAATAAGTTAAAAAAAAAAAATGAAACTAAAACCAAAGTATTTACTGAAACTAATGAGTGTCAGGTGTCTATAGATAGGTCTCTTAAAATTAAATTAAGGTTCCCAAAAAAAAAATAACATTAGACTACATTTGAGAGTTATGTGCTGTCAAAGTGGTAAAATGAGCGTATCTAACTTCGGTGACCGAAACTTTTTTTGAGACTGTGAGTAGCGAAATCACACGAGCGATGCAGTACAGTTTTTAGGATTCCGTAGCCGAATGGCAAAAAACGAAACCCTTATAGTTTCGTCAAATCTGTCCGTATGTCACAGCTACTTTATTCTGTAACTATAGGCATCACACTGTTAAAATTTTGTAGAAAGATCCTGTTAACTGCTTTACGATTCTTATTCTTTTTATTCAGGTAGTGTAAATTTTGAAAAGAATATACAAGTAAAATGTAGATCGTAACAAATACTTTCAAGGAAAATTAGTTTGGACGGGATCGAACTAGTAGTTTTTGAGATATAGCACATTTTCATCAACCGCAAACATAACTATGTATATAATACCGTTGTGTCTGATTTCCATAACACAAGCGCTTTGGCTACTTACTTTGAGATCAGAGCAATATATGTGATTGGTGTCCAATATTTATTTAAAATATATGTGTATATACGAGTTTGTACTATAAAATTAAAGTTACATTTGCTTTTAAGAAAATATTGTGGTATTTTAGCTAAGTGAAGGTAAGTGAACTCCCTAATTCAGTGAACTTTGGCATGGAACCCTCAGTGCGCGAGTCCGACTCGCACTTGGACGGGTTTTTTTATATACATACATAAAAATATCACTTAGGCTGATTATAATTGTTTAATGTAACATTATTATGAAAACATAATTGTTGGGTGTTATCTTATATGTAAGAACCCTGTCATAATATATTAAAGATAATAATTTGTAATTGTATTATTTACCGTAACTGATAGATAAGATTATTATTTAAAAATTGATACAATCTTTTTTTGATTTGTGCTTGTTTTTGGATTGTTGAACAGTTGCTTTAAGTATATATACGTCAAGTATATTGATATTTTGTTGGCATACGAAGCAACAGTAATTACTAGGTATTGTTTAGTGGATATCAATGCTATCACTGTGGAAACAGATTAAAACCAGTGAATTTATTTGCGATTGACCGACTATATTTAATAAGAAAATGAATGCACTAACATTTGTCAACCTAAATTTTTATTCATTTTCAACCATATAAAGGTGCAATTATTATTCATCATCGTTATTTCTAAGCACTAACATTTGTTTAAGTTAATATATAAGTCTAACATAACCTTTAAAATAGAGCTGACTTTTCCTCCCGAATATGATACAATACAAAAGAATCCACTCCATCATTTTGCTCTCGGCCAATCACGCTCCTATATTAGGTGTCATCTCCTCAGGGGTTCCGTAAGTGCCGACATTTTCACCGATACGTAAGTGGGTTAAGTTTTCGTTATAACTCACAAAAAAACCAAGGCAGATAAGTCAAATTTTAGATTTTAAATTTTTGAATTACTACTTTTTTTATAAAGGAAAAACTTGTTCTAAAGTATATATTTTTCAGCACTTAGTTTTTTTTAAGCTACAGAAACTGTTTTTTTTTCATATATTATCAAGTTTATTGGATATATATAAACAGAAAATCTCTAAAGTGTAAAGTGTGTAGTGACGACACGGATGCTGCAGTGCTTCGTGCTCCTGAATACTGAACGCGGTTGCGGATTCGAATCCCGCAAGGGGCAAATGTTTTTGTGATGAGCACGAACATTTGTACCTATGTCATGGATGTAAAATGTATTCAAGTATTTATGGGAGACGCCCCCGTCATAATAGTTGCCTGGTAGTTTGTGACACAAGGAAGAAAATGTGTTTGACGCTTATTTAATATTAAAGTATCTGATTGGACATCCTGCCTTGCTGCTGCATTTGGGCTATAACACAAAAACTAACCTTTATAATGATACAAAAATAGCAGTGCATTTGACGGCTCATCACGTGTTTACGCTCAATCGTTTGAGTCCCTTGTGAGTTTTGTGATATTCTCGATACATCAAACGCTGTTTTTACGCTGGGTTTTTATTCTTTGTCGCAAAGAATAAAAACCTTCTGCTGGTCTTACGCTACCATGAGTGGATTTTAGGTATAAAACTGTGAGAAAAATTATTGAAGTTTTTAATGAGTTGCATAAATTTTACTAAAATTGTGTTCAGAATAGTGATGTAGATGACTGTAAGAATGTCAATAAAGATATTTTCATTCACTCAATGTTAATAACTACACTATTGAATAACACCGTAGGTGTATACTGTAGTGTTAGTTCTAGCTCTCATCAGCTTATCACTATCCTGATTCCTTGCGATTACAAGTACTTTCGAATAAGTAGAAGGTTATTGAAGAATATATTAACACACTTCCATACAAAAAATTGACCCAGAGACAACTTCCCAAGTCATGTTTACCATATGCTGGTACTGAACTGAAAGGCAAATTAGCGCCGTGAAAGCCTTTCTAGGTAAGACCGTTGTTTATGTTTCGGCTTCAAAATGAGAGCACCTCTTCTTAGTTTATGCTCTTGGCTTTGTTCTTCAACGTAACTTAGATATAACTAGTTTGGAGGCGTAAAAAATATAGTCTTGCATTATATCTCATTTCAATGCCTGATTTATCTTTTTCTCTAATCTTAACATTAATCTCTAAATTTCTCAAAAACTAGCGTATATGAACCAAAAATGTTTTCTACTAAAGATATTTTATTTATCTTTCTAAATCGGCCTTTTAAATATTTTCACTTAAAACGAGGTGACCTTATACACAGCCGATACTACGGCAACTAACCATTAGTATATTTTCCTCCCAGTGTTCTCTTACCGCTAGCTTCTTTGTACTACTAGAAATTCTTCAAGTTTTCACCTAATAAAATCGCATAGGAAATAGAGTTTAGTAACAATTCAGTTCGGACATCCTGAAAATTCCATCTAAATGTAAATGCAGCGAGAAACTTGCACAAGTATATTTAATGCTCACTTCCACTTTGTGACTTTATTGCGAAAGCTAGAGTTCCTATATTTTTCTAGTATAAAAATATTTTTCTAAAACAAGAAGAATGGTCGAGGTCCCTAGCTTTAACACTTTTAAAGGAAAATCGCTACACAAAAAACATAACACGACGCGTGGTGTCTTTTTTAGTTATAGTGATGTGAATTTTATACAACTCTACTTAAAACTATCTTTTAAGAAGTGCGTTGGGAGCATTATGGTTTTTACGTTGTCATTATAATATTTTAACACGCATTTAACTTTTTATTTGCATGGCACATGAAAGACTAAAAATAAAGCTTTTAAAAAGGTAATTTTAGCATCCCTTTCCACGCAGAATAAGCGATTAAAACTCTCATCAAAAACATAGACAACTTTCTGTCTTGGACCTCTCAATTGGATAATTTGGAGTTGTATAAACGAAAAAAAAAGTAAAAACCGACTTCAAAACCAAAATGCACTAAAAAGTCTTAAATAAACTCTTCACCATTGAAAAGAAAGGAATCCGTTTTAGGCAAACAATTTCTTTTTGGAGTCGGTGCTGTGATAGTTGATGCTTGATGGTCAAAGTGATGGCACCGACTCCAAAAAGAAATTGTTTGCCCAAAACGGATTCCTTTCTTTTCAATGGTGAAGAGTTTATTTAAGACTTTTTAGTGCATTTTGGTTTTGAAGTCGGTTTTTACTTTTTTTTAAAGTTTAATTTATTTCTTCATTTTTAGTGATTACATAAGAGGGAGGGGAGTTGCACCTTATGATTCTATTTTTTAAGAAGCTACTAATTACCTATCATAAGTTCCGTCATTATAATTACTGAACTCTTAAGTGTTATGGAGTTCCACCATCAGCTCATCCCCACAAGATATTGACTATCAGACGTAACAACACGTCAACATTAAGATTCTTGTAAAGAAACACTATACGTGCCTTTAAAATTTGAGGGTTTCCCTCGATTACACCAAGATCCCATCATCAGATCCCAAAATGGAAAAAATGGGACCAACTAGGAGGTACACCCTCTAAGTAGGCGAAATATTTTTTCAATTTGGTCAACAAACGACTGAGATATGAGGTAACATACTAACAAAAAAAAATAAAAAACATACAGTCGAATTGATAACCTCCTCCTTTTTTGAAGTCAGTTAAAAACAACATTTGCATTAACTACATTTTAGATCGCATAAGGGTACAAACTATGATTTCGGTCTTATGTAATACGTACGTTACGTACAGTTTTGGTACCATAATGCGCAAAAAGGCAGCTTCCTGCTTGAGCAGATTTCGGGGGAGTACCAACAGTTTTTTAAATGCAATTAGCCAAAAATGTGACTGCCCCATTATACGACAGATCGCTAAAATAAGTCGTACTTAAAATTTAAATACCAAGGCAATTAAAATTTATTAACTATTATTATCATTTCTACTTTATAATTTATCAATCGTAAATTTGTATTTTTGGTTGTTTGTTATTATGATATGGATGTTATTGTCTGAAATAAAAATTCATTTATTCATTCATTCATTCTAAATAATCAAAATTTCATGTGCTTCTGATGATGGTCTTCCATCTGTTTCCGTCCTTGTCCTACAAACACATTACCACATTTCCAGGCGTCTACGTACACAACTGGTCTGTCGCTAAAACTTAATTGGTAAAATTATAAATTGCGGCCGCAATGGAATTTTGCGCCTCATTAGACGGTCCGTTTGCTTAGTTGATGCACTTACAGTAGCGGAAACTGTTAGTTAGTATGTTAAATTATGTTTTCAGTTTGGGCTCGTTTGCACCATTAACAAACCATAACTATAACCGTTACCCTTTATTTTACTCCGACGGTGGACGCAGTTTGAAGCAAACGATATGACATATTATTGACATTTCCCCTCAATAATTTCAGTGGTCTGATTTTCTGCAGCATCCTTTCTTAATGTACTTTCAATTTCTTAAATTAATGGGAAAAATGTAAGTATTTTTCTGAAATTGCTCTCCATCAATAAATATTTGCAAGCATAAATTTTAATATGTCCTAGGGTTTTTCGGGCGCCACCAGGTGTTTGACAGGTAAGTAAAACCATGTCGAGACTTTCATCCCTCTGGAGTTTAACAGTCATTAGACTTTTTTTAATAGTTAAAATAAGATTCCTAGCTTTTAAGATGAATAGGGTACATTTCAGCCATGAGAACAAAAGCAAAAAGAGATATAATATTAAAAACGTTTAAAAAGGAAAAGGATAAGAGGAAGATCGCTAAGGTTAAATATAATGTTCACTTGACCTAAATACAGGAGGATGTTTTGGTGTATCGACTGGTCAAGGTGAGCAAAGGAAAAACAGATCAGCTATAAAGTCTATGTAACAACACAGAAAGTGCATCTACGACCTAATTATTGCATTAATTTGAACCCATACACACTTTGACTTTTAGCATCGATGCAGTCGCACGTTTTGGAAACGCGCGATTTTTCCATCAATGCTGTCGCTCTTTAGTATCGATGAAGTTTTATTTTTATTCCTTTGGTACATTAAAGACCCCTTACACACTGCAATTTTAAGCATCGATTTGCGATTAACGCGCGTTAGTATTGATGCAATCGCGCTTCTGCATCGATGCTAACGCATGACTGCATCGATGCAGAAGCGCGATGGCATCAATACTAACGCGCGTTAGTTTTGATGCATTGATTTTTTTTCGCTTATCTAGAGGGTATACCTTCTAGTTGGTCCCATTGTAGCCAATTTGGGATCTGATGATGGGAACTTGGTGTAATTGAGGGAAACTCTCGAATTTTAAAGGCATGTATAGCGTTTTTTACTAGAACCTTAATGTTGACGTGTTGTTACGTCTGACAATCAACATTTTGTGGGGCTGAGCTGATGGTGGAACTCCTTAACGCTTAGGAGTTCAGTAATTATAATGAGAGAACTTATGATAAATTTAACTTAAAAGAAAGTGAGAAGCTACTTCAAAACCACAATTCACTAAAAAGTCTTAAAAAATATTTTTTTTCTCTTTTTCTTTTTTAATTACATTCTCGAGCCTTGTTTTTGTAAAAAGATTTTAACATCTTTTTGTAAAAAACAGATGCAAGTGATAGGGTGGTCAGATCACAATATGACTATAAATTGCTAAAACCAACAACCAGATTAACTTTGGTTTCAAAAAATTACTACAACATGTGCATTGACATTTATAATAAACTATCGGACTCTTTCAAAACCATAAAATTAATTCAAAACTGATACCTAATGTAAATACAGGTGCATTTAAGCATTTGGTTGTGGAATGGTTGTTTAAAGAATGTTTTTATTGTGTTGAGGGATTTATTGACATTAAAATCTTGATATCCAACTGAAATCATAAATGATGTGTACTAATTAATATTCAATGTCATTTTAACTTATTATATTTTGACATCACATTACATTATTACTGCGTCGCTGCATGAGTAGCAATATGTTAAATGTCTTTTTCAACACACTTGCTCAAAACGACGTTTTTATTCCACCGACTTTTGTCACATAATCCTAGATATAAAACACGCGTGCTTTTTCGTTATTTTATTTCACAAGTGCCTTTAGTTTATTAACCCGACCAATTTACATTTGTACCCTAGTACCAAATAGTAAGTAGGAAGAAGAAGCGATATTATTTAGTCAGGTTATAACTTTTATTACAAACAGTATTTATGCGAAAAATAACAGTATGTACATATTTATTTCAACAAATGGTTAATCCAGATTTATTACTTAAAAAATAACTTAAATTCATTTAAAATTTTCTGTAACTTGTGTTTTAAACACGAATTATTACATTTTTAACCCTGGCTGTTGGCCGATTTAGTTCGCGCCTCAGCCTTTCGCGCGCATCGGTATCGCGACTAGAAAAAAAACACAAATGAAAAATGGCGCGTAAATAATTGGAGTATTGTTTCTTCCTCGCAAGTGTGTTGAAAAACGTCGTATGAAACACGTGTGCCTGTGACCATTATATACGCGGCTTTCTTATGGCGCACTCGCTTTCGCTCGTGCGCACACAATATCGCCTTGTATATAATGGTCAACTTAGCACACTTGTATCATAATGTACCATTAGATAACAACTTAGGAGAATTGACAGTTCTCTATGATTTGCTGGGCAATATGCAAATAAGAAGGTACAAAAATTTACAAAGTTCTGTTCAAAATAAACAAACGCAGCAAAACCTACGGATTAATATTTGATTATTTTGATTGTAAGCTTCATACGTAACAACAAACAATGACCATCCTACTAACTACCAACTACCTTCCGGAAAAAAACCCAAATCTTACTTAGCTATTGATCAAGAAAACAGTTCATTAACTTTTTAATAAAACTCGACATTGTAGCTTTAGCTAAGGAAAAGAATTAAGTAAACCTTAACACAGAAACCTAATTTATATTCAAGTTTAAATTCGCCGGGTGGCTGTAAAAGAGGCAATTTCTTTGGCCAATAAAAGAGCCATATATCTAAGGACTAGGAATGTCCAAGAGCTGAGATTTTTTGCTAGATTCTGCTTAAAACTGTTTTTATTTAAAGTTAAATATAAGTTCTTATTATTATATTACATAGGTGTCGTGAGTCGGTATAAAACTTGAAACGAGTTATGCCTTATCCTTTTGGATATGTATTGTATGCGTGTGTGTTTGTGGTTGGTGTGGGTGTGTGTTTATGTATGCCCAAAAATTGTTTTTCACACGCCTAGCTAGAAACATTTTTAGTTGTAATAGTTATTGTCATAAAATCAATAGAGTTTAACTTTACATATCTACATTATTATCAGAACTGCTTCGGTGGCGCAGCGGTAGGAGGGTCGCACTTTAAAGCGACGGCTGCGCCAAAGGTCCCGGGTTCGATCCCCGGGTCGGGCCAAAAATATACATATACCTGAGTTTTTCTGTTTAATGATTCTTAGGGTAGCCCGGAATTTGGAAGTTGGCGGTGTTTCACCCCCGTGCCTCGGAAAAGCACGAAAAGCCGTTGGACCTGCGCCTGAACTCTCTCCGGTCGTGTCGGATAGCTGTCCCATCGGGCTATAAGAGTAAAAGGAATAGAGAGTTCACCTGTGTTTGCGCACACACTTGTGCACTATAATATGTCCCGCACAGTCGGTTAGTCGTTGCGACTGGCCACAGTAGTCGAAATCGGCTAGGGGGACTATTGTTTATTATCAGAACTTAAATTAAAGTAGGTAATTACATACATGATTGTAACTTAAAATTAAAACAATTTAATACACGATCGACACTCGATAGTTTCATGAGTATCGAAAACTTTAACATCACAAAAGAAGGTCAACGCCGACCGATAAAATACGAAGTAGTACAGATAGCTAACCGCTTGGTTTACGGCGACCGCGAAATATGGCTCTTGGCACTTTATCCCCTGTGAAAGAAATGTTTGATTTTTAGGCGATAACCACACGATGACCCTGACTATTTATTTCTTTATTTTAAGTCTCTGACTGCCACGAAACTAGGCACAATAGAAAAATATTGTTTAGGGGTCACCGGTGACTGCCATGGCGCACAATATGTTAAGGAAACAACAGCTTTAAAGCCCAAAAGCCATAGGCGTTTCCACTGGATTTTACAAGATAAGTCAAATAGATAATCGAAAGAAAAAATATGAACAAACATGTTACAGAAAAGTACATACAGCGCGTTTAGGGTAAACACTGTGGAATCTTATGTAGTTATAATATGGGCCAGCTTTAAACAAAAATGAATAACCAAACGCGCTGACAACCGCACAACATCCATTAATTTAAAAAAATCAATAATCTGAACACACAACACATTCGTTTATAAGAGAAGACGAAATTGTGTCAACTGCTCATGAAAGATATCTATATGTATGAAACTTGTTTTTTTTTTTGACTTACTTTTAATTTATTTTCGGTAATTTATTCTTACACCAATAATTGTACCATATAGCATGCACACTGCGTTTTCTTTGACATTTGATAAGACCTAAATAATACGCAGTCAAGAGAAAAGCTATCCCTTCGTTAGTCATCTTGCAATTTAGAAAATCACATAACAGACCCGTCTGTTACCCTAAAATGCGCTGATACACGAGCGGTATTAATAACAACGGGCCGTAGAAACGGCACGTCGATAGCCTATTGACAGCTTATTGAAGACAATGGCGACAACAGTTTTTGGCAGCCGTTGACCAGCCGCTGTTCATGATTTGCCGCTGTTCATGATTTCCCGCTGATGTAACGACGAGCCACGACTACAGGAGACTCGGTGGAAAGGCAGCAGATCCCGGCTCATTGGGAATGGCTACAAGCTGATCTACACAGGGGCGCCTAAGGGGGAGAACGGAGTGGCCGTGGTGCTCTCTGGGGGGCTGCAGGATGACATCCTAGAGGTGAAACGCTTTAACGATCGTCTAATGGTGGTACGGGTGCTTATTGAAGGAGTAGTCACTCACTTGATAGGTGCCTATGCGCCACAGGCTGGGCGTAGCGATGCCGAAAGGATGTCATTTTGGAGCCAACTCAGTGAAGTACTCTGCGGCATACCGTTGTCTCAAGGAATCGTTTTGAGTGGTGATCTGAACGGTCATGTGGGCGAAGGGTGTGAGGAGTTTGAGCGTATCCACGGTGGTTTCGGGTATGGTAGTCGTAATGTGGAAGGAGGCGATATCCTTAGGCTGTGTGTGACTGCTGACCTGGCCATCGTGAACACGTTTTTCAAAAAGAAATCTGAGCACCTTATAACCTACAAGAGCGGTGGACGCGCTTCCCAAATCGACTTTCTACTTATTAGGAGGCACCTTATCAGCAAAGTAGCCAACTGCAAAGTCATTCCTGGCGAGAGTCTGACCACACAACACCGTCTACTGGACCTCTGCTTGAAGCCTAAAGCCAAACACATCGAGCGTCGTAGACGCCAAATCAGGTGGTGGAAGCTCGATGAAGTCACATCCCAGAAGTTTGCATCAGTTATTGGCGACAAGTTCAAAGATACTGATGGCAAACCAGTCTAGGAACACTGGTACAGGATTCAGGCAACTATCACCGATGCGGTAAAAGCGGTGCTCGGTATGGCCAAGGGCGGTCGTAAACGTGACAAGGAGACTTGGTGGTGGAATGTCACAGTCCAGCGGGAGACTAGGGTGAAGAAAGCCCTCTTTAAAACGTGGCAAGCGTCCAGATCTCCTAAAGACCACGACGCGTACAGGGCTGCTAAACGTGCCACAAAAAGAGCTGTAGCCAGAGCCAGACGTGAACACTTAAAACCACTTTATGATAAGTTGGAATCGTCTGAGAGGCAGAAGCACATCTTCAAGTTGGCACGTTTGAGGGTCAATGCGGCGCAGGACATTTCCCAGTGTCGGTGCATTCAGGACCCGGACGGCAACCTGCTATGCGAAGACCTCGCGGTGAAGGAGAGATGGCGCTCATACTTCCACGAACTGCTGAATAAGCAACATAAAGAGGTGCATCCACCTGTCCTCCCTCCTAACCAAGGACTAGTGCCACCGATAACGCCCGAAGAAGTCTTTAATAGTCTTCGTCGCATGAAGAATCGGAAAGCTGTCGGCGCCGATGGAGTCCCCATCGAGGCCTGGAAGGCGATGGGTTCTCGTGGTGTGGACATCTTAACCTACCTTTTCAACCGCATACTCCTCACCGGTAAAATTCCAAACCAATGGAGGCTGAGTATTATTACTCCAGTTTACAAGGGCAAGGGGTCGGTACAGGAGTGCGGCAATTACCGCGGTATAAAGGTCATGTCCCACACCATGAAGCTCTTTGAGCGGATTGTAGACTCTCGGATCCGGCAGGAGTGCACTGTCTCGGAGTGTCAATATGGGTTTCGCCCTGGGAACGGTACCATGAACCCTATTTTTGCCTTAAGAACCGTCATGGAGAAATACAGATCGAAGAACACGCCTCTGCATCTATTATTTCTTGACATGCAGAAGGCCTTTGACTGTGTTCCTCGTGTGGTGATCTGGTGGGCAATGAGGTCTAGAGGGGTTCCAGAGGCCTATGTTGACATCATTCGGGACATGTACTGCAATTCCGATTCTGTGGTTCGGACTGCAGTTGGTGACTCCAGACCCTTCCCCATCACCGTTGGTGTACACCAGGGTTCCGTCCTTAGTCCGTTTCTGTTTAGTGTGATATTGGACGTATTGTCAGACAGCATCAGAGACTCGCATGAGCAGCCTCCATGGTTGTTGATGTATGCTGATGAAATCGCACTGGCGGACGCGGACAGGGGACGATTGGTTAAACGTGTAAATGCGTGGAAAGAGTCGCTAGAAAACGGCGGCCTAAAACTAAACGTGGCGAAGACTGAGTACTTGGCATGCAACTTCACAGACCCCACGTCCGTTCGCATAGGCGGAGACATGGTCGAGCGCACGGACCAGTTTAAATACTTGGGATCTGTACTTCACGCGTCTGGTGACATCGATTACGACGTCAAGGCACGCATTGCTGCTGCGTGGGCAAAGTGGCGTGAGGTGACTGGTGTTATTTGTGACCCCAAAATGCCGGTTAAGTTGAAGGGACTGGTCTATAAGACCATCATTAGACCCGTCCTTTTGTACGGTAGTGAAGCGTGGCCGGTGCTTGAGCGACACAAGCAGGAACTGCGTGTCACGGAGATGAACATGCTGCGATGGATGTGCGGAGTCACGCGAAAAGATTGCATTAGAAACTCCCGCATCCGCAGCAGCCTGAATGTTCGTGACATAGCGTATAAGTTGCAGGAGAGTCGCCTTCGCTGGTACGGTCACGTTTTGCGGAAACCGGCGAGCTACGTGGGTAACAAATGTCTAGCCATGCCGCCTCCGCTAGGCCCCGGCAGAAGGGGCAGACCCAAAAAGTGCTGGCTTGATGTCGTGAAAGACGATATGCGTGCCAATCAACTGTCCACAGAGGATGCCCAAGACCGTGCAAAGTGGAGACGGAAAAGTAGGAAGGCGGACCCCGGGCGTCACCGCACGCAACTGGGATTAACGCCGGGATGATGATGATGATGATGATGATGTAACGACGAGCCACGACGGCAAGTTGTAATTTGACTGCATGTTGATGGATGGTGTATGGTGTATGCTTGGTGTAACTCTACGAGATCGAATCAGAAATGATGTGATGCGTGAAAGAACTAAGGTAACGGACATAGCCCTGAGTAAGCTCAAGTGGCAATGAGCAGGGCACATAGCGCGAAGAACTAATAGCCGTTGAGGCAGAAAAAATCTAGATCCCTTCGACCAAAGGCGTGTCTTTAGTCTTTAGGACGTCTACCGACAAGATGGACAGACGACCTTATAAAGATCACAGGATCAAACTGTGATCGGTCGCTTTGGAAAACCATGGGTGAGCCTTTGTTTAGCAGTGGACGTCGTTCGGCTGATGATGATGGTGATGATGGATGGTGAATTAACTGAATGGCTAATCGCTCAATTCATCAGCCTAACTTATATTTAGTCAACATCATTTCGAGGGCTGCCGTTACTTAAATCGTGGGCAAATATTCGTCCGTGTGTAAGATCTCTTATTGACCTACACCCAAACTAACAATCAAGAACAGTACAAATTCCAAGGTCCGATTTCAACTAAGCAATTAAGTACCGAATGTTTGAAACTTTAGACCACTGTACAATACAAATTTTCGGACCAATCATTTGTCATACGAAGTGAATAGTGGACAATTAGTTTTGTTACAAAGGGCAGGTTAGTTTGTAAAGTTGTTATACTGAGGTATTGAGTATCAATGATTCGAAGTGCAAACATATCCATCGCTGACAATTTATGGCGTTCTGACTGAACATCCGTTTTTAGGGTTCCGTAGCCGAATGGCAAAAAACGGAACCCTTATAGTTTCGTCAAGTCTGTCTGTCTGTCTGTCTGTCTGTCTGTCTGTCTGTCTGTCTGTCTGTCCGTCCGTATGTCACAGCCAATTTATTCTGTAACTATAAGCATCACACTGATGAAATTTGGTAGGAAGATGTATCCTTTTAACCGCTTTACGATTGTCATACAAAAAATAAAAAATAATGATATTTAATGGGGGGCTTCCATACATGAAACTAAAACCGAAAATTTTTTTTTTAGTCAAACCTATGCGTGTGGGGTGTCTTTGGATAGGTATTTAAAAATGAAATAGAGGTTCCAAAAACCATTTTCTTTTAAAGTCTGACGTTTCTTAGCTAGACGCTTCCAAAGTGGAAAAATGGGCGTCCCCCCCCATCTAACTTCTAAACTAAGCGAGTGTAAATTATGAAAAAAATATATAATGTAGATCATAACAAATACTTTCAACGAAAATTGGTTTGGATGGAATCGAACGAGAAGATTTTAAGATATAGCACATTTTCAACAACCGCAAACATAACTTTGTTCTTCATACAAACACTATGAAAAACAAAGTTATTTTTGCAGTCAACAAAATATTATGGTATTTTACTAAGTGTAAGTAAGTGGATTGCCTAATTCAGTTAACGTTGGCACGGAACCCTCAGTGCGCGAGTCCGACTCGCACTTGGCCGGTTTTTGTTAGTTTAGTACACACTACACAGTACGTGACGAACTCTTTAAAAGTTCACTTTGTGAAATGAATCAAATCATTATAAAAACTTTTACAATCAGATCATCATTGACATTAAATAAATATGATCGTAACAACCTCAATGAAAACGCGTTAAACGTGTTTATCATAAATTCAACACAAATCATACTATGTTATTGTCTTTTTATATATTTAAGTTTATTTTTTTAAAACTAACACTTCATTTATTTGGGATATTCTGCCAAACTGTGTCATTGTCGGCAGAGCTCTCGTGGACATCGTTTTACTTGAATTATAATTATTATTTATTTAAGCTACGATTAGGTTCAGGTTAAAGTTGAAGGGCTCACGGGCTAACTAACAGCACCCTCCAACGGCCTGTTTCACAATGTCTTAATACGTTTCGGTCAGCGTCCGCCCAATAGTTAATCAAAATTAAAATTAACTACGAAATTTAGTTTTATATTAAAATTGAGACAGCGCTTATTTGTTGTACACTATTAACATTCTTGGTAAATTATTTATTTATTCAGACATTATTATGGTCTATTTGGTTAGTAATAATATAGCTTACAACAAGGTTAGTAACAAACAATACAATTCAGATAAATTAGATTTACAACAACACAACATATTTGATTAACATAATAAATAGGGTTCGGGTTTATGAGTGCAGTGATCCAGTGCCGTAGTAAAGCACTGTCCCACCTCCTCGCCAGTACCCTTTAGAATCCTGTTGGGACTACCGGACATTCTGTTTTTAATGGACAGGACCTTCTTCCTTGCCACTGCATGGAAGTCGTCTACATGGGCGTCGGCGAACATGCCAGACTCAGTGCAGAATCTCGGTAAAACCGTTGTTGGTTTTGATTTCCTTAAGCCAAATCCGCTAATACAATTTGGTTTTTGGTCAGCAACGAAGGGGGGATTAAATTAAATGATTGTGTTGTACTTAATTATAATGTCAGTATTTTTCATTTTGATATTTTTTTGTTTAATTACACCCATACAATTTGGACTAATGCCTTATTTGTCTGTCATATCAAAGACGGAATTTGGATACTCTACGAAACGTGAAACATACATAATAATATGTCAGTGTCAGTCAAGTAATATTTATCTATTAATCGCTAGTTTCCTAGACTTACTGAATATTTATATTTCGGATCGGTCGGATAAGTCTTATTCGGCGTTGGTGAAATCGGCCTTAACGACATAAATTATAGATAAGGAAACTAGCGATTAATAGATATATACATATTCAGTCGGATAAGTCTTATCTGACGTTGGTGAAACATTTTATACAAAACGAGCGATTTTAAAATGACATGGGTATAATACATAAATGATTGCTGACAAGTATATGATGTTTTCAAATTAGGTGTATTTTATTTTATTCGACGAATATTTCTTATCTGACGTTGAGAAAATCAGGCTGAGAGATATAACTAAACAAAAACCGCAACTAAAGCCTTCTTAGAAAACCCATAACAAATCATGTCCATCTCAAATCTAAGACAGGTACAGTCATAGCACTGAAATTTGAGCGCACGTGTTTCTTTATACATAAGGTTTCAAATATTATGTGCCTAAGGTATTTGCGTTCGCCTGTGTACTCTCGAACTGGGATTTCCACAATCCATCATAGTAGACAATAAAACAGTTGAGTTGGCGCAAATCGCTATAAATTATGAACGCGGAACAATCAACAAGTCAGACCTCCGAATGATCCATTTGGAGAAGCACTTAAGACGTAGACTAGAGAGGAAAGCCAGTTCAAACATAGATTGCAAGATATACGTACATATAACACTTCAATATCCAAGCTTTTCAATACGGTGCATGATCTGAATAGTGCGCGAGCACTTCAATATTTTAGTGTTATCGTATTAGACCGGAATTAAGGTCGAAAACCATTATTATATGGTGGCTACAGCCCGACGACTTACCTCAATACTTCTTAGATAATATGCAAAATAAAAACACCGTTATAAGGACCTTTATCACTGAAGGGGCGGCTGATGTGGTTCCCAAGAAAGAGGTTAATTAGCTATAAGGGTTCTTACGTATCAATCCACAGCTCCAGAGATTTCTTGGCTCGGCTTGCAGAGATTTCTTGTTATAACCTGAGTTTTTTGAGCTATCGTCTATTGCGGCTTCGAGCATCCATCAGAAGTTGAACATGAGTGCATCTTGCTAGCGGTTTTGGACATGAACACCCTTTGCTAAGCTAAGTCCTATATTTGTGATTTTAGGACTGTAAGATATATTTGTTTGTAATTTTAATAAATAGGTTTAAGGTTTATGTTTATAAGGTTTATGTATATTATATACTGATAATGCAATTTAAAATATCACAACAGTCTTAACTCGTATGAAAGTTCTACCTACCTAGGTATTGATCATGTTCAGCTCTCAATTTTAATTATAAAGATCTTCGAAGTATATAGATATTTCTATCGTGGCCGTATTTCCCGAACTACTGGTAACTTGGCACAGTTTTCACAATCTAATGAAACAATATCTGAATTTCAATTTGAACCTTCTTCCAATGTATTAAATACTACCCAACTTGTAAACATTTACGATACTTAGTTCCCACTTATTTGGGTCAATTCTGACTGATTTATATTATTCATGGAACAATTCAATGTACGAGGGTCAAACTGAAAGTTCTTAGAAAATCAAAAACTGATTACATTAGCCAGTTATTAGTTTTATTATATCTTTTCAAAATATTGTCCATTGACGTCAATACACCGCTGCATGCGATGGAACCACTGGGAAAAGCACTTTGCCCACTCATCCTTAGGGGTCTCTTCAATGGCATCGCGATACGCAGCCACCGCTTCTTCAGCATTCATAAACCGCTTTCCTTTAAGTTTTTCTTTAATTTTTGGAAATAAATAAAAATCACAAGGCGCGAGGTCGGGGCTATACGGCGGGTGACCCAGTAATTCAACGTTTGATGTCGCCAAATAGTCGATCGTTCGCTTGGCGGTGTGCGACGAGGCGTTGTCGTGGTGAAGGAGGATCCTACTGCGAGGTCGTTTCTCTCGAACTTTTTCCAAGACAAGTGGCAAACAATTGGTAGTGTACCATTCTGCAGAAACTGTTTTTTGATCCTCTAACACAATTGTTGCGAAATGACCTATCCTTCCAAAGAACGAGGCCACCATTTTTTTTCCCGCACTTCGATCTCTCTTCACTTTAGTTGGCAACTCCTCGAAAGGAAACACCCACTGAGCAGATTGTCTTTTGGTTTCAGGATCATAACAGTAAATCCAGCTTTCGTCACCTGTTAGTATGTCGAACACAGCATTTGAGTCACCTCCGTTAAATCTTTCAATCATTTTACGGCACCAATCCACACGATGGAGTTTTTGAGCCTTAGTCAAATTATGAGGTATCCACCGGGCGCAAAGCTTCCTGACCGCTAAATGTTCGTGGAGGATTTTGTGCACTTGACTCATACCGATGCCTAAGCTTGTCCGAATCTGCTGATAGGTCACTCTTTTGTCAGTCTCTATCATACGCCGCACAACACAGATGTTATTTTCAGTCGTCGCCGTAGAAGGCCGTCCCTCACGTAAATCATCAGTGAGATTAGTGCGACCACGTTTAAACTCATTAAACCAGTTGTAAACAGTCGCACGAGATGGGGCTTCATCGTGAAAGGCCAATCGTAGTCTATCATAACTTTCTTGTTGACTTAAATGACATCGAAAGTCATAAAAAATCATTGCACGAAAATTTTCTCGTGTTAAATTCATGTTGACGTGACACAGACAATTTTCAATTTGCCGCCAAATCGTAAAACAAATGACAAATGAATGAAATATATACTCAGTAATATTGGCAAAGAGTTCTATTTTCAAATTTTAGAATATTTTTTTTATTATATTGTTTATAAGTGGCCAGTTCTAAGAACTTTCAGTTTGACCCTCGTATTGCTTTAAGGAATTAAATTTGAAACTTAAAAAATCGAACTTTCAGATTACTTGGAAACAGTTTTTAACAATTCAAAAACGAATA
The DNA here is from genome assembly GCA_963924145.1 of Pyrausta purpuralis. Classification (NCBI taxonomy): domain Eukaryota; kingdom Metazoa; phylum Arthropoda; class Insecta; order Lepidoptera; family Crambidae; genus Pyrausta; species Pyrausta purpuralis. The sequence goes on from OZ001660.1 coordinate 15,953,916, forward strand.
CAAAGACGAAACTTGACGTAACTTGTAGAAATATAATCATGAGCAAAACAAGTCGAAGGCACTACTGATTTTGTAAATAGACAATATATCAGAAGCTTATAAATACAATAAGTAAGTTTTATGTTAGTTGTTCCATATCTGTTTAGTTCCAAATTTACGCAAATGTTAAGTGTTTTAATCATTGATTTCGTCATTTCTTAAAAAAATTGAATTAAATTTTCAATTCTGTATTTTCGATGTAATAACTTGAGAATCCATGTCTTGAAAATAATACCAAACACTGTTTCCATTTTAGAAATTAGTTGCTTTCACATGTTTTTAGTGAAGCACTTTTGTAGTACTTGTTTACTGAAAATGGAACTGAACTAGCAGTTTATTGTACCTACATCATATTCATATAAGAATCCGAACAGAGCAGAAAGAAGAACATCATATTCAGGTTAAAATGTCGGTGGAAAGTTCAAATGTGCTTATAGCGGGTGATTTAACATAATTACAAAGTCAACTATATAAAAGGTAGCGATACATATACTTGTAGCTGGTACACTTTCATGCCAGCTACTTGCACATGCCATCTACTTGTATGTGTAAGAAGACGCTTTCTGGTATGCAATGTGAGCGAGGGGACGCGAGGGGCTCTAAAACACGCGTGTTGAAATCAATAGTATGAATATAGGCATGCAAGGACGCTAATTGCTAAACAAACACATTCCAGTAAGTTGCATTTAAGCTACTGACCAGTTTTACAAGCTTGTGTATGTCTGTGATCGTTTTCGAGCTAAAATATTTCATTTCATCTCCGCTACAATGTTCCTACGAATTACGAACTGTTTCTTCTTGTACTCACGGCGATGTTACGGACTACGATTCTGTTTGTTATCGAGCTTTCCGTAAATATGCTACGAATGACTACGGAATATACATAACTTTCGATTGTATTTCTTACTACGAAACGCTACTCGCGACGCTTGCATTGTAATTTATTGAAAGATTTTTTTTTCTTATTACAAATTTTATATTATTAAATTACAATGATTATATACAAATTGTTTCTCCTAAATCAAAAGTATTTCAAAGCCTATTATAGGATTTCTAGATCAACGGATTTTTATCTATACTTTTTTTTCTCTTTATTTAGGGACTTTTATACATATTGTACATGACAGTCCTATATTAACTTATTCTAGACATTCAAAATTAGAAGGTACTAAACTAAATTATTACTAGATCTTAACTTAATACAACTAAGTACAAACTCTAATACAGATTTAGTGTGTTTAGATGTCGGCTCAGCCAAGATCTGGTGGACATCTAGTAGGTTAAGCCTTAACTTGAGCACCAGATCCTGTCTTTGCCTTCTGTATCGGGCACATTCCATCAAAATATGCTATATGTCTTCTACTCTGTCACAGATTTCACTGTTTGGTGAGTCTACCTTTTTCATTAAGTAAGCAAATTTATTTAATGAAATGTGTCCGGACCTCAGTCTTAGTGCCATTACAATTAGTGACCGACTCATATTTGACGAAGCAAAAAATTAAAAGTATTCTACATTTAATTTTTTGAACAGATTTTTCATTTATTTTTTCTGTCATTTGTGTTTTTAACACGAATTATTAGATTTTTAATCTTGGCTGTTGGCCGATCTAGGTCGCCCTTAGCCTTGCGCGCGCATCGGTATCGCGGCAAGAAAAAAAAACAATGCGCCATTTTTCGTAAATAGGTAATTGTCGGCTGTGACGAAGTTTGGATTAATTGTGAAGTTTAATATTAACGAAAATGCCTTCTTCAAGTTAAAAAAATGAAGAAAATCTATTATTAACTCTGGCGGACATACGTAACGAGGCGAAAAACGCGTGTGATAGTCTTGCCTGTGACCATTATATTATAATGGTCACAGGCTTTTTTATGGCGCACTAGCTTTCGCTCGTGCGCACACAATATCGCCTTGTGTATAATGGTCAACTTAGCACACTTATATCATAATGTACTATTCTTTGACATGGAAACACAATCGAGATCAGTTTTGACAATGTTAGAAGTATCTATTCTTGACATCCAGACATTCAAAGTGAACATCTCTAAGATGTCAGTAGAGTGTACAGTTTCGTTCATCTCTTCGTAGGAAATTAATGTCAGTGGCTTTATCTTATTATTCCAGTATCTTTTGTATACAGCGTTCGTAATTTCCAATAACAAGCTTATATATTTCAGCATAACTGGTACTTATATTTTTGTTACTTATGTAAATAATTAAAAGGCGGCTTGGGGGTGGCAACCCCGCTACACCTAAACCTACTTAGGAAATACTGGTTAAAGTAGGTACCATTTTTATTTTTCAGATTCAAACAACCATAAATAAAATAAAAGAAGATGCAAAAAATATAATCCAATTAAAAGGCCAATTCAAGAAATATAATTATTCCAGAGTACATATGCTGCTGAAAATCAATATAATTATGCATAAACAAGTATGCCAAAATCATTGTGCCAAAACAGAATACATATTTATGTTAACGAAAGGGATCCCATCTTAGAAGCCCTAGATGGTGGAGTGACTTCTATCAGACAATATCCAATCGCAAGTTAAAAGATTTTTCAACACACTTGCTCAAAACGACGTTTTTATTCCACCGATTTTTGACACATAATCCTAGATATTAAACACGCGTGCTTTTTCGGTATATTCTTGCACAAGTGCCTTTAGTTTATTAACCCGACCAATTTAGGTTTGTACCCTAGTACCAAGTCGCAAGTAAGAAGAAGAAGCGATGTAATTTAGTCGGGTTATAACTTTTATTTTAGCAACAAACATTATTTCGGCGAAAAATAACAATATTCTACATAGGTATTTATTTCAACAAATAGCAAATCCAGATTTGTCATTTTTTTTTTTTTTGTTATTTGTGTTTTTAACACGAATTATTAGATTTTTAATCTTGGCTGTTGGCCGATCTAGTTCGCGCCTTAGCCTTGCGCGCGCATCGGTATCGCGGCAAGAAAAAAAAACAATGCGCCATTTTTCGTAACTTAGTAATATGTGTAAGTAATTGTCGGCTGTGACGAAGTTTGGATATTGTGAAGTTTAATAATAACGAAAATGTCTACTTCAAGCAAAGAAAATGAAGAAAACCTATTATTAACTCTGCTGGACACATGTAACGAGGCGAAAAACGCGTGCGATAGTCTTTGCCATCAAGGTCGAGTGAAATGTATTTTTACTAAATGTTTTATTAATTAAAAACTTAGTAAATGAAGAGTCTTGTTTTTTCCTCGCAAGTGTGTTGAAAAACGTCGTATGATACGCGTGTGCCTGTGACCATTATATACGCGGCTATCTTATGGCGCACTCGCTTTCGCTCGTGCGCACACAATATCGCCTTGTATATAATGGTCAACTTAGCACACTTGTATCATAATGTACTATTAACACTCGTTTTTCAGACAAACACTTATAATGTACAATGTGCACGTCCGAAAGTAAATGCAGCCGCTACAATACATTGCGTCGACAGATGTAAATTAATTTCCAGCGCTGCATCCGCTGAATTTAAATCACAACTTCAACAGTCTAGGCGTGTGGACACTCGGGTTGAAAAACGTTTGTTGGCTTTGAAATTCTTTGAAAAGAGATTTTTTGCTTTCATGATGTGTAAGTTGGATTTTACTTTCTATGTCTTAGACAGGCTGGGTGCACACAAGCTTTCGAAATGCAACAGTTTTAATACTTACTCAATACGTTTTGACCGATAATACTACTACACCACAGTGGGATTAGTAAATGAATACAGGAAATATGTATAATATATACTGTTTAATGTAAATTTATTAAAAACAACAGTAAACCATTTTTTTTTCAAACCTTCTGCTTAAGTGTTGTTTAGAAAAATTGCGCCAAAAGTAAATATTGTACGTATAAAACTGGCTGGTTCCTAGCTCAAAGGATTAGCATAGCTATCCAACGCGGCAACGCAGCCAGCATCACCTACCTCTTTGCCGCAAGGATATGGTTTCATTTTTGATTATGTAGGTTACAAGTTTTTTTTTAAGTTGCATGTCTTAGAAGAGTTTTTATTTGTGTTCGATATGAATAGAGGAGAATTAAAATACTGTTGATATCGACTGTATCGATGCCATCTGGATTATTTCATAAAGGTTCGAAATAATTGAACGAGAACAATATGAAGCGTAGAAACCCCTCGAGCATCATCATTCCGCGTATCGTACAATGAATGTTTTATTTTCCACCCACTAGTTATTTGAATGTTAACTTTGGTTTGTAAGCTTGTCCAATAAATAACGTTAACCCTTATAGAATTTCAAGTAACACCATTATTTCACTTACAAAGTATAACATCGCTAGGACGCATAGTTTCCGATATATCGAATCGCGAAAAACCTAAGAATTTAATAATTAAAACTCTAACCGGCTCAAGATGTACGGGAAGGAACTTTTCATATGTTAACCTCCTAACTAGTCCAAACAATGTTACGAAGTCCGAAAATTGTGTTCCAAGCGATTCCCACGACCAACCAAGGGTTATACTATAATAATGATAATTCTACGAAAAGTATCCCTGTCTCAACTGTCTAGATTTATGAACTGATAAAATAGTCTTTCAAACATACAGACTTTTAGTTATCGCCATTAAATAACGTTTGCTTTTTCTCAAAAGATAAAATCTGTCTTATACCCACCCTAATATGCATTAGCAACATAACTTTGCCGTCTTGAAGTCATCTTGTTCTGATTTAGTTTTAATGTAGTCTTATCTCTATTTAAGGATTACACCAGTACGGACATGAAGATTCCACTTTGCAAAGAACAAGGGTCCACCTGGGTCCTAACAAGTTCACGAGTATGTCGGCAAAGTTCGCCGAACTATAGCGATCGGGATGTCGGCGTTGCGGTGTCGGTGTTCAATAATTACTGAACTGATACTGCCCTTAGGGATTGTGAAGATAACTTGTACTCTAGGAAGACGTAAGTTATTTTGGCCTAAGTATGATTTTTCTTGTCAACTTTTTTCAACCTATAAAGTTCACTACCGAATCTCCGCGGCTTTAACGCTTGAATTTTTTTTTATAAGATATCATTACGAATTGTAGTCAATGTACTATGCAATAAAATGCAACTTTATCAAACTCCATTCAGTAGTGATGTGAAGTAGCAAACATCCATGCATACTCTAAAACTTTGACATTTATAATTATAAAATTAAAAAAAAAAAACTTTTATTTCAGACCAAGTGTCCATATGGGTTAGTAACAACAAAACCTTTAAACTATGTTAGTAAGGTAGTACAATAAAAAAAAAATTAAGGCCAGTAACTACTCGATAAAACAACATGTCTTTTTTGATAATTAAAGCGTCCTCGAACTTTTTTCGTGTGGTAATTCTATCGCGAGTTTAACCGTTTAACCTAAATAATGAAGTAAAATATCTACACGTGAAAAAACTATCGCACAAACAAAATCTAAATACATCGAAATCGCAACCCTGAAAAATCATAAACATTTTTTTCGTCGACAAAGAAAATTCTGTCAGCGAACTTTTTTCGTATGCGAATTGCGCGAGAATTGCCCCCCTGTAGTTCATACTAGGTAGTCAGCTTTTATGACTTCATGAACAGAAGTAGAATACAGACAGAATTCAAGAGACGAGACTATGTGTATGAAAAATTTTAGTTCTGTAAGTTGACAGCTAGACGCGCTTTGCAATTTTCCATAGGCTTTTTTACGTCATCGCTAGCGAGTAATACCGTCGTAAACTCGTGGTAACGGAACAGAGACGCAGCCAACTACCAACGCGATGTGCAATACAGTATGGTTATTTTTCTAGAACCAAACCAACCATATTCTTAAATCTTATGAACCTAGAAACAAGATTATACAAACACACAATATACAGCGAATATTACAAGAAAGAAAATAATACAGAAACAGTAAAGTTTCTTATGCAGTTCCAATGCAGAAGTTTCAGAGACGCGGTTGGAAAGTGAACAGCAAGCTTGAAATATTCCGTTGCCGGCAGAATGTGAAATGTGCATGCCTTTTAAATATTTCGTTCGTTTCTTTTAAAGCCAGCGTTGGCTGTAATCTTGTACATATTTTGTTAGCAACTGAAATATTTTTCTCGTTGACTTTTTGGGGTAAATATTTGTAATATCAAACATTTTGCGTCGAAGTTATAAAACACATTAGGTATTAAGAGTTAAAGTTTTGATGATTTGAATAAAGTTATCCAATAGGAAATTATAGTAATTTCTTGAAATAATACGCTTATATCTTTCTTAAGTTATTAGTTTACATTTATTTCAAATCCAAATAAGTAAGAAATATATTTTTCTGTGTACCTTAAATTATTATAAACCAATTTTAAATTAAAGTTTTGTAAATTAAAATTTTTTAATGAAAAAATATATTTCGATTATTAAATTTTTTAACAAACTCATTATGTTGTTCCTATTTTGTATACCTAGGACCTTATTTTTTAAGCCATAATTTTTTCGTACATTCTGCGTAACAACATTGTGTCAAGAAGTAAGCGTGTTGCCATCCCTGAGTCTCAAAAAGCATTTTTAGCCACTCATCCTGAACCTGATCTCTCATCGGTCATTTTGGTCTGCCATTCCACAGAACTTTTTAAGAGTGTAAGAACAAAAACTCTTCTACGCCCTTGGCTGGTATCTGTCTTCATCGAAATAATTGTTAGAATAAATATCTACTTATAATACTATACGTTTTAAAAGTGTAATCAATTTTCTGAATAAATACATAGTGAGACAGTAGTTTTACTAGTGATGGTTAAATATACGGAACTCTGTAGCTTGAGGAACCAATAAGGTTTAAAACAATTGAATTAAAAAAAGTAAATTGAACCTCGCCTGTAATCTATTTATTCTAACGAAGGCGTTACCGCTCGAAAGAAGACGATATTTCAACGGAATATTAATAAAAATAGCGTTCTCCGTCCGAAATTGGAAGCTGTAAGCCGGATTGTTCTAGCGTTTTGATTCATAAAGGATGTTTATTTTTTTATCAGTTTGCATGGACCGTCAACCAACTTATAAGAAAACTAGCAACCCGCCCCGGCTTCGCTCGGGTGCAATGTTGATAATGCTGCTGCTGACAATGTTGAAAATATTATGATCTTTATGCAACGTTCAAATTTTTTTTTGTTATTAGACAATACGATATCTTTGTATGGATATAGTTGGAATTTGATAATATTTGAGCATGTTGATCTAGAAAAGCTTCGAAACCTGTGCGCAAAATTTACTGGACAGATATTGATGAAACATACACTAAACTAAAAAATATTCATCTCAACTTTTTTTTTTAGCAATCCGTGGCGTCTGTTAAGCATACAAATATACAAACATAAATCCACTTACAAAATTTTGTACACGTGTTTGGAGGCCTTTCTAAATCAACATACTCCATTTATTTTAAAAAAAGCCTTGATTGTAACACCCTATATCTCCGTTTCAGATATTGTCCGACTTTTCATAATAAAGTAGTTCAGACGTTTATGTAAATTGAGGGAGGTGAATTTCGCTTGTCTGCGCTGAACTCCTGAATCCCATCTTTCTGGGGAAATAGATTTCCGGGGTATTCATCTTCCAGCTTCGAATCAATTTGGTTTCCATTTCCAGGGTAGATTTAACTATTTACAAGGACTGTGATGGTAGATTGATGTTTTGTATTTTCGTAAAGAAAAGAGTCACTATAATAACTCGTAAATCTACTCTATGATTTGACATTATTTTTACCACTTGTCACTGTAGATCTGAGTAGGTATGTTATAAAACAATATATGTATAACTGCCATGGTGATGCAGCGGTTAGAAGGTTGCACTTTATAGCGATGGCTGCGCCAGAGGTACTGGGTTCGATCCCGGGTCGGGCCAAAAATATGTACCTGGGTTTTTCTGTTCAGACATTTTCAGTGTAGCCCGGCGTTTGAAAGTTGGCGGTGTTTCACCCCCGTGCCTCGGAAAGCTCGTAAAGCCGTTGGTCCTGTGCCTGAGCTCTCTCCGGTCGTGTCAGATTGCTGTCCTATCGGGCTATAAGAGTGAGAGGAATAGATAGTGCAGGGGCACCTATGTTTGAGAATACACTTATGCACTATAGTATGTCCCGCGCAGTCGGTTAGTCGTTGTGACTGGTCACCGTATTCGAAATCTGTTAGGGGGCTATTATATATGTGTACGTACATAAATTGTTTATCCATATTGTACCTGAGTAGTAGGAAGCCTTTAAGGTCTGGGCTCACTACATCGTACCATACATGACCGTGCTAGGAGCAAATCAGACAGATAAATCAAAACAATACGCTCTACTTTGCACACTGAACAGATCCACAGCATTCTGTTTCACCGTTATATGGAGAGAGTGCGAGAGCGTATTTTGCTGGTGTTGATACGCTCCGTGTATGACACGCGACGCGTACTGAAAGGTATACAAAGAAGGTTTTGACTGACATGTTCCTCACGGTCATGGTATGCTTCGATGAAGTAGGTAGAAACCTTAAGGGGTTCTGAGCTATTTCATTAACAGCTTGTATATTAGACAGGTGCAGTACAGTTAATATCGTACGAGACGAGGAGTAGTGTTAGACGCTAAGTGTAACTAGCTCGAGAACCGTCTTGACGATGGAGGGGCGATGGAATTAGGTTAAGGAGCAGTTAGTCCTGTGATCATCAAGACTAATATTTTTGGTTGTGAAAGCCTCACTGTATCAAAAAATATTTCACTTCCTTGAATGTCTAATAAAATAATATGTTTTACAACGCAGTCATGATTATTATAAGCTTTGCGTTCAAAAAAATTAAGGTTAGTTTATTATATAATAGTCATCTCATTGGTGACACAATGAAAAAACAAGCAATTTAAGGGTCTCCCTCAACACCGATAAATGTTTTGAAATGTTGAACAAGTAAATTTAACATCTGTTTAAAATATTCATTGGTCAAGAAAAGAAATTCCTACTTGTTATTGTAATATATTTTTACCATGAAAACTACACTGCTATTTTTAGGGTTCCGTAGCCGAATGGCAAAAAACAGAACCCTTATAGTTTCGTCAAGCCTGTCAGTCTGTCTGTCTGTCTATCTGTCTGTCCGTCTGTCCGTCCGTATGTCACAGCCACTTTATTCTGCACCTATAATCATCACACAGTTTACATTTGGTAGGAAGGTGTATCCTATTAACCGCTTTAAGATTCTTATACAAAAAATAAAAAATAAGGATATTTAAGGGGGGGCTCCCATACATGAAACTAAAACTGAAAAAAAATTTTTACTCAAACCTATGCGTGTTGGGTATCTATAGATAGGTCTTTAAAAATGACATTAAGGTTTCTAAAACTATTTTCTTTTAAAGTCTAACGTGTGAGAGATACACGCTTCCAAAGTGCTAAAATGGGCGCCCCCCCCCCCCCCATCTAATTCCTAAACTGTGCGAGTGTACATTTTGAAAAAAATACGTAATGTAGACCTTAACAAATACTTTCAACGAACATGGTTTGAACGAGATCGAACTAGTAGTTTTTGAGATATAGCTCATTTTCAACAACCACAAACATAACTTTGTTCTTCATACAAACACTATGAAAAACAAAGTTATATTTGCTGTAAACAAAATATTGTGGTATTTTAGCTAAGGGAATTCCTTAAATCAGTTAAAGTTGGCACGGAACCCTCAGTACGCGAGTCCGACTCGCACTTGGCCGGTTTTTTTTAACTGTTTTCTACAAGTTTGCTAAGCTTTAAAGGAGTAAACAAACAACACTTAAAAATTGTAATTTTTACTATTAAGACCCCTTTTTTTTAGTATGAATCACTATTTTTCTTAGAAACATTATAAAATGGTAAAATGAGATACAAACCAGAATATTAAGCAATCATGGTACACAGTAAAGAAAAAAGAAAAACTTAACAAACCGCACTCAAACTCAACCTTCACATGACATTTATATAGGAGTAGGTAAAATATTAATTTAGTAGAAACTGTAATTATTCAATTACAGTAATGTCATAAAAATATTATATATTATTCAAACATATTTGGAAATACTAATTGCAATATTCAATCAAAACCTTTTTTCGCGTTTTGTTTTCATTAATTCCGTCGAAGCCATGCAGGCTGGAGTGCGGAGTAAGACAGGGTGGCTTGAGCTCGCCCTTAATTTTCAGCATGTATGTGGATGGACTAATAGAGCGCCTAAGCAGCATGCCTGTCGGATGCTATGTTAATGGGGTTTGCATTAACAACATCAGCTATGCTGACGATAGGGCTGTAGTGTGTGTATGCATATCTTTATAATACTATTTCTATGTTTAAGGCTAATCCATATTTAAACGCATGTACTGTCAAATTACTACAGTAATAAATATCATTTAGTCGGGCATCAATGGAAACAAGGACACAGCTGTTTTGAAGTCAAAATTCGCCATATACGGTGGGTGTTCGGATGATTAAAGGAAAGACATTGATGCCCGACTAAATGATATTTATTACTGTAGTAATTTGACAGTACATGCGTTTATATATGGATTAGCCTTACACATAGAAATAGTTTTATAAAGATATGCATACACACACTACAGGGCGCTACTTGCCCTGATATGAAATAATTCGGATGAAATGTATGCGTGCCAACTTTAGTTTAATTACCGTACCCCTTACACACTGCGCTTTTGACGACTGCATCGATACTAATGCGCAAAAGCGCAACTGAATCCATGCTAAATTAAATTTGTTCATTGCGAGAGTCGATGCTGTAACAGTTTCAAAACGCGCGACTGCTCAACTCAGATTAACAATACCTCATAGTGTAGCCACATGAGTTTGCGGGTTGCGGGTTCGATCCCCGCACAATACAAACATTTGTGTGCATGACCATGTCTGTTTGTATTGGTCTGGGTGTTTTCTATGTATATCATGTATGTATTTACAAACAAAAAGTATTTAAGTATTATATCCGTTGTCTGACACCTATAACACAAGCTTTGAGTAGCTTGCTTTGGGACTAGATGGCGATGTGTGGGAATGTCCAAAGGATATTTATATTATGAGTGTGTGGCATTTTGTTTACACGACTACATATATAAAACACAAAACAAATTTCATTTTTTTTTAAATAGATAGTGATTCGAGAGAAAAGTTCATAATAAATGCGCCATACAGTAGTAATACACTATTTTAAAGGTTTCTAAATTGTAAATAAACACATTTCTTGCGGTAACATTGCAAACGCTGGCTGAACCCTATGACATGGATCAAACCTTACACCCGTGCGAAGCCGGGGGGGGGGGGGGAGTCGCTAGTTTACAATAATTATGTAGAACAACAGTTATCAGTATCAGTCCAACGTCGCAGCGTTGACGCAACGTATCCGCAACCGTCATTTAGCTTTTCTCATTAGAATAAATATTACTATTATATATACTTCTATACCACAATATTATACAGAGGAACGATTTGATTGTTTGTTCGTTTGTTTGCATTGATTTGGCGCCGGAACTACTGGACCGATTTGAGAAATTCTTTCACCATAAGATTTTTGCATTATCTGTGATGAACATAGGCTGTATTATATTTTCAAAAAAGTTAGGAATCCGTATGAAAACTTAGATAATAACACCAAAAGTATGTAAGAAAAATCTTAATATCGCAAAAGCTGCTTTAACTATTGACAATAGAGCAAAGTAATGTTCCACAGTTTTATAGAAGACACCCGTGCCTACAATAATGTTTGCAATACTATACGTCTAACTTTTACATTTTTGTCACAATAACTCTTTTTATAAGGTAAAATATGCAATGTTAGCGCCGGGACAGAGTAATTCACAGATTTCATACCTCGATATAACCCTTATCCAATAAAATTATGTCGTATTTAGGGCTATACGAATACCTGTAAATTACTTTTTAAATCATTAAAATTGGAAATACCATTACGGAGTTATCATGAGAATAATATTTTATCATAGTTGAAATAAATGCAAAAGTGCGCGCCCTAAGTGATATAGATAAGTAATTATAGCGAGCGAGAGATTCTCGATGTGCAAGATAGCGCTGTAAGTTTTTTGCTCGCGGTAAAGCCGGAGATTTTCGGAATAGTCAAAGCCTGGAGAACTTCGTAACTGTCATATTATCTATAGTCAGCTCCATTGGCAACCGACACCGGCAAAAGTGCAAGCGGGATCGACTCAAGTCACAAGTTGATATCATGCCGACTATTTTATAGGTACTATATTTTGAAAGGTATAAATAAATAAATAAATATCCTTTGGACATACATAGAAGGTATGTACGACGCGCGCTTGCGCCGGCCGCTATGGTCGCTGCACTGGAGATACTATCGAGAGCACCACTGCCGAATAACCTCAAGAACCAGAATCGCTTGCACTACACGTCTTTTGCTTGAAGTGACGCGCGTTTTGGTGAGGTTTGTGCGAGCGATTTTCATCGTGCAAGTGGTTAGGCGGAAGGGACCTCGTCCGTACTAACCATGAAAATAGGTACGTGTTTTGCGTGAAATATTTTACGGAAAAAACATTTTTAGCAGGCTTAACAACTAAATTACTATTTCAGTTATTTTGTCACGATTTTATTATCAGACTTGGCAACCACAGAAATGTTAATATTATTTAAGACACCTTCCCCTTAAGGCGTTATCTAACGGTAGGTGAGAAGCAGGTCAGATTACCAGCACCGCCGCAGCGTCGAATTTAATCAGAGTATCTGCTAATCAGATCAAACCACCCCCCATCTTGGAAGTTTCGAGGTTTTTTTATGAAAAAGTTATGAGATAACGCCCGATGCGGCTTGGGAGGAAGAATAGCAAGGATACTGATAAAACCGGCCAAGTGCGAGTCGGACCCGCGCACTGAGGGTTCTGCGCCACGCTTAAATTGAATTCGGGGTCCACTTACTTTCACCTAGCAAAAATATCACAATATGTTTTGACAGCAAAAATAAAGATGTTTTTTTTAATGTTTGTATGAAAGACCAATTTATATTTGCGGTTTATGAAAATGTGCTATGTCTCAAAAACTACCATGACCGAATGGCAAAAAACGGAACCCTCATAGTTTCATCAAGTCTGTCTGTCTGTCTGTCCGTCCGTTTGTCACAGCACACTCGATTCTTACACTATTGGCATCGCACAGCTGGAACTTGGTAGGTACGAGTAAATGTATCTTGTTAACCACTTTACAATTCTTGTACAAAGAGTAAAAAATATTTTATAGGAAACTAAAACCAAAGTATTTACTGAAACTAATGCATGTGGGGTGTCTTTAAATAGGTTTTTTAAAATTAAATTAAGGTTCCTATAAAAAAAAACATAAGACTACATTTGAGAGTTATGCGCTGTCAAAGTGGTAAAATGGGCGTATCTAACTTCGGTGACCGAAACTTTTTTTGAGACTTTGTAAGTTGCGAAATCACACGAGCGATGCAGTACAGTTTTTAGGATTCCGTAGCCGAATGGCAAAAAACGAAACCCTTATAGTTTCGTCATGTCTGTCCGTATGTCACAGCCACTTTATTCTGTAACTATAAGAATAACACATTGTTAAAATTTGGTAGAAAGATGTATCCCCTTAACCGCCTTACGATGCTTATTATATACTAAGCTAGTATAAATTTTGAAAAAAATATACGAATATAATGGAGATCTTAACAAAAACTTTCAAGGAAAGTTAGTTTAGACGGGATCGAACTAGTAGGTTTTGAGATATGGCACATTTTCACAAACATAACTATGTATATAATACCGTTGTGTCTGATTTCCATAACACAAGTGCTTTGGCTACTTACTTTGGGATCAGAGCAATGTATGTGATTGGTGTCCATCATTTATTTATAACTAGCAGTCCCCCGCGACTTCGTCCGCGCGTTTTCAGTTTGCTCCCTCTCCTCCCGTCGCAGCGTGATGTTTTATACCCTAAAGCCTTTCTCGATAATTAAGCTTACCAAAACCGAAATATTTTTTCAAATCGGTCCAGCAGTTCCTGAGATAAGCGCGTTCAAACAAACAAACCCTTCACCTTTATAATATTACTAGCGGTCCGCCGCGACTTCGTCCGCGCGTTTTGAGTTTGCTCCCTCCCTTCCCGTCACAGCGTCATGTTTTATATCCTAAAGCCTTTCTTGATAAATAAGCTATCCAACACAGAAATATTTTTTCATATCGGTCCAGCAGGTCCTGAGATAAGCGCGTTCAAACAAACAAACTCTTCAGCTTTATAATATACTAGCGGTCCCCCGCGACTTCGTCCGCGCGTTTTGAGTTTGCTCCCTCCTCTCCCGTCGCAGCGTCATGTTTTATATCCTAAAGCCTTTCTCGATAAATAAGCTATCTAACACAGAAAATTTTTTTCAAATCGGTCCAGCAGTTCCTGAGATAAGCGCGTTCAAACAAACAAACTAGAATTATGTATATCTCGACCCTGGCCCTCAAACCTGGGCGCACCTTGGTCTGGACTAAAAGCCGTGTTGTCCCGGCTTCTACTCCTTTCCCGATCCATTGCGATAACTGAAACTGACAGACCGCAGCTTAGCAAATCATACAATAAAAGCATTGAAAAGCCTAAAATTATAATTTTCAGTTTACAAAAACATTGTGCCGTAGCCGACCACCTAGTTTTAAGACATATGAATGCTTATCATTCAGTAGGTATCTATACTAATATTATAAAGCTGAAGAGTTTGTTTGTTTGTTTGTTTGAACGCGCTAATCTAAAAAACTACTAGCCTGATTTGAAAATTTATTTTTGCGTTGGATAGTCCATTTATCGAGGAAGGCTTTAGGCTATATAACATAAAGATACGACTCATAAGACTACAGCAGCAATGAAAAATGTTGCGAAAACGGGAGAAAGATATTCCTTTTGAGAGCTTCCGCTGCGTACGCTGCGGAAACCGCTTAATGCTTCAACACCCGAGCGGTTGCAGGCAACCGCATAACAATAGAATTTGCATTGTGTCTCGTTCACATACGCTTGAGGGATTAAGTTACACAAAAATCATGTATGACAGGATTGTTCAGCATTAAGCGTTCTATATATAAGTCCGCGACAGCATATGTCTATCTTTTATGGTTGACTTACTACAACCTTTCTTCTTATATTAATAAATTTGTAAAAAAATAATGCATTATTTTTAGAGTATGTATGTGTATTATACACAGGTATTTATTCTTATCAAAATAAATACATTCGTCATCACGAGCATTTTATTTAGAACAAAGTTGCGCTTTATATCATTTGATTTCAATAATTATCTTAAGAGCTATCACAGTTTAAACATAACTCCGCAGCAAAATAATACTCGCAGCTTAAGTAGGTACCTACACGCGAGGCTGGCCTCTCACTTACATCTATACTAATATTATAAAGCTGAAGAATTTGTTTGTTTGAATGCGCTAATCTTAGGAACTACTGGACCGATTTAAAAATATATTTTTGTGTTGGATAGCTAATTTATTGAAAAAGGCTTTATCAGGCAGCGACAAGAGGAGAAAAAGCAAACTCAAAACGCGCGGACGAAGGCGCGGGGGACCGCTAGTTATAAGATAATATCTCTTTTCAATTAGCTTTACAGAGGGGTGAACTCGTTTTTTTAAATATAATATGTATTTTTAACTTTTGTATAAAACTATGTTTGGAACGTACAGACCCGTAAAATACCAAAATTTTAATAAATCTTTCCGTACTAGTTTGTATTTAGTTATCTGTACTGTAAAAATAAATGTAGAAAAGAACATTTTCAAACAATTTCATAACAAACTTAACATTAACTACGGGAAAAGAAAAAAAATATATGTAGAAAACCCATTTTTACATACTATCACACCTTTGATCACCTTCAAAGTGCCAAATATGTATAAAAAATAACAATGCATAATATCACTTTTTTAGGGTTCCGTAGCCGAATGGCAAAAAACGGAACCCTTATAGTTTCGTCAAGTCTGTCTGTCTGTCTGTCTGTCTGTCCGTCCGTATGTCACTGCCATTTTATTCTGTAACTATAAGCATTACACTGTTGAATTTTGGTAGGAAGATGTATCCTGTTAACCGCTTACCGATTCTCATACAAAAAATAAAAAATAATGACATATTAGGGGGGGCTCCCATACATGAAACAAAAACCAAAAAAATTTTTTTTAGTCAAACCTATGCGTATGGGGTGTCTATGGATAGGTCTTTTAAAATGACATTGAGTTAGAGTTTTTTCGCATTTAAAGTCTAACGTTTCATAGCTAGACGCTTCCAAAGTGGTAAAATGGGCGTCCCCCCATCTAACTTCTAAACCAAGCAATTGAAAAAAATATGTAATGTAGATCTAAATAAATACTTTCAACGAAAATTGGTTCGGACGGGATCGAACGAGTAGTTTTAGAGATGAAGCACATTTTCTACAACCGCAAACATAACTTTGTACTTCATACAAACACTATGAAAAACAAAGTTATATTTGCAGTCGACAAAATATTGTGGTATTTTACTTAGTAGAAGTAAGTGGATGCCCTAATTCAGTTAAAGTTGGCACGGAACCCTCAGTGCGCGAGTCCGACTCGCACTTGGCCGGTTTACACTTGAAAGATTCAAAAATGGCGGTACTTACGTTTTCAGTTTGTAGGCGTAAATCTAAAAAGAAATCTTTTTTTCGTCGATCCTACTTCTGAAGCTGTGGGACAGCCTTAGAAGGTTTCGGGACTTGGAGAAAACAAACACTCGTACTCGAATCACTTTTTATATTTTGTTATTATCTCAATACGTCTTACAGCTCACCGACGAATGCCGCCATGACAGTCGCCCTTCATTTAGTAACACGAGGGTCAATACACTATCATAATACAATATTTTGATGTACAAATATTCTTAATTTGGTATTTATGCTTTTGATAATTACTGACAATAGTAAATGATGCTATCTATGTATTTTAATTATTTATAAATTATAACAGTAATCACAACAAATTAAATCAATTTACAATTTAATTATGCTGTTGGGCTTACCATAATTTACTAGGCTATTTAGTAGGCTTACAATCGTCATTTCTAAGCACTAACATTTGTTTAAGTTAATTTAAAGTCATATTTTACAGTCATATAAGTCTAACAAAACCTTTAAAATAGAGCTGACTTTTCTTCCCGAATATGATACAATACAAAAGAATCCACTCCATCGTTTTGCTCTCGGCCAATCACGCTCCTATATTATGTGTCATCTCCTCAGGGGTTCCGTAAGTGCCGACATTTTCACCGATACGTTAGTGGGTTAAGTTTTCGTTATAACTCACAAAAAAGCCAAGACAGATAAGTCAGATTTTAGAATTTTAATTTTTGAAATACTACTTTTTTTTAAAGGAAAAACTTGTTTGTCTTGTATCAAGTAAAATGGATATATAAAATTCTCGTGTCACAATGTTCGTTCCCGTACTCCTCCGAAACGGCTTGACCGATTCTCATGAAATTTTGTGAGCATATTGAGTAGGTCTAAGAATCGGCCTACATCTATTTTTCATACCCCTTAGTAATAAGGGTTGTGAACACAAGGAAGGAAATGTGTTTGATGCTTATTTAATATTAAAGTATCTGATTGGACATGCTGCCTTGCTGCTGCATTTGGGCTATGACACAAAAACTAACCTTTATAATGATACCAAAATAGCAGTGCATTTGACGGCTTATCACGTGTTTACGCTCAATCGTTTGAGTCCCTTGTGAGTTTTGTGATATTTTCGATACATCAAACGCTGTTTTTACGCTGGGTTTTTATTCTTTGTCGCAAAGAATAAAACCTACTGCTGCTCTTACGCTATCATGAGTAATTTTTAGGTATAAAACTGGGAGAAAAAAATATTGAAGTTTTTAATGAGTTGCAAAAATGTTACGAAAATTGTGTTCAGAATTGCGATGAAAGATGACTGTACGAATGTCAATAAAGATATTTTTATTCACTCAATGTTAATTCCTACACTATTGAATAACACCGTAGGTATACAGTAGTGTTAGTTCTAGCTCTCATCAGCTTATCACTATCCTGATTCCTTGCGATTACAAGTACCTTCGAATAAGTAGAAGGTTATTGAAGAATATATTAACGCACTTCCATACAAAAAGTGGATCCAGAGACAACTTCCCGAGTCATGTTTACCATATGCTGGTACTGAACTGAAAGGCAAATAAGCGCCGTGAAAGCCTTTCTAGGTAAGACCCTTGTTTATGTTTCGGCTTCAAAATGAGAGCACCTCTTCTTTAGTTTATGCTTTTGGCTTTGTTCTTCAACGTAACTTAGATATAACTAGTTTGGAGTCGTAAAAAATATAGTCTTGCATTATATCTCATTTTAATGCCTGATTTATCTTTTTCTCTAATCTTAACATAAATCTCTAAATTTCTCAAAAACTAGCGTATATGAACCAAAAATGTTTTCTACTAAAGATGTTTTATTTATCTTTCTAAATCGGCCTTTTAAATATTTTCACTTAAAACGAGGTGACCTTATACACAGCCGATACTACGGCAACTAACCATTAGTATATTTTTCCTCCCAGTGTTCTCTTACCGCTAGCTTCTTTGTACTACTAGAAATTCTTCAAGTTTTCACCTAATAAATTCGCATAGGAAATAAAGTTTAGTAACAATTCAGTTCGGACATCCTGAAAATTCCATCTAAATGTAAATGCAGCGAGAAACTTGCACAAGTATATTTAATGCTTCCACTTTGTTACTTTATTGCGAAAGCTAGAGTTCCTATATTTTTCTAGTATTAAAATATTTTTCTAAAACAAGAAGAATGGTCCAGGACCTTTGCTTTAACACTTTTAAAGAAAAATCGCTACACAAAAACATAACACGACGCGTGGTGCCTTTTTAAGTTTTAGTGCTGTGAACTTTTTACAACTCTTAAAAGTATCTTTTAAAAAGTGCGTTGGAAGCATGATGGTTTTATACGTTGTCACATTTTGACGAACTTCGTGGTGTAGTGGCTAAGCACGCTGGGTTTGAAGGCGTTGCGGCTCAGAGGTCCCGGGTTCGATTCCCGGTCGGTTCAATGTAGAAATCATATTTTTTTATATTGTCTCGGGTCTGGGTGTTGTGGTACCACCATTGTGTCTGATTTTCATAACATAAGTGCAATAGCTACTTACTCTGGGATCAGAGCAATGTATGTGATTGGTGTACAATATTTATATTTATAATAATATCTTAACACGCATTATAAAAAAGTTTTTCGATCCCGAAGTAAGTAGCTAAGGCACTTATTTTATGAAAATCAGTACCATAACTAACACATAGACTCAGCACGATGTACTCGTAGAAAGTTCTGATTTCCACATTGACCTGACCGCAAATTGAACCCGGGAAATCGGAGCGGCAACTCCTTAAGACCCAGCGTGCTTTGCCACTATACCACGAAGGTTGTCTTCAAATATTTGTGCAGTGTTCGCCTTTTGTTAAAACTAAATTATTAACTTAAACGTGCGGCAGAGAAAAGACATTATTTTCTATAATCTGTTTTATTTAAATACCCTTGCATCGTGCTTATTATTTCTGAGGGTCGTGACATCCCTTTATGAGTTTACTTCTGATGATGGTCGTCCATCTGTTTCTTTCCTTGTCCTAAAAACACATTACTACATTTTCAGGCGTCTACATGCATAACTGGTCTGTCGCTAAAACTAAATTGGTAAAATTAAAAATTTGCGCCCGCAATGGAATTTTGTGCTTCATTAAACGGTTCGTTTGCTTAGTTGATGCACTTACAGTAGGGGAAACTGTTAGTTAGTATGTTAAATTATGTTTTCAGTTTGGGCTCGGTTGCACCATTAACAAACCATAACTATAACCGTTACACTTTATTTTACTCCTATCGATGGACGCAGTTTGAAGCAAACGATATGACATGTTATTGACATTTCCACTCGATAATTTCAGTGGTCTGATTTTCTGCAGCATCCTTACAATGTAGTTTCAATTTCTTAAATAAATGAAAAAAAAAACTAAGTATTTTTCTGAAATTGCTCTCCATCAATAAATATTTGCAAGCACAAATTTTAACATGTCCTAGGGTTTTTCGGGCGCCACCAGGTGTTTGACAGGTAAGTAAAACCATGTCGAGACTTTCATCCCTCTGGAGTTTATCAGTCATTTGTTTTTTTTAATAGTTAAAATAAGACTAGGAATCTTATTTTAACTATTTAAAAAAACCTTTTAAGATGAAAAGGGTACATTTCAGCCATGAGAACAAAAGCAAAAAGAGATATAATATTAAAAACGTTTAAAAAGGAAAAGGATAAGAGGAAGATCGCTAAGGTTAAATATAATGTTCACTTGACCTAAATACAGGAGGATGTTTTGGTGTATCAACTGGTCAAGGTGAACAAAGGAAAAACACATCAGCTATAAAGTCTATGTAACAACAAAGAAAGTGCATCTACGACCTTATTATTGCATTAATTTGAACCCATACACACTACGACTTTTAGCATCGATGCAGTCGCACGTTTTGGAAACACGCGATTTTGCCATCAATGCTGTCGCTCTTTAGTATCGATGAAGTTTTATTTTTATTCCTTTGGTACATAAAAGACCCCTTACACACTGCAACTTTAAGCATCGATTCGCGATTAACGCGCGTTAGTATTGATGCAATCGCGCTTCTGCATCGATGCTAACGCATGACTGCATCGATGCAGAAGCGCGATGGCATCAATACTAACGCGCGTTAGTATCGATGCATTGATTTTTTTACGCTTATCTAGAGGGTATACCTTCTAGTTGGTCCCATTGTAGCCAATTTGGGATCTAATGATGGGAACTTGGTGTAATTGAGGGAAACTCTCAAATTTTAAAGGCATGTATAGCGTTTTTTACTAGAACCTTAATGTTGACGTGTTGTTACGTCTGACAATCAACATTTTGTGGGGCTGAGCTGATGGTGGAACTCCTTAACGCTTAGGAGTTCAGTAATTATAATGAGAGAACTTATGATAAATTTGACTAAAAAAAGTGAAAAGCGACTTCAAAACCACAATGCACTAAAATGCCTTAAATATTTTTTTCTTCTCTTTTTCTTTTTTCATTGTATTCTCGAGTCTTGTGTTTTTGTAAAAAGATTTTAACATCTTTTTGTAAAAAAACAGATGCAAGTGATAGGGTGGTCAGATCACAATGTGACTATAAATTGCTAAAAGCAACAACCAGATTAACTTTGGTTTTAAAAAAAACTACAACATGTGCATTGACATTTATAATAAACTAGCGGTCCCCCGCGACTTCGTCCGCGCGTTTTGAGTTTGCTCCCTCCCCTCCCGTCGCAGCGTCATGTTTTATATCCTAAAGCCTTTCTCGATAAATAAGCTATCCAACAAAGAAATATTTTTTCAAATTAATCCAGCAGTTCCTGAGATAAGCGCATTCAAACAAACAAACTCTTCAGCTTTATAATATATTAGCGAAAGCGCACGTTGTACTTAAGCTGCGAACATTATTTTGGTGCGGAGTTATGTTAAAACTGTGATAGCTCCTAAGATATTTATTGAAATCAAATGATATAAAGGGCAACTTGGTTCTAAATGAAATGCTCGTGATGATGAATGTATTTATTTTGATAAGAATAAATACCTGTGTGTATAATACACCTCTAAAAATAATGCATTATTTTTTTACAAATTTATTAACATAAAAAAGGTTGTAGTAAGTCAACCATAAAAGATAGACATATGCTGTCGCGGACTTTATTATAGAACTCTTAATGCTGAATAATCCTGTCATACATGATTTTTGTGTAACTTAAGCGGTTTCCGCAGAATATGCAGCGGAAGCTCTCAAAAGGAATATCTTTCTCCCGTTTTCGCAACATTTTTTGCTGTGGTCTTATGAGTCGTATCTTTATGTTATATAGCCTAAAGCCTTCCTCGATAAATGGACTATTCAACGTAAAAAAAAATTCAAATCGGGTCAGTAGTTTTTGAGATAAGCGCGTTCAAACAAACAAACTCTTCAGCTTTATAATATTAGTATAGATTAGCGCAAGCGCACGTTGTACTTGAGCTGCGAACATTATTTTGGTGCGGAGTTATGTTAAAACTGTGATAGCTCCTAAGATATTTATTGGAATCAAATAATATAAAGGGCAACTTTGTTCTAAATGAAATGCTCGTGATGATGAATGTAATTATTTTGATAAGAATAAATAACTGTGTGTATAATACACCTCTAAAAATGATGCATTATTTTTTTACAAATTTATTAACATAAAAAAGGTTGTAGTAAGTCAACCATAAAAGATAGACTTATACTGTTGCGGACTTTATTATAGAACTCTTAATGCTGAACAATCTTGTCATACATGGTTTTTGTGTAACTTAAGCGGTTTCCGTAACGTACGCAGCGGAAGCTCTCAAAAGGAATATCTTTCTCCCGTTTTCGCAACATTTTTCATTGCTGCTGTGGTTTTGTGAGTCGTATCTTTATGTTATATAGCTTAAAGCCTTCCTCGATAAATGAACTATCTAACATAAAAATAATTTTTCAAATCGGGCCAGTAGTTTCTGAGATTAGCGCGTTCAAACAAACAAACAAACAAACAAACAAACAAACAAACAAACTCTTCAGCTTTATAATATTAGTATAGACTATCGGTCTCTTTCAAAACTGAAAAACAGGTGCATTTAAGCAGTTGGTTGTGGAATGGTTGTTGAAAGAATGTTTTTACAGTGTTAAGGAATTTTTTGGCTTTAAAATTTTGATATCCAACTGAAATCATAAATGATGTTTACTAATTAATATTCAATGACATTTTAATTTATTTTTAACCAACTTCAAAAAAGGAGGAGGTTATCAATTCTACTGTATGTTTTTTTTTGTATGTATGTTACCTCATATCTCAGTCGTTTGTCGACCGATTCGAAAAAATTTTCGCCTACTTAGAGGGTGTACCTTCTAGTTGGTCCCATTTTTTCCATTTTGGGATCTGATGATGGGATCTTGGTGTAATTGAGGGAAACCCTCACCGTGCCTCAAAGGCACGAATAGTGTTTCTTTACTAGAATCTTAATTATGACGTGTTGTTACGTCTGATAGTCAACATCTTGTGGGGCTGAGCTGATGGTGGAACTCCTTAACGCTTAGGAGTTCAGTAATTATAATGATGGAACTTATGATAGGTAATTTGTAGCTTCTTAAAAAACAGAATCATAAGGTGCAACTCCCCCCCTCCCCCTTCTTATGTAATCACTAAAAATGAAGAAATAAAATAAACTTAAAAAAAAAGTAAAAACCGACTTCAAAAGTTTCGGTTTTTACTTTTTTTTAAGTTTATATTTTGACATCACATTACTGCATCGTTGCATCAGTAGCAATATGCAAAAGGTCTTTAAGATCACAACTTAGGAAAATTGATAGTTCTCTATGATCTGCTGTGCAATATGCAAATAAGAACACAATAAAAATTTACAGAGTTCTGTTCAAAATAAATAAACGCAGTGAAAACTACGGATTATTATAGACTATTTTGATTAAAAGCTTCATATATAACAACAAACAATGACCATCCTACTAACAACCAACTACATTCCGGGAAGAATACCCAAATCTTACTTAACCATTGATCAAGAAAACAGTTCATTAACTTTTTAATAAAGCTCGACATTGTTGCTTTAGCTAAGGAAAAGAATTAAGTAAACCTTAACACAGAAACCTAATTTATATTCAAGTTTAAATTCGCCGGGTGGCTGTAAAGGAGGCAATTTCTTTGGCCAATAAAAGAGCCATATATCTGAGGACTAGGTATGTCCAAGAGCTGAGATTTTTTGCTTGATCCTATTTAAAACTGCTTTTATTTAAGGTTAAATACAGGTAGTTTTTATCGTATTATTTCGGTGTCGTGAGTCGGTAAAAAACCTGAAACGAAATATGCCTTATCTTTTTGGATATGTATTGTATGCGTGTGTGTATTTGTGTGTGTTTATGGGTGTGTATTTATATATGCCCAAAAATTGTTTTTTACACGCCTAGTTAGAAACATTATTAGGTGTCATAGTTATTGTAATAAAATCAATGGAGTTTACCATTACATATCTACATTATTATCAGAACTGCCTCGGTGGCGCAGCGGTTGGAGGGTCGCACTTTAAGGTGACGGCTGCGCCAGAGGTCCCGGGTTCGATTCCCGGGTCGGGCCAAAAATATACATATACCTGAGTTTTTCTGTTTAATGATTGTTAGGGTAGCCCGGAGTTTGGAAGTTGGCGGTATTTCACCCCCGTGCCTCGGAAAAGCACGAAAAGCCGATGGACCTGCGCCTGAACTCTCTCCGGTCGTGTCGGATAGCTGTCCCATCGGGCTATGAGAGTAAAAGGAATAGAGAGTTCACCTGTGTTTGCGCACACACTTGTGCACTATAATATGTCCCGCACAGTCGGTTAGTCGTTGCGACTGGCCACCATAGTCGAAATCGGCTAGGGGGACTATTATTTATTATCAGAACTAAAATTAATGTAGGTAATTACATACATGATTGTAATTTGAAATTAAAACAATTTAATACACGATCGACACTCGATAGTTTCATAAGTATCGAAAACTTTAACATCACAAAAGAAGGTCAACGCCAACCGATAAAATACGAAGTAGTACAGATAGCTAACCGCTTGGTTTACGGCGACCGCGAAATATGGCTCTTGGCACTTTAGCCGCAGCGAAAGAAATGCTAGATTTTTAGGCAATAACCTTACGATGACTTTGACCTTCTATTTTTTTATTAAGGCTTTGACTGCCACGAAACTAGACACAATAAAAAAATATTGTTTGGGATTCGCCGGTAAACACCATGGCGCTCAATGTGTTAGGGAAAACACAGCTTTACAATAATTCTTATTGAGTTAATAAAATAACACACTAGCCATAGGCATTTCCACAGCTGGATTTTATGAAATTAAGCCAAATAGAATATCGAAAGAAAAAACTGAACAAACATGCTACAGAAATATACACAAATGCACGCTCGGACAACGCATCAGGGTAAAAACTGCGGTAGGTATCTCAGGCGGCTAGCTTTTAACTAAAATGAATAACATAACGCGCTGGCGACCGCACAGCATCCATTAAAAAGACAATAATCTGAACACCCTTTGTACACATTCGCTTTCAAGAGAAGACGAAATCGTGTTAACTTCTCATGAAATATATGTATTTGTATAAAACTTGATTTCCTTTTTTCTTTCGGCTTACTTTTAATATATTGACGGTAACTTATTCTTACCAATAAATAAATAATTGTACCATATAGCATGCAGACTGCGGTTACTTTGACATTTGATAAAACCTAAATAATGATCAGTCAAGAGAAAGGCTATGCCTTCGTTAGTCATCTTGCAATTTAGAAAATCACATAACAGACCCGTCTGTTACCCTAAAATGCGCTGATACACGAGCGGGATTAATAACAACGGGCCGTAGAAACGGCACGTCGATAGCCTTTTGACAGCTTATTTAAGACAATGGCGACAACAGTTTTCGGCAGCCGTTGACCAGCCGCTGTTCATGATTTGCCGCTGATGTAACGACGAGCCACGACGGCAAGTTGTAATTTGACTGCATGTTGATGGATGGTGTATGGTGTATGCTTGGTGTTACTCTACGAGATCGAATCAGAAATGATGTGATGCGTGAAAGAACTAAGGTAACGGACATAGCCCTGAGTAAGCTCAAGTGGCAATGAGCAGGGCACATAGCGCGAAGAACTAATAGCCGTTGAGGCAGAAAGTTCTAAATCCCTTCGACCAAAGGCGTGTCTTCAGTCTTTAGGACGTCTACCGACAAGATGGACAGACGACCTTATAAAGATCACAGGATCAAACTGTGATCGGTCCCTGTGAAAAACAATGGGTGAGCCTTTGTTTAGCAGTGGACTGCCTTCGACTGATGATGATGGTGATGATAGATGGTGAATTAACTGAATGGCTTATCGCTCAATTCATCAGCCTAACTTATATTTAGTCAACATCATTTCGAGGGCTGCCGTTACTTAAATCGTGGGCAAATATTCGTCCGTGTGTAAGATCCCTTATTGACCTACACCCAAACTAACAATCAAGAACAGTACAAATTCCAAGGTCCGATTTCAACTAAGCAATTAAGTACCGAATGTTTGAAACTTTAGACCACTGTGCAATACAAATTTTCGGACCAATCAATTGTCATACGAAGTGAATAGTGAACAATTAGATTTGTTACAAAGGGCAGGTTAGTTTGTAAAGTTGTTATACTGAGGTATTGAGTATCAATGATTCGAAGTGCAAACATATCCATCGCTGACAATTTATGGCGCTCTGACTGAATATCCGTTTTGTTAGTTTAGTACACACTACACAGTACGTGACGAACTCTTCAAATATTCACTTTGTGAAATGAAATAAATCATTATAAAAACTTTTACAATCAGATCATCATTGACATTAAATAAATATGATCGTAACAACCTCAATGAAAACGCGTTAAACGTGTTTATCATAAATTCAACACAAATCATACTATGTTATTGTCTTTTTATATATTTAAGTTTATTTTTTAAAACTAACACTACATATATTTGGGATATTCTGCCAAAGTGTGTCATTGTCGGCAGAGCTCTCGTGGACATCGTTTTACTTAAATTATAATTATTATTTAGTTAAGCTACGATTAGGTTCAGGTTAAAGTTAAAGGGTAGGCTTACGGGCTAACTAACAGCACCCTCCAACAGCCTGTTTCACAATGTCTTAATACGTTTCGGTCAGCGTGATCCGCCCAATAGTTAATCAAAATTAAAATTAACTACGAAATTTAGTTTTATATTAAAATTGATATCGTGCTTATTTGTTGTACACTATTAACATTCTTGGTTAAATGAATAATTTATTCAGACATTATTATGGTCTATTTGGTTAGTAATAATATAGCTCACAACAAGGTTAGTAACAAACAATACAATTCGGATAAATTAGATGTACAACAACACAACACAATTAATTAACATAATAAATAGGGTTCGGGTTTATGAGTGCAGTGATCCAGTGCCGTAGTAAAGCACTGTCCCACCTCCCCGCCAGTACCCTTTAGAATCCTGTTGGGACTACCGATCATTCTGTTTTTAATGGACAGCACCTTCTTCCTTGCCACTGCATGGAAGTCGTCTACATGGGCGTCGGCGAACATGCCAGACTCATTGCAGAATCTCGGTAAAACCGTTGTTGGTTTGATTTCCTTAAGCCAAATCCGCTAATACAATTTGGTTGTTGGTCAGCAACAAAGGGGGGATTAAATTAAATGATTGTGTTGTTATAATTATGTCAGTATTTTTCATTTTGATATTTTTTGTTTAATTACACCCATACAATTTGAACTAATGCCTTATTTGTCTGTCATATCAAAGACGGAATTTGGATACACTGCGAAACGTGAAACATACATAATAATATGTCAGTGTCAGTCAAGTAATATTTATCTATTAATCGCTAGTTTCCTAGACTTACTGAATATTTATATATCGGATCGGTCGGATAAGTCTTATTCGGCGTTGGTGAAATCGGCCTTAACGACATAAATGATAGATAAGGAAACTAGCGATTAATAGATATATACATATTCAGTCGGATAAGTCTTATCTAGAGAGCGATTTTAAAATGGCATGGGTATAATACATAAATGATTGCTGACAAGTATATGATGTTTTCAAATTAGGTGTATTTTATTTTATTCGACGTATATTCCTTATCTGGGCGTTGAGAAAATCAGGCTGAGATATATAACTAAACAAAAACCGCAATTAAAGCCTTCTTAGAAAACCCATAACAAATCATACCCATCTCAAATGTAAGACAGGTACAGTTATACCAATGAATTTTGAGCGCACGTATTTTTTGATACATAAGATTCCAAATATTATGTGCCTAAGGTATTTGCGTTCGCCTGTGTACTCTCGAACTGGGATTTCCACAATCCATCATAGTAGACAATAAAACAGTTGAGCTGAGGCGCAAATCGCTATAAATTATGAACGCGGAACAATCAACAAGTCAGACCTCCGAATGATCCATTTGGCGAAGCACTTAAGACGTAGACTAGAGAGGAAAGCCAGTTCAAACATAGATTGCAAGATATACGTACATATAACACTTCAATATCCAAGCTTTTCAATACGGTGCATGATCTGAATAGTGCGCGAGCACTTAAATATTTTAGTGTTATTGTATTAGATCGGAATAAAGGTCGAAAATCTTTATTATATGGTGGCTACAGCCCGACGACTTACCTCAATACTTCTTAGATAATATGCAAAATAAAACACTATTATAAGGACCTTTATCACTGAAGGGGCGGCTGATGTTGTTCCCAAGAAAGAGGTAAATTAGCTATAAGGATTCTTACGTATCAATCCACACTTCCAGATCCACACTTCAGATATTTCTTGGCTCGGCTTCAGAGATTTCTTGTTAAAACCTTGAGTGGTAGAGAATGCTTTAAGCATTAAGTCCGCCATTTGAACTTTAGTTTTGTCAGTGCAATAAAGAATTTAAAAAAGAAAACTGAGTTTTTTCTAGCTATCGTCTATTGCGGCTTCGGGTATCCATCAGAATTTGAACATGAGTGTATTTTGCCAGCTGTTTTGGACACGAACACCCTATGACAAGCTAAGTCCTATATTTGAGTTTTAAGACTGTAAGATATATTTGTGTGTAATTTAAATAAATAGGTTTAAGGTTTATGTTAATTATATACTGATAATGCGATTTAAAATAACACAACAGTCTTAACTCGTATGAAAATACTACCTACCTAGGTATTGATCATGTCGAGCTCTCAATTTTAAGTATAAATAAAATAGAAGTATCCCTAGTCTTGCCATAAATATTGTCACAAAGGAAAAAAAATATGCAAATAATATTTATTACTCTTACAGTGTGTTAGTTTTATACATAAATATAAAACAATTTAAAATATAAAGAGCTTATTAGCCAAAATTAGAAAACACAATGAGCAATCGTATAAAAATGACAGATTCCAAATTCAAATGTAATATCTTTCCTCTTTTTAATTGTAACAGTACCTATTTATGGCCAGACTGTGTATAGATATTTGTGTCATGGCCGTATTTCCCGAACTACTGGTAACTTGGCACAGCTTTCACTAATGAAATAATATCTGAATTTCAATTTGAACCTTCTTCCAATGTATTAAATACTACCCAACTTGTAAACATTTACGATACTTAGTTCCCACTTGTTTGGGTCAATTCTGACTGATTTATATTATTCATGGAACTATTCAATGTATTGCTTTAGGGAATTAAATTTGAAACTTAGCAAGTAGAACTTTCAGATTACTTGGAAATAGTATTTATCAATTCAAGAACGGATACAAAGACGAAACCTGACGTAACTTGTAGAAATATAATCATGAGCAAAACAAGTCGAAGGCACTACTGATTTTGTAAATAGACAAAATAACGGAAGCTTATAAATATAATAGGTAAGTTTTATGTTAGTTATCCCATATCTGTTTAGTTCCAAATTTACGCGAATATTAAGTGTTCTAAAATATATTTTTTTCGTTTTTTCGTAAAATTTTTCAATGCAATTTTCAATACAGTATGTTCGATGTAATGACTTGAGAATCCCTATCTTAAAAACAATACCAAACACGGTTTCTATCTTAGAAATTACTGGTTGCTTTTACACGTTTTTAGGAAAGCATTTTTTGTTTACCAAAACTGGTTCTGAACTAGCAGTTTATTGTACCTGAATCATATTAATATTCCAAAATGGTTAAAATGTCGATGAAAGGTTCTAACGTGCTTGTAGCGGGTGATTCAACATAATTAAAACAAAATCAACTATATTAAAGGATGCGATACACATGCCTGCAGCTGGTACACTTTCATGCCAGCTACTTGCACATGCTATCTACTTGTATGTGTAGGAAGACGCTTTCTGGCATGCAATATGAGCGAGGGGATCCGGGGGCTTCAATACTGTTAATATCAATAGTATAAATTTAGGCAAGGTAATGTTATCTATACAGTATTGTAACTTGGACGACTTTTTGAAATAATACCTACAGTCGCGCGGTACCTCAACGTGAGATAGGGCTGCCTGCCCGCCTCCAGCATTTTAATTACAATTGCCTACTTTGTATTTCCATGTTTTTCATTCAAACATTCCATTGTTTTGTGATTGTAAATATCCTTTTTTTGTATAAACAAATAAAATATTTTGTGAATTGAATAGTAAGTATTCATTAAAAATGCGTGTTGTTTTATCAATGTTTACCATTTTTATGTTTAATTTTTTATGTTATCGGTCTACTAAATTTGCTACCGGAAAATATTCTCACCTCGACTGAGACTTACGGAATGCTTTATTATTAAATTTTACAGTATAAAAAAATCTTATTCTTATATTATAAAGCTTCATAAAAAAATCATACAACCAATGACAGCACAATATATCCTATTCGTCATATTAAAATGTACTTAAACTTCTTTTTCTAGACAGAAATCGCGCGGCTATTGTTTTAAAAATCAACACACCGTCCCGTTCGTAACTGTGGCACAGTCGCGACTGTCTGCATGCCGAACACGTGCCGAAATCGAGGCGCGGAGGTATAGCTCACGTTTAATCCGTTTGTGTGAATTTGGAATACTGCATGCAAGGACGCAAATTGCTAAACACGCACATTCCAGTAACTGGCTGCAAGCTACTGACCAGTTTTACAGGCTTGTGTAGCGATACACTTTAATCTGTGATCGTTTTTGTGCTACAATATTTCATTCCATCGCCACTACAATGTTGCTACGAATTACGAACTGTTTCTTTTTGTGCTCACGGCGACGCTACGGACTACGATTCTGTTTGTTATCGAGCTTTCCGTAGATATGCTACGAATGACTACGGAATATACAAAACTTTTAATTGTATTTCTTACTACGAAACGCTACATGACGCTGGTTTTGTAATTTATTTAAAGTTGTATTTTTTTACTCATTATTAAATTACAAAGATTTAATACAAATTGTTTATCCTAAATCAAAAGTATTTCAAAGCCATATTTCATAAGATTTCTAGAATGTTAGAAAATTTATTGCAAATGCGATCCGTAAATAAAATTGTTCGATTATCAAACTTATGTCCTTTACAGAAAACATAAATCAACGGATTTTTTCTATACTTTTTCATATTAATAATATTTATTTCTAGCGAACAAAGTAGATGTTTCATAATGCTTTGAAGGTAAGACGCGATGTCGAAGAAGCCTTACGTGGGCTAAAACTATTACTCAAGCGAACACAAACATCGCGAGCTGTTTATTCAGTAAACAAATACACTCTTGACAGGCCGTAAGTGAAGTGACCCAAAATTGATCGCATGAAAACCAATTTAACCGAGTAAACATTTATCAATTTGCGACTATAAATTGAAGTAGGTACCAACAATCACATTACATGTGTATTTTTTTATATACAAATGTAATAAATATGTGTTACACATGTACAAAATGTGTGTGAAAATCTTCCAACTCGTGTTTATGAACCGTGATTTTCTTTCCTTGAAGGCATACTCTGGATATGATATATATGATAATGGATATGCATGTGTGATACTTTTGTTAGAAGTCTATACTGTGATAAAGCCAGGAAATAAAATTCTGCAGTTGTGAGTGCTTATTCTTATGATTTGAGTTTGACC
Source organism: Pyrausta purpuralis (assembly GCA_963924145.1). Classification (NCBI taxonomy): domain Eukaryota; kingdom Metazoa; phylum Arthropoda; class Insecta; order Lepidoptera; family Crambidae; genus Pyrausta; species Pyrausta purpuralis. The sequence goes on from OZ001660.1 coordinate 15,985,669, forward strand.
GAATAATCTATTATACTTTGAAATCAACCACCATGTCATTATTGATTATGTAACTGTCGGTAAAATATAATATCATTGGCAACAATATACCACCAAAATCAAGTGATTTTTTCTTTCATATAGAAAAGAGCATAGACTGGCTAGATTCGCTTCTGTGGTGAAGCTTCAATCAATGTCAGATCAATCAAAGAATGAATCAAAGCTAAGAACGAGATGGGAATATTTACAATGATGCGTTTCCTTTTTGTGAACAGAACCCTGAAAATGAAATTCTTTTTACTAGCTGTGGTCATTTTCGGCGTGTATACTTTCCTATCGTATGTATTTCTTGAAGTGTTATTTGTCAAGAGTAATACAAAAGTGAAGTCTGATACTATGAAAGTTAATTTGGACTATGTAATGGTGCACATAGATTTAAAAGGTACTCCGTTGAAACTCTCTTACTTGGAGTCTCTTCTACCCGTGCTAAAGGAACACGGAGTGAACAGTCTCCTAATGGAATATGAGGATATGTTTCCATATGCTGGAAAGTTGGTAAACACGAGCGCTGAAAACTGCTATAACAAATCTGAGGTAAGTTTAAGTCGGGTGAAATTATTCAGACAATATTAAAATGTGTAAGAATTATATATAAATGAAAATCCCTGAGTCAATTGTAATAAAATCTTAGTGGATTATACAATAAACTGCTTAGCCAAGTCAAAGTATGGACTACGCATAAAATTATTATCCTTTTGGAAGGGATAATACTTCTATGGGACCACAGCACGTTAAGGTAAACACTGCGGTATCTTATGCAGTTGTATAATAAGGGTATTTTTTAAGACAAACTAGCCGCCTACCGCGACTGCGTCCGCGCGTTTTGAGTTTGTTGCACCCTTGCCTCCCATTGCAGCGTGATGTTTTGTAGTCTAAAACCTTTTTCGATAAATATGATACCTATCTAACAGAAAAATATTTTTTCAAATCAGTCTTGAAGATCCTGAGATAAGTGCGTTCAAAAAAAATAGCTTTAATTAGTAGAGCTGTTTTATAATTACACTAGCGTTTCCCCGCGACCTCGTCCTCGCGTTTTGAGTTTGCTCCTTCTTCTCCCGTCGCATCGTGATGTTTTAAATCCTAAAGCCTATATCAATACAAAAGCTATCCAACCCAAATATTTTTTTCAAATCGGTCCAGTAGCTGTTCCTGAGATTAGCGAGTTCAAACAAACAAACTCTTTAGCTTTATAATATTAGTATAGATATTATATGGCTATTTTTTATAATTATATCAACGGTGTCCTAACGTGTCGGCAATGTTTGCGCACGTTTTCAAACAAAATTGGCTACTGTAGTCGTATAAGGGCACATGACAGGGCAGCCCAACGTAGCCCTCATATTGCGGACTAAGGGAATTCATACTCGTAGAAGTCACTGTAGCCGAAACCGGCTTGGGAGTACACAGACACAAAGATGTTTAACCTGATGAGCTGGCGAAAATTAAACGATTCCTTAGCTCTACAGCATCAGAGAAAATGCACCTTTCTAGATGTTGTCAAATATTGTTTATATTTATGTTTCAGCTTACACACTTCCTCGTCAACGCCACCAAGTTAGGATTCGAGATCATTCCTTTGGTGCAGACCTTCGGTCACATGGAGTATGTTTTGAAACTTCCAGAGTTCCAGCACTTGAGAGAAGAAGCCATGTTCCCCGACTCTGTGTGCCCGAGCAAAACTGAAACTATAGCGCTGGTTAAGCATATGCTGGAACAAGTGAGTTGACTATCAATAATGTTTGATATAATTACCTATAATATCGTTCATCTAAACTTATGAATTTTAAAGGTCCATGTCTTAGCGTGTGACTTGTAATAATAACAAAAATCAGTCGCTTTAAGAGCGCCTGACAAAGCTTGATCGACCGATGATTCTAGTATAGGTAACATAAAACATTATGTTATTAATTATTATAAATTGTCATGGTTTCGATGTAGGGAACTATCTTCCTTGTGTAACGAATACCAGGCAATGTTTATGACGGAAGTATCTCCTATAAATACTTAAATACATAAAACACCTATGAACCTTAGCTTTGCGCTGTGATGCAGCATCGTCGATGCATTCGGAAAAATTCTACCTTCATGCACATAGCATAGATGCAGTCGCGATGCAGAAGCTAGACAATGACAAATATGTACTGAATATTGATGCTAAAAGTCTTAAGGACAAATGTTTGTGCTCATCACATAGGGAACCCATCACTTAATCGCAATTTTCTTCATCGATTTTCATTTCCCATAAAACGATTCGCAGATGTTTCAAAATAATATTCAACAAAGTCTAGAATCTTGTTACATCACAATTTCATTTACTCGAATGCTTATTATCTACAAACTTACTTCATCGTTACTTCTTTTCATAAATAACGTATTTTATCGAAGTAACGTTAGCTTTCTATTTTGTTACCCACAATTTTATTTCCACGTAAGTTTCAATACGCAGAATTCTTGAAACATCGAATTTCACTTCACTAAAGTCCGTATTTCCAAACGAATTTGTTACTAATCTTATCTATACTAATATTATAAAGCTGAAGAGTTTGTTTGTTTGTTTGTTTGAACGCGCTAATCTCAAAAACTACTGGCCCGATTTGAAAAATTTTTTTTACGTTGGATAGTCCATTTATCGAGGAAGGCTTTCGGCTATATAACATAAAGATACGACTCATAAAACCGCAGCAGAAATGAAAAATGTTGCGAAAACGGGAGAAAGATATTCCTTTTGAGAGCTTCCGCTGCATACGCTGCGGAAACCGCTTAAGTTACACAAAAATTATGTATGACAGGATTGTTCAGCATTAAGAGTTCTATAATAAAGTCCGCAACAGCATACGTCTATCTTTTATGGTTGACTTACTACAACCTTTTTTATGTTCATAAATTTGTAAAAAAATAATGCATTTTTTTTAGAGGTGTATTAAACACACAGGTATTTATTCTTATCAAAATAAATACATTCATCATCACGAGCATTTCATTTAGAACCAAGTTGTCCTTTATATCATTTGATTTCAATAAATATCTTAGCAGCTATCACAGTTTTGACATAACTTCGCACCAAAATAATGTTTTGTTGTTTGAACGCGCTTATCTCAGGATCTGCTGGACCGATTTGAAAAAATATTTTTGTGTTGGATAGCTTATTTATCGAGAAAGGCTTTAGGATATAAAACATGACGCTGCCACGGGAGGGGAGGGAGCAAACTCAAAACGCGCGGACGAAGTCGCGGGGGACCGCTAGTATTGCATACTTGATTAATAGACAGTTTAAAGCATAACTGATATAAATATGTAATAAATATTGATCTAATAAATAAACTGCGTTAATCCCGACTCGCCGTGGTCTCCTTGCCGTGGTACTAGTCTGCCCGATACTAGAGTGTAATTTAAAAGCCGGAGGCGCGGAGGGAGAGCAGCCTCCGCCCGCTGTTACAAGGTGTAGGCAGGCGGGGGTGACTGCGCCTTGTTACGCAAGGGCGACGAGGCTGCTATTCCCGCAGCGCCGGAGACGAGGAAAATCTATTGCATGCTGCTTGTTTGCATGCCTGCTTGCTTGCTGCATGCATGCCTGTTTGCTTGCATGCATGCATTTATGCATGCCTGCTTGCTTACATGCATGCATTAATGCATGCATGTATGCCTTCTTACTTGCATGCGTATGCAAAAATATATGGGAAACGTTACACATTGAAACAAGTTTTTATGAAAAGTTATATCGATAACTTAATAATTCTATGAAACATTAGTTTGGTATATCGTTATTCTGCTTAACAAAACAGTTGCGAAACATTTTTTTGGTGAACTGTTATTCGATGTTATGAAACGACGATAAATAGATAACTATTCGATTAAACAAGAAAAAAAGATATTAACATTCATTGAATAGTTTTCTGTGAAATGAAAATCGATATCAAAAAATTCTGTGTTATGATAGATCACATAAACATTTACACGAATAAAAACCGGCCAAGTGCGAGTCGGACTCGCGCACTGAGGGTTGCGTTGAAAAATGTACTATATCTCAAAAACTACATGTTCGATCCCGTCCGAACTAATTTTCGTTGAAAGTATTTATTAAGATCTACATCACATATTTTTTTCAAAATTTACACTTGCTTGGTTTAGAAATTAGATGGGGGGGGGGGGCTATTTTACCACTTTGGAAGCGTCTAGCTATGAAACGTTTGACTTTAAAAGAAAATAGTTTTAGGAACCTCTATGTCATTTTAAAAGACCTATCCATAGACACCCCACACGTATAGGTTTGACAATTATTTTTTTTGTTTTAGTTTCATGTATGAGAGCCCCCCCTTAACTGTCATTATTTTTTTTTATGAGAATCGGTAAGCAGTTAACAAGATACATCTTCCTACCAAATTTCAATTGTGTAATGCTTATAGTTACAGAATAAAATGGGTGTGACATACGGACGGACAGACAGACAGACAGACTTGACGAAACTATAAGGGTTTCGTTTTTTGCCATTTGGCTACGGAACCCTAAAAGTTTACCGCTTGTAGGATTCGAAACCGCGACCGCCGGCATAGTAGTCAGGAGCGCTAACCACTACACCATTTTTTATTATTATCTTCAGGTAATGGATTTTCACAACGCAATTGCGCCTCTAAAGCATATCCACATTGGTTGCGATGAAGTTTTTCACATAAACAAATGTCAGCACTGCACAAAAAGAATCCTATCTGACACGTAAGTAAAATACCATATTTAATAGTAAAAAAGTAAAGTTAGCCTGTAACGTCCCACTGCTGGCAATGGCCTCACATCAACTCAACGGACTCATTTCAAAGTAAGAACTAGATAATTCCTTCTATGTTTTCCCTTATTTTAATAAAACAGACGTGTGTAATTGCCAGAATGTTAAGAAACCTGTACTTACTTTTTGAAAATATATTTACTTTTTGATCATATGATTTCGTTATGAACCCTAAAAGCTAAGTGCCAGTCATGTTCAATATTCATCTAATAAACAACGTATAAATTAAATGTATACCATTTTATGCATAATGAACCGAATAGTAATGCATTTGAATTGCTAATACTGAAATGCGTTGTTTTAACGCCAAATTCGTATTTTCGTTCGTTTGTAATGAAATAAAAAACCCTCCCCGTTCACAAAGCTATTTCGCTGACTTTAATTTCGTTGCTTACATTTCCAGGGATATCTTCCTAGATCACGTTAAAACCCTATGTGACGTTATACAATCCTCGTTCCCAGACACGACAGTACTCATATGGGACGATATGCTCCGAGGGATCAGGCCCAACAAATGGAACTATATCGATCAACTCACCAACGTACAACCAGTGTACTGGGATTACGGGCCAGAAACGCTAGTATCACATGTGAATCTCTTCAAATATCATAACCACTTCGAACATATCTGGATAGCATCAGCTTACAAAGGCGCCGACGGCCGATCGGCAACATTCCCTGATTTGAGAGTGAGATATCAAAATATATACCACTGGATGAGTCTTATATCGAACTATCGATTCGGAGGAGAGCGGAAAATATACGATTTCAAAGGAATTATTTTAACTGGGTGGTCAAGATATAGTCATATGGATCCACCTTGTGAACTTCTACCAGTTTCAATTCCCAGTTTGATTTTGCAACTAATGGTGATACAGAAATACAAATCAGGGGTTGTTATGCCCACTGATGCAGAAAATAATATCCTAGAAGACTTTTTCAATAAATACCTGAGTGATCAAATAGTCAAGAGTTTGAACTGTGTCATTGATATCGATAATTTAGACAATTCTGGATGTCAATACGACGGCGTCGAGTTACATGAGGCATTAAAAGAATACGCAACGCTTACCAAAGAGCTGGACGAAACATTTAATGATAATGAACTTGGTTTGAACTTCGTTGAGTATTATTCAAAGTTGAATATGATTAACAGGAATACAATCGAGAAAAATAGAGCATTCCTCTATAGATATCATTCTGAAATAGACATTTTTGAACAGATCGCTTTTCAAGAGCTTCCCAAGTACTATGCAAGTGATTTTGTAACTGAATACGTGCATTACATGACGTTTCATTTAAAGAAAAGAATCAAAATTATTCAAAACATATATGATGAATTTCTAAATGTGAGCGTTTGGGAGAGGAGATCAAAAAATGACAGCTATTTTATTATAAAAAACAAAATGTGTACCTAAAATCAATGATGAGAACATTACAAGCATGATATTTATTTATTTTTTTATCTTTTAAGTACCTATAGTATTTATTTACAGATTTTTTCCTGTTTATTGCAGATTTACATAACCAACATAATAAATTAAGGAACTGCCAAAAAGTTTACTTAAAGCAAAGCTTTGTAAAGCGCTTTATTTATTATTATTGGTTAATGATTTTCTATTTGATGTCTTAAGTTTTTTATTAAGATACTTATTTTTATTGAAAACTACAGATTGTTGAATGCGCGTATTCAAACAGAGACGTCGGGTGCTTTTAAAATTTGGGGGTTTTCCTCGATTGTACCTCGATAAAAACAAAATGTGTCAAATATTGAAAAAAAACTAGGACGTAACTCTCATTTAAACTTCTCATTTTGTAATAAAAGTAACTCTAAATGTTTGTAAGTTTCTGTTATGTTGATTTCTTGTTACTCGCAGTCATTCGCTCACTTAGAAATACTATAACCCAAATTAAATATTGTGGCCACCACAAACATTTATTTGCAGTCACACGTTTAAATACTACTTACTCAATTACGAATTATTAAATTGAGATGTAAAATCAGAGAAAAGTTGCCATAACAAGATTTATTTTTTCAATCAAAGATCTGCTGTATCTGCCTACTAAAATATTTAAGAGGCTGAAATACAAACAATGTAAAATATTTTGCGCTTAACCTTTTTTCTTGAAACCGCCGAACTTGGCGAATGCCGCAGACATTTGAAAATTATTTTTATTAGAATTGTTTGGAAGTAACCGACGGTGCTCAGTTATTTTATTTTGGAAGAGGGATTTCTAATGTTTTCGAGTTCATGATAATATTGTTTGGAGAGTCGTATGATAGCACACACTTGACATAATAATGTGAATAAAGCTTACAGATGAAAAAAAATACATGTTCTGACGAAAAAAAATCTACGTCATTGGCTCATTAATAACCTTGTGTTACATACAGGCTGTGAGAAACAATTTAAATACTTGGTTTGTTAATCAAATGAAAAGTATTTTTATTTTGTCACAAAATATATCGAACCAGCAATGTTTTGCAAACAAGTACGCCTAGTCGTAGAATTTAATATTGTCATTTTACTACAACGAGTGAGCGATTTTGGAAAAAAGAAAAGTATTTATATTTCACATAAATTACAAACAAATACAGGAATCTAAATAGCACATAAAACCGGCCAAGTGCGAGTTGGACTCGCGCACTGAGGGTTCCGTGCAAACTTTAACTGAATTAGGGAATCCACTTTTTAGTAAAATACCACAATATTTTGTTGACAGCAAAGCTAACTTTGCGGTTTACGGTTGTTGAAAATGTGTTATATCTCAAAAACTTCTCGTTAGATCCCGTTCCAACCAATTTTCGATGAAAGTATTTGTTAAGATCTACATTTCATATTTTTAATTAACACTTGCTTAGTTTAGAAGTTAGATAGGGGGGGAGGCTCATTTTACCATTTTTAAAGAGAATAGCTATGAAACGTTCGACTTTAAAAGAAAATTATTTTAGAAACCTCTACGTCATTTTAAAAAACCTATCTATAGACACCCCACACGCATAGGTTTGACTAAAAATTTTTTTTTTCGGTTTTTGTGTCATGTATGGGAGCCCCCCGTTAAATAGCATTATTTTTTATTTTTGCACATGATACATCTTCCTACTAAATTCCAACAGTGTGATGCTTATATTTACGGAATAAAGTAGCTGTGACATACGGACGGACACACAGACAGACAGACTTGACGAAACTATAAGGGTTCCGTTTTTTGCCATTCGACTACGGAACCCTAAAAAGTAAAAACGAGAGAAGAAAAAAATACGTACGTTGTGTGTGTGTGTGTGACCTGACCAAGAATACCTTTTTTTAAATTATTTTATTTATCATATTAACAAAATTACAAGAATAAATAGGAAATATTAACATCAAAAAACCACGAAGGTTTACTCGTATTGTGATGCTAATGGGTTAAGTTTAGGTCAGTAGGTAAGAAAATAAACCTCACTCAGTATAACCTGACGAGAGTTTATATTGGGCCCCTACTGAGTTAGGCAGACAGAAGTTGGCGCCAATAGTGCGTTTATAAACTACGTAGACGCTCACGGATCAAAAGGCCACCGGCGGTTGCATAAACAAAAGCATAACAAAAGACTGTTGATAAACACATCCGTGAGGAGTTAAATTAATTTTAAAAAATAAAGAAGTTTAAGCACATACTACATTAAGTTTGTAATAAGAGCAAATAAAGTTTTGTATTGTATGGGAACGAAGATGCAACAACAACATTGTATGAGTATCATCTTGAGTCATTAATCATGGTCATAGCGAGCGCGGGCACTGTGCACGGCGTACGTACCTACCGCTCCGCTAAATTTAACAATATATGAAATAAAACAAATTGGCTCAGACAGTTAAAGGAATAAAAAAATAATAATGTTAAAAATTCAAAGTCATATTAAAATAATAATGTCAAATGTTAGTCAATCTATAGAATAAGGATATGATCAATAAACAATGAGGTGGAAGATCGTTTCAGCACTTGGACGCGGCGAACTTGAAGCAGTGGGACCAGGGAAAAGCTGAAGCGATGAGTAAAAAGTATAAATTACAGAAGGCATGTCAGGAATTAAGAAAAAGAGGCGTTAATTTTTGTTAACCTTATTTCGGACAGTAAAACGAATTCGCAAACAATATAATTATGCCCGCATGGGCCTTACCAGTCGAATTAACTAGAGATGTGTAATGTAGGCCGTACTTGTACATTGTTCCCAAATATTGGACCAAAATTATCTACAATTTGTAGCAAGTATTTAATCTTACGTTCAGTCTCGCTGGGCTGGTATTGTTTAAACGCCATTAAGTTGACGACCTCCGTGGTGTAGTGGCTAAGCACGTGGGGTTTCATGGCGTCGCCGCTCCGAGGTTCTGGGTTCGATTTCCAGTCAGGTCAATGTAGAAATCATTATTTTCTTTTTCAATTAAAATATATATATACATTGCCACGTTTTTTTAAAATATTCAGCAGGCGTAGAAAGCGTAATTAGAAAAAAACAGGATTGATCAAACTTTATCGTAAACAACAAATAATTGATTCCACAAGCAACTCCAAACTTCACAGTAGATCGGAAGATCAGATTTATCCGTCTGTTAAGTTGGAAGCAAACTTCACTGGAAACTAAACAGCGAGTAACAAACCGTCTTCTGTACGAAGTTCAGGGCAGTTTGCATTCCCATAGCTTCTTAGTACTGTTGCGAAGTGATTATGAAGTTAAATAGAGATGATCAATTCGTGTTGTATACACATATATTTGCGTTATCTCAACCCCAAAAAAATGACTACAGATCTTTGTTTTATGGTCCATAGTACCCTTCAATTATTATGACATAGATTGGTGAAATGGAGGTGCTCGTAGCGCAGCGGTAGCAGCGCTTTGGTAGTGATATCAAAGTGAAGCAACCTACGGCGCGGTCGTGTTTGGATGGGTGACCATTCCGACCATATAAGTGACGTTTATCACGAGCATCTCCGTGCTTCGGAAGGCACGTTAAGCCGTTGGTCCCGGCTAATATCGGTTGATATTAGTCGTTAAGCCTAGTCAGAGGCCTTATGGGCGGCTTGATAACATCTGACAGCAGGGTTAGTCGCTTGCCTTGCGAACACCCCTCCACCAACCCGCACTAAGCCCGCGTGGTGGAGTATGGCTCAAACTACCTCACAGTTGAGGTAAGGCCTTTGCCCAGCAGTGGGACGTTACAGGCTAACTTTACAGATTGGTGAAAAGCATGACTTGCAATAATTATAATGTACGAGCCTAAGAAATCTGATATTAAACTCTAGCGTTTATCTGTAATAACTCTTTTAATAGGTTTGACCAAGGTTTTAAAATATAAACCCTTTATGTAACCAGTAATCAATCCAAACTGGTTTTAATTTATTAAAACGAAAAATATATTTAATATTAATTTCAAAATCGAACAAGCAATGGTTTACAAACAAGTGTCTAATCATAGAACTTGACATTGTCATTTACTACAACGAGTTAGCGAATCTAATGTACACTGATAAGGGATTATAATTTGTAATTTAATTTAAATTAGCAATCCCATAATTGCTCTGAGACACTTCGGTGGTACCACAACACACAGACCCCAGACAATATAGAAAATTATGATTTCTACATTGACCCGACCGGGAATCGAAGGAGCAATCGAAGGACCTCGGAGCAGCGACGCCTTGAAATCCAGCGTGCTAACCTGCTACACCATGGAGGTCGTCAAATTCGGAGGTTGTTAGTATTTTATATTTGTTTAATATAGATTCTATTGTACAAAGTTAAAATATTAATTAATTCATTCATTCATTATAGCTTTACTAGGACATACACCAGGACCAGTTCAAGATAACTACGTATACTATGTAGAATTATTTATTCAAAATTTTCACACGCTGTAAAACCATAGGTACATTTAACTGTGATAATATTCTGTTGTAAATATTTTTATATTTGCTATATTCAGAAACTAGGTATAACGAAGCCTCAGTTTCCTGAAATCAACTAGCCAATACTTTAAGGGCCAGTTTCACAATCGACAAGTTAACACAACCCAACAAGTAATACAAATAAGGAACGACACGTTCGTATAAAGTATCGGAGAAATAGTACTCACTAACCCGAACTTCTAAGACATCGTGCATATTTCCTTTAAACAAAACAAAACCAAATTGAACTTTATTTTTTTACGACACGTGTTTTGTTTAACCGACTTCAAAAAAGAAAAAGGTTATCAATTCGACTGTAGGTTTTTTTTTGTATCTATGTTACCTCATATCTCAGTCATTTGTCGACCGATTCGAAAAATTGTTTCGCCTACCTAGACGTAGTATACCTTCTAGTTGGTCTCATTTTTGCCAATGCGGGATTTGATGATGGGATCTTGATGCAATCGAGGGAAACCTTCAAATTTAAAAGCACATAAAGTATTTTTTACTAGAATCTTAATGTTGACGTGTTGTTAACATTTTGTGGAGCTGAGCTGAGCAAACATTCACAATCGTAAATAGTAACAACAACCTCTGGTAACGAAACTTTACCATTTCTATCAATAAATAAATCAGGCCTTCGGTATACATATTAATATACCGCAATGTTCATGTAAATCTGCAGTTGTTTATTTCACTAATTAGTCGTTATATAAATTAAATTCAAGCAACGCTATTCCACTATTTATTCGTTACCATTTTTTCCAGACAGTCACTAGGCACCTAAGTGTTTGCTTCGCTCTAACATTTATGGACAACAGCACGTCTACGTAAACACTGCGGTATATTATGCAGTTGTAATAAGGGCTAGTTTGCAACAAAAATGATTAACCTGTGCTGGCGACTGAACATAACTTGTTTGTTTTGTTTTCAGCCAGTGCTTGATTAAAACCGTTGCTTGATTACCTCGCTAGTGATCTGAACTCAAACATGGTTTATCAATTAGAGGTTCAGGAGACGTAAAAATACAGGTTGTTGTTTTGGTCAGTGACATCCAACTTAGGGTTGCTAAAAATATTTTCTTTGAATTATATGCAAGTTTTATACAAGAAAACCTCTTCACAACATTCTAAAAAATGTCAAAAGGAATGGAGAAACTCGCACTCTAGCGTACCGCACCGTAGCTCGCGCGTATCTACGAAATACTACCACAGAAAATATAATAGTACTACGTACAGAAGGATCACTTTGCTAAGAATGATAAAGTAAAAACAACTTTCGCTGCAACGCAATGAAGTGCAATTCACTTCGCACGATTTTAATTTAAGGTTGTTTCATCTACCTATCTATACCTGTCTCTTTCTAACACGTAACGCTTTCCCTGTTTCGCGGCCTTGAATGTGTCAGGGTTGCGAGCGGCGCGTGGCACGAACATACGCGTAGGTACACAACGCGCTACTCAAATAAAATAAATAGTCTAGAGGACCTAGCACATTTCTTGACTGTGTTCTATCGGAGAAAGTAATTGATAGTGTCAGCGTTCGTTTAGTATTGAAATAAGTGTTTACTCTGTCTAATTTAATTATTTGGTACAAAATTACTGAATTCGGAGAAATGAAAGTACAAACCAAACACACATGTATGTACGAATATCAGCAAATTAAGGTTATTTTATGCACTGTTATCTTATGCAGTTGTGATAAGGGCTAGTTTGCAACAAAAGTGGATAACCTGATGTGCTGTCGACTGTACAACATCACACTTAACCAAATAAAATTGTATAGTAGAATTATTTTCTCCGTGCAGTTTGGGTCATAGCTCGGCCTCAGCCCGGTTAGGGCGGTGAGTATGTTGCGCGGGCGCACCGCCGTTTTAAAATTTATATTATTTAAAAATTTTAGTTTACTATAAATAATTTCATAAATTCAATAAATACGAAATTTTATATTTATTTATTTTTTTATAAAAAAAATATACATATAGTACATTCGCCAGCATCTTAGGTTACACACACTTTTGTTGCAAACTAGCCCTAATGTCAACTGTATAAGATACTAGTGTTAACCTTAATTTGCTGTTGTCCGTACTTAACTACAAAAAGAGACTTTTGTTTATGTGAACCTTATCTATCATACCTTTATAAATGCTATCAAAATCGAGATTAATTTTATTAGAATACCTAAAAATTAAGGGTGGTATTATATATATAGCTAAAGTAAAATTATGAACTGTAGGTCTTGGACTATTAGATTTTGGACTACGGAAAATCCTAACACAAAATTACTTAAGTAATTTGTTAGGTACTTATAAATATTATGCTAAATTTAAAGTTAGTTTATTGACCTGTTTCCGTTTATTTTAAGTCAGATTAACGTTAGTAACTGGGTAGGTATCTTAAACTCAAATCTATTTCTTTGAACAAAAAATGTTGAATACCTACCTACAAAATTTGTTTTGATAAATGATGTCATAATTAGGAACACATATCTCAAATTATTAATAGTTATTTCGTTGTAACGAAGTCAGTCGCAGGCTGAGAAAAATAAACACAGTCACAGGCGCGTGGCGCGGTCCGCGAGCGGCAGCCCCGCACTCATTTATGCTCGGCGTACCGAGTCGCTCGAACGTACCTAAACTTCAGAGTGACACCCCTCTGATACTACGCTGTAGCTAGTAAGCTACGAAGAGGCTACTTCGTGTTGGTGGTTTTGACTCGATCGCTGTATCGCATAAATAAATTGATTTTGTGGGTTTATACATTTAAAAATATATTTTCTTTTTTTTTGGCATCAGTTTCGTTTGTACAGCCACCCCTGAGACACTCGTCGCTGACCAAAACAATACCCTGTATAAAATAATTATTTCGCTTAAACTCCCCTAACATTACGGTAGGTAACATGGTACCAAATTTTGAATCGATAAGACACATGGAAGCTAGTCAGCAGAACCCCTCATCAACTATTAAAGAGCTGATGATCTTCAAACGGCTGATCAGCCGTTTGAAGAAACATGATACCAAATTTCGAATTGATTAGACATAGGTAGGTAATAGTCAGATGTCATCAAATAGATGACAGCTGATAACCATCGGACGGCTGAACAAATTTTCATGAAATATTGCTAAGAACACTCAGAATAAAATTCTCTACGACACAATAAAAAACTGCTTCCCGTAAATAGAAGACAAATTCGTTAATTTAAGCTTTTAGACAGTGAAAGTATTAGACATTTCAAAAACTACTGGACCGAGTTTGATGAAACTTACACTGTATCCTAAGTTGGAATATACGTCATTGGACTAAAAAGTAATAACTATGACTAACTAACGCTATGACCTGTTTTGTTTTTTTGTCTCGTTTTCGAGAATTCCGTGGAGAAACATACAAATAATCATACACTTACGAAATTTATTTAGCACACATGTTTGCAAGCCTTACGAGATCAACATACTCAAACATTATAAAATTACAATGATATCACATACTCGTACATAAACATTGAATGTTTTACCCCCTTTATTTAAGAGTCTGTAAAAACATTAAATTTATACTAGCGGTCCCCCGCGACTTCGTCCGCGCGTTTTGAGTTTGCTCCCTCCCCTCCCGTCGCAGCGTGATGTTTTATATCCTAAAGCCTTTCTCAATAAATAAGCTGTCTAACACAGAAATATTTTTTCAAATCGGTTCAGCAGTTCCTGAGATAAGCGCCTTCAAACCATCAAACTCTTCAGTTTTATAATATAAATAGCGCAAGCGCACGTTGTAATTAAGCTGCGAACATTATTTTGGTGCGGAGTTAGTCGTATATTAAAACTGTGATAGCTCCTAAGATATTTATTGGAATCAAATGATATAAAGGGCAACTTTGTTCTAAATGAAATGCTCGTGATAATCTTAACGTGAAATTGTTGAACAGAAATATCCAAATGATTTGTAATAATTTTAAAAATTGTACCTTTGTTACTATCTTACCGGTAACGAAAAACTACATCGAAGAAACTGCTAAAAAAATTAATTTTGTTATTGACTCCTATAACTACAATGGAAAATTCCTTACTTTTAACAATCGTAGACTAAGAAATAATTTGACAAAAAAATGTAAACTTGATGTTAATAACGGCAGTATCTCGGGTGGCAATAGGAACAACAAACCGCGCAAAATGACTCAAACGACCTTACACGAATTCTTCCCACGAGTCTCCGTTAAAGAAAAAAGAAATAATACACAACCTATGCCATGTACGTCATCGACAAAACGAAATGAAGTTATGGAAGGTCAAAGTTCGCAAAAATCATTTTTTCGTCCCCAAACTGAGTAACTCTCTAACGATATTTCATCAAAATATTGCAGGCATATTAAGTAAAACAAATGTTTTTATGGTAGCTTTGGAAGAGCTTAGGATCGGTGGACAGGAACCGGATATAATCTGTCTATCTGAGACTTTTCTTAAATCTGGCGATGAGAAAAATCTACACATTAATAATTTTATTCTCGCGGACTTCTATTTCAGACCTAAAAAAAGGCGTGGAGGAGTTTGCATCCTATGCAAGTTTGACCTAAGCTATAGAAGATTGCCGCTAATCGAGGATCTTGCAATTGCAAAAGTTTTTGAATGTTGTGGTATAGAGATTCTTCAAGTAAAATGTATTATTATTTGCATTTACCGAACGCCGGATTCTAATCCATATAAATTTTTAGATTGTTTTGAAATTCTATTATCAAAAGTATGTCACAAAAAAAAATAAGAAAATTGTCCTTGTTGGCGATTTCAATATAGACATCTTAAAGGAAGGCGATGTACAAAATAAATACTTAAAAATATGTCAAAATTATGGAATCACAATACATATCAAAGAACCAACTCGCAAAAAAGCCTGCTTGGACCACATGATCAGTAATGTTTCCACGGCTACTGGCAAAACTCATCCATTGGGACTTTCTGATCATGACACAGGTCAAATCCTTAATTTACCCATAAAAAGCATCCAGCGAAATTTCAAAAAGGCATACGTTTTCAAAAGAGATTTTAGTAAAGACAATATGAGAAAATTCGCTGAGGCAATTTCGTCCCTTACATGGACTGAAATATATAATACTAAAGATTTAAATAAGTCATTTGATCTTTTTCATGACACTTTGATTTTATTCTTTGAAATGTGTTTTCCCAAACTTAAAATAAAAGTGGGTCATAAAAAGAATACAATCCATAAGTGGATTACTAAAGGCATAAAAAAATCATGTATCTCAAAAAGAAAACTACGTTTTAAATATTACGCTAACTCAAATCCACATAATAAAATGTCTTATCAAAAATATTCTTCCATTCTAAAAAAATGCATAAGTAAATCACAAAAATTAACAAATGAAACATATCTAAAACAAAGTAAAAATATATGCAAAGCTACATGGAACTTAATCAAATCATTTGAATATACAGACACTAATTATATTGACAAATACATTAATAGTATAAAACAAAATAATACTCACATATTCAACCCCATTGACATATGCAATAGCTTTAATAAATTTTTTATTGACATTTCAAATAAAATACCAAAAACTAAAATGACATCTTATTCTCCAGACATACCTAGTCGTTTAAGTAATAGCATTTTTCTTCACCCGGCCACAAACACTGAAATATTTCAAATAATAAATTCTCTTAAAAATACTGCGTCGGTAGGATACGATGAATTTCCTACAAAAATTCTAAAGTATTGTGCCATAATCTTAGTTGACGTTATCTGCCATTTGGTAAATAAATCAATGGCACAAGGTAGTTTTCCTGAAAAATTAAAAATATCTGTCATATACCCATACACAAAAAAGATGAAAAAGACAAAATGGATAACTATCGGCCGATTGCATTAATACCAGTAATAACCAAAGTATTTGAAAAAGCTTTGCACACAAGGATATCTAATTTTCTTGAGAAACATAATATTTTGTCAAATA
Organism: Pyrausta purpuralis; assembly: GCA_963924145.1. Taxonomy (NCBI): domain Eukaryota; kingdom Metazoa; phylum Arthropoda; class Insecta; order Lepidoptera; family Crambidae; genus Pyrausta; species Pyrausta purpuralis. The sequence continues at coordinate 16,002,365 of OZ001660.1, forward strand.
ATCAAAGTGGATTTCGAAAAGGTAAATGCACTACGTTAACAGCATTCCAATTAATAAAAAAAGTAACTGAATCTGTCGACAAAGGAAAAGATACAACAGGAATATTTTTTGATATGAGCAAAGCATTTGATTTTGTATCTCATGAATTACTTCTCAAAAAGTGCGAAATGTATGGCCTAAGAGGTACAGCATTTGACTGGCTTAAATCCTACCTTCAAAATCGACGTCAATTTGTACAAATAAAATGTTTAAATAATCTCAAAGAAGAAACAACATTTCAATCCACGGTTTCTATAAATAATGTAGGTGTACCACAAGGAACTATTATGGGACCATTACTTTTTATAATTTATATTAATGACTTGCCATTAGTGACCAATCATCAATGTTACCTATTTGCCGACGATATATCACTAGTAATATCAAAAGAGTCTGACAATTATAACGAAGACATAAACAGTACCATTTCGAGCATAGCTAATTGGCTAGATAGAAACAACTTGTGCGTGAACATAAACAAAACCAAATACATGCGGTTTTTTAACAGGGACCATAAAGGAGAGAATCTAGAGGTTCAAATTAAAGGTGAACAACTAACCGAATCGATTACAGTTAACTTCTTAGGCTTCATTATAGACAATCAATGCTCGTGGTAACAGCACGTAGAAAAAGTCTGCACAAAAATTAACCGATTTTCTTTTGCTTTATGGCGCCTAACCAACCAAATAAACCAAAAAGCTGCTTTAATGGCATACCATGGATATGTAGCATCGAACCTCAAATACGGCTTAATACTTTGGGGCAACTCAGTAGACATGGGTGCAGCATTCATCTCACAGAAGCGCTGTGTTCGTGCCATATGTAACGCCTCACCCTTAACATCGTGCAGGGAACTGTTTCCTCGCCTGAACTTGCTTTCGTTACCGTCGATGTACATAATGGAGTGTTGTATTTTTGTCAAATCTCACCCACAATTATTTGTACACAAAGATGACTTTTCAATTAAATCAATAAGACATCAAGGTAAACTATTGCTACCCTCAATACAGACCCAATATTTTAAAAGAAACAGTTACCCAAGTTGCATTTCAATTTATAACAAACTACCTTATTCACTGACAAAGCTCCCATTAAATGTATTTAAAAAAAGAATATTTGACTGGCTAAAAGTTAAATGTTTTTACTCAGTTGGTGAATACGTTAACTCTAAAATTGACATTTGATTAATAATGATGACATTTAATTTGTGAAAATTTAATTTGATAATAATTTAATTTAATTTAATTTTAAGATATTGATGTATTTGCATGCTATATTTTTATGGCTGAATATGTATGAACTTTATGACATTATTATTTACTATCTTACATGTACCATGTTCAAAAGCAAATAAATGATTATGATTATGATTATGATGAATGTATTTATTTTGATAAGAATAAATACTTGTGTGTACAATACACCTCTAAAAATAATGCATTATTTTTTTACAAAATTAACATAAAAAAGGTTGTAGTAAGTCAACCATAAAAGATAGACTTATGCTGTCGCGGACTTTATTATAGAAATTTCAATGTTGAACAATCTTGTCATACATGATTTTTGTGTAACTTTAGCGGTTTCCGCAGCGTACGCAGCGGAAGCTCTCAAAAGGAATATTTTTCTCCCGTTTTCGCAACATTTTTCATTGCTGCTGTGGTCTTGTGAGTCGCATCCTTATGTTATATAGCTTAAAGCCTTCCTCGATAAATGGACTATCCAACATAAAAATAATTTTTCAAATCGGGCCAGTAGTTTCTGAGATTAGAGCGTTCAAACAAACAAACAAACAAACTCTTCAGCTTTATAATATTAGTATAGATTCCTATCGGAAGAGAAGTACAAGTAAAAGCTGTCAAACGAAACCAATTTAAGATGTCAGTAACATTTGTAGCTTAAAATAAGATATATTTTTCGTTTAGGTGATTTATATTATAGTTGCAAAACCTATTTTCAAAATTTAAAAGTATTGACTATGCCTTGCCTGTACATTTTAGAAGTAGCCGTCTTTATCAGACAAAATCCAAACATTTTTGAAACGTTTTGTGGACTCCGTAACCGCACTAAATTGCAATTTGTGGATCGTATTCTTTGTAAAACTGCACTTTGCAATAAAAGTTTCTTTGCAATGGCACCAAAAATCTATAACAGTATCCCTGACTACATTAAAGAATGCAATGCTTATGACACATTTAAAAAGAGGCTAACGACATTTGTAATTGATCATTCCTTTTATTCAATTGATGAATTTCTACAGTTGAAATATTAATTTAGATAGTTAGGTACTGATTTCTGCCTGATTATCCAAAATACTATGGTTTGACATTTTCGTTACCAATTGTAATAAGTATCTAATTTGACATAACTTGAACCCTGTGTATTTGACTAGCCTTAACTTTCTTTGACATTGTGTATTTAATTTATTTTATTTTTTATTTTACCTATTTGTATGCCAGTATGGCTGATCACAGCATGTACCTTTTTTCACCTTATCTGTAATAACACCATATTTACCTGTGTTTCACAAATAAAATTGATTTGATTTGATTTGATTTGATATTAATCTTCAAAAGTTAAACATATTAGTTTACCACATGATAAACAGTCGACATAAAATATCGAACATGCAGTTCTAGTGTAAAATGAAATATTATTTCTTCATACAAAAAAATCATAGATATGCATTACCTGTGTTATTCTGTCTTTACTTTTTACGAAAATAACGTTTATGGATAATAATAATCAAATTGTGTATTTTAAATTTGAAGCGCATTGGTAAATATAAGTCGTATATTAAGAGGCTTCGATTTGGACTAAATTACCTGTTGAATAATTATTTGTTGGGGTTATTTCGCTTTAATGAACAACAATCAATCGCCATGCTTCAAGAGAACAATTTCTTCAATATATACGCAATTAAAAAAACCGAATAAAAGAGCCATGAAGGCTCGCTGAAAATTTCTGGCTTCCAAACTGACTGACAGCCGCCAAAAACGGTTCTGCTACATCGCATCTCCCATCTCTTTTTATCACACAGTTTGCTGCTAGTGACATCTCGCTCTTGTTGTTCTATTCCAAAGAGGTAATTATTTTATGGTAAAAACCAAACTCAAATCGGTCATCCGTTTGGGGCTACAATACTACAGACAGATACGTTAAACTTATATTTCGCTCTTTTTACAGATACTTAGCTTGTGTTTTCAGCCAGTGCTTGGTTAACATTGTTGATTGATTACCTTGCCAGTGCTCTGGACTCGAACACGGTTTGTCAATTAGAGGCTTTGGGGAAGTAAAAACGACTATTATGACGGAGAAATTGAGAGAGACAAATTAACTGCTTTTAGCCTTAGGATTTAGAGTAACTTTGGTTGTAAAAGTTGAAATGTGAATTGAAATATTGCCACTTAAAACAAACTATCCAGACAGACAGTGATAAAGAGTTAACATTTCTAATTGATAAAGAGATAAGTTAAGAAGAATTCCAATAGAAATCTTCTGAAGTTAGAATAGTATTTAGGGAAATATATCTACATTTAGTCTTATTCTAGGAGATAAAAAAATAAAAATTATTATATTTACCAATTATAGGGACTTTTTAACATACACATAGTAATATTACTAAAATGGTACACAGAAAAAAACATAATTATTGACACGCACCGATTTCAAAAGATTTCATATTTTTTGTTAATTCCCATATCTCAATTACTACTAGACTGATTTTGATGAAACTTGCACTGTACCCTAAGTTACAATATACCTAATTAAACTTGCTATGACTTCTTGTTTCCGAAAAGTCCGTGGAAAAACATGCAAATATCATTATGGTAACAATCCAGTACCTATCTAACTATTCTAATCTTAGTGACCTTGAAAATTTAAAATAAGTTATGCCAAATAGAAAAAGAAGTTAAGTAAATATGTAGTAACTAGCGGTCCCCCGCGACTTCGTCCGGGTGTTTTGAGTTTGCTCCCATCCCTCCCGTCGCAGCGTTATGTTTTATATCCTAGAGCCTTTCTCAATAAATAAGCTATTCAACTCAGAAATATTTTTTCAAATCGGTCTAGCAGTTCCTGATATAAGCGCGTTCAAACAAACAAACTCTTCAGCTTTATAATATATTAGCGCAAGCGCACGTTGTACTTAAGGGGCTACCCGGATTTTTAACGCGCACACTAGCGCCACTTTAGTAGAAAAATCATAACTCGTTAAATAAAAGATCAATCAAAAATCAGGTAGATACGATTGTAGTACAGGTTCTATAGTTTATTTAGTACGTTTAAATTGTTTCTAAAGTAGTTTACTGTAGTTAGAGTTAGAAAAACTGCTAAAAATGGCCACTTTTAGCATTTTTGCTGTAACTGCAGATAACTCTGTTTTATTGAACTTAAACATTGTATCTAAACCACATAATCAGAGCTACAATCGTATCTATCAGATTTTTGATTGGTCTTTTATTTAACGAGTTATGATTTTTCTAGTAAAGTGGCGCTAGTGTGTGCGGTAAAAATCCGGGTAGCGCCTTACGCTGCGAACATTACTTCGGTGCGAAGTTATGTTAAAACTGTGATAGCTCCTAAGATATTTATTGAAATCAAATGATATAAGGGGCAACTTTGTTCTAAATGAAATGCTCGTGATGATGAATGTATTTATTTTGATAAGAATAAATACCTGTGTGTATACACCTCTAAAAATAATGCATTATTTTTTTAAAAATTTATTAACATAAAAAAGGTGGTAGTAAGTCAACCATACAAGATAGACATATGCTGTCGCGGACTTTATTATAGAACTCTTAATGTTGAACAATCCTGTCATACATAATTTTTGTGTAACTTAAGCGGTTTCCGCAGCGTACTCAGCGGAAGCTCTCAAAAGGAATATCTTTCTCCCGTTTTCGCAACACTTTTCATTGCTGCTGTGGTCTTATGAGTCGTAGCTTTATGTTATACAGCCTAAAGCCTTCCTCCATAAATGGACTGTCCAACGTAAAAATATTTTTTCAAATCACACGTTCAAACAAACAAACTCTTTAGCTTTATATTATTAGTATAGATTTAATCTTGAAAGTATTTTTACACCTTGGCTTAGTGCATCCGCTATCTGCAAGACACACACGTGTCTGCGAGTCATAAATACACTTATTATTATTACAGCGTGCGAAGTACCTACGTCGTTTCCACTTCATTTCCCTCCGGGTATTGTCTGCCTCTCGATGAGTTGGTACAATGAGACTGCATGTCACTTAAGCCACAGAAAATATAAGTCAGAAAGGTATTCATTTATTTCAAGGTTGTAAAATCTGTTGTTAATTGTGCGTGAAGTATTAGTTTTATCAGTATTATATTATCTGTGGTATGATAATTGAACCGTCTTCAAAAAACATTGATAGGACTAAAAGGACTAAAACTGCTGCTTTCCGTTATGGTTGACATCATGAACCGACTTCAAATGAGTTTGTTTCTCCTATTAGCGTTATTTTAGTGTTTTTTTAATGCGGTTACATTTTTATGTTTTTTTTTGTTGTTGTTATTAGTTATTGTTTTTAGTTCCAAAGTACTTGATTGAACTAAAATAGTTACTTAAACCTGCTTTTCCTTGGTGTAACAAATACTTTGGTGAAAACCGTATCAAAATCGGCACAGCCTAACGCGAAATATTTGCGGACAAACATACAGGTAAACCTAAGAATCTCATGTTTTAAGTCGGTTAATTATTAGGTGGTTAGGTCGAGCTCACTCGCGGCTGACTCCCTTAAGAGCCACAGTCGCTTGTATCTCGTGTCGTCTTTTGTGATGCCCGTTTGCGTGGTGTATGTGCAAGCGATGTTTGTTTGAAAGGTGGCAGCGACATTACGGTTGTCACCAACCGATAGATACTAGATAATCTGGTGATGAAAATGATTTTCATGAATTTTACAGCTTTCTGTAATTACTGCTTTGCGTTATATCTGTTCTATTTTTGCTTTGCGTTTCATATAGAATTATTACTCCACATTCAGTCACATGATACTGTTCATCAATCATTCATAAACTTTATCTGTAAGAATTCCCTTTTTTTTCTTTTCCCAGAATACCCGCGAACAGTCGCTAGACTATAATCGGATCTTTGGTAAGTCTTGGTCGGGAGCAGTAGGAGAGACCAGTGTCTCATCATCCACCTCATAGAATCTGGCTTCTTTTGAGCCTTTTGGTAAGAATTACCTATTAGGGTTCCGTAGCCGATTAGCAAAAAATGGAACCCTTATAGATTCGTCAAGTCTCTCAGTCTGTCTGTCCGTCCGTATGTCACAGCCACTTTTTTCTGTAACTACAGGGTGTAATAAAAAGGCGAAATAATATTTAAGGGTATGTATGTATGTAATGTGAACATTAAGTAGTAAAAGTACTAGTTAAAAATAAACATCTTTTTTCCCCATACTAAGTAAATAAATTGTTTTTTGTTTTGCATAGGAACTACACATTTACTACTCTACACGTCCTTTAAATTTATTTAAATTTTATTTCGCCTTTTTGTTACATCCTGTATAAGCATCACACTGTTGAAATTAATTAGGGAGATATATCCTGTTAAGTCTTTGAAATGAAAATGACATAGAAGCTCCTTTAACTATTTTCCTTTAAATTCTAACGTTTGATAATTAGACGCTTCGAAAGTAGTAAAATGCTCCCCCCCCCCCCTCTCAATAAACTTGACCGTCTCCTCAACAATGGTATTCGCTTTATCTTTGGTCTCCGTAAGTACGACCACATTTTTGCTTGCCGGTTCAAGCTTAAATGGCTTCCCATCCGACATCGCAGACAAATAAGAATCCTGTGCACTCTCTTCAACATACTTTGTAACCCTCACTCTCCGACCTATTTGGCACAGCGCTTCTACTATCTGGCTTCCACCACTTCGCGCAACCTTCGCTCATCCCATAATCTCACTCTTTACACACCTCTTTTCAAGTCAGCTTTATGTCGGACTCTTTCATCATGTATTTGTAACGTTGTATATTTTTGTCTAAGTTCGCGTGAAACGAAAAGCTAAATGGTTGTAGGACTCCAGTCCATAGTCGTGAAATTTTGGCATAGATATGATGGATGCTGACACTGACATTTGTCAAGTGTGACAGCTGCTGTTTTTTCCGGTTCCGCACTGTTGGTCGTGCGTCGGGCGGAACGTGTGTTAAAATGTAAAAAAGTAAAAATTTTGATTACTTAATTAATTAACATTATTTAATTACTTAATTATTTTGTAGTTTGATAGTTATTCCTGACGCCGCCAACATGTCAATTTGGATGAATTAATTTCGAAAATGATTTGATATAAATGACTGGAAAATGGTCTCAAATAGAAAAATTAGCATAAATGTTTAGTAATCAATTCAAAATTTATATAGCGAGCCAGCTGTTGCAGGTTTTGCTTTTGATATGTGTCTGTAAGTTGTACAGTCACAATTTGGTGATCATGTTGTAACCTCAGTGACCTTACTTAGACCTTATTTGGATTAATTTTGAAGTCAAAAGGAGATTGTGCATTGAAGTATGGAATTTCGTTTCAGATTGTATCATGATGTACCTCCATAAAACCTACCTCATTTTGTAGGGTTTTAAACGAACAATTAATTACACAAAACAATAAATCTCAAATTCACCGGATTTGTGACCAGCAGCTTCACGAAATTCATTAGTTAGGTTAGGTTATTTTTGACAAATAGAATTATACGAACGAGCTCCGTATTAATATCGAATCTATAATAAATGCGATCAGATCACGCTTTACTTCGTTTCCTTCTTTGTCTACATTGTTTTCTTTGATTGCACAAAATATTATGATGATTCCAACACAAAATTACAATAAATGACTTGACATTTTTTTTCACTCTTGGTGTTGCCCGCCACATTATTTTAAAGATTAAAATAATCGATAATCGTTTAAGGTTTTTTGTAATCGAATATCATCCGAAACAATATCATTTTTTTATTAATAAATAAAGCAAATAAACTTACTGATAGGCAGACGGTGAGTATTTACCGACTAAATACTCAAATCGAGTAAATACTGTTTATCTATCTGTTTTTAATGCAGAAAATACCTTAAGCAGACAGTTAATATTTCTTCGATAATTACGTTTTAATACAAGAATTATAATTCTTAATGCATAAACTGTGTTAAATGGACTTTCGATATTTTTTTTATGGGTCTCGGGTCCGTATTTGGGGTCTGATGATGTAGTCTGTATCTAATTAAACAATGCTGCACCCTTATCAGCTTGGACTCGTTCGATTCGTCTTGAGACCTTAGATATCATCTCGAACCGACCAGAGTCCATGTCAAAACAATTCAAACAAGCCCAAACTCGATGATGTTGTGCCGTTTTATTGCAGAGTTCCCATGGTTACCCACCAGCACCATCATCAGACCCTGAATATGAGCTAGAGTCAATTCCAAACATATTAGCATTGTAGCTAATTCTTCATTCTTCGGTTTCTAGTGCCTTTATATCTATTATAGTGAATCGATATTCGCCAGAATCGATTAACGCCAGGGGATGGACAGATGACCGGCTTCCTCCATCCTTAAACACTGGCAACATTGGAAAAGTTGAAAAAAGTGTTTTTGGCATAGCAAGCAAGTAATAAAATGACTTCCTAATTAATTAGCAATTTTATACCCGGCGAAGTTATTACTTGATATTTTAAACAAGTTTTAGTAAAAAAAAACTTAATTTTTGATACTAAATTTATTATGGTACAAAGTGAAACCATGTTTGCGCATTCTCCTTTCCTGATGGATTGATTTGCTTCTTGTCTGCTGTTTTGAGGATGGACCAGTATCGGTGAAATTTTGGGGTAACGTTGCAGAATTGTCTGTAGTTTGATGCAACAAAGATTTGAAATAGTAACCTCCGTTGAAATCCAAGGTTGGTTTTCCTTGTATTACTGTAACTTTAGTGAAAAGTGGGATAATTTAGCTATTAATTTAAGCATAACTTAGGAATCCCTTTGAGGATAAATTTTGGAATCAATTAGGAAATTAAAAACTTAAATCGGTGGTTTATCTTTATAATTAGAAATTTGTGAACATAAAGATTTGTAATAGTATAGATATAGATAACTAAATTAGAACCTAACCTAGTCTCTACTGAATTCTGAGCTATTAAGTTTTGTATTTGAAGGTGTTTGTCCACGCGCGGGGCGCGGGGGCAACCGGCAAGACGGCGAGCGGCGCGGCGAGCAGCGAGAGGGGCACGTAAGGCCCCCCCGGCACTTCGCTACCGAGCGGCGCGCACGACACTCGCGTTCCATCCACCATTTTGTGATACCGATCTTTTGTAATATCCTATGGAGTAAACCATTTTATAATCAAATACAGTCCGCGTTTTCATTACTTCTTCAACTACATATACCAAGCCCCAAGATATGGTCCATCAACCCGTCAAGAAGCGATCCAGCAAAAAGTCATCGTGTCACCTTGGTTGGACTTTGGACTTCGACGTGTCGACCGCTGGGCAAATTTTGCAAGTCACGTACTCATCGTGCTGAAGAAACCGACGAAAAGGACGGTTAGACTTCCGTGAGTTCGTTCCAATTATTTCCTTTTCCCATCCAGTGCTTTTTCGATATATTTTTTCCAAAATAGTGTTTTTAGTGATATTTTCCATTTCAACTTTCCATACTATCGCATTCTACGCATTCAATTTGACCAGATAGTGTAGCAATTCATATTTTGTATCGTAATAATTTCATTATATGCCTATTCATCCTTTTACGCACCTGCTTACGTAATCGCTCGGCCAACGACCCGTCTTGCCAGTGCCTACGCATGCACTTTTTTGCAACGGTTCTTTCTTATCGCCCAGCTGTGCATTCATTCATTAATAGGCTACTCATCCTTTATTACTTTATTGAGCTACTTAATTTTATTCATCTGTTTTCATCCTTTGTGTATTTTTTGTAGCTTACATTTGCATTTTTTCTCAATATGAACTCAGATAAATTAATTAAAAAGCGCAGTGGCTTAAAAGCTAGACTTACGCATTTTGAAAATTATTTAAAAGTGCATCTATCCTCTGAAAAGCTTTCGCATTTGCAACAAATAGATTTAGAAGCTCGTTTAAAAACATTTGAATCCTTATTCGAGACATATGACGCGCTGCAGATGGAGATTGAGTCGGCTTCAGAGACCCCCGATGTCGAGTATGCGGAGCGGTTCCAGTTCGAGGAGCGATACTATCCCCTGCTGGCGCAGGCGCGCGAGGCACTAGCCGCGTGCGCTGCTGAGCGTGCTGGTTCAGAGGCGGGCTCTGATGCGGGCTCCAAATCAGGTGCATCGTTTAAAAATAATTTTGTGCGCTTACCTAAAATTGATTTGCCTCACTTCAATGGTGGCTATGAGTATTGGCTTGAGTTTAGAGACACTTTCCTATCATTAATCCATAGTAGTGATTGTATCGACGACATCAACAAGTTCCACTATCTCCGTGCGTCTCTTAAAGGCCCAGCTTCAGAAATTATTAAAAATATAGATTTTAAAGGCGATAATTATGCAATGGCTTGGGACTTGCTGTGTGAGCGATACAATAATAATCGCCTCTTAGTAAATAACCATGTACAGGCTTTATTTGATGTAGAACCGGTTATTAGGGAATCGTCTTTATCGTTACGACGGCTTATTGATTCCATTAATAAAAATATACGGGCACTTAAAACGTTAAAAGAGCCAACGGAGTATTGGGATACTCTCATCATTTTCATGGTTTCTAGGAAACTTGATGCTACTACTAGCAGGCATTGGGAGGAGTTTCGCAATACTTTGCCTAGTTCCCCTTCACTCAATCAATTTTCTACCTTTATATCTAACAGGGCAGATCTTTTAGAAATATTGGAAAATAAACAAACTAATTTAAACAATCTTAATCAGAATAATAAACAAAAAAGCTTTATTGTAACTAATACTGGGGAAAATTCGAATAATAATTTACATAATAGAAACTTATCAACTAACAATGTACAAAATAAAAACAACTATATACAAAACAAAAACCTAAATAAAAAACAAATTATTAGATGTCCTTTATGTTCTAATGATCATTTGCTTTATACTTGCGAGTCATTTAGAACTTTGTCTGTAGAAGCACGCTTACAAAAGGCTAAGGAGTTCAAGGTCTGTTTTAATTGTTTGCGGTCCAATCATACGACCAATAAATGTAGGTTATCAGGTTGTAAATATCGCAAAGCCAGACATAATACGCTTTTGCATACTGAACCGACTGAGCAGACTCATCTAGACCCCATGCCATCCAATTCAGCTAGTGTTGCTTTATCTGCAGATTCTTCTAGACAATCTACTACTACACCTATTGTTTTACTGTCCACAGCCATTGTGAAGGTGGTCGACCGCAACGGCGACAAGTTCAACGCTCGAGTCCTGCTCGACAATGGCAGCACGGCGAACTTCATTACGGAGCGCCTCTGCACCAAACTGGGTTTGTCACGTCGGCATTCAACTTCCACTGTGACAGGTATTAATCAGCAGTCTTCTTATAGTACACAGTCTTGCCAGCTCAACATTGAGTCTTCTAACGGTGACTATACGGTTAATTTGGACTGTCAGATTTTACCAGAAATAACTAAAACTTTGCCCACTTCTTTTGTCAACTTAGAGAATATTCCTATTCCGTCAAGCATTTTCTTAGCTGACCCTACAATTAATATTCCGTCTGTTGTTGACATTCTACTTGGGGCTGAAATATTTTGGAGTGTCGTAGGCTCCGCTTCTATCGACTTAGGTAAACAAATGCCTAAGTTATGTGAGACTAAATTCGGGTGGATCGTTTCCGGCCCAGTATACAAAGGAAATTCAGCCTCGTTTCATCACTCACATTTCTGTAACTTTGCTAACTCTATCGAGAAGCCTGATCTTACCAAGTTTTGGGAGCTTGACTCTATTTCTCTTCTCGCTTCTACTGATGAAGTCAAGTCAGCCATATCTAAAGACTTTTATGTTGACGACTATTTAGGAGGGGGCTCTACTGTTTCTGACACAATTTCACTCGTCAAAGAGGTCACTCAGATACTTTCTTTGGCCCATTTCCATTTAAGAAAGTGGCAGTCAAATAGCCCTGAAATTCTTAAAGCCATAGTAGGCGACTTAAATGATCACGACAATTCCACTTCATTAAACCTTTCAGACCACAACACGTCTTCTAAAACCCTAGGTCTCAACTGGTTATGTGCTTCTGACTCATTGTCGTTTTCAATTCATATTGACCAAGTAGAGAAAGTCACAAAACGACACATACTATCAGTTATAAGCCAAATATTCGACCCTCTAGGCCTGGTCGGCCCTTGCATTGTCGAAGCGAAAATAGTCATGCAACTACTGTGGGTTCAAAAATGTGAGTGGGACGATGAGGTTTCCCAGGATATTGTTTCTATGTGGTCAGCATTTGTCACTAAACTACCTTATCTAAACTACCTAAAAATTCCTCGCTGGGTTTCTTTCGATTCTTCAGTTACGCATGAAATTCACGTGTTTAGCGATGCGTCAGAGAAGGCTTATGGCGCATGTGTATATGTCCGTTCAATAAGTCATACAGGCTCTATTAGGGTTTGTCTTCTCCTGTCCAAAAACCGTGTCGCACCGATAAAATCAGTCACGATTCCACGGCTTGAACTGTGTGCAGCTTTATTAGGTTCAAAACTGTGTACAACCGTTCTTGAGTCAATAACTCTACCAATTAATAAATGTTTATTTTAGTGTGATTCGATGATCGTGCTCGGGTGGTTGAATACTCCTTCATATCAACTCAAGCCCTTTGTACGAAATCGAGTCAATGAGATCCTCGAAAACTCTACCTGTCACACGTAGAGGTACGTACCGACGAAAGACAATTCGGCGGACCTTGTTTCGCGCGGAGTGAAGGCCGATTCTATCGGTGATAATGATCTATGGTGGTCAGGCCCTAACTTTTTGCATAATAACGAACATAACTGGCCTACTATACCTTCGAATAGCGTGAAACAGGATCTACCTGAAGTGATTTCTCATTTCATTCATAATGATCAATCATCTAATCATACAAATCAATCATTTAATCACTCTATTCAATTATCAAATATCATGCAATCATAAATTCACTATCATTCAAATTTTAATCGCTTGCAAAGAGTCTTAGCCTACATTAAAAGGTTTATTTGCAATTTAAAAAATCCTAATTCTAAATTACAAGGCGCTCTTTCTAGTGATGAGTTAAATAATTCATTGATGTGTTTACAACGCAGCGCACAACGAGAGATGATTCCGGATGAATTAAAACTTTTGGAGTCGGGAAGGTCTCTACCGCGAAAAATTAGATTAATTTCATTAACACCTTTTCTAGATTCTGAAAATATCATACGCGTAGGCGGCAGGCTAGATAACTCTCCGTATGATTATGACACGAAATATCCGATTTTGCTCTGTAGTAAACACCATCTTACAAAAACATTGTTTCATATGCAACATTTAAAAATGCTACATGCAGGTCCCCAACTCTTACTTGCACATTTGCGACTTAATTATTGGGCATTAGGCGGCAGGAATCTTGCTAAATCAACAGTTAGACAATGCATCAAATGCTTTAGATTTAAATGTCAAAATATACAACCCATTATGGGCCAACTACCTACATCTAGAACTGCATTAGAATACCCATTTTTGAATTGCAGTGTTGACTACGCAGGTCCAGTACTCATAGCTGACCGTAAGGGTCGAGGTTGTAAGCTCACAAAATCGTACCTGTGCATCTTCGTTTGTCACGCCACCAGAGCGGTACATCTTGAGCCCGTCACTGACCTCACAAAGGAGGGCTTCCTTGCGGCGCTCTATCGCTTCATTTCTCGTCGTGGTAAACCGCAAAGCATATTATCTGACAATGGCACGAATTTTGTCGGAGCCAATAGCGATCTTCAAAGATTCTTGTCCGACTCATCTTCTGATGTTGCATGTGAGATGTCATGTGAGGGCATTACATTTTCATTTTCACCTCCATATTCACCTCATTTTAAGGCTTTGGCTGAAGCTGCCGTTCGCTCTACCAAACATCACCTGAGGCGGTTGCTAAGTCTCACTAACTTCACTTATGAAGAGCTAGCAACATGTCTGTGTCAAATTGAAGCCGTTTTAAATTCTCGTCCTTTGACACCTTTTTCCTCTGATCCTTCCGACTTTTCCGCTCTCACTCCTTCCCATTTTATAATTGGACGACCACTTACGTCTGTACCGTGTCCGCAGATTCCGGAGAGAGACATCAGCTGCTTCGACCGCTTCAAAAGAATTGAATGCATACGACAGCACTTCTGGCAAAGATTCTCACATGAGTACGTCTCCTTACTTCAACAGAGAACCAAGTGGTCCACTTCTTCCGGCCAACTCACTGAGGGAATGCTCGTGCTTCTTCGGGACAAGGCGCTACCACCGCTAGTTTGGGCATTGGGTCGTGTGGTGCGGTAGGTAGGTGACCCTGGACCGGACGGCGTTACGAGGGTGGCGGAAGTGAAGACAAAGAGAGGGACTTTCACAAGAGGGTTCAACAACATTTGTCCTCTTCCCTTTGAAGAGGTCAAGGGGCGGGAGGATGTCCACGCGCGGGGCGCGGGGGCAACCGGCAAGGCGGCGAGCGGCGCGGCGAGCAGCGAGAGGGGCACGTAAGGCCCCCCCGGCACTTCGCTAACGAGCGGCGCGCACGACACTCGCGTTCCATCCACCATTTTGTGATACCGATCTTTTGTAATATCCTATGGAGTAAACCATTTTATAATCAAATACAGTCCGCGTTTTCATTACTTCTTCAACTACATATACCAAGCCCCAAGAGTGTTAAAATAATTGTGAAATAGCAAATTTGAATAAACTTTTGTTGCCAAATGCTATACCCGGATTTCTTTATTTCATTCGAATATTAGTATCTTTTAAACACCCTTTGTCCACACTAGCCGGGAGTGACTGTGACAAATGGCGCCCAACTTTAGAATTAGTTATTAGTATAATTTTGAGCTCTTGTTGTTAGAATTTTTTTTGGATGCTAATTAATCACCATATTATTAAGCTTAGGTTTAATTTTGCCTGTGTTACTAACTGGTTAGGAATTATCCCACAAGTTTAGTGTTGCATCAAACAATTTGTATTTACTAACCAAATAAAAGTTATTGTTACGGTGTAAACCTTATTTTGTGAAATCCCAATTTGTTGTGTTTGATTTTATTTAGCATTTAAAATACTCACAATCTGTTTAATTATTGTGATATATTTTGAGTTGTTTTGGTTGTAACATTTTGGACTCACTTTATATTGTTTTGTATGAAAACTTGTAAAAATATAAACGACCAAATAATAGTTAACATGATTAAATAATGTTACTTAACAGTGATTTAACAGTAAATTCATAAGCATGCGTTGCGAATTAGTTGAATTAGTTCTGGATTTTAATTATTGCTTTTGTTGTGGTTACATTGATAAATGAGTTATGAAGTAAATTGCAGCGTCATTGTAGTAGTGTAAACTTAATAATTTACTACACGAAAAACAGTTTGGGTTCTCTAAAGGTAGAAATACAACTGATGCCGGAGTAGCACTCATCAGACACATTCTTGATGCTTATGAAGACAAACATGATGCCGTAGGTGTATTCTGTGATTTGTCAAAGGCGTTTGATTGTGTAGACCATCAGACACTGCTCATTAAGTTAGAACACTATGGTGTCTCGGAAAACTCATCTTAGTTGTTAAATTCGAACTTATCGGGTAGAATACAATCAGTTAACATAAATGGTACCTACTCTTCCGGAGCCCCTCTTCAAATGGGGGTCCCCCAGGGCTCAATATTGGGGCCTTTACTTTTCCTGATATATGTAAACGACCTGCCATTTTATTCCACAAATCTTTGTGAGATAGTTCTGTTTGCTGATGACACTTCTTTGATTTTTAAAATGAAAAGACATGAAGAAAATTTTGACGAAGTAAACAATACTCTCTCCAAAGTATTGAATTGGTTCACCACCAATAACTTGTTGCTGAATGCTAGTAAAACTAAATGTGTAAAATTCACTTTGCCTAATGTAAAGCAACTTACACCAAATATTGTACTAAATGGTAATAATCTAGTCTTAATAGACTTTACTGTATTTCTGGGCACTACACTTGACTCAAAATTACAGTGGGGACCTCATATTGAAGCCCTAGCTAGGAGGCTAAGCTCGGCTGCCTTTGCAGTTAGAAAAATAAGGTATCTGACTGATGTTGAAACGGCGAGGCTTGTGTATTTTAGTTACTTCCACAGTATTATGTCTTACGGTCTTCTCTTGTGGGGTTCTGCTGCAGACATTGATACCATATTTATTTTGCAGAAAAGAGCCATTCGTGCTATTTATAAACTTAGTCCTCGTGACTCCCTGAGAGAGGTCTTTAAGAAAATCAACATATTAACTGTGGCTTCTCAATACATTTTTGACAATATAATGTACGTCCGTAAAAATTTAGATAATTTCATGAAGAAGAGCGACATTCACTCATATAACACAAGAAATAAACACAAGCTTGTCGTTCCTAACTTCAGATTAGTTAAAACTAGTAATTCGTTCATGGGAAATTGTATAAAATTCTTTAATAATATACCACACAATCTTGTTGAATTGCCGGTTGATAAATTTAAGAAACACGTTAAAAACACGCTTATGTCTAAAGGCTATTATAAGGTTCAACACTACCTGAACGACACGAATGTGTGGTCCGTCCAGCCTGCGCCGACTGATGTACTTACCTTTGATGATTTTGATTTTACGGCAGCTAGTGGTGACTGAGTTTGTTCCGGCGTTTCTTTTCAGCACTTGCCTAATTGTCTGTGTTCTGTCTCGAAGCGCTGGTAGGGCCCAAAAGATAAGGAGACATGATTCGGCCCCTTCAGGGCACATTTATTTTTATTTTATTTTTCACTGTACATTTGACGTTCATAAGTGGCATATTGTGTCCTAAATTGAATAAACAATATTTGACTTTGACTTTGACTTTGAGTTACGCGTCAGCGTTATTCGAGTTGTTCTAAAAACGAATTAAATTATGTTACTTGCGTCTGTTTTGTATATAAACCAAGAAATCAGTTACAATTTTCTCGGTGTAACGCATTGTTTTGGTAAATCGACTCTGTTGTTTCCTATTAGGCGAGCTACTGGTACGGATGTTGCCTAAAATTTTAGAAACCATTTACAATGATTCATGAGTTACTGAAACCATGATTGTGGTTAATTGGTCACATATTATGGGATCGTGATTCAGGGAGGCACTGGTTTGTTACAACATTCCTTAACATAATTTTACAGGGATACCGGGACGGAGTACGCATTAACTGTGCCTAAGAAGTATTATGTCGGTGAGTTCGGTTGTGTAAAGGTTTTTTTTTTGAAGTTTTTAGTGTCCGTACTAGACATGCCACAAATTTTGTTATTTTGGGGCGCAGAAATGCGTTTTGTTTTGGTTGGTGATGTAGTATGGAAGTCCAGCTACACTCAGGTGATGCCCAATTTGGCACCAGTTTGTTTGTTTTTTGTTTGGTGTGGGATCACTGAGGTATTTTTCACCATTTTGTTTACGAGTTGGAGGCTATGGATGGTCGTTCACTCGTTCGTAGCATATTAAGGATATTAAGAAGACATAAGTTTTGATTCGACTAGAGTTTCTTTGGTTGTGTTTAAATTGATGAAAATTCTAAACACAAAAGTGAAAGGGTTCAGTTTTATTTAGATTGAGAAATAAAACTGTTTAGTTTTTGTATGATGAACTATGAAAGGCGAGGTTGATAAGATGGTTTGCTTGTGGAAGAATGAAATTAATTTGTTTGTGGGTATGTTTTAGCGGAAACCCTTAAGTCGCTTGAAACTTATGATTTTGAATTGTTGTCTAGCATGAGGTCGTTTTGGATTTATTTGAATGTGTTTTTTTGCCCGATTTTCGACTTAATTAACTTTATGAGTAAATTGATTTTCGACTTCATTAACTTTATGAGTAAATTGAGAAAAAAAAATACTTTGATATTGAGATTTTATTCTGAGGGCTTTTGGATAATTTTGAACAGAACATTCAATGTAGTTGATTTGTTTTTTTTTTTGTGAGCTTTGGAATTATTTTGAACAGAACAATCTTTAATGGCGTTGACGTTGAGATCTCAATCGACTGTATGTTTTTTTTTGTATCTATGTTACCTCATATCTCAGTCATTTGTCGACTGGTTCGAAAAATTGTTTCGCCAACCTAGACGGTATACCTTCTAGTTGGTCTCATTTTTGCCAATGCGGGA
The DNA here is from genome assembly GCA_963924145.1 of Pyrausta purpuralis. Lineage (NCBI taxonomy): Eukaryota > Metazoa > Arthropoda > Insecta > Lepidoptera > Crambidae > Pyrausta > Pyrausta purpuralis. The sequence continues at coordinate 16,020,723 of OZ001660.1, forward strand.
TTTGATTCTGAAACGTATCTTCGACAATCATTTCTCCGATGAATTGATGGCCGACATATCGATTCGTCAATCAGTAATTCGACGACAGAATATTTCGACTAAGAACGATTCGTCGACAGAACGTTTCGTTGAAAAGTATTTCATCGACAGAATTTTTCGACTACGAACAATTCACCGATAGCATGGTTCATTGCTTCTTTCTTCATACATTTTGGAAATAGAACCTTGCTCGCCATCGCCAAGCATTCTATTGCACATAATAAACTACCTATATAATTTTCTTTTTTCAGTGTATAACCTTGCCGAGTACCGCGTTTATTTTCTTATTAATATACGAAAAAATCATAAAGTAGGCAATAAAACTTTACCAATAATCGTTTTTTTTAATTTAGATTACCAAATTTATAATTATTATAATATTTTTCTAAAATACGTAGGTAGTAGTATTTTATCGTTATATTAACATATTAATATACATATTTAAATAAATTTTCAAACTTTTCTTTCTACTTATAAGAATGATTTTAAAATCGGATTGTTTTCTCATTTTTACGTTTCAGTCTATCCCAGATTCTAAAAAAGTATCTGCGACAATTTTTACAACGAAATAAAATAAAACTACCCACTTTTTGTAATAACATTAAATGACTCGTATACCTTACCAATACCATGATAATGGATAGATTCTGAAATGTAAAAATGATAAAACAATTCCGATTGAACAAATTTTCATAAAATATTGCTAAGAACACTCAGAATAAAATTCTCTACGACACAATAAAAAACTGCTTCCCGTAAATAGAAGACAAATTCGTTAATTTAAGCTTTTAGACAGTGAAAGTATAAGACATTTTAAAAACTACTGGACCGAGTTTGATGAAATTTACACTGTATCCTAAGTTAGAATATACGTCATTGGACTAAAAAGTAATAACTATGACTAACTAACGCTATGACCTGATTTGTTGTTTTGACTCGTTTTCGAGAATTCCGTGGAGAAACATACAAATAATCTTACACTTACGAAATTTATTTAGCACACATGTTTGCAAGCCTTACGAGATCAACATACTCAAATATTATAAAATTCCAAGTATATCACATACTCGTACATAAACATTGAATGTTTTACCCCCTTTATTTTAGAGTCTGTAAAAACATAAAATTTAGTCTGCGTTTCCACCAGGTGAGCAGCTCCAGATTCAATTAAATGTATATTTATCATTTAGTTAAAGGTTTAAAACAATTGTAAAAACAAGGTTTTCTTTTTGTAATGCGATTGAATGAAAGATATTTAGTTAAACGTGTGCTCACTCAGTCCTCACAAGCGGTAAGCCATATCTTCATACTGAAATAAGTTGGTCGAGTCATTCAGTGTTCTTTTTTTTGTTACAGCTCTATTTAATTGGAGCCTGTAATTTCAGATTGTCAAGTTTCGTATTAAAACATTTACTATTAATTTATTGTGCTCACTCCATCCACACGCTATTGTATCTCTATGAACTAACTATAGATTTTACATTCCATCATTTACATTGTATGAATTGGCTAGAAATAGGACTATTCAGCATAAAACAAACCACTTTTACTGTGCGTTCATAAGTAAAACGGATGCCTAGTGCTCACTCCGTCCGCCATCGCTAAATACTTAAATCTTTTGTGCTAAGTTAACTTAAAAGAATGAGTGAACACATGATTTTTTTGTACAAAAATATTATAAAATATTCGGAAGTACCCAGTTTGATATTTCTTTTTACCTTTAGAGTTAAACAAAGTTTCATATTTTGTATGAAGGACATGGAATAGCGTGTCTACACATGATAAAATAGCAGGACTTGGCTGACTTAACCTCACGTGTTCACTCTAGCTGCGTGTCAACATCGCTTACTTGCCTGAAGGAAAAGGTTTTGATCTTAATAGGTACTTTGTTTGGGTTTAGTTTAAACTTTGAGGTATATGTCTGACCGATCACATTTGTCAGAAATCATACATGACCGGCTAAATACGGTCAATAAACTCTGCGCGTGCAGTGTCGTTGTGTGAATGAATTTTGATTACTTTTGATTGTTTTTTGTAAATATGGTTGAAATCAGATGTAAAGAACGGTGTTTCACGGACCTGCGTGAAAGTCACGTGACCTACCGAATTTGAACAATCGCGTACGCACAACCGAAAAAGTAATAAAATATTACTTAATATGAATTACCATTTATGATAGCTAATGACCACTTTTGACTATTTAATAGTCATTTTCAACACTAGCTCTATAGCCGCATAGTAAAATACGGACATTAGGAAAGTACTAGAACAGAAAATAAGTTAAGAATTAGACCGTGTGTGACACAGACTGCCATTTGAGTTTTAACTGACAAATGCTTTTCGGTCAATGTGCGTGATTCTTATCGGTTATGGCTAAATGAAGGAAGAACGCCGTTAGATTTTTAGGTATGTTGAAAATCCTTTTTTTTTAATTGGAATTAGAAAATAAATGTTAATTTCTTGTGGGACTTTATGAAATAAGGAAAATAAATATGTGGGGAACATATGTCCTTAGCCCGTTGGAGCTTAGCGTTTTGTTGGAACTATACGCCTTTTGCCTGTTTATGTCAACATTAAATAACTTTATTTTTAATACTTGGTATTTTTCCTGACATTTCTATGTATTGCATACTTATAACACTTCGGCAAAATAACATCCTTATATATATAACGTAATTTAAATTAATTTACAAGAATTATATGTATCGACAAAAAAAGGAAATCCTTACCCAGTCAAAGGGATTATTTCTCACATTTATTTTTCAGGGTTATTAGTATTTTTTGTGGACTCTGTTGATGAGGAATGAAATAAGGCATTATCCAAAACCAAAATCTATATGCAACTCTTAATTTCTTCCAGCAGTTTTCGCGGCCTAGAGGCCGAGTCTCGTGGCAATCGAACTTTTTTCGTGTGGTACTTCGATTGCGAGTTTAACTTATTTACCTAAAAATCAAATCAAGAATGTAGATACATATAAAAAACTATCGCACGACCAAAAATTAAAAATATAGAAATCGTGACTCTGACAAATTAAAAATATTTTTTTCTTTGACAAAGACAATTCGATGGGTGAACGTTTTCGTATACGAATTGCGCGAAAATTGGTTAAGGATTAAACCGTCTCATTTTTCAGTCTTACTTTATGTCCTCTTATTATTGTCACGTGGAGGCACCCTATTGTATGTCATTTAATCATGTGTTCACTCATTCTTTTAAGTTAACTTAGCACAAAAGATTTAAGTATTTAGCGATGGCGGACGGAGTGAGCACTAGGCATCCGTTTTACTTATGAACGCACAGTAAAAGTGGTTTGTTTTTATGCTGAATAGTCCTATTTCTAGCCAATTCATACAATGTAAATGATGGAATGCAAATTTATAGTTAGTTCATAGAGATACAATAGCGTGTGGATGGAGTGAGCACAATAAATTAATAGTAAATGTTTTAATACGAAACTTGACGATCTGAAATTACAGGCTCCAATTAAATAGAGCTGTAACAAAAAAAAGAACACTGTTTGACTCGACCAACTTATTTCAGTATGAAGATACGGCTGACCGCTTGAGTACTGAGTGAGCACACGTTTAACTAAATATCTTTCATTCAATCGCATTACAAAAAGAAAACCTTGTTTTTACAATTGTTTTAAACTTTTAACTAAATGATAAATATACATTTAATTGAATCTGGAGCTGCTCACCTGGTGGAAACGAAGACTAAAATTTATATTCCTATCGGAAGAGAAGTACAAGTAAAAGCTGTCAAACGAAATCAATTTAAGATGTCAGTAACTAACTTAAGTAACATTTGTAGCTTAAAATAAGATATATTTTTCGTTTAGGTGATTAATATTATTCTTCAAAAGTTAAACATATTAGTTTACTACATGATAAACAGTCGACTTAAAATATCGAACATGCAGTTCTAGTGTAAAATGAAATATTATTTTTTCATACAAAAAAATCATAGATATGCATTACCTGTGTTATTCTGTCTTTACTTTTTACGAAATTAACGTTTATGGATAAAAATAATCAAATTGTGTATTTTAAATTTGAAGCGCATTGGTAAATATAAGTCGTATATTAAGAGGCTTCGATTTGGACTAAATTACCTGTTGAATGATTATTTGTTGGGGTTATTTCGCTTTAATGAACAACAATCAATCACCATGCTTCAAGAGAACAATTTCTTCAAAATATACGCAATTAAAAAAATCGAATGAAAGAAATTTTCAGCGAGCCTTCATGGGCTTCCAAACTGACTGACAGCCGCCAAAAACGTTTCTGCTACATCGCATCTCGCATCTTTTTTTATCACACAGTTTGCTGCTAGTGACATCTCGCTCTTGTCGTTCTATTCCAAAGGGATAATAATTTTGTAGTAAAAACCAAACGCAAATCGATTATCCGTTTAGGGCTACAATACCATAGACAGACACGTTAAACTTATATTTCGCTCTTTTTACAGGTACTTAGCTTGTGTTTTCAGCCAGTGCTTGGTTAACATTGTTGATTGATTACCTTGCCAGTGCTCTGGACTCTAACACGGTTTGTCAATTAGAGGCTTTGGGGAAGTAAAAACGACTATTATGACGGAGAAATTGAGAGAGACAAATTAACTGCTTTTAGCCTTCGGATTTGATGAGTTTAGAGTAACTTTGGTTGTAAAAGTTGAAATATGAATTGAAATATTGCCGCTTCAAACAAACTATCCAGACAGACAGTGATAAAGAGTTAACATTTCTAATTGATAAAGAGTTAAGTTTAAAATTAAACTCAGAGGAAAGATTTCAATAAAAAATGTACTGAAGTTAGGATAGTATATAGTGGAATAAATCTACATTTAGTCTATTCTAGGAGATTAAAAGCTTAAAATTACTAGAGAACTAAATTCTTTCGAAATCGGTCCGTGTCAATTACGATGTTTTTTTTTTCTTTCTATGTGCCATTTTAGTAATATTACTATGTGTATGTTAAAAATTCCGTATTATGTATTAATGTATACGGTATTTATGTGAAGGGAGCAGGCGAAGCGAACTTACCGCCGTCATCACGATGTAAGGCGTCCATTGATGAGTCAACCAAGAAAAAGGCAGATTGCGTCAATAAATATGTTATTCCAAAATCACAATATGCCGTAAGAATGCCGTAAATGAAACATTTAAATGAGATAAATCCGTATTATACAGCGGTCGTTCGCGCGCTCAAATAAGTGACCGATACTAGCGCCACCACACTGCGTTCAATACACTACACAAAATAAAATAAATCAACTAATTCCACCTCTGGTACATAGTCAAATCAGTTACCAGTTTACAAATTTTCAAGCAATTTTAATTAAACATTCATTACTACGTTGTAAAATTTGAGTGAAATCAGTAACCATTTGACAAAAAAAAAACAAGTAATTAAATTAAAGATCGGGTACTATGAAATCCACAATAGCAACTTTAATTTTGCCATTATACGCGCGCGACGACGTGTAATGAGTATTATGTATGTTTTTTTTTCGGACACAAAATTTAAGGGATTTTAATTTTAAAATTACTTTTTTATTTCTTTATTCTTGTTAATTTCCATGTCTCAATAACTATCAGACTAATTTTGATAAAACTTGCGCTCGACCCTAATTTGGAATATACTCAATAAAAATAAAACTAATCATCTTGCTAGTCATAGCATCGTTTTCGAGAAACCCGTAGACAAACATGCAAATATCATTATGGTAACAATCTAGTATCTAACTATTCTAATCTACTCGTAAGTGACCATGAAAGTTTAAAATAAGTTACTCGTATGCCAAGTAGAAAAAGAAGGTAAATAAATAATCCTTTAATCTTGAATAAAGTATTTTTACATCTTAGCTTGTACCTCAGCTTTCTACGAGACACACACGTGTCTGCAAGTCATAAATACACTTATTATTATTACAGTATGGAGTGCGAAGTACCTACGTCGTTTCCACTTCATTTCCCTCCGGGTATTGTCTGCCTCTCGATGAGTTGGTACAATGAGACTGCATGTCACTTAAGCCACAGGAAATATAAGTCAGAAAGGTATTAGTATTATATTATCTGGGGTATTATATTATATGGGGTCAAGCTAAATCAATATGAATTAGTAAGTGAGATTGTGATAGTAGATCTAATACTGAGCCTAATGATCTAGTTGAGTAAAGATACAAGTAATCATCACCATCGTCATCATCATTAATATCATCATATTAATAATTTCACTTCAGTAAATGATTGTCGCATGTTCGGTTTATAGACGACTTCAAAAAATAAGGTTCTCAGTTTACCTGAACTTGTCCGCGATTATCTTTGTTTGGCTGAATCGATTTCGATGCGGTTTTTTTAATGTAGAGGTTCTAGTGACTATACACGGCATAACAGTATTAGGAGGTTATTTATACTTCTTTCCTAAAAAAAATAACTGCCTTCAAAAAAACCATTATTATAACGCATTTGACAATTAGATTATTAGAATAATAAACAAATTTATTTGATGTCGGTGAACGATTTCTCTCAATTAAAGGCCGATTCACGCTACACCGTGCCGGCGCCGGGCCGGGCTCCGGCCGGGACGCGGTCAAACATTATTGTATACATTTTATTATGAAAAATTCATGCCTGATTGCGTTGGAATGTCTATGGGAATTTTCGCCGGCTCCGGCACGTTTTAGCGTGAATCATCTTTTTCTCCATATTACAATTAAAAGTCAAATGCGTTATTTTAGAGTCCGTTTAGTGAGTTTTTTTTAAATTCCTTTTTTGTATTTTTTTGTATTGTTTTACGATTATATATTATATTACTATTCTCCAAATCATCAGATATTTACGATTCTCCAAATCACGAAAAATAATAAAGATGTATTCAGTCGCAGGTAACGACATTTATCCATTAATATAATTTTGATTTCTTACGTTATTTCGCTTAATAATAAATAAGTAAATATGTGACAAAACCTCCTAAAAACGTGGTGTTTCGATTATAAAGTGTAAATGAAAATTTAATTCTAAACGTAATTTTGTTTTAACAGAAGTATTATTGCAAGAGTATTGTGTTTTTTTTTTTTTGCAACGTTGCTAGCTTACCTAACTTCATTTATATTATTATAATAACACGTGCGGAATCGGCCCTAGTAGCGCACTCCGCACGCCGCGCTACGTTGCCAACTTTACTACAACTGTGAATGTGCGCGAAGCATATGAGACAGAGAGTCTATAATGGTAATTGATTTATTTTGTAAGAAACTAGAAAATAATTCAAATTTTAGTAAAAGTGGTGTAGTGATATCGAAGGAAAATTTGCTTTGTTTACTTAAAAACGAAATATACCTTTCTTATTACACAGCCCTAATACACTAAGTGTCAGCCTCGTAACAAACTATTGTCAAATTCGTTTTTAAGTTGTTACTCGTGAAATAGAGAAATTGGAACCCACGTAATATAGCTGCTTTCTTGAAGGTTTTGATATTCACGCATCGAAAAAAGGGCTAACAACGGTAAACTAAAAAACTGACTCAACATGCCAATGCAAAAGTATATGTGTATTTCGGATTTCGTTTTCAACCGACAACGAAATAATCTCGACGAGCTCCGTGGTCGAGTGGCTAGCACGCTGGTTTCAAGCGTCGCCAAGTGTGTTTTCGAAAATGTGACGCATAAATGCTCTTAACTTCAAGAAGGTTCAACCTATCGACACAAACCATAGGTCCGCAAAAACTTCAAACGCGTTTAAACACCAATAGAAGACAAAGAAATATCTCACATCAATGATATAGCTAATTACAGCGCCTTGTTTTTTTTTCTTCAGACCCTAGTTTATGTGACCCTTCATGGGTGAATAACATTATAAGTGAGCGTTACGAACAAATGTCTACTATTGAATCATAAAACTGATAGTCAAGATTAATTTGAGGTGATAAGATTACATAAGCGTTAGTTACTAAATTTATTATTTCAGAAAATGTAAAATTTTCGTCACTCGCGTGGCTCAATTTTCGCGGTCAATTGCGCACGAAAGTTACAAATCATAACACGAAAGGTTATCAAAGTGTACTGATCTCACTACAATTTATATTTTATGGTTTGTAAATGCAGTTTAAATAACCGCCTTAACGATTCATTCTTAAATTTTTCGACTAAGACAGTTTCCAGAGGCACAGATATGATTTATAGAAATAATGTAGCTTACTAGAAAAATATGTAGCACATGACGTCTTCAATCTTGATTTTCATTCGGTTTTGAATCGCCTGATCAATGTATTTACTAATTATATAATCCACCTCCATTACGGTGTCTGGAAAAATCAATTTTTACGTTTAAAAAGTCGTATAAAGAATATGTACTAAATGAACAAAAGAATACTCCTTAATAACTTACCAACAGGTTCCAGACAACAGGAGTAGTTAAGGTGAACGACATAACACGAACATATTCACATTTTTTGCAACTCTGGGCGCGGCGGAAGGACGAGTCGATCCAAGTCGACTACTCACGTCACAAAGTTTCGTTTTTTTCTTTTTATGGATTGATCATATTCGTAATATGTACGTTGACTGACATTTACTATTAACATTTTAATATGACTCTGAATTTTTATATTAAGATTATTATTGTTATTATTTTACGGTCCAAGCCACTTTCTTTTAAGCATATGTATCGTTTAATCTAGCGGAATGGTAGGTAGGTACGCCGTGCGCAGTGCCCGCGCTCGCTATGACCATGATGATGACTCACGAGGATACTCAAGCAATGTTGTTGTTGCAGCTCCCATCAATACATTACTTAATTTTCTTTTATTATAATCTTTATGTAGTATATGCATAAACTTATTTTACTTTTATATTAATTTAAGTAGTTTATAAACGCACTGTTGGCGCCAACTTCTGTGTGCTTCACTCAGTAGGGGCCCACTGAAAACCAGCGTCAGGTTCTCCAGGAGACCTGGCTTATGCTGAGTGAGGTCCTCTTGGGTATAGGCGTCATAGACACACACACGCACACACACACACACACACACACACACACACACACACACACACACACACACACTGCAGCATGCACTGATTGGCTGGCATGGATACTTTTATGCATCGTAGTACGTATACATCGTATATTATTTTTCCTCTCATTTTTGCTTTTTTGTCTTTAGTTTTCTTTTTTTGTTAGTTATGTATAATCTTGTGTATGTGTGTGTTTGTGATGTCCTTCCAATAAATACTTTTTCTTTCTTCTTTCTTTCTTTCAAGTAATCACGATAAGTTACTCTAAAAAAAGAATACTCATTAATAATATAAGCGTGAGATGGGACGGGGCGCTGTCCGAGCCGTACAGGTTGGAGTGCGGGGTGAGGCAGGGAGGATTAAGCTCGCCCACGTTTTTCAGCCTGTACGTCAATGACCTGATTGAGGCGTTGAGCAGCACCAATATCGGATGTCATATAAACGGTGTCTGCGTTAATAACATTAGTTACGCGGACGACATGGTGCTGCTCAGTGCATCTATCTGTGGTCTGCATAGACTGGTGTCTTTTTGCTAAGAGTACGCCACATCTCACGGATTGGTTTACAATGTTGACAAGAGTCAAGTTATGGTCTTTGGAGCCGGGAGAAAAAGATATGAAAACATACCACCTGTAAAAATAAATAACAACACTTTACAAAGAGATTTTAAGTTCAAATACCTTGTTCATATGTTGACTCCCGACCTCAAGAACGATGAAGATATTGAGAGGGAACAGAGATCGCTGTCAGTCAGAGCGAACATGCTGGCTCGGAGGTTTGCACGCTGTACACGCGACGTAAAGATAACGTTGTTCAGGGCTTACTTTACATCTTTTTACACGTGCAGCCTCTGGGCTAGTTATACTCAAAAGGCTTATATCACTCTCCATGTCCAGTATAATAACGCTTTCAAGGTGCTGTTGCGGCTGCCCCGCTTCTGTAGTGCATCGGGGATGTTCGCTGAAGCAGGCGTAGATTGCTTCTACGCAACAATGCGCGTCCCTGGTGCGCAGGGAGCGGGGGAGTGGTAACAGCATCCTGAACATGATTACCAGCAGACTAGACTGCCTATACATCGGTCGATCACGTACCATTTCGGGGGGAGTGGTGCAGAATTGGCCGCTTTAAATTAATGTTATTTCATTTGATAAGTAATTTAATGTATGTATTTTATTGTATTCGAGTAACATAGTTTATAAGTTATACTAACAAAGATGAGTCATTGTTACTTGCAATAAATAAATTTCATTCATTCATTCATAATATAATTTTCGCGCATTATTCGTGATTACCCAAATTTGTGTAGTTTACATGAGAAAATAATGAATATCACAAAAGTAAACCTTAAAAATAGTTATTTGCCACTAATAAGAATGATGGCAGTTTATGCCACTCGTAATTTAATCAACCAAGCAGCAGGGCTAAAATTTTAGCCTGGTCTGAAGCTGGAAAATCGTCCACTAGACCGATAAGAGTCTACTTTGAGGCTACTAGATAAAGATTTGAAATCACGAGTTTGCTTCACGGGAAAAAATACAATAAACACTGATACTATAATATCCAAGGTTCGACAGTAAGTGCGTGACATCTGGTATTTATTTCCAAAGATGCTAAAGAAATGGTTTTATTCTTAATTGGATAAGAAAAGGTCATATTTTGAACGCTCCTACAGCTATGATCCAGCAGCTAGTAGATTAAATAGTCGCACTCCAGGTAAGAAAAATATAAGACTAATTTATTGCTTGTAAAGTTTATGAAGGGAATAACCTTATGCATTTGACTTTGAAAATGAGTTCTGACTCTTCTCATAATAGCTGGCAAATATCTAATCACTAAAATGCAGGGTAACCTTATATGTAATTTGAGGCACTAGGAGGGTAAAGAGTTGATTGCTACAGATTTGCTACCATATACCCTAGCTTACCCTTACTTTTATAACCACAGATAATTTCGACAAAATGCGAATACTTACCAAGATTGGTCAAAGAAGTTACTAAGTTACAAAATACTAAAAATTCGATCGTGAGTATGGGTTTAAATTGTCGAATGTCAAAATACCATTGATTCGAAAGTGTGAAACCGTTAAATTGAACGAAGTATCCTACAGATACTGTCAGTGATGTGTGTCGAGAACAAATGCGAGTAAACAGTGAATTTAAGGTCAGTGATACCGCAAGTGAGTGCAATAAAAGACTTCGAAAGAGGGTAGACCATTAAGTCTGTAAATAACAGCTCACTCCCTACAGTTTAAGGTACCCTGTGATCATGGCACTTACGACAGTGTTGAAATATCGGATACTCATAAATAATTTGGTGCATAGTAGCAATGTCGAAGGTAACAAACTATTTTTATGTTAGTGTTCATCATGAATGTTTAAAAATAATACCTAACCACATTACTTTGTGTCTCATCTACATTTAAATTAATGATTTGATAGTCATGATCACATTTTCATAAATGTGACTGGTTATTTTACAGCGATATATCCATATAATATGTACTAAGATTTTTATTATTATGATGTTTGTAAGTTTGTAAAGGCTAATAAACCGATGATAACATTATGTGATATAAAATTATCTCTTCAGCAGTAAGTGTAATAAATGCAGGATTTAATTATGTATACAGTTCAATATGAGGTAATATTTTAAGTAATTGATGCGTTTATTACCGAATTATCTATCCAAAAAGACGCTGCGTAACTTTCGTGTCACGGTGAGTAACTTTCGTGGCTGACGAAATTTCTATATTAAATATCTACATGAGTAATATGCCGATTTTCATGATTCTAACACATTTTGTTTGTTGGATAGTTCATTTATCGAGGAAGGCTTTAGGCTATATAACATAAAGATACGACTCATAAGACCACAGCAGAAATGAAAAATGTTGCGAAAACGGGAGAAAGATATTCCTTTTGAGAGCTTCCGCTCCATACGATGCGGAAACCGCTTAAATTACACAAAAATCATGTATGACAGCATTGTTCAGCATTAAGAATTCTATAATAAAGTCCGCGACAGCATATGTCTATCTTTTATGGTGGACTTACCTTTTTATGTTAATAAATTTGTAAAAAAATAATGCATTATATTTAGAGGTGTATTATACACACAAGTATTTATTCTTATCAAAATAAATACATTCATCATCACGAGCATTTCATTTAGAACCAAGTTGCCCTTTATATCATTTGATTTCAATAAATATCTTAGGAGCTATCACCGTTTTAACATAACTCCGCACCAAAATAATGTTCGCAGCTTAAGTACAACGTGCGCTTGCGCTAATCTATACTAATATTATAAAGCTGAAGAGTTTGTTTGTTGGTTTGTTTGAACGCGCTAATCTCAGAAACTACTAGCCCGATTTGAAAAATTATTTTTATGTTAGATAGTCCATTTATCGAGGAAGGCTTTAAGCTATATAACATAAAGATACGACTCACAAGACCACAGCAGCAATGAAAAATGTTGCGAAAACGGCAGAAAGATATTCCTTTTGAGAGCTTCCGCTGCGTACGCTGCGAAAACCGCTAAAGTTACACAAAAATCATGTATGACAAGATTGTTTAGCATTAAAAGTTCTATAATAAAGTCCGCGACAGCAAGTTAGGAGCTTTTATGGTTGACTTACTACAACCTTGTTTATGTTAATAAATTTGAAAAAAATAATAATGCATCATTTTCAGAGGTGTATTATACACACAGGTATTTATTCTTATCAAAATAAATACATTCATCATCACGAGCATTTCATTTAGAACAAAGTGGCCCTTTATATCATTTGATTCTAATTATATTATAAAGCTAAAGATTGTTGGTTTGAACGCGCTTATCTCAGGAACTGCTGGACCGATTTGAAAAAATATTTCTGTGTTAGATAGCTTATTTATTGAGAAAGGCTTTAGGATATAAAACATCACGCTGCGACGGGAGGGGAGGGAGCAAACTTAAAACGCGCGGACGAAGTCGCGGGGGACCGCTAGTCTATTATATACACTATCAATGTTGAAAAATGAGCAAATAAATTTATAAACTTAAAATCGTAGAGATTTAATATTTAATTAACAATTAATCAATGGACAAACAAAAACCATTCATAAAAATGCGCCATCTATACTAGTTTTGTTATGCACTTTCCGTTCGTGCCACATAGTTTTATCGTATGCCGACAGAGGGTTCAAGTTAAATATAGCATGCTTTTTCATGCATAGCATTCTATAATTCAACATTTTTGATAATTGTGGAAAAAACAGTGACATGAAGTTTTCTCTTTTTTTAACGACTGAAGATGTTTATTAACATATTTTTCGGCTATTATCTTCATTTGTCTTAGGTTTTTATTCAAATTAATAAACATTCCGAATATCCGTCATTCCGCTAGCTATACAAGTATCGCCATCTATTAAGAAAATTTACAGGCTATGTAACTTATGTTCCGAATGAGACCCCGTGAGCATAGTGAGTTCTCAATAAAAAGTCAAAACTTTGAAACGCAAAAAAATACACGGAGTTAAATAAATTTCTCTTAGTCTTAGTCTTAGACAAGATGGATAGACGACCTTGTAAAGATCGCAGGATAACACTGGATGCGGATTGTTAATCGCAGTAGATGTGAAAAATCGTGTGGAAGGCCTATGTTCAGCAGTGTTCGTCGTTTGGCTAATGATGATGATGAGGGCTACTGATATTATTGATCTAATCAATATAAGACGTATGTTTAATGTTTTTTTTTTGCGTATGAAGGTATAGGCCCCGCAAATAGCTGATGCGCCTACTGGCTATTTTTAACACGCTATTATTTGGTCGTCCGCGTCGTGTATTTTACTTCTTCTTTCTATATCCTGTTGTGTATGTTACTTGATTCTCCATCTTGTTTTTTTACGGTTTTTTTCTAAAACGTTTAATTTTATTGTGTAAACTGGTTTTGAGGTTATTAATTTGACGTGGTTCCAATGCAGTACCTAGTCAAAATTATGTAACTGTTATTTCAAATAATTAAGATTTCATGTGATGTTAAAGAATAGGTTACATTGAATCTTCGTAATTGTTCTTTGCTAGTTATTAAATTGCCGCTTCAAAAGGACGTTTCATACTAAGGGGATATTATCCTAGGTTACCTAATATTTCGGCACTCAAACTCAATTTGACATCATCGTCTTCAATTTCAAGAGTAAATTGAGACAATGAAGCTTGATCTAGTTAGAATATTAATTGTATCTGCATAATGATCTATCTAATTTGTACCCAGAATCAAATTATGATGGGATTAAAGCTAAGCGATACACGAAGTACTTGGGATCTAAATTCCTTAGGCTTAAAATAAAGGAAACTTATTTTATTTAGCACTAATGACTCCCTACGGCTTCGCCCACGCAAACATGTATGTAAATTCTTGTAAATCCCTCATGATAATTATCAATCCTTGAGTGATAATTTCCGGCGTTAAAACGTGATATAATAAAATGTCAATTCCCATGGTATTTTTATATTTAGGTAACTAAAAATAAAAAAGTAAAAAAATAATAAAATAAAATAGCCTATAATGTCCCACTGCTGGGCAAAGGAAGTTGTATGGCTCGAACTACCTCTACTATGAGGTAGTTCGAGCCATACTCCACCACGCGGGCTCAGTGCGGATTGGTGCGGCGGAGGGGTGCCTTACAAACAGCAAGGCAAATGACCAACCCTGCTGTCAGATATTATTAAGCCGCCCATAAGGCCTCTGACTAGGCTAAACGACAAATATCACCGATAATATCAACCGATATTAGCCGGGACCAACGGCTTAACGTGCCTCCGAAGCACGAAGATGCTTGTGATATACGTCCCTTATACGGTTGGAATGGTCACCCATCCAAACACGACCGCACAGTAGGTTGCTTTACGTCGGTATCACTACCAAAAAGCTGCTACCACTGCGCTACAAGCATCGCTACATCTAACATAAATAAAAATAATTAAAATCAGTTAAGAATTTGTAGTGGAAAAATAACATAGGTACCATATAGACTATTTTGCATTGATAAGTAATATGCTCACTTAGCACAAAATTTAACGATACTTATAATCGCTTTAGGTCCGATTTTACCAACGTCAGATAAGTAATATTTGTCGAATATAATTTGAAACGCCTAATTTGAAAACGTCACATATTTGTATTGATATGTGATGGAAATGGACGAAGGAACGAGAAGCAGATGCCACCCACCAACTACCTGGATTAGAACAATTTCTAGCAATGCCCTAGGATCATCACATTGGCGATAAAGTATCAAACGGGCCAACCTCAAATAGCAAATGCGCCAGAGGTATGATAAGACCTTAAATTATTTTTCACTTGTTATGAAAAGATTTTGCTTCAATATTGTGAGTAACGCTGAAATTGCTGTTCTCACTGAGTGTGAGTAATGCAATATCTACGATACTACCATATTTCACAATTTCTACACGAAAATGAAATTTTACTTCCAACTGAAAAAACAAGCATTTTTCAGACATCTGATTTGCCCCCAGCCGTTAAGCCAACTGACCTATTTTATTTTAGCGCTGCGACATGACAGTGTTATAACGATAAAATATGGGTGCACTTTGAATAAACGGTGAGACTGATACTACGACATAAGGATGGTTAAACGTCTAGGCTCGATTTTACCAACGTCAGATAAGGAATATTTGTCGAATATAATATAAAACGCCTAATTTGAAAACGTCACATATATTTTTCAGTAATCACTTACGTAAATGTTATTTTAAAACCAGTCGTTATATACTTATTCGGTCGGATAAGTCTTAACTGACGTTGGTAAAATCAGCCCTGAGTATAGAACTTAATTCTAGTTTTACTTATCTTTTTGGGTTTAAAAAGCAGAAAACTAGTTAAAATGCTCAAGTTTTCCTTAACTTTATTTAGTTTATAACCAAAATATTGTGCCAGCTAAATTTTGTCAGGCAACTTTTTACCAAAAAGGTGACATTAACAACTCATATAAATGCATGTGCTCGTTTCTTTCATGCAATCGTTTTGAGCACGTGCAAAAATTATGCAAATGATAACACAGTGCAGATGGGTGCAGAAAGTTGACTATAAATGTATTAGCAAAGAATAATATAACTAAAATGGAGATTCGATGCAGTGAATTATCTGATCCCAGGAAATACTATAACCTTTTTTATTACAACCATTATGACGGATCACTATTTTTAAATTTTAGATTGCAGTTTGCAAGTTAAATATTACTCTTATAATGTGGGCCTGTATCCTACCGTAAATAAGCGAAATTGTCACATTTTGTCATTAATTCATACAAACACCATTTCTGTTTATATCACAGGTTTATATCAACACATGACCTCCTTTTTTGTTGCAAAATGTAATAGAATAAAATGAGCAACAAAAATTATGGACCCTCTAATTTCTTTGGTGTTGTGACACTATTCTCGTAAATATTAATACGACCCTAGCTACGAGAATCCATTAAAGAATTTACAACCCAGAGAATTTATATGTTTCCGCCTTCTGGATTACTTTGCCCAAGGAATTCCTGCCACCCCAAAAGTTTCCGTGTATTTGATTGAAGACACATTATTTTTTTATTTGAAAGGAATTGGCTAATTGATATTTTGTTTTAGAAACTAGTGCCGCTACACATAAGTGACACAGAATAAAGACATTTATTTATTTTATTTTATTTTATTTTATTTTATTTATTTTATTTTACAATTTTTGGAAGACTTACAGCTAGAACAAGATTGCTTAAAAACTATAAATAAAAAGAAGGCCATTTACATGTCTCCACTGATAGAACATTTAACTACACATTTAACTACCTTTTAGTGAACTCTATTGTATATAAATACGTACATAATACTCTATGTTATTTGGAGGTAATAACCCATAGAATTGGCAGCTTTGCCTGGAATATTTTTAGGAGATTTGAAATTAAGCTATCTTTTAGAATTTTATGTGCTCGTTTCGAATTTCAACTTTACCACGTCATATTTTATCGGCTCGCGCCGCTTTCTTGGAAATCTAAATTTTTCATAGATATTTTTATTATAAAACTAGCCAAAAAGGAGATATCGTCTAAAAGTTTTATAAGACGTCTTTTTTTAAGATGGCGGCGGCGCAAACGGCTGAGATTCAAGGTGGCAATATTAAAATTCGAAAAGAGTACATCAAAATCTATAAGGTATCTAATTTCAAGACTCCCGGAAAGCATTCCAGGTAGTCTATGGGGAGTACTCCCAAATGACTGTGTTATAATGACATTTTGCATTCCCGAAATTTTTATTTCCCCAATGTCACTCGTGAAGCTTTAGCAAGGGAGTCTATTATCAGTTTAATTAAAAATCTAAGTCACCTGATGTTTGATGATGTCTGAACTTGAAAATAAACATGCATTTACAACCCTAACCTACAATAATTACATCAGTGAATGAATTATTCATTCATAAAGGATCTTTTCAATACTGCGCTCACTCAATTTGTTCGCTCGCTTAGATTAGCCCATTGTAGCTGAGCCAATTTAGGGACTTAATGTTTTATTATTGATTTATGTTCAATTTAATCGTTAACGGCTGGCGTGTTCCATCCTCAAGCCTGATTAATGAGCGTTTCCCGTTCACGCCATTAACTACGGTCAATCATCGTCGATAAACCACACGCATACTTTCAAGAGGTTTACATCGGTAATGCGATCATTCAAGATTCGCCAGGTGAGATTGAAGTCAGGTTCATTTATCAATAAAGTAAGCGAAAAACGCGCGCTCTTTCTTTTTTGAAAGGCTAATCATCACTTTTTTTTTAAATACTTTTTTAAAGGCACAATAACAATCATACAACCAAAATAATACAATTAAAAATGTTCATACAGTAAGAAAATGGCCGGTCGAGTGACCTTAAAAAAACTTATAAAACAAAACAATATTATTATTAAACTATAACTAGGTGAAAGACGATAACTGTAATTTAATAAACAAGTTAGTTCATGTGTTGTTAAACACATTTTTTAAAACTCCAGTAGCTCTGGTTAAACAGATCAAGGCTGGATGTCAAGTTATTAAATTCCCGACACATTCTGTAAACAGGGTTATTCAAAGAAAAAAATTGATTTAACATGTTAATCTAAAGATACGCCACCAAATCAAAGCGACAAACGCACATGCTTATGGTAATATCACTGCAATGTCATCATAAATTCAACAAGAAAATTATCGCCTGCGCGATAACTGATGTTACACAAAGCCATGTTGAGTTTATATAAATTACTAGAAAACGTAAAAGATTTTTAAAATTCAAACCTGTAACGTATCAATTGGTAGGTATCTCTAGTTCGGTATGACTGAGCTCAAGTGGGTTTCACTAAATCATATCAATGGTCATTCATGATCAAAATATAATTAACCATTGTAGGTATAACTCGTCATTATAGCTACTTACTATCCGTGTAAACGCGAGCAGTCTATTGTGTGGAGATATGTGGAAAAAAACTTATTTGCCCGTAGATAATGCCACAAAAGTGATTTCATAACACTCGTTAAATTGTAGTCACCCGGATGCATTCGGTTGGTCGATGTTTTTTTCCAAATCGATGCAACTGCACAATGTGACGAGAGTGAATCGACGTGGCTTTTTCATATTCAGCTGAAAATATGTCTTTTTAGAATTCCGTAGCCAAATGGCATAAAACGGAACCTTTATAGTTTCGTCAAATCTGTCTGTCTTTACGTATGACACAGCTACTTTATACTGTAAAGCATCACACTTATCAAGTTAAGTAGGAAGATATGATAGATAGACGATTCCAAGTTTTGAAAAAAAATATGTAATGTAGATCTCAACAAACACTTTCAACGAAAATTAGCTTGGACGGGATCGAACCAGTAGTTTTTGAGATATAGCACATTTTCAACAACTGCAAACATAACTTCGGTCTTCATACAAACACTATGAAAAACAAAGTTATATTTGTTGTTAACAAAATATTGTGGTATTTTAGCTAAGTGGAAGTAAGTGGATACCCTTACTCAGTTAAGTTGGCACGGAACCCTCAGTGGGCGAGTCCGACTCGCACTTGGCCGGTTTTTTCTGATAACATTTCAATGAATATCAAATTGATTGAAATAGACTTGTGACGGGTTAAAAATCGTGGTATCTCAGTTAAAATAAAGTGTAGTGATCATACTATACATACATTTATTGTTTTTGGCAGATCTGTCTACCCTCCTTAGAAGTCTTTGATTGCGATCATTTGCGGTATCATTATTCACAAGTTTGTGAAACTCACTAGAAGTGAGTTGCTTACACACTCAATAACTAGTTTGTAAGCAATGGTATCGAGAAAATAGGGATTTTCTCGCACGCATTGTCTGCACGCAAAACGACATTTTGTTGATTTTACGGTTTTTTTGTTTACGAATGTCAGGTTACGGTTTCCAGACATTAAATAATTTAAATCCATCCTCATGAATATATTTTTTTTAATTGTTTTTGTTTAAACTTTATTGCACTGTTAATGGCACAATTAGCGGACTCAACTGCTTGGGAAATGCAGAGAGTTAAATCAGTGGCGAAATATTCAAAAGTACAGTGAGGGACCAAAAATATATTTCAAAATTCAGTAACATAAACATACATACTAATATTACATAGCTAAAAGAAATATATGGATATATGTGTATATCAACATGGGATTAATGAACGTACATAGAATACATTTATATGCAAAAAAACAGATAGGGAAGTGTAGATATTGATGACATCTATTAAGATATTAACGACAACAGTGAAAGTATTATATCATTTTATGCCCTGACCCCACTTGCGACAATTTCGAAATATCGGGAACTTGAAAATAATAAAATATATGGGACAATGCCGTAACAATCGACAGAAACTTTTAAAAATGAGTTATTAGAAAGTTATCGGCAAAAATTTCGAAGTTGTAGTTGAGATTTGGAAAATAATACCCTTTAAGTTCCTGATGGATAAAACTGCAATTAAGAGCAACAAAGAAACGTTTTCATGAGCGCTATGAAAATATATAAATGGCCCATTTACTAAGTTTTTATTTTCACAAGTAGCTCATCATCATCATCATCATTATTATTGTCAGGCAAAGGAAGTTCAGTGCTGAACTTAAGCCGTCCACAGTGACCGGTTTGCATCCAATCTGTTTAAATCTGTACATATTGTACAAATAAGTACCTCATAAAATAAAAACTATGATGCAAAAAACGTTGTTTTCGTCAACTTCTTACTTAATAGTTCGTACAGAATCAAGACACCGAGCGAAAAACTCGCTACTCAACACAAGGGCCTCACACGCTTCGCAGGCGTACTTTATTGCCCGGCTATCAAGTTAAGAGTGACATATTACTGACATTTAATTTCGTTCCAGTACATTCTCCCCTTTGCTACTTTCGCGGCGGGAATATATTTTTGGGATATCATAAGACGTGTCGGGTAAACTAGTTTTATGACGCTTTTTAGGTGGAAAGTTTTTGGGGATTTTCAAAACAATAGTGAAATCATTATGATTTATTTATAGCCTTTAACTAGGTTTTGATAGGTCAAAAAATGTGTATTCCAATCGATGGTGTGTACTTCGTACTTACGTACGTTTCAAGAAAAGTCGCTTGAAAACACCACACATAAACGGGGATCACTTCAAACAAAAGACGACTAAAGTTGTAAAATATTTTTGCTTTTGAGTTGGTTAGACGCGACAAACTGTGATTGTACTATATATGCCACCATAATATTGTAAAAACCGCAAGAATACAAACTTACGGTTTAAAATTAGTTAGATTATAATCTGTCGATTTATTGTAAACAAGCTTGACATGGTTTCAAATTTACGCTTTTATCGGTACCTGTCAACCTAACACGAAGGATAAACGGGGTGAGCGAACCCGTTTATTGTTGCAGCCCTGATAATATATATCTACGTTGCAGGCAGGTATTGTTTGCAGGCAGACAATTCCATGTTCGTAGTAATCTCATATACAGTAAAATTAATAAACAATCAAACACATTAACACTTACCTCAAGGAAATTAAAAACAGGCATTGCGTCAGAGACTACAAGGAATGCCCTACAAAAAAACCGAATTTTATAAACTTATAAAGTGGAAACTTATAAAGTGTGATCTTATAAAGTGTACTTATAAAGTGGAACTTATAAAGTGGAAAAATTAACATAAATACTCACAATCTCACACACATACTTACTCTCTCTCTCTCACACACACACACTCTAACACACACACACACACACACACACACACACACACACACACACACACACACACACACACACACACACACACACACACACACACACAAAATCTTTTTTTAAACAATAAATGGGTATTTAAGCGCAATATTTAGTCTGATCCTTGTTAGTTCGGCGGAGGGCGCTAACGACTGTCATATAGTTTTCTCGTAAAACTAGTACAGTAGTTAACGAACATCCGTATCTTACTTGCAAGCGTGTACTCTAAAGAGGTTTTAACATAAATTATTGTTTTTAATTATATACTCTATAATTACATTAAGTTACGATACCATGTACAACTCTTCTTGTAAGCAAATATACTTTATTCTTATTCTTCTATTCTTCATTTATCCTTCCTACCCTTTTTTTTTTTTTTTTTTTTTTACGTCAGGAAATGCAGTTTACGCACCGTACCTCTCCGTCGGGGAACGGAGGGGCGTGTGTGGGACTCCCCCGGATACGCCCCCGGGTATACCCACTAAAACCTGACGACGCCCGCCGCGTTTGGTGGCTTTGACAGCAGGGGCCGCGGTGTCTCAACAGTCCCGCGACCCTTGCCAGCGCAACCTCCACCCTCCATGAGGAGGGCGGATCTCCACGGAGTGGGGAGATCCCACTCCCGACGGCACCCTGGCGCCTCAGAAGGGTCTCTTGTGATTGGACAGAGGTGTCCCCACACCGTCTATCCGAGACCCTCCCGACGAGGCGATCCACGCCCGGCGGCAAACGCACGCCGAGCTCGCCCAGAGGACCGAAGTCCTGGGACATCCCCTGCCTCCTCTTCTTAATCAGAGGGGTGCCGGGAGTCCAACGACTGTTAGTGAGCCGCCGCTCGATGCGAGACAGACGCGACTCACTATGGCCACTGCCGCCCGATACGGGAACAGACGCAGCGGCACTCTCCACGGAGCATCTTGGCTTCACCTGCCGCTGAATTGCGACAGGCTACTGAGCCCCCTCGCCACGACAAGGCGTGCTCCATTCGAGGGGGATCCTTCCTACCCTAACCTAACCTACCCTGACCCACCACTTTGCCCAGTCATTAGTCATTTCAGATTACAATCTAACGGATCTAAAATCGTAAGATTGTGATCACTCGTTTTTTACAATATAGCAGTGATATTTTTTTTCATTTATTGTCTAAATTCTGTTTGCATCTACAGGGTGTTGTTTTGGTCAGTGACATCCAACTCAGGGATGATAATATGATATGAGTTATGCTTATTCTAAAAAAATAAAAAATAAATTCTGAGCAAGTTTTATACAAGAAAACCTCTTCACAACATTCAAAAAAATTACAAAATGAATGGGAAAACTCGCATCCTAGCGCGTAGGTAGCACTTATCTACGAAATATTACGCCGTAGCTAGTAAGCTACGAAGAGGCTACCTGGTGTTGGTGGTTTTGACTCGACCGCTTTACCGGATAAAAAAAGATTTTGTGACATCATTTTTCAATTCCAAAAAAATTTTTTTATATATATATTTTTGGGATCAGTATCATTTGTACAGGCACCCCTGAGTCGCTCGTCGCTGACCAAAACAACACCCTGTATCCACTCGACTGTCCGCGCTGTCAGACTATGATGTGGGAAAACTGTCCGGCGATATCGCGCGACGGTAGCATGATACAAATCGCGCGACATGTCGCGCGATAAAAACGATTATATAAAGAAAAGTATAGTTGTGATTACGAAAACAAAAATACTGGTAAATAGGTAATAGTTATAAATATATAAAAAGTTGAAAATATAATATACTTACTATACTATAATATATACTATACTTAATATATATATATACTATACTTAATACATACTTTTCTAGTGGTGGGCACTGTAGTACCACGGACAGTTTACCGTAAAAAAGAAAATGGCACTGTAGTGCCATTGGACTGCAGAGCGGGTATTTTGTTAAAAATAATTCTCTCTATCTAATTCTCTAATCTACTTTTATGTCTCCGATAATTTAATTGGTTTGTGTATTTATTTTTATGTATGATTATTATTGTTTTGGTATACACACATACAGGATGTTGTTTTGGTCAGCGAAGAGAGACTCAGGGGTGCCTGTACAAATGATACTGATGCCAAAAGAAATATTTTTTTGAAGTGGAAAATACCCAAAAAAAAAGTTTTATGCGGTACAGCAATCGAGTTAAAACTACCAACACCAAGTAGCCTCTTCGTAGCTTACTAGCTACGGCGTAGTATTTCATAGATAAGCGCTAGGGTGCGAGTCTTACCATTAATTTTGTATTTTTTTTAATGCTATCAAGAGTTTTTCTTGTATAAAACTTGCTCAGAATTAAAAGCATTTTTTTTTTTAATAAGCATAACTCATATTATCATCCCTGAGTTGGATGCCACTGACCAAAACAACACTCTGTATAGGTATATTAATCTTGTCATGTCATATTTTATAAAAATGTATATTTTTTATTAATATTATTCTTTATTTGTATTTATTTTTATTTTTATTTTATTAATCTTAATTTTATTTTATCACAAAATACCCCTTCCTATAGAACTCATAATTTCTTTACCCAAAGGTTGTCTGGAAGAGAGCGCTTATAAGACCGCCCAAATTGTACATTTCCGTAAAACGAATTTGTAAATCATTATGTTAAATTTAATAAAGAGTTATCTATCTGTCAAACAATAGTGAAAAAAGTAATAGTCAAAGATGATGTATTAAAGGTTACTTGGTGCATTTGAGCATACATTCTCAGAGACTTTTATGATCACTACTTATATTTTCCTTGGAGCTTCTCTACAAAACGTTATTATTTATAATAACCACTTTCCCAAATTTTGAAGAAGGCAAAGCGGTCTGCCTCTTGGGAAAATGTAAAATAAATGAGTAGTCCGACCTTATTTATCTCATAAATATTTGTCCCCAGCCACATTTGGTTCAGTTTGCAGGGAAAACCAGAGTATTGTCTTTTGCAATTTAAATTCCTAATTAAAGTTTTCGTTATCTTAATTCAACGTTCAAATATACTTATTTTTAAAGCCACTATAACAATCCAGTACATTTCAACGTAAATCGTCAAATTTCATAACTTAGATTAATTAAATACGTATCTTGCGTTTAAATCAGAGGTAGAATTGTGTAAAGCAATCGTATTCAT
This sequence comes from Pyrausta purpuralis, assembly GCA_963924145.1. NCBI lineage: Eukaryota > Metazoa > Arthropoda > Insecta > Lepidoptera > Crambidae > Pyrausta > Pyrausta purpuralis. The sequence goes on from OZ001660.1 coordinate 16,045,191, forward strand.
TTGATAGTTGAAAACGTACGGTATGATCTATCAAATGGCAAAGAACAAAGCGTTTGATAGATTATATCGTACGTTTTGAATTGTCAAATGAATACGATTGCTTTACACAATTCCACCCCAGTTGTAGACAGATTTATTGAAGTTAACAAGACTGACGGACAGATAGTTGTGTTGACATTTTCTCCTCAAGTTAGACGTTATTCTGATTGGTGCAAGTTGGCATCATGTATCGTGTATAGAACGGTGTAACTAAGAGCTGGAGAATAACGTTTTAGTCGTCAAAAAAGGTATCCCATAATTTAAATCCTATCACAAGCTACGAAAAGAAATAAAGCACTTAAAACAATGGAATAAAACCTTTTAAATCAAACCTCATAACAACTATTCATAACGTTTACCTTTTCACTCGCAAAGCCCAATTATGAAATCAAATAAAAAAGTTTGACTCCATGAAAATGCCCAATATTTTAATATTGATGAACTTTGGTTTTAAGCTGTAGCAAATATGTTTTTACTCGTATTTTAACCAGACAGTTGTTAGTTGCTACGGGGCAGTATTTAGCATTGCAAATAATGAATAATTATATTTCGTGGTAATCCTAACATTACGTTTTAAATATTATGATATAAATAATATATAAAACCTACCAGGGGGCGTATTGGTGTCTGTTACCCAAATAAGAAGGCAGTTAGAGCTGCAAATTTGAGTACACCGTTGAATTGTTCTAAGTTAGCTCACATCAGAGTTCTTTTAAAAATTCAGAATTCCCTAACATCCAATAGCTTAACAAAATAGAATAGACCCTTTTTACTGTAGTAGATAAAATACTATAATAAGTCCAATTTATTCTCCAACACAGCGAAGTTTGCACGGAAGATGAGTTCATTAAAAGTCCATTTTCGTATGCTAATAAAGTCTGTTTTATACTGAGTTCTGAACTCTTGGACATCGCAATTATTAATTAATGGAATTTTTCAAACATCTTTAAAGACTATGTATTTAATATGTTATTAACTTTATTTTCGTTTTATTAAGGAAGGATTTTTAACTGACCGCAATACAGCACATGCATCATTATCATTAGTTAAAATAATAATAACCAGACACATAATACTAGGTACTACGTGGTCAACACCGCACGGGCAGGCGAGGCGTTCACTTTCCGGTGCCGAACACATGCCGAGGCGTTGCTGATCCCTTTACGTGCTGTGCTTCCGAGTGGTTTGCGCCAGTTTGATGCTGCTCCCATCACAGTCATATAAATGTGTTTTATCCTTTACAGTGTCGTGAAGCGACAAATGTGAAGAAGTAGAAGGTAAAAGAAAGAGGTAAGAGAGGGAATAGAATTTATATTAAAACAAAAAAAAAATACAGTACCGAAAAATGAGATGAGTTGATGTATGTATGAATGTAAGTAGAGTGCAGTGGGCGTGAGTTAGTGTCTTCATATCTTCTATAAGTATTGTCCTGGAGGCAGCAAAGGGCGGCGTCGGAGTGCAGGGCCGACACAGCGGAGGTAGCAGCGACGCCGATGTGCAGCGGTGACAGGCGCCGTGAAGAAGTGAGGGTAACGGGAACTATGTAGAAAATGTTATGATCAGTTGGAGTGCCAGAAGTAATTGGTCTCGGGTCCTCTTCCGAGAAGGAGACAGGTCCCTCCCCTAGAGCGAGGAGGTGTTACTGCAGTCAAATGGACTCGGATACTCCTCCGGAAATGTGTCTGGTCCCTCCCCTAGCGTGAGGAGGTGTTTCAGTAGTCACCGGCGGTTCTTCAAGACTTCTTGAGGAAAAATGTAGAGTGTTAAAACTTGAAGTATATTTGGTGAACTAATAGAACTGTTCGAGCTTAGAACTCGGAATGGAATACTTTGAATGAAAAAAGTAAAGGCTTATATAGGGGCCTGGGCCGTTCAAATTTAGATCGAGGTAGGTTCAAAAATAGAACATGAATACTGGTAGTTTACAGAGGATTGAACCCGAAAAAGTAATAAACTTTGATAGAAGTTGTCAGACTTTGAAAGATATTGTCATAACAACCATGTCAATAAAGATAAAAAAAAAACTGTCAAAAATCAAGCAATTTACACAAACAATCTGGAAAACGAATCATCACCTAATGCAAATTAAAGGAAAATTGCAAACAAAGGTAAAACACGGCTATTTTTACAGTATTATGTACAGAAAAGTAGAATAACAGAGCTTTGAAAGTTTGACATTTTTAGATTCAAAATAAATATTGTTCAAAAAGGATTAGAAAACAACAATAATCCAAAAATACAGAGTAATAGTATAAGACGAGTAGAAAGGCAGGTAATGCCTATAGTTTAATGTCTACAGTACGACTTTTTAGGGAGAAAATACGAACTGCGATATGGTAGATAGAATCTATGATTAACTCTATGTTCGTGTTTACAGCAAATGAACCAGCAATCTTTGGATGGAAAAAGGAAATGAAAGCATGGAAAAACAAAGATAATGTGATGAAAATGTTAATGTGGGTCCGATGAATATTAAATATATTAAGGTACTCAATTTATTACACGTAATACATGTTCATCGGTACAAGAGCCAGAAATTCTCTAGCAGCTCACATAGTTTTATGTTTGAAGTGCTGCCAGTTTATGTGTCATGTTCTCAAGCGATTTTTTTCGAAAAATCTTACATATAAAAGCAAGCACAGTGTTTTGTTTGCCATTAGTTCAAAACAAAGGGTGTACTTATTATTTATTTATACATTATTTCAGAACCAAAATTAAAACAAAAGGTTGTATTAACGCCATACGGCATTATCTACCATTCAAGCCTTTAAGTTAAGTAGAAATGATTGTGGGCGGTTATCCTTGTGTTGATTACTTCTGGGAGATACAAATTTGTCGACAAGGCGACAGTCTTTCCCACACTGACAAACAACTAGTCTTTCATAGACTGTGGTCCTTTCAGTTTTTGTCTTAGACTAACCTGCTCTGTAGCATTGCTTGGACAAGTATTTGGGATCTTATCTTTGCACTCTGTCGTATTATTATGCTGGCATCTGTGACAAGGTTGTTTGGGGGTCAAAAATTTACGTTTGACATTGAAACAATTGTGTTGTAAGGTGGAGTAAAGGCATTGAACTTAATAATTTCATGTTAGGATAAAAGTTTTAAATAAACCAGGGTTTCCCACTCATTACATCAATATGAATATATAAATAAAACTATCCAGCTATCATCCCACTGATGGGCAAAGGCCTTACCTTGCAAGTATGAGGTAAGATGAGTTATACTTCATCACGCGGGCTAAATTGGTCGAGGGGTGTTTGCAAGACAAGCGACGAATCGTTCTCAGATCTTATTGAGCCGCCTATAGAGCTTCTGACTAGGTTTGTCGCTTCAACCGATATTAGCGGGGTTCAACTACTTGGCGTACCTTCCGAAGCACGAAAATGCTCGTAATACACGTCACTCACCTTACTTTCCAACTACGATCGCTCGTTATAAGTTTTGTCACAGCAAATTTATTAGTTGATCTTTATTTAATGATGATCCACATTTTTTGTTATTGTGTAAACATGATTTGAATGGATTTAAATTCCATTATTAAATGCACTTTAAATAAATTTCGTAAGCCTGTTACATTTCATTCTGCAAATAGTTTACAATAATTTATTACAAATTAGTACCTTTAGTAAGTTAAGATTGCTACCGAGTTTAATTATGACTGATCAAATATTGATTTTCTTAATAAAACAAAAGCACAATCATCAATCTGATTTTATAAATATTTTTGGACCGAACCACAGCATAGCAAATGTTTTCTCAACAAACATCTTTCTTGTTATTCCAATAAACATCGCATGTTATTTTCGGCTACCCTTTGTGGTTCATTGATTGAACTTCATCATACAAACTACAGAATTCATTATGTGTTCACCATAACTCCTCAACATTATGTCTATATCGACAGTATTTAAGTAGGTACTCCATGATCCACAAAAATGAAAATGATCACCAAAGCCGAAATATACAGGGGGTTGATTTGGTTAGCAACGCCCGACTCAGGGAAGCTAAGGTTGTACAACTGTAGTGATGCTAAAAAATGGAACACACCTATTTTAAGTTATGAATACTCAATTTTTGGAAAAAGATCCTAACCGGCCAGTCTCCCATATATAAAAAAAAAACGCAATACTTTCTGAGTGGCCTGGGACAGTAAAAAAAGAAGCAAGGATTTTAATTCCACTTTCTTACTCCGTAATTGGATTCACTTGAAAGTTTTGTACATAGGTTCCTTAAATGATGCAAATGAGCACCACGAAAGGTGTTTTTCAGAATTCCATCCCTAAGGGGTGGACCCCCTTAGGGATGGAACGGGGGTTGAGACTTTGTATGAAACTTCTTATTCCTTGATTGGATTCACTCAAAAATAAGTACATGATCAATTGCATTTTTTTTTAAAAAAACAACCAAATCAATTTATGATTGCGATACTAGCAAACGAGTCAAAACTACCCCCGTATGGTCGCCTCATCTTAGCTTACTAGCTACGGCGTAGTATTTCGTAGATACACGCGAGCTACGAGCGAGGGTGCGAGTTTTTCTATTCGTTTTTTTTAAGAATGTTGAGCAAAAGTGTCCTTTTATAAAACTTGGATATTACTTAAAGAAAGTTTTTTTTTATAAGTATAACTCATATTGATTTGACTGAGTGACCAAATCACCTAGTTATATTTTGATCAAAAAATAACTGTTAATGGTAAAACACTTTATGATTATGACCTAAATATCCTTCTTTTATATGAAATGAAAATAAAAAAAACATGCTTTTGTTAATTTTTAAATAAATAAATAGGTACCTAAGTAATTATTAAATTGTCTCAGCGGTATTAACTGATGAGCAAATTTTTAAGAAGTGCTAAAGTCATGAACCTGAGTCGTGGATGGTTATCTTTTAAATATTTTTGGTAGATATAAGGAAGAAATGACCTTCAAAAATAAACTACCCCATTAGTGTATTGTTTGGCGCATTTTTTATTGATTTATTTAAAAAAATCATAATTCCCTACCACCTATCTTAAATTTGGTGAAAAATCACACATGGTATGTCCATAAAGGGGTGAAACGCAATACTTTGAGGGCCGCCGCACAGTGGGTCGAAACAGTAATATGAGGGACATAGAGGTTTTTTTTGACAAATCGTATTTTTTTGGATGCCGATCGATAGTCCTTTAGACACTCGTAAAGACATGTTATATAACATTTTTCACGAAACCTAATAGTTTGGCCATAAAAAAATAATTTGTGTTTTTTTTGTATGAAACAAGACCTAAAGTACTAAATATCTCCCAGGAACTGCTTGACCGTGCCTTATAATGACTTAGGGTGGCATAAGTGCATTGTGCACTAACATTCTAATCTATTTTTAGCTGCTCCAAACAGCAATTTTGCCTGTTAAACAGTTCGGAAAAAAGTATATTTTTGATAATCCTATTATGGGGTTATAATTACAATTCTAAGAAAAAGCGTCGATTAGGGTACTAGGAACTAATTACGTTGTTAGTCTACATTGTTTTGTACTATCAGAATCTTTTAAAACCTTTTTTTGTTATCATCAGATAACTTTGAAGTAATAATGATGTCAGGTCATTAAGATATTAATTATACAAATAAAGAGATAATGGTTTGGGGTTTTACCTGCTCCTGTTAAATAAAAGCATCGATTAGGGTAGCAGGATCTAATTACGTAACTACGTAAAAAATCAACTGATTTACATTGTTCTTTATTAACAGAATCTTTCAAAACCCTTTTTTCTTAGAATCGGCTGACTTTATAATAAAAATTATCTCGAGTAATTAGGTAAGACAACAGAGAATAGCAATTCCATAAAATATTAATATAATTTCTACAAAATAACACATATTTATAAATATTTGTTTAATAGTAATTAAAATATAAAATAAATGAAAAAATGATTAAAATCTTACAATGCTAGCTTGAAATATATAAAAAAAATCTAAATTATAAAAAAAAACAAATATTAAACAATATGTACAAAAAATACAAAGCTTAAATTCTACAGCACCAATGATAATATTAGAGCTTAAAAGAAGATTGTTCGATATACTGTTTGTTATAGGTACTTTAATAATGATCAATATTGTGCTCAATATTTTCTTCATTTATAATTTGTGGCCAATTATTTGGGGTTTCTAACCAATCTCTGTTTCTTCTTAAAAAATGGAGAAATGATCGATGGAATTTTGTACTATAAGCCACCTACTATTAATATAAGCACAAAAACACTGGCAAAACTTTTTTAATTTTAACACTGTTTTCTTCTCGTCCCATTTTCTGCATAAGATGATTATATAACTTTTCACTGTCTGTTAAAGATTTTAACGTTTCCCTGAGGATTACGAATAAATCTAAATTATTCACAATGGACTCCATTGTAATCGTAAGTAATAGATCGCAAATCAAGTTAAGTGTTACTGGTAAGGTTTCACAGCACAAACTATTTTTTAAAATGAATACACCTTCATTATATAACACAGTTCCAGGTTACTTACCCCCAACCCTTAACCATTGCCTCTTTAATATCCTAATTACCTGACATCATTATTACTTCAAAGTCATCCTATGATAACAAAAAAAGGTTTTAAAAGATTCTGATAGTACAGAACAATGTAGACTAACTACGTAATTAGTTTCTAGTACCCTAATCGACGCTTTTTCTTAGAATTGTAATTATAACCCCATAATAGGATTATCAAAAATATATTTTTTCCCGAACTGTTTAACAGGCAAAATTGCTGTTTGGAGCAGCTAAAAATAGATTAAGATGTTAGTGCACAATGCACTTATGCCACCCTAAGTCATTATAAGGCACGGTCAAGCAGTTCCTGGGAGATATTCAGTACTTTAGGTCTTGTTTCATACAAAAAAAACACAAATTATTTTTTTATGGCCAAACTATTAGGTTTCGTGAAAAATGTTATATAACATGTCTTTACGAGTGTCTAAAGGACTATCGATCAGCATCCAAAAAAATACGACTTGTCAAAATAACCTCTATGTCCCTCATATTACTGTTTCGACCCACTGTGCGCCGACCAGACTTCGCTCCATAAAAGCCTCCCCTTTGTTTGAGAAGCATCATTTGTCAATGACAAGCCTGAGAAGGGCAACAATGATAGTTCAAGGTCACCTCGTCCTTGGCCATTGTGTCTGGTTACGTCAAACAGTGCGGATATTGATGTGCGATGGTTAAATATTTATGAGACACTAACGCACTTTACTTCGCCTTTAAAGAGGGGAAGTTTTTTGGTTTAAGACAAAAACAATACCGACTATGCGTTGCATGGGCCAGCAAAGAGTTACGAGTATAGTATATATTACGGTTCCATATAAAAAATGCGCCGAAACAACACACCAATTGTTGTGGTTTCGAAGTATGGAATTTTCTTGTGTTACGAATACCGGACATAGATTATGACGGGGGCGTCTCCCATAAATACTTAAATTCATAAGAAACATCCATGACTCAGGTACAAATATTCATGCTCATCACACAAAGATTTGCCGCTTGCGGGATTCAAAACTGCGACGGCCGGCGTAAGTCAGGAGCTCTAACCAATACACCAAACGCATCGTCAAACGGAAAAATGGAATACTGAATGGAAAAACGGAACCTTAACTCAAAAAGGTTTCATACCAAGATTTTTTCGTATTTTAGTTAATAGCATTTTAAGGCTCGACAGGCTCCACTCAGTAATGTTATTTTTGACACTAAGATGTCGTCAACGTATGTAATAATGAGTACATAGTGTTTATTAATCCATATTTAAACTAGTATTGTGTGTGATTTTGTTCGAGCTCTAAATTAGTAAATGTGAAAAAAACTGTATGTTCGTCCGTATTACACAGTCATTTTAGTCGCAAACTATCAGCCTAACATAATTGAAACAGGCAAGTTAGTTAGTTTTAATACTCGTACTGGCCGTTATTGAAAAACAACGAGTTGTTTTTTTTGTCTCTTTATTATGGACAACAAACAATTATATTAATGGATTATTATTAACCTTGAATATTATCGTTTAAAAATAAATTTAGGTATAAGGTAACCAGCACTGTTGTCCTGCGTTATAATATTTGATGATAAACGATAATGATGACCGGAACCAAAGTCTAAAGCAACTTTTACGAGTATTAATACAAAGTGAAATTTTCAATGAAACTTCGTTCGCTTCTTGGGTCGTCTCATATCTATAGGCGCCACACGAAAACTCTGTGATAGTATCAGAGAAATCAAACTGTCAAAGATTTTATCGTGAATGAGTGAGTTTTTTCTGAACTTTGCTTTTGCTTGGGGCTTTTATTTTTCAATTTTGTTTAAGTTTAAGGGTTAAGTTATAAATGACGAAGTTGGCAAACATTTTTGTTATTTGTAAAAGCTTTATTTACATAGATAATAGATTTAATGTCAATGTTTAATTTTTTTGTAGTCTTTCTACCATATTAGACTTTTAATTACTTAATGGATAAGGTGTAAGGGCAAAAGAAATTTACCCATTTAAAGTATTTAATCTTCAGTGGCTTCAGTGGTGAAAATACGTTTCTTGCTTTAACCAAGATCACTCAAAAAGATTGGATGCTGTACAAAAGTCGTTATCTTAAATAGATAAAAGTACTTACTTCGTAAACCAACGTGTGCTATTTACAAAACACAAACTCTTAAGATGAACTCAAAACACTTCTAAGAAGAACTTTGTACACAAGATAAAGCATACTATAGTGGAGTAGATTCACTAGCTGCTCTTCAGAGAAGCCGAAATTAATTACTAGAAACGAGCTGTTTAGGGTTTTGTTGCTCGCTAAATTACATGCAGGCGTGTTGTGTAGATTCTATTAGACTAAATGATAAGTAAATGCTATACATAAAAGTGAGAAAATTATATTGAGACATCTCTTAGAATAATTGAACGTCGGATTCAATGGTTAAGTATAATCTCAGTGAATAAAATTTATTTACTACTTGGTTCAAAAAGATCTCAGTGCTAAACGAAGAATTACTTATGTAGTTGGTGCATTTTGTGTTTATCATATTTTAAAATGAATTATTTCGGTAAAAAGTAATATCAAGATTATTTACAATATTTACAAGCAAAAGAAATGGACTTTAAAGTTAAGATGATACCAGTTACTTACTCTTAAGTACTATACCAAATGTCAAAATATTGACAAACTATACAACACAGACAAGTTAACGGTATTGCCCTAAGCAGTTACTGTACTTATTGTTGACTCAAAATATTTTCCAACAGCAAATCTCTGAGGGCCTCAATTTTGATCATTATACTTTTTAACCTGCCTTTCCATTTGTTAATTCTATTCCTCAGAGTCCCTTAAGTTGGAACGGAAAAAGGGAGTTTTGTTTAATTTATTTCGTCCACACTCCATCTGCCGCGGGCAGTTTGGTCATGTCACCCGTTAAAAGGAAGCTAAGTTCATTTATGTTGTGAAAAATATTATTTTCAAAGGATTTGCTTGACATTCAAATAGAATTTCGCCTTCAACCACATTTTTGAGAGTCATCATTATCACAACTGACATCGGGTGCGATCGAGGAAACAAAGGACATTCACTGCTGAATATAGGCCGCATGGAACCGTGGAGAACCACGGTTTTCCACATCGTTTGATCACAAGCGGTCTACATTCAGGTTGGTCTAGCAATCTTTACACGGTCCTCTCTCCATCTTTTCGGTGGACGTCCTACGCCGTGTCTTTGGTCGAAGTATTTCCAATCTAGCACTTTTCTGCCCCAACGGCTATCAGTTCTTTGCGCTGTGTGCCCTGCCCATTGCCACTTGAGCTTACTGATTCTCAAAGCTATGAAGCTATGTCCGTGTCCATATGTTTTTGGGAGTAGTCACCTATTCCGTAAATAAAATACCTACTAACGATCGTTTTATAACAATTTACCATCCACCTAAATACTACAATAGCATTTCCTTAAATTCATTATCGTTGTCTGGTTCTTCGTAACACAAAGAAAAAAATTCTTGCTTCGAAACCAAACAATTGGTGTGTTGTCTGGCGCAAATTTGTTATTATTATATTAATTTACGCGAAATTACTGTTGAAAAACCTTAACTGAATGTTTGTTTTTTATTAGATTATTAACCTATGCGTGTTTTACCGCGATATTATAACTTGTACGGAAAGAGAAAGATGGAATACCTATTGCCAAGAATATGAAATACGCTGCCCAAAAGGCTCCCAAAAACATTTGTAACTGGGACTTCAAAGAATGTAAGACCCTTTTCCAAACATATTTTTATACTAGATGCCAAACTCGCCTACTGCGAGATAAATTTACTTAAGATTTTTTTGAGTTGAAATCAATGTTAATTAGATTAGGTTTTGATTATTGTAATGAAAAAATAGTTTATAAATCTTTGTTCCCAGTTATGAAATATTTATAAGCTGATACTTTTCTTTTTAATACGTTAAAGGTTTACGTTGAAGGGCACATATAATGCAATATTTACAAAAAAAAAATAAAGCTCTAGATTGGAGACCAAAGACGCTGCGTAGGACGTCCTACGACATACCGACACGATAAATAGACGACCTTGTAAAGATAGCAGGATTAAACTGGATGCTGACCGCTAGTAATGGAAAGCTCTGGGGGAAACCTATGTACAGAAGTGGACGTCTTTTGGCTGATAATGATGATGATGGTGGTTTGTACATTGAATGATATACCAATTATTTGAAATAGCTCACCTATCTATACGTTTTTTTTTTTGATGACCACCAAATGTGCAATTAAAACTGGCCAGTATTCTATTCTATGAAATAGGAACCAAAAACTGCAACCGGGCGGGAACCTGCAACTTCTGGCTAACCGGGCCAAACGCTGTTCAAATTGAGCTACCGTGCAAGAATATAAAATATGCCACTGTATATGTTAAAAACATTGTAAACGTTAGTTTATACAAAATAACTTCTATATATTAATTTTCATTAGGTCTGTCAATCCTGATTAAATTGACTTCTATTGAATTTCTAAATATACAAAGAGGGATTATTTCAGACCTTTTCATTTGACCGTCTTGTCCCCTTAGGCTACTGATTAAAAGACGAGTACCTGCCCTAGATTTAATTTATTCTACGCACATTTGGGGTAGACCCTTTCACGGAATGATGGGCGCACACTCTCGTTTTTACCCATACTAAATATCAATGGATCGTTCCCTTCTGTAAAGTAGTAGAAGAAGAAAAAAACACTTATAAACACATAAACTACATGTTTCATTTATGCAAATGATTTCATTCTTATATCAAGAGATACGTCGGTGGCCTCAATCTATACTAGTATTATAAAGCTGAAGAGTTTTTGTTTGTTTGAACGCGCTAAACTCAGGATCTTTGGATCGATTTGAAAAAATATTTTTGTGTTGGATAGCTTATTTATTGAGGAAAGCTTTAAGGCTAGGCTAAACATCACGGTGCAATGGGAGGGAAGGGTGCAAAATCAAGACGCGCAGACGAAGTCGCGGGAATCCGTTAGTACTTAATAAATGATATATAACATCCTCTACAATCCTCAGTCCCCAATCTATCTCCAATATCGATTCAAACGGTATTGCAAGGTCTCCTAGAGCGTGTGGAAGGGGGCAGCCCTTCCACACGCTCTAGGAGACCTTGCATCACCGCCACACTCGAAATTCCAAGGAGCAATACAAACTTTTTATTTGACTCATATATATATGGGTAAATACGTTATCTCAATATATATGTATATATATTTATTGTATTTAGTTTATTATTATTTAAAAAATATAAAAACATTATAACTTTCATTTTCTGTTATTTACTTTAGCACTGCCGATAACCGCAAATATTACAATTCCAACACCTAAGGGTTGGCTGGAAGAGATCTCTTTTAGGTATAAGCCCACCTTTGTTCACATTGTGACTTCATGTATTTCCTATACAACTTACGATATATATATATATATATATATATATATATATATATATATATATATATATTTTAAATAAACCCCTAAAGTTTCGCCATATCTACCTGACATTTCCTGTCAGGTCCTTCAAAAGCTATAACCAATTTTTCAACACACTTGCTCATAACGACGTCTTTATTCCACCGATTTTTGGCTCATAATCATAGATATTAAACACGCGTGCTTTTTTATTATATTATTGCACTAGTGCCTTTAGTTTATTAACCCGACCAATTTAGGTTTGTACCCTAGTACCAATTCGTAAGTAAGAAGAAGAAGCGATATAATTTAGTCGGGTTATACAATACTTTTATTTTAGCAACAAACAGTATTTATGCGAAAAATAACAGTATCTACATATTTATTTCAATAAATGGTAAATCCAGATTTATTACTAAAAAATAGCTCAAAATCGTTTAACATTTTCTGTGATTTGTGTTTTAAACACGAATTATTACATTTTTAATCTTGGCTTTTGGCCAATCTAGTTCGCGCCTAAGCCTTGCGCGAGCATCGGTATCGCGGCAAGAAAAAAAAACAATGCGCCATTTTTCGTAAATAATAATTGTCGGCTGTGACGAAGTTTGCATTATTTAAGAAGTTTAATATTAATGAAAATGCCTAATTCAAGTGAAGAAAATGAAGAAAACCTATTATTTACTCCGCCGGACATACGCAACGAGGCAAAGAACGCGTGCGAAAGTCTTTGCCATCAAAATCGAGTGAAATGTATTTTTACTATATGTTTTAATAATTAAAAACTTAGTAAATGAAGAGTCTTGTTTTTTCCGCGCAAGTGTGTTGAAAAACGTCGTATGATACGCGTGTGCTTGTGACCATTATATACGCGGCTTTCTTATGGCGCACTCGCTTTCGCTCGTGCGCACACAATATCGCCTTGTATATAATGGTCAACTTAGCACACTTGTATCATAATGTACTATTATATCATTCATTCGGTTATAATGCAATTGCAAGGATATAGGATAGGGCAATTCTCAATGACCTAGCAATCATGTCTTACATGATATAAATGCTACAAACATAGTGAAGTTGATACCCATTTGTATGGAATTCCGATTTGTACTTGGCCGTTTTTTTTGTTTCTTCTTCCACCAGCTAACATTTTTATTTTATTTTTGCCCTTAAAGTATTGTAGAAAGTGTGCACCCAGCTTACAGGCTACATCACACTTATATCACCTTAGGGGTTATGTTCATTTTTTTAGTAGCGTGTAGTTCTATGTTAAGGCTATACGTCTCTATTCCAGAGGGTTAAGGCTATTAGTTTGAATTAAAATAAAGAGGTCGCAAGCATTTTACCTGAAAGCACGTGTTGTCTTAGTGGTTTATTAGTACCTAGTACACAATGCAAAAGCTATATAGCGTGTTTCAATCGAAAAAATATTTAAGCAGCTGTATAACACTAAAAAGAAAACATGGTAGTACCTACTCTTGCAATGTAGCAATCACTAGTCATCAAAGCACTAACACAATTCTGCGAGTCTACATTTTCAATTGATTTAAAGTAAAGTTATCTAGTAACACTTATTTATTCATTTATTTATACTTTATTGCACAACCAAATTTTTTATAAAGCGTGAACTTAACGTCATATGTCATTATCTACCTTATAAGCGGATAAGCAGAAATTATTGTGGGCGGTGTGACAAATAAAAGGAAAATGAATTACTATTACATAAAAACGTAAAATTTTCCACATACAAAAAATGCGTAGGCAATCTTTAATGTACAACAATGAAAAAAATGAAATATCTCACAATAAATACTACATAATCTAATATAATATTATATTATTCATAAGTTTCATACCACAAGCGGTAAAAATGTATTCACGCGATCAGACTTTTTTGTTTTTGCTATACGAAATTCTATTTCTTACAATATTCAACAAGCTTGTTATGTAATTCTCTACAAGTTTGTTTACGAAAAACGCGTGTGACCCAAATCGTAAACAAACCAATACGGAGTACATACTCATTAAATTTACGACGTATCGGAACAACACGATACGCCGAAACGTTCAGGCGGAATTGCCGAAAAAAGAAACTTTGCCGTCATGTATAAAAAATAGCTAAAATATTTCATAGATATCGATTACAGGAACCGGGTGAAATACGGTCGACCAATTTATGCGAAACATTATACGGATTGATGACTCCGCTTAACCTGTGAGCCGCGTGGTTTTACGCTTTTTACAAATGGTCACACTTATTTACATACGAAATACGTGTTTTTTTTTACAAAAAAAATGCATTTATTTGTTGGCAATAGCCGTCGTTTCCTTATTTAAAAGGATTCTCATAAATTAATCTATTACTATTTGTAGCCACTGAAAGTAGATCGCGTATGCCGTCAAAAAAGTTATTTTTTTAAAATAATTATGGAGCTTTTTTTATTGTTTGTATACTTACTAAAAGTGTTTCAGCCCGCGACTGTGTTTCCGTAAATATTGAACCTATTGTAGTAAACTGCTATTTTTGATTAGTATACAGCTAAGGGTTATTTTAAGTAAAACAAATACCAAATGACTTTAATTTCTTTATTGTGGACAGGATCCACAATTATAGTAACTAAACATCTCCCAAGCTCGTTGTCATACAACTTTTCAGGCTGTTTAACATATAAAAATAATTAATAGATATTTTCAGCACCAAATTTTCGTCCAAATATCTGGAATAAGTCCCTACGTAATTTTTTTGTTTTAAATTTCTTCACGGCATTGACATTTAAAAACAAAATCAACTACTTATCATAAATCCCAATACTATGTAGGTATTATTCTTATGGATGAGTTATCGGTACTTAAGTTTAATTAAAATCCATTCAACACTTTATTTCATTTGTGACTTTACGGACTTAATAGCTCCTAATGTTTACGTAATTATATCGTTATTATAAGTATCCCATACAAATTTCGTTAAGACGCTAAAACGTTACATTATTATTAATGACCTTACCTTACGACCTTAAGCGGCGTCTTATCCTTAATGCTCGGTCAGTCTCAGTGGTGTCACTCTGACAAGGGACACATCCCGTAACCATCCAATTTGATTTAGTAACCATAATTCTAAGATTATTTTTTTTAGGGAACCAAGCGCATATGAAATCCACAACTACAACCAAGAGGCCGATACTCGCGGCATTCGAACTTTTTTCGTATAGTCATTCGATTGGGAGTTTCACCGTTTTACCTAAAAAATCAAGTAAAATATCTACTCGTAAACAACAATCGCACGAATAAAATCTAACTACATAGAAATCGTGACCCTGAGAAATCAAAAACTATTTCAGTTACTATATGTAGATTACTTGTGATATGTAAAACTAGGAATTCATTGTGGTCGTAAATATGAATAACTGTATGATATAATGTGCTTTTAGTTTCAAAACTTGTAAAGAAAGTGCTTTTAGCATTTTATCCGTATTGTAAAATATTTTTTGTGCAATACAGTCTATAAATCAGCACATACAGTGACTTTTTATTATATTACACATAGTAAACAACCTCTCTATTTATTTTTGAGTTGGATTTAAGTATAAGGCCTTGCACGCACTGGTGACTTTTTGTCACATTGAACTGTTTAATCCAGGATTAGGGTAATCCTGGTTTATACCATCAAGCGCAAGTGAGCCTAAAAGGACTTAAATAACCCTAATAGGAGAAACACACTCATTAAAAATCGGTGGATGGTATGCATACGTAGACTGCTGCCGTCCGTTAAGGTTGACATCTTGCACTGACTTCTAATGAGTTTGCTGCTCCTATTAGAGTCATTTTAGTGTTTTTTTCAGGCGGTTAAATTTTAGTTTACAGAAACAGTTGATTTAAGTTATTGTTAGTGTTTTCAAGTTACAATGTACTTGATTAAACTAATAAAATCAGTTAACCCTTTCCTTAACGTATCAAATACTTTTCTGAAAAGCGCATCAATATCGGTTTAGCCAAACGCGAGATATTCGTGGACAAACATACAGGTTGAACTAAGAAATTTCACTGAAACATTTTGGGACCCTACACAGGCACAAAAGCATCTGCGTCAGACAGACTCGACCGCGTGACGTCTCGAATCTGCCCAGAAATCTGCTAAATGGCCCAGACAACGCAACTTGGTGGAATCATTCGTTAGAATTGTTATTATGCAGTTTATGTCTGCTTATCTTTGTTTAAACAATATTATAAACAATCATTTCATGACTTTAATTATTATAAATATTTTGACTAACTATAAGATTTAAAAAGATTTTGTAGATTGTAACTTTGGGTTCACCTTTTTTTTTAAATAAAGCATTTAAAAAAATATTGTTTTCATACCATATTCGACAAACAGAAAACGGTCTATAAGGGTAATTTTACTAAGCAAATGCTTTGCACTAACGATTTTGATGTTTTTTAAAGTAACAAATAACGGAGAAATTTTCTTAAAATAAGGAACCTAAAATTGCGCTCGGACGAGACTCGAACCTGCAACTTCTAGCATACCGAGAGAAACGCTCTTCCAATTGAGCTACCGTGCTTTCGGTCCAACTGCGTGCAATTTCTGGTCTCTGGACACGATTTACGATTACGCGTGACGTCAGCGCTATCTACCCGTCTGTTTATGAAACAGTGGGCCAGGTAGGTATACATTACGGAATAAATTCAACTTGTAAATTGATAACGCTTCGCTTTTTCGATTCGATTTTTGGTTTCTTATTTCATCTTCAAGATAATAAAATATGATACTGTAAGTGTTAAAACATTCCTAAACTAACGAAGAAATGTATTTTTTTTTTTGGGACACCAAAAACCAGTCATTTATTTTGTATCATCCCCATAATACTGCGTGTTTTAGAACGTGTGTATCTTATAAAGAGAGCTTATTACCCTATTAATTCTGGTAATTGCGTATCATTCATGCTACAGTTAGTTAAATTAAATGAGCGTAACACTTCCTTTGACGATGTGAGATGTTCTTGCTAAAACACTTGACAAATTCAGATTTCTCATTCAATTTATACCTTAAAATGTTAAGACGCTAGATTCAAATTTCATACGAAACAATTTTATATTTTTCGCTGCTATTCATTTGTGTTTATTTTGGAGTCATGTTTTTTATTTAAACACCATCCCTATTAAAAAGTGTGCAAGTAGGTATCAGGGACGTAAGGGAGCTTAACCAAGACCCAAAGCTCCAAGCCAACCTCACCTTCACGCGGTGCGTCCTGTTTCAACAGACGAGGCTCTGGCGACCGACCGATGGCGGGATAACCATCCAACAAAAGGCGCAGTAAAATGTTGAGCTGTGATGGGCAGCAGCGTCACACTTAAAAGATACTGCGCCTCTGCGCTCGCCAACCCGCCTGCCAAGCGTGGCGAGTACTGGCAAATACCCCCCTATATGATAGGACACAAAAAAACCAGGCCCCCAGTCTCCGGCAGCCCCGCTATTCCTGATTCCGGTAGCGGTCACGGTAACGGCGGGGCAGGGGGTGCTAAGAATCCCCGGAGGCGATCTCGCTACCACCCCCAACGACAACTGGCCCTGGTAACTTATAACGCGTGCACACTGAGGACAGACGAGAAGTTGCTCGAGCTGGAGGAAGAATTGAGCAGGTTACACTGGGACATAGTGGGTTTATCAGAAGTCCGTAGAGAGGGCGAGGACACGATAACTCTGAAGTCTGGCAACCTGCTCTTCTACCGGGAGGGTGACCAAAAGTCCCAAGGTGGTGTTGGGTTTCTTGTCCACAGGTCCCTCGTAAACAACATCGTAACCATCGAGAGTGTGTCGAACAGGGTGATATACCTTATACTCAGAATAACCAAAAGGTATTCGCTGAAGGTCATACAGGTATATGCACCGACCTCGAACCACCCGGATGAAGAGGTGGAGGAAATGTATGAGGACGTAAGTAGAGCCATACACACTTCCAAAACCTATTTCACTGTTGTTATGGGGGACTTCAACGCAAAACTCGGCAAGCGAGGCGAGGATGAGTTGAAAGTGGGACCTTTTGGATATGGTCAAAGGAACGCCAGGGGAAATAGGCTGGCCGACTTTCTGGAGAAGGAGGGACTCTTTGCGATGAACTCTTTCTTCCAGAAGCCGCCTCAAAGGAAATGGACCTGGCTGAGTCCGGATGGCAAGACGAGAAATGAGATAGACTTCATCATGACCACCAAGAGACGGTTATTCAATGATGTCTCCGTGATCAACAGGGTAAAAACCGGTAGTGATCACCGTATGGTCCGAGGCATATTGAATATAAATGTCAAATTGGAAAGGTCCCGCTTGATGAAGTCCACGCTCCGACCTACTCGTGCCCATATCCAAAATCCCGAGAGCTTTCAACTCGAGTTGTCAAACCGCTTTGATTGCCTAGAGAATTGCGTATCAGTGGACGAAATAAACAACGGGTTTGTGAAAACTGTCCAAACGGTCGGATCTAAGTTTTTTAGACCTGGCCGTAAAAATAGACCTCAAAAACTCTCGGTCCACACTCTCGACCTTATGGCAGAACGTCGATCTATGGCACTGCAGACCTCCGTTAATGCTCAAACCTACAGGCAGCTTAATAGACGAATAATGAAATCTCTGCGACATGACATTCGTTCCTTTAACACGAATAGTGTTAAAGAAACAATAGAGCGAAACCAAGGCTCCAAAGTGTTTGCAAGGGACATGTCTATTGGGCAAAGCCTGTTGACGAAGCTTAAGACGGAGGACGGCAGTGTAGCGTCGACGAAAGCAGAGGTTTTGAGGGAGATCGAAAGGTTCTATGGGCAGTTGTACACCTCAGTAGCCAAACCCGTTGATAGCTCGACCGGAGACCCACGAGCTATCCTGACCCGACACTACACTGAAGACATCCCGGACATCAGCCTCTACGAGATTAGGATGGCCCTGAAACAGCTAAAAAACAACAAGGCACCTGGCGAGGACGGAATCACAGCAGAGGTCCTGAAAGCGGGTGGAACACCGGTACTTAAAGTCCTTCAGAGACTCTTTAATTCCGTTCTGCTAGAGGGCATCACGCCTGAGGCATGGAACAGGAGTGTGATGGTGTTGTTTTTCAAAAAAGGAGACAAAACCTTATTGAAGAACTATAGACCCATCTCACTCCTGAGCCATGTCTACAAGCTGTTTTCAAGGGTTATCACGAATCGTCTCGCACGTAGGTTTGATGACTTCCAGCCTCCCGAACAAGCCGGTTTCCGAAAAGGCTATAGTACCATAGACCACATTCATACGCTAAGGCAAATTATACAGAAGTCCGAGGAGTATAATATGCCTCTATGTTTAGCTTTTGTGGACTATGAGAAGGCCTTTGATTCGATCGAAACTTGGGCGGTGCTTCGGTCTCTTCAGCGGTGTCATATAGACTATAGGTATATAGAGGTGTTAAAGTGTCTATATAACAACGCCACCATGTCGGTCCGAGTACAGGAACAGAATACGAGGGCGATTCCATTGCGAAGAGGTGTAAGACAGGGCGATGTTATATCCCCGAAACTGTTTACAGCGGCATTGGAAGACGCCTTCAAGCTCCTGGAATGGGAAGGATTCGGCATCTCCGTCAATGGCGAATACATAACACACCTTCGGTTTGCCGATGACATAGTCGTTGTGGCAAATACGCTGGATGATCTAGGCACTATGCTTGAAGACCTCGACCGAGTATCCCAACAAGTGGGTCTTAAAATGAACATGGAGAAGACGAAAATTATGTCGAGTTCCCTTGTTGTACCCACTCCAGTATCCATTGGGAACTCAACTCTCGAAGTTGTCGACGAGTACGTCTACCTGGGACAAGTGATCCAATTGGGTAGGTCCAACTTCGAGAAAGAGGTCAATCGACGAATCCAACTCGGCTGGGCAGCGTTCGGGAAACTGCGCAAGAGCGTCTTCTCGTCTCAATTACCTCAGTGTCTGAAGACGAAAGTCTTCAATCAGTGTGTGTTACCAGTGATGACATACGGATCCGAAACGTGGTCTCTTACTATGGGCCTTATAATGAAGCTCAAAATTACACAACGAGCGATGGAGCGGGCTATGCTCGGTGTTTCTCTACGAGATCGAATCAGAAACGAAGAGATACGTAGAAGAACCAAGGTAACGGACATAGCCTTGAGAATCAGTAAGCTTAAGTGGCAGTGGGCAGGGCACATAGCGCGAAGAACTGATGGCCGTTGGGGCAGGAAAGTTCTAGATTGGAGACCCTTCGACCAAAGACGCAGCGTAGGACGTCCACCAACAAGATGGACAGACGACCTTAAAAAGATCGCAGGATCAAACTGGATGCAGACCGCTAGTGATCGGTCGCTGTGGAAAGCCGTGGGGGAGGCCTATGTTCAGCAGTGGACGTCCTTTGGCTGATTATTATGATGATGATGATGAGGTATCAGCGCTTCATTTAATTTGGCAGCCAGGGCTCCAAAATATTTTATGTGAAAGTGAATATATATATATATATTTTCGAACTACTATTTATTGCCGAAACCATTCTGTTGTTGAATTTAAACACAAATATTTAGTTGATTATTGAATATAATACCTTTGGAGACGGGCGTATGAAGAAAAGTTTTTTTTTTTATTAAATGTAAAAAAAAATATTTGAGTACCTTGTCAAAGAAGGTTAGTTTTCAGCTAAAAAATTACACAAATAAAAATAATATCTAATAAAATGACCCAACCATCGTCTTAAAAAACAAGCAATAGTAGGATAACATGAGAAGAAAGTTGAAAAATATATTTATATCGGGTCTTGCCTCAGAAGAGGAAATGGGTCATAAAATGTGTGGATGTCTCATTCTTGTCCCATAATGATTGTCCAGTTGGGACAATTTTTCTATTAGGCCCCGTAAATTGAGGTCCGAGCCTAAACGATAGTATTGTTCGGAAAGGGTTCCGTTATTGGCAAGAAGCGGTTTTTTTAGAGGCCTATTTTTATATGGAATGGGAAAGAATTGAAAAATGAATTATAAAACTTAAGTAAAAGCTGTCAAAAGTCAACAAGTTCAGTTTTGAACAAGTTTTATTTTATATTCATAAAGATGAAATAAGAAACCAAAAATTATTGCGCACGGGCGGGACTTGAACCAGCAACCTTTTGGCAGACCGGGCCAAACGCTCTTTACCAATTGAGCTACCGTGATGTCAGTCCGACCCTGCGAAATTTGTGGTTTCTTATGAAAACGTCAATTGCGTGACGCTTAGCGCCATCTAGCCGTCTGTTTATGAAACAGATGGCCCAAGCAGTTATTCTTTACAGAATAAATTCAACTTGTAAATTGATGTCGCTTCGCTATATAATGCTTTGGAATGTTTTTAACACTCACAGTGTCATATTTTATATTCATAAAGATGAAATAAGAAACCAAAAATGTTTGCGCTCGGGCGGGACTTGAACCAGCAACCTTTTGGCAGACCGGGCCAAACGCTCTTTACCAATTGCGTCACGCAATTGACGTTTTCATAAGAAACCACAAATTTCGCAGGGTCGGACTGACAGCACGGTAGCTCAATTGGTAACGAGCTTTTGGCCCGGTCTGCCAAAAAGTTGCTGGTTCAAGTCCCGCCCGTGCGCAAAAACTTTTGGTTTCTTATTTCTTCTTTATGAATATAAAATATGACACTGTGAGTGTTAAAAACATTCTAAAGCAAAGTTTTATTTTTTTACATATGTTTAAAATCTCAAAATAAGCTTTTTAAAAATCATCAACCTTTTTATATGTATTGCTGATATCCGTGCAATAAATCCAATTAATAGGGAGGGAAGGAAGAGAGAAGAGCCAAATCTTCAGTGGTGGACGACAATGATAAATATTGGACACCAAACATACATTGCTCTGATCCCAAAGTAAGTAGCTAATGCAATTGTGTTATGAAAATCAAATACAAAAGTAGTACCACAACACCCAGACCCGAGACAATATAGAAAATTTGGATTTCTATATTGACCCGACCGGGAATCGAACCCGGAACCTCGGGGCGGCGACGCCTTAAAACCAGCGTGCTCAGCCACTACACCACGAGGAAGAGATCGTCAATATAATAAATGAAAATACTAAATACATACATAAATGAATGATTAATTTAAAATAAGCCCGTGCATAATTAACTTTTTGCACAGCGGACCATCACGCCAAGAACTGCCCAAACTTATTAATATTTTATCGACCGTTTCCCTATTAAACTCGTGCAACCCAAAAGGTTTCGGCTCGAAAGGCACAAAGTTACAACCAATGGGCCAACTTTTCGGGTGATTTTTACCCCCATTGACTTTTAAGGTTTCATAGGAAGTTGGCCCTTTATAGTGGAGAAGTTTATTAAAATCCGCTTTGTTTCGTTGTTGGAATTTGACGGGCGGGATAGCGGTTTTCCCATTTTCGGTCTTTGTAAGCTTTGTCACTCTTTGTAATTTTTAAGTGGTTATGTCACAAAATTTTATAAGGATCTGAGTTGTAAGGTACCTACATATATAAAATCGTGTTCATAAAATATGTCTTAAATTATGGACATATTGCAGTCATCTGGTTAAAATCAGCCAGTTAATTAAATGCCCAGAAAATTAATAAAACACCGACTTATAATTAAATGTCTATGCTCAATCGATGATTGATTCGAACAGAAACCCTCAATGTTCAAAGATTTGGCCAATTGAAAATTAGCCTTCTAAAGCTGAATGACCTTGGTCAACCAAATTATTAAAATTTAGTTCAGATAGTGTATGATATTTTTCTTTGTTGTTTGCAATTTAAACTGAAACAAAATTTATTTTCAAAATATTTTTAAAAAGCAGATGTTAAAAAATATACTTTCCTGAGTTTTTAATTTGAAATTACTTAATACGATCAATAATACTGAGGTCAGTTTATTGTCATTATTAAGTATCGTGCTATTTTGCAATTTTGTGTAAAAAGTGATTGTACTACTAAAATTCTGAATTTAAAGTAACGTTTGTGTAGTAAATAAAAGTAAGTAACATCACAAATACTACAATATTTCTATACATCAAGATTTTGTTAGCGCGACAGTTATTTTAAGTGTAGTTATTTTATTTGTTTTTTAGGTAAAACGGTTAAATCCGCAATTGAATTACCACACGAAAAAAGTTCGATTACCTCGAGAATCGGCCTCCTGATTGAATTCAATGAATACACGACTTTCAGTCATCTGGCTTAACGTTGCCTTAATCGACTTGGCTAGTTTACGTTCAGCCATTTAACTAAATGCTGGCGTTTAATTAACTGCCTAGCCATTCAATTAACTGGCATATTTAACCAGATGGCTGCGATAAACATATTGTTACAATAAACAAAAACTTAAAAACGACCTGAAAACCAAAATGCATTTAAAAGTCTTAAATAAACTCTCGACCCTTTAAAAAAAGGAATCCATTTTAGGCGTACAGATTATTTTAGGAGTCGGTGCCAAAATTTTGAACGGCTCTAGCATCAACTCTTAGAGCACCGAGTCCAAAAAGAAATCGCTCGCCTAAAATGGATTCTTTTCTAAGACGTAACAACACGTCAACATTAAGACTCTATTACTTAAACAATAAACGTGCCTTTAATTAAAGTATGAGGGGTTTCCTCGATTGCATCAAAATCCTATCAGCAGATTCCGACTTAGCAACAATGGGACTAAGGAGAAAGTATTACCTCTAGATAGGCAAAATAATAATTGAAATCGGTCAACAAATGACTGTGAAATGAGTTAAGACAGCCACAAAAAAACAACATACTGTCGAATTAATAACCTCTTCCTTTTTTGAAGTTGGTCAAAAATAGGGTCTGATTATGTTGCATAAAGGTGATTATAGCCGTTTGTAATAGAGCCTACTACACGTGTAAGAGTTAAATGATGCACGTAGAAATTGCTGAAATGTTGCCAAAATTTTTAAAGCATTTACATATTTTTTCTGGTGTTTTTTCTGGTGTATATTATCTGAAGTTTTAGACACAAATGTTCTTGAATGTTTTTAACGCTCACAGTGTTATTTTTTTTATTCTTAAATGATGTAATGAAATCGTACATTAAATCTGTGGCTGGACCAACCATGTCGATTCTGTTAACCAAACTACGATAAATTTGAAGTAAGTTACATTATTTAAAATATTCGGTTAAAAGGGGAATCATGTTCTTAGATTATCATGATTTTGCTGATAAGGTAATCTCTTAAGGATTAGTAGCATACGGAATTACATTTCCTGTCCATTTAAATAAAATAGAGGTGCTACAAACCAGAATCCACTTATGTTATGCCTAAAAATAAAATAATAATAAAGAAATTATGAAAAGTTGTTAAGGTAGTGCCAGTAGAATACAAAGTGAGAACCACTATTATCATAGATCAATACGCCATTACCATTTATTATTATTGGTTGTTGGGCACTATTGTTGGCAGCTCGACCAGGTATGATCTATTGTGGCGCCCTTATATTTAAATTTCACTGCTTAGTCCCGTTAAGTCTATAAATTGCCAGATTATTTGGAGCGTGATATCTGCTATCTCATCCGGGTGCATGATGTGCCGCCCGAGATGGATACTTCTTTTGCTCATAAGCGGTCCGCATGAGCAGAGAATATGCATGGCCGTTTCTTCTTCCGTATTACAGAATCTACATAGAGCGTCTTTGGTCATGTTCATATTGGCAAATGTTTGTTTATTTTTTTTACGTAGTAAAAGTGGAACCTTTCTGCCAAAAGGATGCTGGATCAAGTCCCGCCCGTGCGCAAAGTTTTGGTTTCTTATTTCATCTTTATGAATATAAAATATGACACTGTGAGTGTTAAAAACATTCTAAAGCATTGGAATTGGAACCTTTCTTATAACCCTTAACTACCTACCACGTATTATTGTAACACAAACACCTACCATACGTCTGTGGGATCCCAAATATATAAAAAAAATATTATGTCTATATAAATAAAGGGATGTTACAGATTTTAATTAAAATTCTATTTTGAACATTATTAATTTTTTTATTTAAAAAAAAGAGGAACATGGAAATCGACAACATTTTTTTCATAACTCAAGATAAATGGTATTATCTCTTGTTTTTAGCTTACTTATTAACACTTATAGAAAATGAGTTCTAAAAAAATATTTAAAGTAATAGGAACTTTTTGTTTCATTTTTTATATAATTGAATCATTAAGATACTTGAAAAAAAAAACAATTATCAGACAAAATTGCAGGCTCAACCTAGAGTTTTTCACGGCATTGAAAACACATCTTGTTCGAGCATTTGAGGCAAATTGGCGATTTGCATTCGAAACACATGTATTGTGTTTTACGTTTTTTTTAAATATTCGCATGTGGAACAGTTTTTACGAACCACCAATCGCTCCTCACTAGTTGGAACAGTTGCTAGTGGGGTTTCATTGATCTGAAGGATATGTTGTATTCTGGTACGTAGGTATATCGCGTTGCAATTTCACATTGCTTCCACGACGTGCCATATGCGTCCTCGTCAGCTGTTCAGCCAGTTTTTTCATAAACTTGAACCTACTTACAGTCTTTTGTCTAAGTGGCTTCACAGACAGAGGTATACTACATAGCAATTTGAAGTAGAAATGTCAAGTAATGTTGCATAATTCTTCTTTCTGGGTCTCGATCGAACTTCCGCTGGGGACCAATCATCATCAGATGAAAACTCTTGGTCACTTACTGGAGGAATATCATTTTGCGATGGAGAATTTAAATGTATAATAGTTGGCGCTTCGATTTCGGATTCAGACGCGCCACTTTCTTCCAGCATTTGATGAATGTCGACGGGCTCAACATCGCTGCATTCGTTGTTTTCATCGTCCTACAGATCCTTTTCCACCCAATGCTCAATTAAAGCTGTACTAAGAGCCATTATAACTAAAACAATATAAAAAAAACAATTTAGAAAAAAAAACTTTATCTCCTACCAGAGGTCTCTCAGACCCACGCTAGCATTCATTTACTCACATGATCCAAACGCGCACACGTCCAACCTCCACAAGCCGTTGTGCAGTACTTAGGGGTACGGGGAAAAGGTATACGATCGAACGAGTCGATACAACACTCAGGCGCAAAGATATTTACAATTGTTATGTTAACAGGATCTGTGAGACGTATGGTAGGCGATTAAGGGTTAACTTACCTCCTGTGATAGTTTAAGGTTTTATGGCATTCTTTCGTCTCATTACGGCACTGCAATTCGTGTTATCATTTAATTGAATTTATTTCATGAATCTTGAGATTGATTTGTAGCTTCCAAAACAAATATTTCATCAAGTTTGACACTGGCGTTGACAGCTTAGAAGTATTATTTTCCCGTTGCCACAGATTACGTAGCAATTCGTTTTTTTGAACTCATTAGCTCCACAATTTCATTTTTCCAATTATTTTTGTTTTGATTCTTAATTTGTTTAATTTGCTTCCAATTTATTCAGAGTACAAACATTATCCCTCTTACATATTTATCTAAAATTCAATTAGATTGTAATAGTTTTTATTCTACGTGTCTATGGTCGTTTGGTCGAAAGCAGTGACAGTGACAGTTGTTGATATAAAAGTACTGGTCAGTAGATTCCGGGTCTTTTTTCTTGGATTTTGCGGTGCTGCATCCAGCAGTGCCTGGCGCCTACACCTTCTTATATATTTAATTTTACTATACTATAAGTTAGAATTTGTGATTGCTCCCTAAAGGAAAACTTGCTAATTATCGACTCCGGTCTCCCTCCAAAATCTACCCACAACTCCCATTGTGTTCTGCCGTAGGCTAGACCGGCTTTGTCAATTGTTTATTTAATTTCTCATTTTTTAAAATTGTAATTTAAATTTAAATGAATTAATTTAATAAATCAGATATTCAAAGGATTTTTTATTATTATTAAACAGTTTGCAATGGCCAGTTAGTATTCTGGTTACTGCACAAGCTTTGTATCTTTCGAACATTAACAGTTATTTAGCTACTTTGTTGTTGTAACCTCGAATTAGTGCTTTTGAGTGTTCTTGTCCTTGTGTAGACTTCCACGACTCAATAGCCTCTTGCTAACAGAGGGTAGTTAGAAGCGTAGTGGCGCGTTGTTTGGTGATGCCACAGAATGGTTCTACGCCGATTTGAGGGTTATCGGCTCCTTCTCTAGCAAGTTCATCTGCTACATCGTTCCCTTCAATCTTAGAATGCCTTGGTACCCATGTAAGTGTGACTTTGTTGGTGTTCCCAAGTTCATTCAATGTCTCAGTATATGTTTGCACCAGTTTTGACATTTGTTCGAAGGATTTTAGAGCCAGCAATGCAGCTTGGCTATCTGAGTTGATGTAGATGTGTTGGTTCAGGAGACTCTTCTCAAGGTTTATCTCTGCACATTTGTTTATGGCAAAGACCTCGGCTTGGAAGATGGAGGTTTCAGTCCCCATGTTTACACTAACTTTGAGCTTAGGCCTCTCTCCATAGACCCCATAACCTACATCATTTCCTTTTTTGGATCCGTCCGTGTACCAGACGTGGCTACCTTTCTTAAATGACATTTGCCCCTCAAGCCATTTGTATTTAAAAGGTATGTTTACGGAGTATAGCTTACTAAGCTATACTCCGTAAACATACTAAGCTACTAGTTACATTCCGTATGCATGTCGTCAATAGGCATGCTTAGTAGTCGGTTTTCAAGTACTGATTCTTTGAGTCTTATCAGATTTTGAGAAGCCCATCTGACTTTCGTGCGGGAGCAGATTCTATAAGTGCTCTGCTTGGCTTTTTGCAAGTGTAAATCCGTCAGGTAAAGGTGTTAGATCCAGCAGAGCGTTCAAAGCTGCCCCTGGTGTCGTAGACAGTGCTCCAGTTGCTGTAATGCAGCCAAACCTTTGCTCGCTGCTCAGTTTCTGTATTGTTGTCGCTTGGTTGACCGTGATGTTTTCAAGGGTCATCACAAATCGTCTCGCACGTAGGTTGATGATTTCCAGCCTCCCGAACAAGCCGGTTTCCGAAAAAGCTATAGTACCATAGACCACATCCATACGCTTAGGCAAATTATACTAAAGTCAGAGGAGTATAATATGCTCCTATGCTTAGCGTTTGTGAACTATGAGAAGGCCTTTGATTCGATCGAAACTTGGGTGGTGCTTCAGTCTCTGCAGCGTTGCCACATAGACTATAGGTATAACTTTATGTATATAGGTGTTAAAGTGCCTTTACAATAACGCCATCATGTCGGTCCGAGTACAGGAGCAGAATACGAGGGCGATTCCACTGCGGAGAGGTGTGAGACAGGGAGATATGATATCTCCGAAACTGTTCACAGCAGCATTGGAAGACGCCTTCAAACTTCTAGAGTGGGAAGGAATCGGCATTAATGTTAATGGCGAATACATCACATACCTCCGATTTGCCGATGATATAGTCGTTGTGGCAAAGACGCTGGACCATCTTGGCACTATGCTCGAAGACCTTGACCGAGTCTCCCAACAAGTGGGTCTTAAAATGAACATGGAGAAGACGAAAATTATGTCGAGTTCCCTTGTTGTACCCACTTCAGTATCCATTGGGAACTCAACTCTCAAAGTTGTCGACGAGTATGTCTACCTGGGACAAGTGATCCAATTGGGTAGGTCCAACTTCGAGAAAGAGGTCAATCTACGAATCCAACTCTGCTGGGCAGCATTCGGGAAATTACGCAAGAGTGTCTTCTCATCTCATCTACCTCAGTGTCTAAAGATGAAAGTCTTCAACCAGTGTGTGTTACCAGTGATGACATACAGATCCGAAACATGGTCTCTAACTATGGGCCTCATAAAGAAGCTCAAAATCACACAACGAACGATGGACGCCCTATGCTGGGTGTTTCTCTACGTGATCGAATCAGAAATGAGGAGATAATAAAAGACCAATCAAAAATCTGGTAAACACGATTGTAGTACAGGTTCTATAGTTTATTTAGTACGTTTAAATTGTTTCTAAAGTAGTTTACGTAGTTAGAGTTAGAAAAACTGCTAAATATGGCCACTTTTGGCAATTTTTCTAACTGTGATTGCAGATAACTACTTAAAAAAAATTAAACATACTAAATAAACAATAGAACCTGTACTAAAATCGCGTTTACCAGATTTTTGATGGGGCTTTCATTTAACAAGTTATGATTTTTCCACTAAAGTGGCGCTAGTGTGCGCGTTAAATATCCGGGTAGCCCCTTAAGATAAACATTTGAAAAACGCACGAGAACTGTTGCCGACAAACTGTCTCACAGTTTGGCAAAAAGTCATTTTTGTAATTACTGTTGTAAGATATTGAATCAATAAATAAAAATAATAAGTTATACATATTTATCATCGATAATCGTATAACTGTCACATCATAAGTCTGTAATAAATAATGTAACTGGTGGAAAACCTCTGACCTTTACTTAATAAAAGTAATACTTTTCTTTGATAGCCGAAGTTTTTGAGCTAGAAGACGTTTCATGCTTTCAAACTGTCGTTACCGTACAACTCCAGTTATGTCCTTTCAGTAGTATAACATTTTATGATATTACATCGTTACCTACTTTTCGACTACTGCCCTAGGGTTAACGCTGTAAGACTGGAAGCACATTGTATCCTTCTTTATCGATTCATTACAAAAAATGTGATATTGGATACTCCAGTTACTGTTCTTTTTTTTTCTATATTAAAAGTTACCAATTATTTTAACAGAAAAAAATACTAAAATAATTATTGCAGTTTTCATTTATTTATTATAACAGTGTTTTGCTTATAATATTTGTGTAATATTAGTATTTATGTTTACTACACTTTTTGCACTTATTATTAATGTTCCGACATTGATTAAACTCTGCATTACCGAGCGGCTGACTGTTTGAGAATGCCATAAGGAAATTAGACTTAATTTTTCCAACGTCAGTTATAGAATATTCGTCGAATAAAATACAATTTGAAAACGTCACCTGTTTGTCCGCAATCACTTGAATGAATGTCGTGTATTATGACATGTCACTTTTTATTTTATTTTTATTCTGACGTTGGTAAAATCGACCCTTAGTCCGCCAATAGGCTAGTTTCCACTTAGAACAAACCACAATATCGGTAGTTTCTAGAGATTCAAATATCCATCCATCCAGACCAGTATTTATAGTATTTTGCTGTCAAGAAGATCTTTAATTGCAAGAAGTGACGTCATTTAAGACGCCATGACAGTTCGATCGTTTTTGAGGCCCATTTAAATTGAATATTTTAAATTATAATTACATCATGTAAATCTAAAAATATCAATGATTTTGATAAATATATTTATAAATGTAAAACCTACGGTCCTTTAGACATCCTTTCCTTTGGACATTCCCACACATCGCCATCTAGCCCCAAAGTAAGCTACTCAAAGCTTGTGTTATGGGTGCCAGACAACGGATATAATACTTAAATACTTTTTGTTTGTAAATACATACATGATATACATACGGTGCTAAAAATTTAAAAAATTATAAATAAATAAGTTAATGATACCTATAGCTTCATTCACAATGTCTGACTAAG
Source organism: Pyrausta purpuralis (assembly GCA_963924145.1). NCBI lineage: Eukaryota > Metazoa > Arthropoda > Insecta > Lepidoptera > Crambidae > Pyrausta > Pyrausta purpuralis. The sequence goes on from OZ001660.1 coordinate 16,075,711, forward strand.
TTCCGATTAGCGTTAGGTATCATCGGTCTAAAACTTTACACGAAAATAAGAGAGAGAAAAATAACGCTCCACATTTGAAATATTCTTTGGTTAGTACTTATTTGTTGAAGGTAAACAGTTCATTGAAATAATATCCAAATTACTTCTCAAGTAGCCTCCTTTTAAACGAGATTTCAAACATCTATTTTAAAGTAGGTGCCACCCTATACCAAGTTTTGATATTTTATCTTCTCAGAAAAAAGAGGATCAGGCACAGCAGTGTGCCTACGCTCTTATACAACTTGAGACACATTATCAGTTATTGCTTGACCCTAAGTAGTCGTATTTTAAGGTTATTCGCTGCTTTTGGGCAGCCTTAGTGCTACTGATGATACGTGACAATGTAGAGTAATAATTACCCTTTGTTTGAGGGTTCCGTGCCAACTTTAACTGAATTAGGGATCTTAGTCCATTGAATGAGTCCCTCCAAGGGGGGTCTAGAGTGCGTGAGTTAGTAACGTAAGATGTTTCTTCGGAAACATGTCAAGAGTCCCTAGGTAATAAACATACTAAAACCCCGGGACACTAGGAGGAGCCCCGGAGTGGGGGGAGGGGAGGGGGAAAGGGTCCATTTTTTCATTTTTCGCTTAAATCTCCAAAACGGTACATGTTAGAGAAAAACTTTCAAGGAAAAGTTGAAAGGCCATAAAATTATCTACAAGTTGTACTTAAATCATTTTTTTCTATTAGCAGCTGTTTTCGAGCTACATTCCATGAAAGGTGAAAAATTCGAAAACATATGCAAACTTTAGCATAAGCTTAACGAGGGCGGACCCCTTCCCATGCTACGTGTGAAACTTCATAGAAAAAATCCAAACAACGGATAATATTGGGACATTGATGTCATATGAGAGGCACTAGAGGAAAAAGAATAAAAAGTTCAAGTATCGTAACTACCCTAATAAAATTCAATTCCTCCTAAACGCCTCCATGGTGGAATCTGGTTTTTTTATCAATGATAGACCTAATTATGAGCAATCTATCGGTACTGGTCACAAGTTGCACTTTTGAGCTTTTTGGAAGAAAAAAAATAAAAAGTTCAAGTTGCGTAACTATCCTAATATAATGTTTTGACAATCAATTCCTCCTAAAGGCTTCCATGGAGGAATGTGTTTTTTTTACCAATGATAGGCCTAATTAAGAACAATCTATCAGTACCAATCACAAGTTGCACTTTTGAGCTTTTTGGAAGAAAAAAATAAAAAGTTCAAGTATCGTAACTACCCTAATAAAATTCAATTCCCCGTAAACGCCTCCGTGGTGGAATCTGGTATTTTTATCAATGATAGACCTAATCATGAGCAATCTATCTGTACCGGTCACAAGTTGCACTTTTGAGTTTTTTGGAAGAAAAAAATAAAAAGATCAAGTTCAGTAACTCAAACTACCCTAATATAATATTTTGACAATCGATTCCTCCTAAAGGCTTCCATGGAGGAATGTGTTTATTTTACCAATTATAGAACTAATTAAGAGCAATCTATCAGTACCGGTCACAAGTTGCACATTTGAGTTTTTTGGAAGAAAGAAATATTTTTTGATCGATTGATGTAATAAACGTGAGTATGTAGTATGGGGAAATTGTTTGAGTCAAAATCATTTTTTACTGCGTGTAACTCAGAAATGGTAGGATATAGGAAAAAATGATATAGGTTCAACTTGTAGATAATTTTATGGCCTTTCAACTTTTCCTTGAATGTTTTTCTCTAACATGTACCTTTTTTGAGATTTAAGCGAAAAATGAAAAAATGGACCCTTTCCCCCCCTCCCCCCACTCCGGGGCTCCTCCTAGTGTCCCGGGGTTTTAGTATGTTTATTACTTAGGGACTCTTGACATGTTTCCGAAGAAACATCTTACGTTACTAACTCACGCACTCTAAAACTTTTTATTCAATGGACTATCTACTTACTTCCACTAAGCCAAAATACCACGATATTTTGTTAATAGCAAACATAACTTTGTTTTTCATTGTGTTTGTATATGAAGAACAAAGTTATGTTTGCGGATGTTGAAAATGTGCTATATTTAAAAAACGACTAGTTCGAACCCGTCAAAACTCCATACTAATTTTCATTGAAAGTTTTGTTAAGATCTATATCATGAACGTCTTTTAAAATGTACACTCGCTTTGTTTAAAAGTTAGATGGGGGGACGCCCATTTTACCATTTTGACTTTTAGAGGAATCGGTTTTAGAAACCTCGATGTCATTTAAAAAGACCAATTCATAGACACCCTACACGCATAGGTTCAAAAATAAACTTTTAGGTTTTAGTTTCATGTATGGGAACCGCCCCTTAAATATGTTTTTTTTAAATTTATTTGGATGTGAATAGACTTATTAAGTTTCAACTGTGTAATACTAATTGTTTCAGTATAAAGTGGCTGTAACATACGGATGGACAGACAGACAGACAGACTTGAAGAAACTATAACCCTAAAAACTGTTTGCCCGTATTTAAACACTGTTAAAGATATAAGATTAAAGTATTAGTTCTAGTTTTTTTTAAATAATTACAAGAATTTAATGGTAGAAATACGCTGGAGGTTGGAGTGCGTTTTCATCTTCAACTCTTGAGTTCACGAACTGAAGAACTAAACTATGAGACCATACAAACACAGATTACTCAGAAGTTAGGAGTTGCGAAACATAAATTAGGGATGGACAACTTCTCATGGCAAGCGCCGATAGTGTCTGAACTAAGTTGTTACTGATAGAGATGTAAGAGTATCGGTGTAAGTATGTATTTTTGATATTTTTGTTGCAGTAAGTAACCGTACATAGTAATATCACCGCCACCTTACCATCTGCAAACGGAAATCTCTTGCACACACGACACAAAAAATATGGTTTAGAATGTTTTCAACACTCACACACTCACAAATTTGCGTACGGGCGGGACTCGTACCCGCAACTTTCTGGCTAACCGGGCCAAACACTCTACCAATTGAGGTACCTTGAAATATGTCCCGCCCGTGCGCAAATTTTTGGTTTCTTATTTCATCTATACAAAAAATATTTTAAAAAATTCACCGCTTTCAAAAAACTGTCTTAAGGTCAAAATAACACATTTGCCCTCTGTTTAGGAGAAACAAATACATTTGAAGTTGGTGCATGATGTAAGTACGTAGACTATTGATGAACGTTAGGTTTAAGATCATGTACCGACTTTAAGTGAATTTGTTTCTCCCAAAATGGGAGCAAATGCGTCAGGTATTTTAAGCCATTTTGTCAGTTTCTTTAAAGGCTTTGCTTAAAGGTCCCACATCTCAAATATTACTGGACCGATTTTGATGAAACTTACACTTTACTCTTAGTATTTATATTCCTGTTATACCATGGTAAACTTGTAATAATTTGTGGCTTTAATGATCATGATATGATAATTGATTACGCTCGCGTTTTTTTTGGCTAAATCACTTCTACAAAAATCGCTTGCACACGTGACACTAAAGAGGACGTCACTTCAAACAGAAGACGTCGCAAGGTGCAAGCGATTTAAGCTCTCGTGGTCGTTAGGCGAGAGACTTAAAACGTGGCACGTGCGTACCGTCGTCAGTGAGACAGAGGTACACAACACAAAATATTACCCGGTTATAAGAATGGAACTATGCATGTCACCTCCCTTCCGCTAGCTGCCCACCCACCTGTGTGTGTACGTTTGTTTCGTGTCATACAGTTTATTTTGCATTCAGTTGATATTTCCTAGTTTCTACGCGCAGTGACAGGTCACCTCGTAACTACGTTCGAATACTCGCACGATATCTTATTTTATCGATAATGTAACAAGCGCACCCCTACGTCACACCACAGATTAGTTCCGTAAGTTTCCACCAGGGAGCGCCTCTGCAGCACACAGTTCGCAATATGCGAGACAGTTGCTTCACACATTAGAAGGTTCAGTGCACTGAATAAGAAATTTACTATTATTAACTTACGTAAGCCCATCCTAGTTTGAATTGGTATATGGCATGTTATAACATTATTCAGTGTGTTTTGAATCGGACCTTTGATGCTTCATTCACGTATTCGACGGCAAATTGATTTCCGATACTTCATCCATGTATTCTATGGCAAATTTAAGGAGTACTAACAGACCCTTGAGGATAAATTCAAAGAAAAATAATCATTTATTAAGGACTTAGGCTCAGATAAAGCTCAATAACGCAGAAAATGAAAGATAATTAAATGATATTTTCCAACAAATCTATGAAAATTTGGCTTGAACATTGAGTTCAATGAAACAAAAACTATGTGTGCATCAAAAACCAACCATCTAGCATAAATAGAAAACTTGGTATTTATATTCCTATTATATTGGATATTATATTTAGAACAAATACAAACTTTTTAATACCTTGGCAGCTTATTGACACATGACTCCAGGTGTACTCCAGATGTAGTTTTTTAGAATTGCTATGGCAAGTAGAACTTTTACTAGCAAAAAGGATTAACTAAGAGCTTACATCTCCAAAAAATATATGAAACGCCATATTAAAACTTACATCAAGTGTATAGCATTATACGGAAGCGAGACGTGGCCACTGACCCAAAGAGACAAAGAGAGGTTGAAAGTATTTGAGATGTGGTGTTGGAGGAGCATGGAAAGAATCAGTTGGACAGAAACCGAAACAAATGAAGAAGTATTAAAGATTGTAGATGAGGAAAGATAATAATAGAAAATAGACGAGGCAACATACTAGATACACCTGATGCGACATGACAGGTTCTTAGAGAATATGATGGAAGGAAAAGTAGAAGAAAAGAGGGGAAGAGGAAAGCCTAGGAGAAGTTATTTCGACCAAATGAAGGAAAAAGTTTTTGTTTTGTTTTTAAAGAGGTTTATTTAAATAATGATAAGAAAATACATGCTTACCAAGTACAAAACATTTGATTAGCACAATCATGCATACGATACACTTTTTTTTGGCTTCTTGCACCACTTAAAGCTTATGACATTTTGTAATTATTACATTAAATTTACCTCAAGAACAATAAGATAACACAAATATTTTATATAAACAACGGACTTAGTCCAAGACATTCTTATTTGCAATGAATATGACGGTTTAAACTATTTTAAATAGCGGGTACATAACTAAAACCGCTTTGCGTGACCAGAGTTGCGAAGGAAAAAGTAAATGTCATGATTACAAACCAGGTGGTTAAGAGAAAAAGAAAACAATGGCGATAACTCCACCGACAAGAGTGAGGCTCTTAAGTTTAAGAACAAAAAAGGTATAAAAGATAAGTTTTATTGAGGAAATAAAAAAACATAGATAAACTAGCTGAGGCTAGTAGTATAACAATACTACAAGGTCATTTTTTTAAATATTTACGTTCTGTCGTTATCATACTAATTAATATAATGCAAAATCTCAATATGCATTGCTAATGTGACAGTGAAGCAGAGCTGCTTTTAGATAATTAATGGAATCAGGCGTTACTTTGCGGAAATCCATCATTAAGGTGAAATTTATAAAATTATTTTGCTCTAAATTTTCCGCGAAGCGACGCCGGCGCAGGCAACTAATAACACAAACCGTCACCGCGTTTAGTATTAGTTCAGGCAATTGCAGGATGCACCACCCGCCCTCCCTCAATACGCATGCGGCACAGCTGATGCAATTGCAATTATTAGTACCCAATACCAACGTGCAAAAAACCTCGACGCGTTTCGCCTCTACACGTGGCATAATTGCATCAGCTGTGCCGCATGCGTATTGAGGGAGGGCGGGTGGTGCATCCTGCATTTGCCTGAACTAATACTAAACGCGGTGACGGTTTGTGTTATTAGTTGCCTGCGCCGGCGTCGCTTCGTGGAAAATTTAAAGCAAAATAATTTTATAAATTTCACCTTAGTAAAGCAGAGCTGCATCGAAATACGCACGCAGCCGATGCTTTACATGGAAAGATTGAATAACTTAAAATTTATTTACAGAATACCTAGCACCTGTATTCTCTAGACTATAGACAACTTCATTTGTGGATAACACAGACAACTTTTATGCAAAACATAATAACTGACACATAAAAAGAGTCCAAAATTAACCACACTGGCGAAATAAGCAAAAGGTAACGAACTTTTCGTTTCGCTGAAAACTCTTTTAGCTCACACATGTTTTCATTTTGCATTAATTAAAAGTTTTCAGAAAGTTTTTTTATTTTTTATTTTAATATACAAGGGGTGTCCTTCAAATGTCTATATTAATTTAACACGTAAATAAAAGAGCTACAATAAGTAATGTTGTCGTTATAAAAATATTGAACTCTATGTTTAAATAAATAAAATAAAATAAAAATTCGTTTATTTCAGTAGTCTGTGTTTACAATGGTTTTCCCAGTCTACCCCTTGAGTTGCCGCAGATACTCGTCTTTCCCCTCAAATGGAGCACGCCTTGTCGTGGCGAGGGGGCTCAGTAGCCTGTCGCAATCCAGCGGCAGGTGAAGCCAAGATGCTCCTTGGAGAGTGCCGCTGCGTCTGTTCCCGTATCGGGCGGCAGTGGCCATAGTGAGTCGCGTCTGTCTCGCATCGAGCGGCGGCTCACTAACAGTCGTTGGACTCCCGGTACCCCTCTGGATTATCAGAGGAGGCAGGGGATGTCCTGAGGACTTAGGTCCTCTGGGCGAGCTCGGCGTGCATTTGCCGTCGGGCGTGGCTCGCCTCGTCAGGAAGGTCTCGGACAGACGGTGTAGGGAAACCTCTGTCCAATCACCAGGGACCCTCCAGAGGCGCCAGTGTGCCGTCGGTAGTGGGATCACCCCACTCCGTGGAGATCCGCCCTCCTTATAGAGGGTGGAGGTTGCGCTGGCAAGGGTCGCGGGACTGTTGAGACACCGCGGCCCCTGCTGTCAAAGCCACCAAACGCGGCGGACGTCGTCAGGTTTTAGTGGGTATACCCGAATTCGGGGGAGTCCCACACACGCCCCTCCGTTCCCCGACAGAGAGGTACGGTGCGTAATTGGCATTTCCTGACGTTAAAAAAAATAAAGATACTCGTCTTGGGTATAACCTGCTATTTCCCCATGCGCATAGCTTAGACTTTGTATTAACTAATCTAATCTACTTTAATACGGTAAAATTTAAGAAATAATCATTAACATGTAGATGAGGTAAGTTTTACTGACAGAATTGTTACTTTGTTACTAGTACTAGTACAGTTACTTTGACCAATTTTTTATCGAAATTTATGTATAAAAAACAAGAAAAAATAAAACTGGGTGAGCTCGTTCCAAGGTTGACTCTGTCTACGTCCAATTAGATGTAGGCTAGAGTCAAGAGCAAACTCATTTCGAATAAAATAAAAAATAAACTAAGACATGCAACATAAAAAAATAACTTAGTATCTACCTATTCCAAAACGAAACCTATTTTCTAGCGGCAAGGAGGCTATGATGCTGGCTGCGTTGCCGCGTTGGATAGTTATGCTGATTCTCTGAGCTAAGAACCAGCCAGCTTTATTATTGGCTGTTAAATAATTTAATTTTGGCGCATTTTTTCAAAACATCAATTTAGCAAAAAGTCCACGGCCCAAACGTTTTAACGGCGCAATCACATAATCACTTGCAAGTGAGACGTACTTGCGACGCTTGGCGTTTTCAATCAACTCCGCAGCTGCATCAGCTTTAAGGGCTGATTCTCTGAGATGGGAGGGGGCAAAGTATCGACACGAGTTGCATCCCAAACTAAGGCCCGACCCCGTTCCCAGGGAATCATAAGCATAGCTATCCAACGCGGCAACGCAGCAAATTTAAGTTAAAGTTAAGTTATTCAATTACAAGTTTCATAGTAACAGTTTCTTGTTGGCAAAATAATAATAAAAATAATTTCCTTAAAAAATGAGTGTGTACATTTTAATTGACTACGTTTGATAAAATTCACACACTTCTTGACTGTTGGACATTTTATTATAAAGCTCACATTTTAAATGCTGGCGCGGTAAAATTTTGATAGCCCGTGCTAAATTAAAGTGCAATTCATATTTAATCTTAAAACAACCTCGCTTTTCATCCAAAATGTAATTATTTCTGTTTACCAGTACCGCTCGCTACAGATGTTGAGTCCCCTTCAAAGATTACAACACGCGAATATTATTTGGTAACACAATAGAAATGCATGATAATTATAACCCTCTAAAAGCTACAATAAACGCACATGTCTTATCTCGTTTACATGGGTCGTTACGACCTCAAAAAGGGTTGTAACATTTATCTTTCGAAAATACAGCTGCTCGCCAAAAAGGTTAACTACAGTCGGTGAAGAAAATTTCGCATAAAAAGTATTTTTACGCGGTAAAACTGCAGAAAAACATATTTAAATCCTGTCCCGGTTCAGCTCAAGTTCATTAAGAATAATCTCGAGGTGCTTTAAGCGTTTTTACACCTCTTTATAATCCGAGAAAATGGAGTAAAAGAAAAACATGGAAGAAGCGTGCAATGCGGCTGTTATCGTTTTCTTTTTTTAATATCACGCCATCTTTTCATCATTATTATAATAAATTAATCACCATCATTAAAAAAAAATAAAAAAAAAACATTGAAAATATTTTTCTAGACTGTACCAATGTTAGGCTTTCAACAAATTACTTTTCCCCAAGAATATTTCGGTTTTAAACACGGCCGTCTTTACAGTTATTATCGTGTGAACAAAATATAAAAGCTCCATCACGTAGATTATTTTGAATGGAATTACCCTTATTTCAGGGAGTCGCAAGCCCGAGGTCCCGGGCTCGATTCCCGGTCAGGTCAATGTAGAAATCATAATTTCTTATATTATCTCGGGTCTGGGTCGGGGGTACCACAACACCACCGTTATGTCTGATTCCATAACACAAGTGCATTGGCTACTTACTTTGGGATCAGAGCAATGCATATGGGTGGTATTCAAACAACTATTAACATTAAAAAAGACATTTGTAAATAGAGATTGAAACAAAAGTACCACACACTCTGACAGTGATTTGACAATGGCTGTGTTCAGATGAAAATTGAACTCTTCGTTAGCGACCTACATGAAGCAACTGTAAGAAAGTGCAATGTTATGCATCTCGGGACGAAAAACTAGTTAGGAATTATGAATGTGTGTGTAAACAAAAACAGTATAAATAGATTGTAAATTTGTTAATAAAGGGCTTTTTGACTCTGACAGCATTGATTAATCATTGCTCCCTCCCCTCACTCTGGCCAAGACACCTTTAGCCATCAACCTTGATCAGTCAGGTGAGTCTGCTGGACTGGCAGTGAGAAATCCAACCCTTCACCTTGTTCCTCACCACCTTCCATCTGCCACCTTAGGTCTCATGGTGCAGACTTTCTGTACTCATCTATATATTTATTTATTACACATTTATACTGTAGGTTAGGGCTTTAGGGACCCAGGGACGTAGGGACTCTTAGGCTTATAGGGTTTGAATAGGAAACTCTAACTCTATCTCTTACAGTATAATTTTCATGTGTAGTCAGCCAGTGCCTTACGAGAGACCACACTTACATTTACTTACATAAATACACTTTAAAACAACACTAGTCGGCGACTGCACAGGCTGATTGACCTGAATTAATTACATAATGCACGGTCTCGGTCCCTTGTGCTTAACCACCTTATGAAAGTATCTTACATATCTCGCTGTCGTTTGTTTGAAGTGCCGCCCGTTTAGTGTCGTGAGTGCAAGCAAAGACGACCCATCTGGTGTAGTGGTCGAGAAATCGCCTACTACGCAGCGGGTTGCGGGTTCGATCCCCGCACAGTACAAACATTTGTGTGCATGAACATGTCTGTTTGTATTGGTCTGGGTGTTTTCTATGTATATCATGTATGTATTTACAAACAAAAAGTATTATATCCTTTGTCTGGCACCCATAACACAAGCTTTGAGTGGCTTTTTTTTGGGACTAGATGGCGATGTGTGGGAATGTCCAAAGGATATTTATTTATTTATTATAACCTGTGATAGCAGCAGGTAAAAAAATATATGTAACTTAGTGTCGATTTAAACAACGTCAGATTAGACATATTCGACTGAGAGTCGATTTCACCAGCGTCAGATAATAAATATTCGTCGAATTTGAAAACGTCACCTATTGGACAGCAATCATTTATGAAAATGACATTTTAAAATCAGGCGTTTTATACTTATTCGGTCGGATAAGTCCTATCTTACGTTGGTAGAATTGACTCAGATAAGTATAAAACTCGTACATTTACACAAATGATTGCTGACAAATGGATGAGATTTTCAAATTAGGCGTATTGTGTTGTATGCGACAAATATTCGACTGACTTTGATAAAGTCATCAGTTATAATAAACAGTTCTCCCAACTTGAATATATCAATACTATGTATAGATACCTCAATCTATGTTTATCTGGGCCAGCAACCACCATCGGAGCTCACAATATCCCTTTACCTTAATTAAATTACAACAAGAAAACCCCTTTTGTAAACGGCTAAAATTTATTTGGAAGTTACGCGGGAGCTTCTAGACTACTTAATTTGATAGATGTAGCAAAACATTTTATTGATGGAATACTTTATACAAGTTTTTTATAAGCACGTTTTTAAATTAAATGACTGATGACTGTTGGACAGAAAAATATTATCCCATCAAAAACAATACTTGTCAAAAAAACCAAGTCTCGCAACTCAGTTGTTCTGCGGTAAAAAGTTGTGAGATCCATGTAATACCAAGTTGGTTATTATTTATTCAGTCTCTACTTAAGCGATTTTCTGTCTTAATACGTCCAGTCTCTAAGACCACGATCGTGGTCCATAACAATTGAAAATCAATTGTGTCTGGAATCTCCGTACTCGAAACATTAAGTTGTTACGTAATAATTAACAGCATCTTATAGTGAAGCATATCAATATTAAAATTCTTTAATGTTTTATGTAAATATATTGAGACTTGGCCATCGCACTAAATAATTGAATTTACATGTGTTTTCAGGCGATGGCCAAGTCTCAATATATTTACATATAACATTAAAGAATTTTAATATTGATATGCGTCACTATAAGATGCTGTTAATTATTACGTAACAACTTAATGCTTCGAGTACGGAGATTCCAGACACAATTGATTTTCAATTGTTATGGACCACGATCGTGGTCTTAGAGACTGGACGTATTAAGACAGAAAATCGCTTAAGTAGAGACTGAATAAATTAATAACCGACTTGGTATTACATAGATCTCACAACTTTTTACCGCAGAACAGCTGAGTTGCGAGACTTGGTTTTTTTGACAAGTATTGTTTTTGATGGGATCTCATTTCTTTTTGTATTTTGTAGACAGTTCTCCTTTTTCCTTTTCGGTACCTTCTACTTATTGTATATATGTATATCTACCAGCTACGAATTTTCTTAAAGCCCTCTCTCTGACTTATGAACTTTACGCCTCGCACTAGCACCGCGACAGCTCGCTCGGCGACATTCACCTTTCCGCGCGCCCCGCCACTTTCCCCGCCCCGCGCCCTCGCGCTAGCACCGCGCAGCGCGTAGTAACGGCCCGCGCTCACTCGCTAGCATCGCAGCGCGTGGTATAATAATTAATTTACAACCATACGCACTCGTAATAAGTACGAATACGCACGTAGGTACGTTTTTTGCATTAAATAATTTAATTTACACGTCTTTTCATGACGGGAATACCCATTTTTTGCTCGATTTGGCAGGGGCACTACCATGCGCCTATTTTTATATGGGACAAGCTTAAACCCGCGGCCTCGCACGCGATAATAATAACTGCCGTAAAACATCGTTACGAATAAAGTCAATATTGAAAAAAATAACTGAAGACTTGGCTGTATGGGCTTAATTTTCTTTGCGGTCTTTTCTAGATTTTTTAGTTTTTCCTTGATTCATACACCAAACACTACTTATATTCCAAATTTGAAGCTTCTAGGTCTGCTAGAAGTGCCTTAGAATTTTGATGATCGGTGAGTCAGTGAGTGACAAAATTAAGAAATTTGACCCGTTATAATTCTTAAAATACTGGTTCAAATTGAATGAAATCTATACTAATATTATAAAGCTGAAGAGTTTGTTTGTTTGTTTGTTTGTTTGTTTGTTTGAACGCGCTAATCTCAAAAACTACTGGCCCGATTTGAAAAATTATTTTTACGTTGGATATTCCATTAATTGAGGAAGGCTTTAGGCTATATAACATAAAGATACGACTCATAAGACCACAGCAGCAATGAAAAATGTTGCGAAAACGGGAGAAAGATATTCCTTTTGAGAGCTTCCGCTGCGTACGCTGTAAAAACCGCTTAAGGTACACAAAAATCATGTATGACAGGATTGTTCAGCATTAAGAGTTCTATAATAAAGTCCGCGACAGCATATGTCTATCTTTTATGGTTGACTTACTACAACCTTTTTTATGTTAATAAATTTGTAAAAAAATAATGCATTATTTTTAGAGGTGTATTATACACACAGGTATTTATTCTTATCAAAATAAATACATTCATCATCACGAGCATTTCATTTAGAACAAAGTTGCCTTTTATATCATTTGATTTCAATAAATATCTTAGGAGCTATCACAGTTTTAACATAACTCCGCACCAAAATAATGTTCGCAGCTTAAGTACAACGTGCGCTTGCGCTAATATATTATAAAGCTGAAGAGTTTGTTTGTTTCAACGTGCTTATCTCAGGAACTGCTGGACCGATTTGAAAAAAATATTTCTGTGTTGGATAGCTTATTTATCGAGAAAGGCTTTAGGATATAAAACATGACGCTGCGACGGGAGGGGAGGGAGCAAACTCAAAACACGCGGACGAAGTCGCGGAGGACCGCTAGTTTGAAATATACCGTGTCTTTACAATGTTGCATGGTTACTGAAAATTTCAGTCTTCTAGTTTTATCCACAACGAAGTTACAGGGGGGCGAAAATGGTCTGAATTGCTTCGAGAAAAGGATGGACTTGGTGGGGGCACTGCCGTGCCCCCAGATAGATTTAAGATCCTTCTGATCACTTCAAATATTGTAAACCTTTTCAAAAGAGGCATAGGCAATAGTGAAAAAGTTTATTGCGCAGCTTCTCCTCAGCACTATCCTACAATTGTCCCGAAGCTAGAACCAGTCCTGAAGTTTATAGAGGGACGAGTAAAAGTGCCCTCTATGGGCCTATTTGCATCAATAAATGACTTTTATGACTTTTTTTTAATTTACAGCATGGATCGTCCTTCGGCCAAATGGACCAACTTATCAAAAACGACCAAGTGTGAGTCGGAATCGCGTACAAAGGGGTTCCGTGCCAACTTTAACAAACTCAGGTCCACTTAGCCAAAATACCACTTATATTTTGTTGATTGCAAAACTGACTTTGTTTTTCATAGTATTTTTATCTATACTAATATTATAAAGCTGAAGAGTTTGTTTGTTTGTTTGTTTGTTTGTTTGTTTGTTTGAACGCGCTAATCTCAGAAACTACTGGTCCGATTTGAAAAATTATTTTTACGTAAGATAGTCCATTTATCGAGGAAGGCTTTAGGCTATATAACATAAAGATACGACTCATAAGACCACAGCAGCAATGAAAAATGTTGCGAAAACGGGAGAAAGATATTCCTTTTGAGAGCTTCTGCTGCGTACGCTGCGAAAACCGCTAAAGTTACACAAAAATCATGTATGACAAGATTGTTCAACATTAAGAGTTCTATAATAAGGTCCGCGACAGGATATGCCTATCTTTTATGGTTGACTTACTACAACCTTTTTATGTTAATAAATTTGTAAAAAAATAATGCATCATTTTTAGAGGTGTATTTTACACACAGGTATTTATTCTTATCAAAATAAATACATTCATCATCACGAGCATTTCATTTAGAACAAAGTTGCCCTTTATATTATTTGATTCCAATAAATATCTTAGGAGCTATCACAGTTTTAACGTAACTCCGCACCAAAATAATGCTCGCAGCTTAAGTACAACGTGCGCTTGCGCTAATCTATACTTAATATTATAAAGCTGAAGAGTTTGTTGGTTTGAACGCGCTTATATCAGGAACTGCTGAACCGATTTGAAAAAATATTTCTGTGTTAGATAGCTTATTTATTAAGAAAGGCTTTAGGATATAAAACATCACGCTGCGACGGGAGGGGAGGGAGCAAACTCAAAACGCGCGGACGAAGTCGCGGGGGACCACTAGTGAAGCATAAAGTTATATTTGCTGGTGGTCGAAAATGTGATATATCTAAAAAACTACTAAGCCAATCCCGATTAAATTTAATTATCGTTGAAACTGTTTGTAAAAATCTACATTGTAAATTTTCCAAAATTTTGACTACCTTTGTTCATTTACCGGGGCATTTTACCACTTAGGAAGATATGAGGTGATGACATATCAGATAAAATGGTTTCAGGAATCTCGATGCCATTTTAGACACCCCACATACCTACATTGGTTTAAACATTTTGGTTTTTTTTTGTTCCACGTGTGGGAGGTCCTCTTAAAATGACATTAATTTGGTTTTTTTGTACGGGAATCGTAAAGCGATTGACAGGATACACTTACCTACCAAGATCCAAGTATGAAATGCTAATAGCTTCTGAATAAAGTGGCTGTACATACGGACGGACATACATACAGACAGACTTGACGCAACTATAGGGTTTCCGTTTTTTTGCATTCAGTTACGAAACCCTAAAAAACAGGACGAAGTGGGTTTGCTTGCAACCGGTCTCTTTGGAAAAACAGGGATGTCTCTGTTTATCAGTAGATGTTCTGCGATTGATAATGATAATGCATTTGACTATACTTTGTTTCATTACTGCACTATACTTAATTAAGGCAGGGCAGGAAAGTTCTAGAGTGGAGACCCTTCGACCAAAGACGCAGCGTAGGACGTCCTCCGACAAGATGGACAGACGGCCTTGTAAAGATCGCAGGATCAAACTGGTTGCAATCGGTCCAATAGTGATCGGTCGCTTTGGAAAGCCGTGGATGAGGCCTATGTTCAGCAGTGGACGTTCTTTGGCTGATAATGATGATGATAATACTTAAATAATATTAAAACAAGCGTTGTCTATTACAAAACTTGTCTTCGGACTGTTGGCTCGAACTAATTTCGCGGTACGTTTGTGTCACCCAAAGGTTGAAACAGTACAATTTTGTTTAGATTGGATTTAAGTTGCTGGTCTAATGGGGCGGGTTAGCGATGACATTTTGATCGTTTTGGAGTATTTTATTATGAGTACTCCGCTTTTCGGAACAGGCCTTTGTTTTACAGACAGGCTATACATATTTAGAATAAGCTAGTACCTATATTAATCGTCTGAGACCCCAATGATTATTCATAATTGAAAAAGAAAAACTTACTATTCATTTAGAAAAGAACATGGATGTTTTGTAAGTAGATACTAACTTATGATATTTAGGGTTCCGTAGCCGAATGGCGAAAAACGGAACCCTTATAGTTTCGCCAAGTCTGTCTGTCTGTCTGTCCGTCCGTATGTCGCAGCCACTTTATTCTGTAACTTTAAGCATCAAACTGATGACATTTGGTAGGAAGATATGTTAACCGCTTTACGATTCTTATACACGAAATAAAAAATAATGATATTTAAGGGTGGGTTTCCATACTTGAAACTAAAACCAAAAAAAATTTTTTGTCAAACCTATGCGTGTATAGGTCTTAAAAAATGACAAAGAGGTTCCGAAAACCATTTTATTTTAAAGTCTAACGTTTCACAGCAAAACGCTTCCAAAGTGGTTGAATGGGCATCCCCTCCCTATCTAACTTCTAAACTAAGCAAGTGTAAATTTTGGAAAAAATATATAATGTAGATCTTAACAAATACTTTCAACGAAAATTGGTTCGGACGAGGTCGAACAATTAGTTTTTGAGATATAGCACATTTCAACAACTGCAAACATAACTTTGTTCTTCATACAGACACTATGAAAAACAAAGTAATATTTGCAGTCAACAAAATATTGGCGTATTTTACTAAGTGGAAGTAAGTGGATTCCCTTATTCAATCAAAGTTGGCACGGA
The DNA here is from genome assembly GCA_963924145.1 of Pyrausta purpuralis. Taxonomy (NCBI): domain Eukaryota; kingdom Metazoa; phylum Arthropoda; class Insecta; order Lepidoptera; family Crambidae; genus Pyrausta; species Pyrausta purpuralis. Next base: position 16,091,763 of record OZ001660.1, read on the forward strand.
ACCCTCAGTGCGCGAGTCCATCTCGCACTTAGCCGGTTTTTTTTCTTTAAAACTACTGAACCGATTTGTATGAAACTTACAGAGTAAAGTGTTAGTTTCAATAAAATCGGTCCAGTAGTTTTTGAGATACGGAATATGGATATAACTAAAAATCATGTTATTTTTTTGCAAAATTAAAAGCTCAAAATATCAAATTTGTTTAAGAGAGACAAATACATCTGGAGTCGGTGCATGATGTGCGTAGATTATTGATGAACGTAAGCTTGACATCATGTTATAATGATAAGGGCAAATTTGTTCTTTTGAACTTTTAGTTTTTTGTTTTTTTAAGGTGTTTTTTTTTTTTTGGTAAGTACGGTCTGTTTCTGCCACCTAACCACTTGCACGATGTCAATCGCTTGCACACACAACACAAAAATGGACGTCAATTCAAGCAAGCGTGGTGCAAGCGATTTTGGTTCTTGAGTTGGTTAGGCGGCGGTGCCCTGGATAGTACTTTCTCGCACAGGCCGGCGCAGCGTAAGTGATACTATTTTGAGCTACGAGTTTTTAAGAGCATTCCCTTGAAGTTATTATTTAACAGTAAAACGATTACATTTGAAAACTTTATAAAAAGAATCATTTTAGCAGTTAACAGTTTTACACAGAACATTAAAGAAAATAAAACATTACGTAAAATCAGAAAATCTCCTGGGAGGTTTCGCGCTGTGCATTAATTTTTATTCTCATGACAACTTTGTAATGGTATGTCCGATTTGAATAATTCAAAAAGTTTATAAGCCTTGAATACGTCATAATTTATTTGGGTAAGGATTAAAACCGTTGTACGAAATATGTGGCTTACTTTGAACCGGCGCTAATATTCCATTGTTTCACTTAAAAAAGGTTATTTCTTAAGTATTTTCTATCTTATTTAGATTTCACCTATAACTCTGCTCTATTGTCAATATTTTAGGCAGCGTTCGCGTTATAAAGATTTGCGATACGCGCCTTAGACTAGCATTACTAGACACTTCTTAGTAAATATTTATATTAAATACTAAATAAATACAAAGCCATCATTTCTAATTGATTTCATCCCTCTCACAAACCCCATTTTACGAAATCCGAGAAAAAGCGATCCCTTCATTAATTTTGTTTACCAATTTTCTCCAGGTCACATTAAGGACCCAAAAGGGTCAACCTCGGAGTGACCTAATACTGCCCATGGGTCCATTATCACCTTGTAAACATCCTGTATATGTTGCTACCCAAACTCAAGATGCTATCAAGTTTTGTGCCACCTTACCTTTGTGTGTGACGATAGACAGTAGGCCAAAGTAAGGACTTTGTTGAAAATTAGCTTGTGACAATACAAGTAAGTTACTTTGAATGAGAATTAGTTATGAAATTATCAGACTGGTAAGACGACGACGATGGCATGCCGACGAACAATGTGATGACTGTTATTGATTTATCAGTGTCAACAACTATGCTACAACGAATATCTTGTGTCAACGTGAAGAAAATTCGTTTTTGGAACGGGAAAATTTTCATCTTGTCATGAAGTTTCCGTGTACGTTTCAATAGACATGGAAATATATCATTATGTCTTTTTTATGTACTAAGAGTATAATTGCGTAATAGACCCCGAGAAATCTCTTAGCATCATTTTTTACCACCAATAAACTCTTTCGACAGCACGTCCAAAAACTAAAAATAAAATAATGAAAATAAAACAAATAATTTCTTCCATCTATATCCGTAAGAATCATAGCCCCTTCCCCTAGTTAGAAAACGATAAAGCAACAAGGCTTACAGGCAATGCGACTCGCGCTTGGCATACACGCGGTAGTAGGTGTGGTGGGTTTAAATGTAATGTGCCTGTTTAAATGCATTGAAGTGTGACGTCAGAGGACATTTTCGCAGCCACCGCGGCTAATCCGATGGCATAAAGCACGCAGTTTCAGAAATGCCTTTCAATACCTTGTGAATGTCCCGCTGATAAGAACTAAGCGCTTCTTATCAACATTTAGAATGCGCACAGGAATATTTTGCTTGCGTGTTCCTATAGATGAAAACCCGAAATTATTCCTTGTCAGAATTGAGTCGCAAGGACAAAAATAAAATATCTTTTCAGTTTATAAATATTCATAGGTATGCGCCAGACGGAAAAAAAATGGTGGTTTCAAGCGTAAGGAACTTTTGTTAACGGGGTGTGGTGTTTTCTGTAAACTTAATTACTTTTGGATTGTAAAAATATTTTCATTGATATTCAATTTGCAGTATATATTCATAAATTATGTAGAAATAAAACTGGAATGGGGAACTCGTCTTATCGGTATTGCACTCTTTATTTATAAATTGAGACAACCAACGATATAATACAGGATAACCTATCTAAGTACTCTGAAATCAGCATAAAAACTCTATCCTCCTCACACTTACAAACATAAAAGACCAAATACCTTCAGCATTCCACATTCAAATACAATTCAAGCGTTCTTCTCCTTTCTCACTCTCTCTTTCTTCTGTCATCTCATACTTCTTATGATCCGGTCTCAACGCAATTGTACCCGTTTATGCTGTTGGCGTCACTGCGTCTACTTTGGTTGCTATAGAAACGCAATAAGAGACTGTGTCAAATTATCTTCTTTGTCAAATAATCTTGTTCTTTAAAATTAATTTACCAAATATACAACATGACTTTTTCAAGGAAAAGGACTTTAATTCTAGAAGAAATATTGATTCCTTTCTTCTAAAAGAAAATGACTTTAATCCAAAATACTTTGTGATGAGTCTACTGACTTTTACATCAATAGGGTTGCGGTAAGTGTTTACTAAAACAGGAAGGAGTTTTCACTTCATTAGGCTTAATGGTCTTAATATTCAACTAAGTGACGACGTTTAGAAATCTCGATATGTTGACTGAAGTAATTGATAGTTAATGTGTCATTTAGGTCGTATTTCACGATCATGGCTTCATTTGACTCGGGGTCAAATTAAAATTTTTCGGTTGATATTTTCATAAATGTGGACAGACAGATATTGACTTGATAACTTTTTAGCCCCATAATAAGATGTTATTAAACTCTGGATTATGCACGTGTGTCCAGAGCACCTTGGAAAACGACACAACAATGTTATATTGTTTTAAGGTTGAAGCAAATCTACCCACCCGGCACGGGAACAGCACCAACCAGGCGTCAACCATACGGAAGCACGTTACGTAAAGGGAACAGCAACGCCTCGGATAGGATCGGCACCGGATAGCGAACGCCTCGCCTCGGATCGTCTTTGCTACAACTTATGACAGTTCTTCTTGTGAATGGCTGCCCGTTTGACAAGGTAGACGGATAGTCGTCAACCCGCGGGCGATGCGCCGTAAGCGCGTTACATCGCATGCTGGTCGAGAGTGAGTCCCGAGTTGGTCTCGATCCGAGGTGGTGACGCTACGAAGTTGATAGATGTGCGTTGAAGTATGGATTTTCATACAAAGAATACTGAACGCCTCGAGTTGATACGGTGCTGTCACCGTGACGGGCTGATAAGTGGGCTTCGACCTTTTAACTTTCATAGTCACTAGTAATAGGCCCAATTTCCTTGTCGATAGTGATGTTAAAATGTCGTAACCAGCAGTTGAATATTAAGAGTTTTTGTGCTTTGAAGAAAAATACCTTATCCACATGTCAGAACGGCTATTTTAATGACCAGTAAAGGTATTTTCCTCACACTTACATAAACGTAAATAATAAACCGCTTGTAACGAAATTATACCATAACTTTGACGAGGAAATCGGGCCTTAGTATATGTGTAGTTTATAACGGGATTGTTACAATGTAAACATAATGTGAAGAACTACCGTTGTCATCCATTGTTAACAGCCAAAGGACATAAGTACCACGGTTTGCTACACCCGATCTGCATCCAGCGCTATCCTGCAATCTTAACGAGGTAATCTGTCCATTTTGTCAGTGGACGTCCTACGCCCCTCCACAGCGTCTGCGTACTATCACTGTGCAAAAACTAATCGCGCTCTATACACTTACGGTCTGTTATCTGTTATCTGTTACCTACTAACAATCCATATTTTAATTATTTGTTGCTAAGTGATTATTTATCGATGGTGAAACAAGCCTTAATATTATTAAGACATGCTATTCCTTTTCACCCTATAAAATCGTAGTAACTTAAAACACAATACTATTTTCCTTCTGTTGTAGTTCACTTTAAGGTAGGCACCTTAAAAATATATTTGTTTCAACGGTATTACAGTGAAAACTTACGATTGTAGTAAAGACGAGGTATCTGTGGGCGAAGTCTGAAACAACATTTTTGACATTTCGCGTAGACAATTTAAAATGATTTTCTCCTGCATTTAATATACTTTAAACTCACGTAGCTTTACAGATATATCCTGAGTAAATTTTGGAAAATATTATATTTTTTAAGCCTTTATCAGAAATTCTTCTCAACTAATAAATAAACGAAAACACTAATTTTGTTTTAGCGTTTTTCAAGCGCCACCTAGTTTTATAGGGAACTATGTCTAGACTTCCGTACCTGAAGAGCCATCAATTAAAACCATTAATTGATACTCAACAGCAAGCTCTAGTTATATGTTCCACCAGTGATTTAATTAGTCAGTTTTAATGACATTCATCATTACTGATAAGCACACACATTCTGACAACCATTTTTTCATTCATAGGGCATGTATCAGTCAAGAAAGATCATGTGTATAAAAAAAATATTCTTACTATTTTTAATATCACATTCTCTTTTTAACGTGTGTTTGTCTCAAAAAACAAATAATAAACAAAATGACAATGAAGATTGGCTTCCTCCTGCTCTTCCAAAAGAGAATGAAAATGACGCTGAAGTAACTTTAGGTATGTTTTTTGTATTTTTACCGACTTAAAAAAAGGAAGTAATCAATTCAATGTGCATGTATGTGATATCGTTGGAATTTTATAATATTTGAGTATGTTGATCTAGTAAAGGTTCCCAACACGTGTGCAAAATTTCGTAAGTGTATGTATGTTTGTATATATGTATGTTTGTCGACGTATTTCTCGAAAACGAGAAGTCGTAGCCGATTGTGATCGTGATTCTCTTTTTAGTTCAATCAGGTACATTTCAAGTTAGGGTACAGTGTTACTTTCATATAAATCGGTCTAGTAGTTTTTAAATAACATAAAAAGAATAATGAAATAAAGAAATAATTTGAACATTTCACTGACTTCATAAAACTGAATAAAAAGCTGAAAATAATGCATTTGCCTTCTTTTTCAGAGAAACTAGTTCTTTTGGAGTCGGTTCTTCATATTAAGCTTACTTACACCAACAGTCTACGCACATCAGGCATCGACTCCAAAAGGTTTTTTTTCTTGAATAGAAGACAAATGCGTTATTTAAAGATTTTTATTCAGTTTTTTTAAGTCAGCTTATTTTTTTTTTCAATAAAAAAAACCGACGAACGAAAAAATACTTTTTGATTATGAACAATCTAATTTGCTTATTTTATCAGCGTACTGGAAACTATGTACGTATGTTAATTTACTAGTGGTTTACTAGAGCCAAGACAAATCTAATTATAGTTTAAAAAAAATAAATAAACCCGCTTATAAGGCTAACCGAACTAAAAAAGTAGAAAATATTTTTAATTACATACAAAGAGTTAGAGAATAATTCAATTCAGAGTAGAAAGCGTGGGGTGCTTGGTATATTAAATGTTGCACCCCACGCTTTTTACTCTGAATTGAATTATTCTCTAACTCTTTGTAATTAAAACTTACTTCTACTTTTTAGTTCGGTTAGCTATAAAAGCGTGTTTTTTTTAGTTTTTTTTAAACTATAATTTATTTTTCATTTTTTAGTTCAATGTTTTAATTAATTATTTGCGGACATGCGACACGCGATAACTCTATCTTTCTTACTCCCTTACAGAGGATCCACGAAAGAATTTATTAATCCTGGCGGTCCTTATAAGGATATTGAGAATCTGTTATTAAATTATTGCATTGTCATCGGTCCTTGATACGTGCAAAGTTTAAAATTAATCAAACTTCTGAAAATCGGTCAAATTTATGCTCAAAGATTCCATTACATACATAGATACAACCCAAGCTAATAAAAGCGTGGTAAAAAGCAAAAATCATCAAAATCGGTTCACTCGAACTCGAGTTATAAGTCGTGTAACTATCACGACTTACTTTTATGTATATACAATATTTTTTTTAAATTTGTAACAAAGTGTTGGAGTAATATGAACCATAAAATTATTAGAAATTATTGGAAAGATCAACTAAAGATTCTAAGTGTAGATAAATCAACATTTTAATAAAAGCCTTTTTTCCATGTTTTCCATCGCTGTGCTGCCTATGGAAACACCTACACGACCTAAAATGCAGCCATCATAGGGGGTATATTTTTTATTTATTTATTATACCACAATTGACGACTAACGTAATGTAGAGGCTAAATAAACTCACTGGTTTGCACGGCTGCGCCTCTTCGAGGTTGCGGGTTCGATTCCCGGTCCCGGCTAGGTGTCCAGTGATGCATGATGACACTGTCCCTTGGATGAATAAACCACTGGATATGGAACGCAAGAGAACATGTATGAAAACGTCATTAGCCAATTTCTTCTTCTTCTTCGTTTGAATGGCGAGCGAACGTAAGCTTGCCAGCGTAGCCAATTTCTGCGGGGCGGGGGAGCTTGTCGTGTCAATTTTTGACATTTTGTGTATGAAAGTGTCGATATTTTTCTATCGATATGTGTGAAACGAATGAATGAACGAATCTTTTGTAAAAAGACATATAATTTTTATCACCAAAACAATAAATTACATTATGGACATGTTTAATGCACAAACCATCAATTAACAACTGAAACATAGAACGTTTATATGAACGGTCTGGCAAGTAACACTAACTAGAACTTCCTAAGACATTGTTAAACCGCCCATAAGTACATATAGCCCAGCACCATTTAATTTAAATCCTCCTATGGGATAATTAAGCAGTAGATTTTAACGTTGGCATTAAATCACACTGGTGTTAAATAGATACCACATATTCGGTGATGTTTTGTGGGGATCCATTTTGTCTCCTTTCGACCCACTTTATATTCCTTAATGAATCCACAGGAAGTCTGAAATTATATTTTAAGGATGTATTGTCATAAAATATGCAGTTTAAAATTTTAAAGCAAACTGTTGTATTTTTAAGAATTACTGAATTTACTCTCGAGTGAAACATTTTAAAGATTTATCATTTTTTTTAAAAGTTTTCATATTAATAATTTAATAATAGTATGTTTATCGATATGATTTATCGACAATTTTCAAGCACAATTAAAACTTAACTGACAAGGGAACGAATGATGAACGTAAGAAAATCCTACCATATTAAGTATACGTTATCTTATTGATTTTGTAGTAATCGACCGCTACTTTTTCAATGGCAATGGAACTTTTTTCAGACAATGTTTCTCAGTGAGCTCTGTCACCATACTGACAAGACGTCACTGTAAGTGAGGCCAAAAAGCCCGTTTCGTGGCTAAGGGGGCACAAGCTAAATGGCCCGTCATTGCGCGTCCAGTGGTTTATTCGTCCAAGCACTGTCCACATCAAACCTCGTCGAAAAACTCTGCAGGAGAGTATTGGAGCTGCCACGTATCCTGTGGATCAAGGACTTTATGCTGTTTCACACAACAGCCGCAAAACTATCAGCACTTGCTTTCGCCAGTATCCTCGAACTACAATAGCATCGCAGCCCTATCAGCATCCTGAATGTATCATTGTTTTGAGTGCTTAGGACTATACGCTGTTTGGGTATAGCTTGTCCACAGACTGGACGATACAGGGAGTTATGGCTTTGAAAAGTGTAACTTTATCGCCTTGTACCGTTACCATGAGTTTACGATGGCTTTCCTCGCTAGCGACCACGGTCTAGCGGTCACTGACAGAACTAAATTTTTCCATACAAAAAGTGACGTCGTCGCTATCGAGTAAAACCGTAGTCGCTAGCGAGTAAACTCATGGTACTGCATATGATTACCGAATAACAGTAAAAAAAAGCCTGTATTTACTTGTTGCAATATAAACTTTCGTTTGCAGAACTGACTACAGCACAATCATTGGATGCTGAGCACAAAATCCAAGAATCAGATTTTGATGACGCTCTCAGGCACGAAGCTGGCGATTACTCCACTGTTTCATACGATTATTTCAACAATCAGTTCTTAGGCTGGTACAACAAAGGACCACCTTACGTGTGTTATGATGACCATATCAAATGTATCCTCGCACAGTAGGTATTTTATTTATTTCTTGCGTTTCAAATACATTCTATCCCCCTTTTTACCCAACTACGTCAAAGCAAAAAGGGTGGCAGTCATTTTGACCGGAATGTTTGCAGGAATGTACGTATGTTCATCTGTACCCTCATTTCTCTGTCTACTCATCATAATTTAATAAATAAGGTATCGTTGGAAACGCCTTAATTATCCACCGGTTTTAGGCTTTGTGACGCAGTAAATAGAGTAGCGTAATCTGGTATTTCTATGGCTAACCACATAATACGGCATATTTGCCATAAAATAATACACATCTACCGTTACCATGAGTTTGCAACGGGTATCTATCATAACACAGAATTTTTCGATATCGAATTTCATTTCACAGAAAACTATTCAATGAATGTTGGTATATTTTTTTCTCGATTAATCGAATAGTTAATAATCGTTGTTTCATAACATCGAATAAAAGTTCACCAAAAAAATGTATGTAAAAATAACTTTTAATGCAAGTAAACACATGCATGCATACGCATGCAAGTAAGAAGGCATTCATGCATGCTTTAATGCATGCAAGTAAGCAAGCAGGTGATAGATTTGGTACTATAGATGTAGCAATGTTTTTAATGTTTGGTTATAAGGACAATAAATTAAAGTGATTTTTTATATATTTTAGTATTTATTTCAGTAAATAAGCAAGATCATCACAAGCATTTAGCAATTTCACTATTTAATAATCATAAACAAGGCATAGATTATTATAGAATTTACTTATATCAAATCAGTTACAAAATATCGCTTATATACCTTTAAATACTATGGCTATTTTATGACTAAACACAAATATATAAATCATGAGTATATAACATAGTAAGCATATAATATATGATTCTTCATTTATACATAATTCAATTTAAAGAGCAGAGGTACCCTATATTACAGCAAATAATTATTATGTACATAATCTTACCTTAAGAACCGATGTTCACTCTCCGCCAGCCCAAAGGCAACTGACTGTCCCTCCGCAGTGCCTTCATTTTATACCAGTGAACAAACAACTGATCACGCGATTACTCACAGCCGGCGCGACAACGCGCCGTTCGTTTAACAACTTTTATTTTGTAATTATTTCTTATAATGTTTTAAATTACTAAATACATTTTATTTATGTACTAAATTAAGAAATTTATTGTTCTGATATAAATACGTACTTACTAAAATTATATTTAATAATCTATCACAGGCATGCATTAATGCAAGCATACAGGCATGCATGCAGCAAGCAAGCAGGCATGCAAACAAGCAGCATGCATTAGGATTTCCTCGTCTCCGGCGCTGCGGGAATAGCAGTCTCGTCACCCTTGCGTAACAAGGCGCAAGGGTGACGAGGCTGCTCTCCCGCTCTCTAACAGCGGGCGGAGGCTGCTCTCCCTCCGCGCCTCCGGCTTTTGAATTACACTCTAGTATCGGGCAGACTAGTACCACGGCGAGGAGACCACGGCGAATCGGGATTAACGCAGTTTATTTATTAGATCAATATTTATAACAAATTTATATCAGTTATGCTTTAAATTGTCTATTAATAAAGTATGCAATAGAATATTAGTAACAAATTCTTTTGGAAATACGGAATTTAGTGAAGTAAAATTAGATGTTTCAAGAATTCTGCAAATTGAAACTTACGTGGAAATAAAATTATGGGTAACAAAATAGAAAGCTTACGTAACTTCGATAAAATACGTAATTTATGAAAAGAAGTAACGATGAAGTAAGTTTGTAGACAATAAGCATTCGACTAAATGAAATTGTGATGTAACGAGATTCTAGAATTTGTTGAATATTATTTTGAAACATCTGCGAATCGTTTTATGGGGAATGAAAATCGATGAAGAAAATTGCTATTAAGTGATGGGTTCCCGTTTGCAACGGTTTAACTCGCTAACAAAGACGTAAAAAAAGTCTATTGAAAACTGCACAGCGCCTCTAACGGTCACTGACAGAGCTAAAATTTTGCATACAAAAAGTTACGTCGTCGCTAGCGAGTAAAGCCGCCGTCGATATCGAGTAAACTTTACCATATTTTCTAATGCCTTTCCAATTTTTTGAAGAATTCCCAGGAAACCTATAATACAATACTTAAAATTAATTTCTGATCGATGTTCGGAATTCTACTATTGGGAGCGTGCTGAGTATATATTGGGGGTATAGAAAACGACCACAGCGCATACTGTGGCAGAAATGTGCAACTAAATGGGTTGAGTGAAACATGACCGCGTTTTTCTTATTTTGAAAATGTGGTATTATTGTTGTGTTAACACCAATGTACTCCTTTTAGCAAAGTTTGGCGCTGGAATAGTAGATTGTATACAAGGGAAGAAAGTGACCCATTTCACTTGAGATGTTGTTGTTGCTAATAATAAGAGAGTGAAATAAGTTCTTTCACCCGAGTTAAACATACTATATTTCATTCCGACTGTGAGGAAAAAGAAATTATAGTTTGATGATATAAGGTTTTATGTAGGTAGTGCGGCAAAAGATAAAACCTCAAGATTTTACATAATATGTCAGTTACTTACTGTCGATTAACACACGATTAGTATGGCGTGGAAAAAAATGTTTTTTTTTTATATTTAAAACGTGGACGATATCAAATAATTCAAATCCTTGTTTGAAATATTGATCAAATTTCGCCGAAGATTAGCTTTACTAATCTGTGCAATAATCGATAAAACTAAGTCGAAACTAAAAAGGGACAACTTCCGAATATTTTAATTGTAGATTTTTTATGTTTTAATCAGCGATCATAAAAAACATGTTTTTTAATGTTTAACTTGGTAAAAAAATATGAAAAGCTATTTTATTGTAATACTGTGTTGTGACTCAATTATCTTTAACTCCATATCTGATCGTAGCAATTAAAACTAAATTACTTTCACTCGACTATCTTCACATGAAAGTTCAATTTTCCGAAAAGGAGGGATGAAAATAATTACCTGCCTAAATTCAATTTCCTTCCCTTAAGTGCAGTTTCCTCATCAAAATTATTTTGTAATGACCATAAATAAAGCTTATGGGTAAACAACTTAGGCAATATTTATATATTTTTATTTAATATTTTATTTGACCGGATCACTCGCCACTGTGATGTCCGTAAGATAACGAATGAGACACTGTTCAGATACCAGAGACACCACATCACACCTAGGGCTTTATTTTACCAGCAGACGTGCAGCACGCTATAATAGCAGCGTAGCGACTGACTGGTTGCGTTGCCTGCCGTGGTGTCCTGATGAAATATAGCCTTAAAATTAGCGGTAGTAAACTTAAGGGAAAGCTACTTCTCCCACTGCGTTGATAAGATAACATTGTTACAAAAGGATATTGACCATAGCCGGGCCCAGATTGCGTCTTTGTAGTTTATAATACATAAATCTTGTTCGAATTACAATTGTACTGGTATTTTAAGGGTAACTAAGTTAGTAAGTATTGAATTACTTTAGTAAAATATAACAAGTACCTTCTAAATGTATCAAAATGAACGTAGGTGAGGTACATTAACTCTGCAATCACAAAAAATAACCTCAAAATGCCTAATCTGCCGTAGAATTCCTCGTAAACCCCTGATTATTTTAATTAAAATATTTTTTGTGTGTATTCTTTCAAATATTTTTATATTTTTTCCAAAAATTTTGTAAAGACGCATGCTGACGCTAAGTGGGCCGAGTTTTTATAGAGTTTTAGTCAATGTCCTTTGTCTATAAGTATATACTTTGTAATATTACGCAGCTGAAGAGTTTTTTTTAACGCGCTTATCAGAAGCTACTACTAGTACAATTCAACAAATCATGATTTGTTACATAGGTTATTTATAGCCATAGCCAATAAAACATTACGTTTCTTCCTATGAGAACGGAGTCAAACCAAAACGCGCGAGCGAAGTCACGGGCGGCCGCTAGTTCAATGTAAAATAAAAAACACTTGTAAGTTTGACAGCTGCTCCTAAAGTTGCATTAAAAAGATTATTGCCGTGCACGTTCCCAATTCCTAGAATTCCATATTTTCTATATTTCCTGTGGCATCTATACCTACTTGATTTTATCCATAGCGGTTAAGCGATTAAAAAGTGAATAGGCATCTTTTAGTTTATGGTATCATTTTCCAGAACGATACAACGACCTATATGTGCCATCCACAAAGTTGATCTAATCAAATCCTACAAGAGTTTACCATCGATATGTGATATGCACTGGTATAACTGTCGTCGAGGATACAGTAAGTATTTATTTTGAACTCTTAGCTTATTTTTTTTTATAAAGTTTTCTTTCATACAGTAACGAATCACTCGCGTCAAGATGGCGTATGAAATCATTCATGTCATTGTTTAAAGACCAATTTTCGTATTAAAGTCAGGTTAAGTATACACAGGAGGCAATTGAAAAATATTCAAATTAATTTTAAAATCACTTTCGAGCGAAAAACACACACCATACTCAAGCGAGTAATTAAAAAGACGGCCAAGTGCTAATCGGACTCGCTCACTGAGAGCTCCGTGCCAATTTTAACTGATTTAGAGAAATCCACTTACTTCCAATTAGCTAAAATACCACAATATTTTGTTGACAGCATATATGACATTGTTTTTCATACTGTTTGCATGAGGTATACAGTTATGTTTACGGTTGTTGAAAATGTGCTATATCTCAAAAACTATTAGTTCGATCCCGTCCAAACCAATTTTCGTTGAAAGTATTTGTTAAGATCTACATTACATGTTTTCCAAATGTATACGTGCTCTTATCTATATACACCTATATACCTACTCTTATCTATATATACCTATTTTTTTTTAAACTTACACTCGCTCTGTTTCGAAGTTAGAGGGGGAGGGGGGGGACGCCCATTTTACCACTTTGGAAGCGTCTATCTCTCAAACGTCATTTTAGAAGACCAATCCATCCACCCACCCCACACGCATAAGTTAGAATGAATTAATAATAATCGGTTTAAGCCTCCCTTAAATATATTTTTTTGTATAAGAATCGTAAAGCGGTTAACAGGATACATCTTCCTACCAAATTTCAACTGTGTGATGCTTATAGTTACAAAATAAAGTAGCTATGGCACAGACAGACAGACTTGACGAAACTATAAGGGTTCCGTTTTTGCCATTCGGCTACGGAACCCTAAAAATAGGAGCCCAGGGTTATTTAATGTTGTGTTATATTTTTTTCAGAATACTTTTACGTTTTGAAACACGGTGCTTGCGGATTCTATAGAGAAAACCGAGTAGGGAATCACTTTTATTTATATGATCTAGGAAAATAAATAATGACTCATTTGATACTGTTGCAAAGGATTCAACATAAATATAACCTGTGTAACTTAAATGATATGTGTTTGAATTTATATTTTGTATAAGTTTTTTTTATTATTTCTCAAGAATACCCAATAAACAATTAAAAATATTTTTGTCTTCATCACTATCATTATCAGCCAAAGGACATTCCCTGCTAAAGACCTCCCCCGCGGTTTGCCACAGCGACCGATCACAAGCGGTCTTTATCTTGTTTGGCTTTGCGATCTTTACTAGGTCGTATATTCATCTTATCGGTCGACGTCTCACGCCACGAATCTATGGTCTAAGGGTCTCCAATCTAGAACTTTTCTGCGCTAACGACCATCAGTTCTTCGCGCTATGTGCCTTGCCCTTTGCTACTTGAGCTTACTGGTTCTCTGGGCTCAAATCCTTCCTCTTCCAGGAGCTAGAAAGGCGTCTTCTAATGCTGCTGTAAACAATTTCGGAGCTATAACGTCTTACAACTCTTGGCAGTGGAATCGCCCTCGTATTCTGTTCCTCTATGTGCTCTGACCGACGCGGTGGCGTCGTGATACAGACATTGTAACAGATCTGTAAACCTATAGTAAGTAGTAGTAGAATAAAATGCCTTCTCGCCCAAAAATACAAAGCAAAGATGCACATTATACTCCTCGGACTTATGTGTGCGTAAGCGTTTGGATGAGTTCTATGGTACTGTACTGCCTTTCCGGAATCCGGCTTTTCGGGAGGCTGGAAGTCATCAAATCTACGTGCGAGACGATTCGTGATGACCCTCGAAAACAGCTTGTAGGCATGGCTCAGGAATGAAATGAGTCTATAGTTCTTCTATTGAAGAACCTTATTAGGTTTTGTCTCCTTATTTAAATTACAACACCACAACACTCTTGTTACATGCCTTATGCGTTATGACCTCTAGCAGCACGGCAGCATTTTGTTTTAATTAGCACTTGTAAGTAGTTTTAGATTATTTAATCTTTACGTATTGCAGACAACAAGACAAATAAGATTCCAAAATCTCTTTTAAAATTTATGATTAAGTCGAGTTTAAATAACAGCCCAGAGGAATCAATGGAAAGTTTGAACATATTTTATTTATTTCTTAAAGAGAATCCCACAGGGAGTTATTTATTTTCAATTTTTAGAAAATTTAAGATTAATTGTTGCATTTTAAACAAAACAAATAGTCGTTCTGATTTCTACACTGGAACTACTAAATTCGACGCAGGTTTAGACAAATCCGGGAGTGCTGACACATCATTGGAACATTTTTGCATTTTTTTTTCAGCAACTCAAATTTGAAAAATCCGTCTTGTAAGAGGCTCTGTTAGACACAGGTCTAATATTTAATGAACATATTAATTGTAAACAGAGGCCTTTTGCACTAAAACAGTCAAGCATGGAGCTAACGATGTGCTCGATTAGCAATAGTTAATTTATATTCTATTGTCAAATTCTTATAAAGTATTTTTAACTTAAATCAGAATCACTACTTGTTTCTGAAGTTTACGCGAATATTACTCATTGAAATAAAACAACTTTTTTACGGATTAACTTTTCGCGAGTTTATTATTAATAAACTCGCGAAAAGTTAATCCGTAAAAAAGTTGTTTTATTTCAGAATCACTAGTTGTAACTAAACCACAAGATAAGAGAACAATGAAGACACCTTCATAGAAAAGTCACTTGCTGCAACAATCTTTTTTTGTACATAGCCAGAGCTGTGCAAGGACACGATCTCATCAGTAAGTAAGTGAAGATAAGGCGTAGCTTGGATTATGGTATGTCACAGTAACAGCCTTCTTACTCTCATTTTTACAAACTTCAAATCCTTATAGCTGGTTCACGGCCAATGTTTGTGGAACTTTCCAACCGCATGTCTCTACTCAATTTAAATTTAAAAGGTTACTTCTTGGTTTGTTCGGTAGATAGTGTCTGTAAGCGATTCTTGACGACATAAAATATAACATATGACATATGACACTGTGAGTGTTAAAAACATTCTAAACCATTAGATAGCGAAGCGTCATCAATTTCCAAGTTGAATTTATTCTGTAAAGAATAACTGCTTGGGCCCACTGTTTCATAAACAGACGGCTAGATGGCGTTAAGCGTCACGCAATGACGTATCCATAAGAAATCACAAATTTCGCAAGGTTGGACTGATAGCACGGTAATTCAATTGGTAAAGCGTTTGGCCCGGTCAGCCGAGAGGTTGCTGGTGCAAGTCCCGCCCGTGCGCAAATTTTTAGTTTCTTATTTCATCTTTATGAATATAAAATATGACACTGTGACTGTTAAAAACATTCTAAACTATTAGATAGCGAAGCGTCATCAATTTCCAAGTTGAATTTATTCTGTAAAGAATAACTGCTTGGGCCCACTGTTTCATAAACAGACGGCTAGATGGCGCTAAGCGTCACGCAATGACATAGCCATAAGAGACCACAAATTTCGCAAGGTTGGACTAACAGCACGGTAGCTCAATTGGTAGAGCGTTTGGCCCGGTCAGTCAAAAGGTCGCTGGTTCAAGGCCCACCCATGCGCAAATTTTTGGTTTCTTATTTCATCTTTATGAATATAAAATATCGGGTGTAACAAAAGGCTTAACGAAGCCGAAAACCACGTATTCTACCCATTTGTATGATCATTTTTTTCCTTGACACCATACCTGGGAAATGCTTGGTTACTGAGATATTGAAGGTCAAAGTGAATTTTTTTTTTTCGAGATTTCTGCATGAAAACCTTCTGTTTGTTATTACTAATCTTTTTCCCGAAGAAACATGTCGTCAATTTTTTGAACTTTATTAATTAAATCGATTTAAAGATAGCAATCCGCAATGAACCGCGCACATCACACAACAATAATGTCTTAGTGTGCGTACCCTCGCTGCGTAGCAACGCACTCGTCGGGCGAGGTCGACGAACGCTTACAGCTGATCGCGCGCGCCCGATCAGCTGGTAGCTGTGTGTGGTTTATTGAAAAGTTGGCTTGCTGACTTTATTTATTACAACTTAATTTATTGGTTCTTGCCTTAAATCAACTAAATAAACCACCACCAGTTATTGTCAGAGTAAGTTAGTAGGTAGGTTGGTAGCTCTTACTTTATTTGCGTTGCCCGCCCAGGATTCGAACTCCAAACCTTAGGTTCAAAAGCATTACATTTTAATCAACCATTTGAAGGCATGCAACGCAGTTTCTTACGACATGACTACAAAATTTCACAAATTGCAAATTGCTAACTTTCTCGGATAATTGAGGTGGATTAAAACGTAGGTATCGAAACAATTTAAAGACTTAAGCTGTATCACATGTCTTAAGACTAATTTGTTTTAAAAAGGTGATAAGTTACGTAAAATCAAGCCCTGTTGATAAAGGCGCCTAGAAAAAGGGAACAGCAACATCAGAACCCATAAAACAACCAATTGATTAGTAATTATCTTAGGTCAAGCTCTTTAAATCCAACAACAATAATTTCTAATTCCTTTTTGAATAATTACGTTCAGCGACAAAATAATTGCAATTTAGAATTTGATCGATTAATTAAATAAGCAATTTATTAATTTATTCGCACAAATAAGCATACTATTAAAATTAAAGTCTTTTTCGCTTCACCAAAAGTAGATACTTACAAAATTTATAAGTTATTGAAAATGGGATTCTTAAAGTATGCCTACCTACAACGTACGCCTAGATAAAAAGAATAGCAACATCCCTGAATTGCTAAACCGACCAAATGGTTCAGGTTTCTACTTTCGTAAATTAAGCTTTTAATAACTTAAAACATAATGAAGGATTATTTCATTTTATTACCTTTTTAATAACTACAGCTTGCAACAAAATACTGCATACTTTAAGATACCAAAATCGCAAGTTGCAAATGTAGTTTTCGAATTATTTGCTCGACTAAATGTTACTTACATTTATCAAAAAAAAAACAGGCTCTAAGGCAGTAATGGTACCGCCGTTTGACTGAATTGCTTCTGTTTTCAGTTCTTAATAAGACTTACAAATGATAACACGAACTGAAATTTTGGTATCCTTAAAGGCTTTAACAATCCATGTCCTTTTAATAAAAACCCTTAGCAAAAATGCAAAGCAAATTCACAACGCTGACTTTACAACCGATCGAGCTTGATGGAAGGGCCAAATACACATTTCGCTTCACCACCAAGCGATACGGAGGTCTTAATTTTACCTTCAATCACCATAAAATGATCTCACACTTGTTTATCTTACAATAACAAAACCTTCACTGATTTTACACAATTCAATTTGTACAAAAGGTAGACTTATTATTACGATGTGGAATTTTCTATCAGTCATACTTGACAGTTAACCAGAAATTGTTGATTGCCTACTTCATTTCAATTTGAAATCTTCGCGCGGATCACGTTCATCGCATGCATTCGGCTTTTCCCGCCCCCGCCGGCCAATAGCAAACGACACGTTCGGCGCCACAGAACACAGTTCGGCGCGGCCGCGGCCGGCTTTGACGGCGAAATCAAAGGCAAATACCTACTGAACGCACATTTAGTTCCGTTTGTCACGTCATCGAATGCGTTTGTAAATTGCAAGTATTCTGTTTTCGCGCACGGTTTGCTTTTTACGGTTATTGTTAAGTGTTCTTTGTGATAGTGAAAGTTATTAAAGATGCCTTGGTATCAGTACAGTGCTCGTGAGTTGGTGAACATGGTCTTTTGGTTTGGGATGGCTCATGGCAATGCGTCCGAAGCATTGTGTCTTTACGGAGCGGAATACCCTAACGCACATCAGCCTATAACGTGTGGGCTGGCATAGTACGAATCCAAATCCTGGGGCCAGTTTTTTTACCAGCGCGTATGGAAGGGGCAGCCTACCTAGGCATGATAAATAACGTCCTGGTAGAGGCTCTGGACGACATGCCACTAGCCCAGCTCCGAGACTCTTGGTTCCAGCATGATGGTGCACCGCCTCACATCGTGAGACCTGTGCGTGAGCGCCTGACGGAGTTGTTCGGAGACCACTGGATCGGCAGGTATGGGCCTCATGCGTGGCCAGCCAGATCGCCCGATTTAACCCCGCTGGACGTTTTTTTGTGGGGCTACGTAAAGGACAGAGTGTTTGACCGGTCATGCACATCTAGTGATGAAATGCGTCAAAAAATAATTGACGTATTTGACGAATTTAAACGACGATCGGGGCGCGAAGGCATACTGGAATGAGTGCATGAGAACACGCGCTACCGAGCGCGTATTTGTTTTGCGATGGTCGCCAGTTCGAGCCGCAGCTGGTTCGGCTTGAGAGGCCTGACCTGGACGATTCGTATGGAGAGTAGGTAAGTACTTTTGTTTTACAGTTTGTTTTGCCGAGTGTAATTTTCGTAACGACGCGCGCGTAGGTACAGCGAACCGCGGCGCGTTGGTCTCCCGCCTCGCCCTGCTTGTCCCCACGCACACGTTCAAATACACGCACACAAACCCAATCTGTAGCGCTTCGTGCGCGCAGTGCGCTATACATTGCCGGCAATAAATGCATGATTTATTTTAATGCCTAAAAATTAAAGTCGTTTCCCAGCGATAATTTTTGTTACATACGATTCAGTACAATGTACCTAATGCGAGGTTTAAGGCTTCGTTAAGCCTTTTGTTACACCCTGTATGTGTCATATTTTGTGTTTAGTGTTAAAAACATTCTAAACACACTTCAAATTGTTTAATTGGTGGACTTCGCACCGCTTCCAATTTGGAATGCAGATCTTATTAGATACGGGTAACTAATTAATACATTCCCAACAAAGCAAAGCTTCAATATCATTCAGTCATCATTTTCACTGAGAAATATGCTGCAATAATAGTAAATTAACAGCAAAAAAGTAGGTAAAGAATATGTGTACAAGCGCTGTAATGAAACAAGACTCGAGTTTGATAAAATAAACATACTCTCACGGCGCACACAAGTTATATTGGAAAACTTTGAGGCCTAGAACATGGCTGGTAGCTCAGTGAAATAGTTACATGTTTCCAGGAAGTCTACACAAACATGTCCTTGTTCTTTAAGATCTTACAGAGAAAATAGTTTGCCGTTTATATGCCAATGACGGCCCGACGGCTAAAGGTTGAAGCAAATCTATTTACCCGGCACGGGAACAGCAACAACCAGGTGTCAACCATATGGAAGCACGTTACGTTAAGGGAACAGCAACGCCTCGGATGAGATCGGCACCAGATAGGGATCGCCTCGCCTCCGATCGTGTTCGCTGCAACTTATGATAGTTCTTCTTGTGAATGACAGCCCGTTTGACAGGGTGGACGCATAGTCGTCAACCAGCAGGTGACACGCCGTAAGCGCGTTACAAGGTACTTACAACGCATGCGTCGAGATGTAAGCCCGGTATTATACCAAATGTGCTCGAAGGTAAAATACCAAAAATATCGTATTATACCTTATTATACTATTTCATATGGTATTTTTGGTATTTTATGTTTTGCATTGTATGTGTTTACAAAAGTGTATTTTTTTAAAGTAATACCTGATGGGAAAAAATATGGGTTGAAAGAACGTGTGCAATTCGTTACTCTTGTAGATATACACATTAAAATATGTGTATATTATGCTTTGTGTTTAAAATAATACTAAGACGTGGAAATTAACAGATAATAGATGTATGGAGTAAAAACGATATGGGTATTGTTAATCAGGTTTACAGGGTTGCTGATTCCAAAAATGGCACCCATTTATAAGTCCAAGATAGCAGACATTAAATTTTCAGAAAATCGATACTGGTTTCATGTTTGAGGTTCCTTGGAAAAGTGATTACGAATTCGATTCTTATTTTACAAAGAATACTAATATCAATGTATCTAAAAAAATTACCAGCGCGGCGTGCGTGCGTGTACGTAGATGGGGGGTAAGAGAGGACTTTATTCTATTTCACTCGTTTGGCTATTAATGTAGTAGTGATAAATACATGTACACACACATAAGCGTGCGAACGTAAGACTTGTCAGCAAACAAACGTTGCCACTTCGTGCAACGTGTGATGGTGCGAGCAATATTTTATATGCATGAATTTAGTCGAAAAAATACTTAATAAGCATTGTTTTCAATGTTAATGTTCATAATATGTATAGATATTTCAGAATTTATCAATTCTTTCTCCAGTGATACGTGAAAAACTCAAGTCAATTGCTTTGTGATAAGAAATAATATAATACAAATAATACGAAAAATACTGAATTCTATTGTAAAATACCGGTATAATTCAGTACCATTTGGTATAATACGGTATTTTTACATCTCTACGCATGCGCTGGTCGAGAGACACGCACACAACGAAGAGGTGACATTACGAAGTTGATAGTTGAAGTATGGAGTTTCATACAAAGAATACTGAACGCCTCGAGTTCATACGGTGCTGTCATCGTGACGAGTTGATTAGTGGGCTTCAATTGTAAGTCATTGTCATGTCTATGGCATCAGCTGCCGATAATAATAACTAGCATGTGGATAGTGTGTCGACAGCTAGCCACCCATGGCAGTTTAAATTCTATTTTAATACAATAAACTAATAACGCGGTAAGATCACACTCGTAAAAATCTTTGTATTCCTAACAAGTAAGAAAATCGTTTAAGATTTTTTACGTGTGTAATCAAATACCATTGGTATTTTTATTTTTTGAGTGTAATAGATCAACGGTTTGACGACGCTTCGTCGTCGCCTCACTGACACTGATTCAATACACCGTTAATTAGTTATTAAATTGTCTTAAGTGTGTTTATTCATTTATCGTCAAAAAATGGCTGCAAGGTACCAAATTGCGTTTGCAAGCTTTAATCCTTGCCTGGACAATGATGCTTTGATCCCGTATTCACAGACGGAACAATATACCGTACGTTGCAATGTTCAATTTTTATCTGCAAATGCATTCAATCATCCTGTATTGTATACCTCTAGAGAGATGCGGAATAGTGCTGTGTCGAGGGTGTATCGAGCGGTACCGTTACCATGAGTTTACTCGCTAGCGATGACGGTTTTACTCGCTAGCGACGACGTAACTTTTTATATGGAAAATTTTAGTTCTGTCAATGACCGCTAGAGGCGCTGTGCAATTTTCCATAGACTTTTTTTACGTCGACACTAGCGAGCAAATACGTCGTAAACTCACAGTAACGGTACTGTACCTACTACCTGCTCTAAGCGACGACAGTATGCGTAGGATTGCCTTCTGCTTAATTTTTAGTGTACGTAATCTTTTTCTTTTAAGAGCAACCTTTTCAAGTTGTAAAAAAAGTACGAGCCAAAAACAAGAGGACCGTATCGAGATAAGTAAAAAGTTTCTTTTTAATTATTAAAAAAAAAAACTTTATTCTAGACTCAACCACACCCTTATCATTTTTAAACTTGTATATGAAAGAGAAAGATAAGATATAAGATAAAATGTCCACGGATCCCTAAAACTCTTTACAAGTTAGTCGAGTCTAGCATATAGGAAGAATAAATTAACAAAAATAAATTGTATAAAATTTTAAATATTTCTCTTGTATTTTAAACTCGATTATCTGACAGTCACTTCTTTGAATTTGGCTCGTACTTTTTTACATCTTGAATACGGGGCGGGATTTGAACCAGCAACTTTCTGGCTAAACGTGCCAAACTCTCTTCCATTTCAGCTACCGTGTGTCTAAACCAACATACGAAATAGTTTCAGTTGTTGTTTATTGGCTATTAAATGGTAGTTCGCCAGATACTGACATGCTAAAAAAAGGACTAATAATTTATGCGTAGGAATTAAAGAGATGGTGTTCAGCATAACATGGTTTATGTCACTACAGCTGCAACAACTTTACGAGGAGAAAGGCGTAATAGCTTTTACAAAATCAAATCTCTATTGATTACTTTGTATAAATTGTTTATGAATGTCCATGTTTATAAATATATATTTCTGAAAAAGCCCTGATCACATACATTGTAAAAAAAAAACAGAAAAATTTAGTAAGGATGTTCGTTCATTTTTTATTTTATGTTTCATGAAGTAAGACAACATCACAAAACTTAATCGTTTAATATTCAAACAAATTTGGAAATTATTAGAGGTATAATATTGAAGGACAGACAGGGAAGCCAAAATCACATAACATAAAAAGGGTGTAATCGCCGATTACTGCTTTATTGCCTAGGGCCAGAGACTTAAAATTAGGTGCAATCGTAGATTTAATTAAAAATAATACGAAAAAAACTGTCTTAGACTCGATTTTACCAACGTCACACAGGACTTACCGACAAATAAGTATAAAACGACAGATTTTAAAATGACATCTACGTAAATCATTGCTAACAAGTAGGTGACATTTTCAAATCAGGCGTATTGTGTTGTATTCGACGAATATAGTGATGTTAGGAAAACCATGCCTCAATAGCTTGAAAAACGTAACTGTCTTGTATGTGTGTGTGTGTGTCTCTCTCTCTCTGTGTGTGTGTGTGTGTGTGTGTGTGTGTGTGTGTGTGTGTGTGTGTGTGTGTGTGTGTGTGTGTGTGTGTGTAGACTGTTGGTATACAATTGTACAAACAAATGAGCTATGTCCTTGATTAATCTGGTAGATATCTCAAAGTTAAAAGCCAGCCAAAAAAGGATAACTGCCACTTTACAATCTTTCCAGGAGTGAGGTTTAAAGTTTGTTTTTGATCCCTTAATCCTTGTATAACAGTTTCTCCCCTTTTTAATCATTTATATAACAGTTTTATGAGTCTTAAACGAAAATAAGGCGTTTTTTTAAAGGAAAAATATCTTAAACTCCTTTATAAAAATTGTTATATAAGCCCAAATGACTATTTCTACATCTTTTTACCCGCGACAGAACGGAGGTGTTTTTTTAATAAGATTACTATCATTAAGTTTTACATTAAGTTGAGGCTTTAGAATGTTTTTAACACTCACAGTGTCATATTTTATATTCATAAAGATGAAATAAGAAACCAAAAATTTGCGCACGGGCGGGACTTGAACCAGCAACCTTTTGGCAAACCGGGCCAAACGCTCTTACCAATTGAGCTACCGTGCTGTTAGTCCGACCCTGCGAAATTTGTGGTTTCTTATGAAAACGTCAATTGCGTGACGGTTAGCGCCATCTACCCGTCTGTTTATGAAACAGATGGCCCAAGCAGTTATTCTTTACAGAATAAATTCAACTTCGAAATTGATGTCGCTTCGCTATCTAATGCTTTAGAATGTTTTTAACACTCACAGTGTCATATTTTATATTCATAAAGATGAAATAAGAAACCAAAAATTTGCGCACGGGCGGGACTTGAACCAGCAACCTTTTGGCAAACCGGGCCAAACGCTCTTACCAATTGAGCTACCGTGCTGTTAGTCCGACCCTGCGAAATTTGTGGTTTCTTATGAAAACGTCAATTGCGTGACGCTTAGCGCCATCTAGCCGTCTGTTTATGAAACAGATGGCCCAAGCAGTTATTCTTTACAGAATAAATTCAACTTGGAAATTGATGTCGCTTCGCTATCTAATGCTTTAGAATGTTTTTAACACTCACAGTGTCATATTTTATATTCATAAAGATGAAATAAGAAACCAAAAATTTAAGAAACCAAAAATTTGCGCACGGACGGGCCCGGTTTGCCAAAAGGTTGCTGGTTCATGTCCCGCCCGTGCGCAAATTTTTGGTTTCTTATTTCATCTTTATGAATATAAAATATGACACTGTGAAGGTTAAAACATTCTAAAGCATTAGATAGCGAAGCGACATCAATTTCCAAGTTGAATTTATTCTGTAGAGAATAACTGCTTGGGCCATCTGTTTCATAAACAGACGGCTAGATGGCGCTAAGCGTCACGCAATTGACGTTTTCATAAGAAACCACAAATTTCGCAGGGTCGGACTAACAGCACGGTAGCTCAATTGGTAAGAGCGTTTGGCCCGGTTTGCCAAAAGGTTGCTGGTTCAAGTCCCGCCCGTGCGCAAATTTTTGGTTTCTTATTTCATCTTTATGAATATAAAATATGACACTGTGAGTGTTAAAAACATTCTAAAGCATTAGATAGCGAAGCGACATCAATTTCCAAGTTGAATTTATTCTGTAAAGAATAACTGCTTGGGCCATCTGTTTCATAAACAGACGGCTAGATGGCGCTAAGCGTCACGCAATTGACGTTTTCATAAGAAACCACAAATTTCGCAGGGTCGGACTAACAGCACGGTAGCTCAATTGGTAAGAGCGTTTGGCCCGGTTTGCCAAAAGGTTGCTGGTTCAAGTCCCGCCCGTGCGCAAATTTTTGGTTTCTTATTTCATCTTTATGAATATAAAATATGACACTGTGAGTGTTAAAAACATTCTAAAGCATTAGATAGCGAAGCGACATCAATTTCCAAGTTGAATTTATTCTGTAAAGAATAACTGCTTGGGCCATCTGTTTCATAAACAGACGGCTAGATGGCGCTAAGCGTCACGCAATTGACGTTTTCATAAGAAACCACAAATTTCGCAGGGTCGGACTAACAGCACGGTAGCTCAATTGGTAAGAGCGTTTGGCCCGGTTTGCCAAAAGGTTGCTGGTTCAAGTCCCGCCCGTGCGCAAATTTTTGGTTTCTTATTTCATCTTTATTAAGTTGAGGCACTACAACATAAGTGATAATGAACTATATAATATCAATAACGAAGTAAAATAAATATAATTTTACAGTTTTAATAACAGTTCAAATTATAACCAGTTGGTACGATAAAAAAAAACATTTTTAATTTGCGAATTTATAGCCTACTTATATAAAGAAAGACCACACTATCCAGAATTTTAAACAAAAAAATATATTCATACAATGCCATGTTTATAACTAAACTCTTTGTAATCAAAATAACAAGTGAGATACATATATTTTACAATGAAAACTTTTTCGAAAATAAATACACGTTTCTATTACAAGGGCAATTAACTGTATCAATTAGAGGTATGTGATCAATATTATCGCATAAAGTATAAAATATATTTGCTATTGTAAATAAACATATTATTATTGTATAAGAGCGTACAAAGTTGTCATTTAAGTTGAATAAGCTAAAGTAGGACAAACCGACATATGGCAAAACATGAAAATGATGTAAGTAAATACTAACCGCCGTAATTTTTTAAAGTATCATTAGGGAGAATAAGGATGAGCGCCAGTAAATACTGATACCCGCTAAGACGATTCGTCTTAAGCGACTTTGCTTTTTATTGATTTTTGGTGATTTTCATAAAAAATGTCGCTTATCCCTTTTTGGCTATTAGGCATCGATATACATTAGACTGTAGGCCGCACACTTTACAGTAAGACTTTCCTTGATGTTTTATGGT
Source organism: Pyrausta purpuralis (assembly GCA_963924145.1). Lineage (NCBI taxonomy): Eukaryota > Metazoa > Arthropoda > Insecta > Lepidoptera > Crambidae > Pyrausta > Pyrausta purpuralis. The sequence continues at coordinate 16,117,708 of OZ001660.1, forward strand.
GTGCAGTGATAGAGAAATTAAAGTGGTTGGAATTGTCAAATGGAACACTTTTGATTGAATTAGTATGGAGTTTTACTGATTTTAATTAGTACTGATTTTAACCGTTTTAATAGCAGGCACTGTATCCCATCACTACAGAAATATAGCTTGCTGTGTTCGGTACACAGGCATTTCTTAATCAACATCGAACGCGCTTGGAGAGATCTCCTCTTCATACCATTTCTATCATCTCATTTCACTATAACTATAAATGCAATCCAATACGATACAGAAATACTTGTCTTAAAAATTAAATAAATAATCAGGGATGAAATTGGTGTTTGCGATTCTAATATTTTAGGGGATTCATAGCCAAAGGACAAAAAACAGAACCCTTATATTTTCGTCAAGTCCGTCTGTCTGTCCGACCGTATGTCACAGCTACTTTCGACGACCCGTTTGGTGTAGTGGACAACAAATCGCCTACAACGCAGCAGGTTGCGGGTTCCATCCCCGCACAATACAAACATTTGTGTGCATGAACATGTCTATTTGTATTGGTCTGGGCGTTTTCTATGTATATCATGTATGTATTTACAAACAAAAAAGTATTTAAGTATTATATCCGTTGTCTGGCACCCATAACACAAGCTTTGAGTAGCTTACTTTGGGACCAAATGGCGATGTGTGGGAATGTCCAAAGGATATTTATTTATTATTTATTGCACAGTTGAAACTTGGCAGGGAGATGTATCCTGTTAAACGCATTACGATTCTCATACAAAATATAATGTAAAATCAGAGTCAATAGACGCTTCCAAAGTGGTAAAAGTTTTTGCAATTAGTAAAATAATGGTGTTCATTCTAAATTTTACGATACCGCACGTCACGTCACTTAATCAAGCATGTAAAGTTTTGTCAAAAGTATCAAGTTCAGTGATTCCAATTGAGTACTGTTTGAGGAACGTGACGTCATGCAGACCACGTGACGACTCTGGGTGTTTTAAGTGGCAAAAGTTTATTTGAATTCTATTTTTGTGTTTTATCGTTGTTATGCTTTTATTGTTTAAGCAAATATTTTTGTTTAAACGTAGATTGGAAATGGTTAATAATTAAATGTAAACATACATAGGCAAATACCCTATTGTGGTATTTTGTCGACGTGGAAGTAAGTGGATCCCTAATTCAGTTAAGTAAGTTGGCACGGAACCGTCAGTGCGCGAGTCATAAGTTTGAATAGATCCATAAAATTGGCCGTTGCAACTTAAAAAAAACCTTTGTAGTTAGAAACTTGATGTTATGAACAGATATGACATGTAAGGATTAATATCGGATTTCAAGATTCAGGGAGCCAATTTTCGTACAATTCGTTTACAATAAAAAAAATTCAACAATCGAATTTTCGATGTCAAAAAAAAAAGTTTTTGATTTCGCTGGTTCACGATTTTTTGTATTTATATTTTGATTGTGCTTCATTTTTTTAAGTGTAGATATTTAACTTGATTTTTAAGGTAAAACGGAACCACACGAAAAAAGTTCGATTGCCGCGAGAATCGGCCCTAAAAGTTCAGTTACTTATTAATAATTTAAACCACATTATATCATAAGACAAGCGAAAACGAACAACTAACTTCATTAGATAAATAAAAACATCGTTTTCCAATACTCGGGGAATTTCCTTTATTTAATTTTAGTAAAGGTATAGTATATCGGTTCCTTTGGTGTCGATAGTTGTTAGTTATTCGGTGAATTTCAAATTTATTTCCACATCATTAATAGTAGATTGTTATACAAGGGGAGAAAGTGACTCATTCCACTCGAGATGTTTTTGGCGCTCGAACGGAGTGAGAGCGCTAATAATTCGAGAGTGAAATGGGTACTTTCACCCGAGTTAAACATACTATTTTTCATTTCGACTGTGAGGAAAATAAATGCATTTAGCTACGTGATTGTGATGAGAGGATGAGATATAACGTTGTTTGGCGGGAGATAAAACTTCAAGTTTTGCATAAAACACACGATTAGAAGGACAGTAACGGCACGGAAGACAACAGAGTACATAAAACGCGGACGATATAAATTATTTCAAATCATTGTTAAAAATATCGATCGATTTTACGCTTACAGACTATAATAATAGTAAAAGAACAAAACCATAACCTTGTCGCCAAAACAACCACAGGTTATGTCAAATTCCAGGTTCAATTTTGCCTCATGAGATAGCGCTATGAGTGACAGCTAAAGGTGGGAGTGAGTAAGAAGATTATTGAACAACAAAATCGCGGCAAATTGCCTACGCCTGCTTTATAATCTGTGCAATAATCGACCAAACTAAAAAATATATCGTCAAAGACAAACAATGTGACACAATTTAAAATGAAAAAAAAATGACACTATGCATAGCGGTCATCCGAATATTATATTTGTAGATTTTAAATTGATAAAAATTTCAATTTAGTGGTGTTTGTGATTGCATCGAACTTTACTTGGTATGGTTTCATCATGAATACACATATAAGGTTACCTCGTTTTAAGTGATAATATTTTAACAGAGCATCAAACAATAACATAGAAAGAGGACCCAATAATTACTTTTTTTGAAAACTGGCCCGTTTACGTTTTTATTTTTCCTAACAAAAAAAATATTATTTTTTAAGAACACCCTGTTCCGCGACATCGCCTTTCGTCTCTTACATAAGTACTAGTTTGAGTGAAAACTAGACAGACATATGGGCCTGAGCGTGACGGAAGATGGACTAGCTAAGCGAGAACGAGACAGACGCGTGGGCGAGAGCGTGACAGAAGATGCCTATCTCATTCATGCGGCGTGCCGATGCGCGGTAGGGGGCTCCACTGCGCGCCTATTTATTTAGTCCTACATAATAATAATATTAAAGGTAACTACCTACTGCATTCGATTACCTATTATTACGAAACACTAATATGAAAAAAACATTATCAACGTGTACCAAATAAATAAAACAGACAGATCAGTTAGATAAACGCTAAACAAACAAAACAGCTGGGTATGAAAACAAAGACAAAAACTTAGGAAGGTATGTGTCTATTTATCTGAGGCCTAAAACTGAGTAGGTATGTTTATCTGAAACAGAAACTCAACCTAACTAGGTATGTGTTCAGTTCATTAATCGTAGGCCTAAAACACTAACAGCTGGGTATGTATGATAAATTAAGACAGAACTCAACTTAGGTACCTATGTGTTTATCGCAGGCTTAAAACATGAACAGCTGGGCAGCTATGATAAACTAAAACTACCTAATTGTGTTGTGTTCCTTCTGTTTATTTAATAATAATAAGGAGACAAAGCTTATGTGAAAGTTATCTTTAAAAAGAATACTATTAAAATTTATAACTAACTTTAACAGATGTTTTAGGTAATGATAAACTGAAACTACCTAATTGTGTTGTGTTACCTCTGTTTATTTAATAATAATAAGACAAATCTTATGTGAAAGTGAACTTTAAAAATAATACCTATTAAAATTTCCAATCTTACCAAATCTAACTTTAACAGATGTTGTAGTTACCTTCCTACCTACCTAATGAGTAGGTACCTATTGATTCCTTTTAATTCAGTAGATGGATATGCACTCAAAAATGCGTGAGTAAATTTTACACAGTTTTTTTTAAAATTTCGTTTATTACGTACCTTAAATAAACATATCACATAAAACGCGAACACATCTTTGATAATTACGTACATTTTTATTATTTTTTACTTTAAATTATCGCATTTGCTCAGTTTTTGTACATATATGTGGATACAAGTCTTATTTCACAATAAAATAAATTAAAACTAGGATTTCTGCATTGGTTTACAAATACATTTTTTTTATCAGCAGCGATAAGTTAACATTTGAAATCAATGACGTTAGAGATTTAGAGTAAAACAGGTTACTACAAATTGAGGCGATGCCTCCTAACCTTATTATGCAAACTGAAGCGAGCACTAGACAATCTAACTATCACGAGCACACGGACGAGTAAAAAAAGTAAGGACTCCGCGTCACCTATACAAAAAGTGAAGCACCCAAAGTAAGCCAGCATACGTGTAAATACGAACCTCCACGCACACACTGACGCAAAAGTAAGCCGATCGGCCGCCATTACCCTCTCTGCCATTGTCTGTGACATTGCAAACCTTCGCGTATAAAAAATTGAAAAAAAATGCCGGCGTGTGTCGTTAAACAGTGTAAAAATATTACATTTCTACAAAAAAAGTGCCAAGAAATTACCTTTCACAGGCTACCCAGTACCTATTACATTAATTTCTGTTCTTTTTAAAATACAAAAATTATTTATTTGGAACACAAAACCTCCACTCCACGTGATTTGCCAGTGACAGTAACAGCCAGTGTGGCCGGGAAATAAATAGGGACTTTACCCGAAAAAACGGGTTAAGTGCGAGTCGGACTCGCGCACTGAAAAACTATAAGTTGGATATCGTTCAAACCAATTTTCATTGAAAGTTTTTGTCAAGTTCTACAACATGTTTTTTTTTCAAAATGTACACTGTTTAAAGATTAAAGGGGGATGAGGGGACGCCCATTTTACCACTTTGGAAGCGTCTTTTGGTTAAAGAAACTTAATGTCATTTTAAAAGGCTTATGAGGTTAGACAAAAAAAAAATGGTTTTAGTTTCATGTGTGGGAAAGCCGAAAAGCGGTTAACAGAATACGTTTACCTACCAAGTTTCAACTGTGTAATGCTAATAGTTGCAGAATAAATTGACTGTGATATACGGACGGACAGACCGACAGCCAGACAATGAAACCATAAGGGTTCTGTTATTGTCATTCGACTACGGAACCTTAAAAATGAGGTTTCGCTGTTGGTCCCATACAAAAAGCTGTGTTAAAGCAGTATTCTACTTCATAAACATAACTTTTTTTACTTAATGATAAAATTTAATCAGTTCTTTATTTTTTGGCATTTAAATATATTGTAGTGTTTGTGTAACAGAAAATCAAGCAAGTTTTTTTTTGTATTCGTAATAATAATTGGAAGAAGAAGCAAGCACTTTTTATTTAAATAAAAATATAATGAAATCCAACCAAAAGAAATACAGGTATGTAATTTATCTCGCTATTCCGATCACAGGTTGGCGACTTACATTATTTAAATTTTAATTGTGGTTTTGAAACGCACGTTACTTCAAATTATACGCACATTGCTCACATGCATTAATTAGTAAAATTTACACCTACACAAAGCGCTGGGCGTCTCGCCCGTCACGCTACCCTTAATGCCATCAGAAGAGCTCTTGCCACCATTAATGTTCCTTCCACGTTGGAACCACGTGGTTTGGTCCGTGACGATGGCAAGAGACCCGATGGCCTCACGCTTATTCCCTGGGAACGGGGTCAGGCCTTAGTTTGGGATGCAACTTGTGTCGATACTTTGGCCCCATCCTGAAAACGCCAAGCGTCGCAAGTACGTCTCACTTTCAAGTGATAATGTGTTTGCGCCGTTTGGTGTTGAAACATTTGTGCCGTGGGGACCCTCTGCTAAATTGCTGTTTGGTAAAATTGCGCCAAAATTAAATTCTGTCACAGCCAATAATAAAGCTGGCTGGTTCCTAGCTCAAAGGATTAGCATAGCTATTCAACGCGGCAACGCAGCCAGAATCATAGCCTCCTTGCCTCAAGGAAATGGTTTCGTTTTTGAATAGGTAGACTTTAAGTTTTTTTTATTTTATGTAGCATGTCTTAGTTTTATTTCTTCTTGTTTGTTATTAATAAAAACCTACACAATAAAAGGAGAAATATTTGTATCAACTGGTATCCCAGTAACGCACACACATACAGCATAAAAGTGGCTTCACTTGCTAATATCGCGGTGCGGAGTCCTTACTTTTTTTACTCGTCCGTGCACGAGCACTGTTTTTTTTTTTACTGGCTATCACGGCATTCACTGATCATTCACACACGTATGCACTGAACCTTTGCTGGAATTGGTGGCGAATAACTGCATGTGTTGTGCATGCACGTTTTCCCAACAACGTGCAATCCCGCAGTAGTCAACGGGAGGACTCGAGCTCGAGCTGCTCGATCTTCGTCGCATAGTCCGCACCAGCAGCAAAACTTGGACCCTCAAGTGATAAAGGCGTAATCCCCGCCAACAGCAATTCTTGGACCCTCAAGTGATAAAGGTGGAGGGCTTCGTTGTGCAGAAACCGCCATAGCAAGCGTCTGCGGTGTTTGGCAGTAGGTGCCGTACCAGGTCAAGGCGCGGCAGGAAACTATGTGATGCTGGTCACCCGGCCCAGGCTTCGGAAAACGCACCGCAGGTCCGCGTCGCGCGCGCACACGACATAAAAACGCGAATGTTTTTGACAGACTGACTCGCGTCGCGCGGCGAGGAGGAAGAGCGGCCGCGAGCGCGACAAATGTAGGCAGGCAGGCAACATCGCGGCAATGGGCGGCGCGTATGACAATACCTACAAAAACCGAGAGCTCCGCTCAGCAACACGCGGCACGGGGTGTTTTATTTTTCTCTTTTTTCTACATGTTTAGAGGCGATTTTCTCGAAAACTAGCGTATAAAAAAATTTTTTTTTCGTACAAAATATGTTTCATTTATTTTTCTGAATCTGCCTTTAAAATATTATCACTTAAAACGAGGTAGCCTTATATAAAATTTTGCCTATCGATAGATTATAAAAAACAGATTATAATTTAAAAAGTAAAACTACCTATCGAGAGAAAATCCTGGCCATTCGTTAAAGTCGATATATCTTTTGACTCGGCCATAATCTTTATAAATAGAAGCCGTCGTCGATAAATGGAATCCCGGGGGCTTATTTGCCGAGACCTTACTAAGCCTCCCGCACGACATATTTTTGCACGATTTGTCTTGAAAACGTCCCAATGGTTACAAAGAAGGTGTAAGGTCATACAGTAAGGTTCGCTAGTCTTTAGCCGTATTCGCATGCGGAATGTGACATTGGTCTCGCTCTAATATAGCTTTACACTGTGTTTTTGAGGATATACATAAACTTTAAATAATACTTCTATAGCTCTTGTTTAACATATTGTACAAAGAAAGTAGTAGTTTAAATGGTTAAAGTATTTAAGTAATTGCTAATTAAAGTTTAACCAATTTCATTGTGTTGTGCAGTAAGAAAGATTCGTCACCTGCGAGATGTTGCCACTTTGTGCAACCAAAACTATCAAACTGTGTCGGAAGTCTCGACATAGTTCCGGGTAAAACCACCAGGTGGCGCTCGTAAAATGCTGAGACAAAATTGGTGTTTTCGTGTATTTATTGATTGAGAAGATTTTTGAATGATGCTTAAAAAACTACAAATATTTTTTAAGATTTATCAAAGCCACGTAAGTTAAAATGATATTTGATGAAATAGAAAATCATAAAATTGAAATTGTCGACGCGAAATGTCAAAAATTTTGCATCAGACTTCGCCCGCTGGTTTGAACATCGCAATGTAAAGAACACTTGTGAACGAAATAAGTTAGAGGCATTTTGTGTTGTATTGTGATAAAATAAGCTTGCAGTCTAAGATGAATACTATATATAACACTATGAATTGATTAACAAATTGTTGTTTTAAAGAAATGTACAATTTAGGCGGTCTTATCGCTATAAACGATCTTTTCCAGTCAAGCTTTGGGTAAAGAAATTATGCGTTTTATAAGAAGGGAAAGAAAGCTATTTTGTGTATAGAAAATGAAGAGCTGAATAAGTGAGATAGAAATATATATGTTTAATAAAATTATAAAATAGTAAATAGAAGTAAATATTACATTAATAAATAATATACATGTTCATAAAATATAACACATTAATATAATTAACACGATAAAAATCATACATAATACTAATACTCGAACCAATATGAAATCAAAGAAAATTGACTTTAAAGATAAAATTATTTGAAAAGAATTTTGATTGCGTGATAGCCAGGGGTGAAGAGTTCCACACATGTACATAGTAGCATAAATATTTACTAACAATATATGTTGAAGTATGGATCAATTAATAATAATATAATATTATATTGGACACCAATCCTATTGATTGCTCTGATCCCAAAGTAAGTAACTTGAACATCAATCCCAAATGCTTTTAAAAACAATTGGATACAACAAAATATCTAAAAACCTTTTTAAATATGTTAAAAAAGACATATAGTATCTTGTGAGACCAGTAAAATTACTTGACTAGGTTTTATTTTTATATAAAATGTGATAAGTAGGCCTTCTCACAAGTCACTTCTATCAAAAGATAATTTATCATCCAGTGTTTTTCCACCAACACCAGGTGTAGCGTGTCGTGTCAAGCCTTGTTTTAGCACACTTCAATTTTGCCAAAAAAGTTTCAAACATATGACTGATTACCTTCTTGTATCTTGTCTGACATACTTCAGTTCTGAACGAACTGAAAAGTTAAGAGAGCTTTAGTATCAGCTGCTTTAAAGCTGCTAAATAAAACTAAATTCAAACAAGGGCACGTATTGCGATGCAGTTTTGATAGGTAAGCGGCTCAGCTTTATTGTCAAATTAGCAAATCGTATTACGATTTCGCATGATATTTATAACATTATTTTAATAAAACACAATATATATTTATATTCTTACCATTTTAGAATCCAATTCAATATAGAAATATCCTTGTGTTAAAATAATGATTTAAAATAAAAATTACAATACGAATAAACAAATCATTAATGTACAAACGTGTGCCAATTACATATTACTTATACCTACTCTATCAAGTAAAAGTAACCATATTTACAATAACTTACAAAATAATACGAAAAGAAAAGGGAAGGGTGGGTCACTCAAACAACCCTCCCCGTGTCGCCCCCGGTACAAAGGTGCCCATAACACTCACCGCGTTTCCGCGCTGAATTGCGATGGACAGCCTTTGGGCCAGAGACGACCCAACGCGGGCGTCTTGGCCACTCTCCCGGAGTCGGCGGCCCAATTCAGCAATGAAAATCTTAGTAGCCTTGCCCCAGCAGCCGGTGGTTTCCACTGCCATCGGAACGAAACAGTAGTTGTTGGCTAGTGCGGCATACTTTTCGCGTTTTTTGGCTGCCGCAAACTCGACAGCCGAGCCCGCTTGTTTAATTTTAGAATTAAAACATTCGTTTACACTGAGTCGGAATTGAGCTGCCTGGAAATTGAACGACTAAATTTGGAATACGCCTCCAGGTCATTTTACAATATTGATTCTCTATCCCATACTTTACGAGCTTCTAGGGACTTCATAAAATTCATAATTTTACGAGCGAAATATAAAACTAGAACGCTGTATTTGTTTTAAACTTGCTCCCTAAAGAAATTCCCGGAAAACTACTCGTGTGGCAGAACTTAGCTCACTTGATGAAGTTTGAGATATTCTTAATATAATAAGCCCGAGGGACTGTCCTTTAGTAACATATTATAATTACTTATCTTCTTAGCCATTAATCCTTAAATTAGGTAAGTACATATGTGTGCTCAAATTAGCAGTAGGTAGCCGTGGACACAATACATTGCGTGAAAAGCTGTTGTCTCAGATAAAGACTAGAATTATTTATTAAAAATTAAAGTGTGTACTGTGGTATATTTTTGTGATAGGTTCACTCCAGACTCAGTTAAGCGTGAAAATGAAAATAAATAATCTACCTATTAAATGCCTATCCCTCAAGCGTATGTGAACGAGACACAATAGATATTCTATTGTTATGCGGTCTCATGCAACCGCTCGGGTGTTGAGGTATTAACAAACATACTTCAATGAGCTTTTATTGTTACTTACATGTTCGGTCTCGCTTCTAAGGTTGTTTTAGTTAAATACAAGGGTATTGAGGGCCAAAGGTCCTAACATCATAAAACACGGAGTTACACTACGGAGTCAGTCCCAAACATAGTAATTAGCAGGAAATTAAACCTCAGATACGGCAGCGCTTAGTACAGACCTATTAGTAACTGTGAAGACCATTAGGCATATATATGTCATCGCTAAATTACTTGTGGTACTTAGTGTAGTATAAACTTATCTTAGGAACACATTAGCAATGAGTAGACATACTCGTAGCTCAGTGGTAAAAAAAAAATGTTTTTTTCCGTTTTCTTCTTTAAATTGATGTTCTATCTATGGTATATGCAACGTGTAATGTTAAATGCGCAAAACCGCAGCCACTCCAAATGGTTTTTAATTCAATTGACCTAATTAAAAAAAAAAGGTTTTATGGTATTTTAGATTTACTGGCACTTCTGATCATTTCTTGCTCTGCGGACGACGCTATGTCGAGAGAGGAGTCGGTAAGCAGTCATATCATGGCCGCTGCACCGTACTGACATTATTATTATTACTATCTACGTTCCTATAGAACTAACCATTTTTTTCTTTACCTACGTATTTAAGATATCATGTATTGTGGGGTTTCGCACGTGATGGCGTAATGAATGACTACTTAACCCACTGCTGTTGTAAAACAGCTGGGGTGGATAGCGCAGACGTCACGCGTAATGACGTACGTATTCATTGATAAGAGACCAGAAATTTCGCCCGATGGGACCGACGGCACGGTAGCTCAATCGGAAGACCGTTTGGCCCGGTTAGCCAGAAAGTTGCTGGTTCGAGTCCAGCACGTGCGCAATTTTTGGTTTCTTTTTTCAATTTTATTAATATAAAATGAGACCTATATCAAAAAGAGGTTAAGTTGATTCTGCTCGTTATTCCAACCAAACTGCTTTCAAGTTTTGCGAATTTAACGTTATACGTTGTATATTATTATTCAAGCTCCAATTGCAAAAATAACAGAAAAAATATTGAATAATAAATACATTGGTCTGTGATATTAAATCGTAAGTTATCACAATTATATATTAATAACATCTTTAATGCCGTTAAGGGTTGTTATTAGAACCGATTGCATAATATTCACCTTTGATAAACGTATTATTAGTCCATGTTACGCTATAATGTTCCTTTGAACATATTCGCACTATGAAATACCTAACAATATTCTTTGCGAGATTATCATAAATGGATCAAGGCTTTATATAATAGTTCGCTTGAATAAATATTATCTCTGAACAAGTAGGTAATGATAGTTTCCATGGTGATAATTACTGGTAAAATATCGTTAGTACAAAGAAAAATTCAACACACAACTTCACTTGCTGTATCAGCCAAGACTTATATTATGATAACTGTAAATCAAAATATGCGTAAGGACTTATTATTTAAAATTAACAGCCTCCAAAAGTAGACGTAATCAGGCTGTTACATTTATTATAAACAGTAAGTTACTTTTGCTCAAAATAAAATACCTGTTTTGTTCAGATTGTATCCATTGCATAAAAAGCACACCCGTTAAATCAATAAAACATTCCGTTTATCTAGACTATAGTTAGCAAAACAAACGTTTGCGTAGAAAACTGGTGCGCAAACGACCGGTCAGAATCCGGCCGTTCCGTTACCAAACCGTGTTACCGCAGGCTGGCAAACGCCATTTTGTGTCGGACTTAATTCTGAAGCACTTAGGCTGGGTGCACACATGGTCTTTTAAAGCTCTGTTTAAATAATACACACATCAACATGTAGGAATATTTTATTAAACCTTCATAACTGAAATTCGATGAACTTTCTGTTAAGACACCTACACTTTTAAATAAACCTTGTTAAATTGCCTATCTAATCTGATAGGCTATTCAAAAAGGTAACGTTTAGATACAGGTAAATTTAAAAAAAAACTTTGAAGAAGAGGAAAAACGCAGACAAAGTTTCAATATTAACTTTATGTTTGAAACATCAAAACCTAAACTAAAAAACCTTTTTTTTTAAATGTTGATAGCCCATTGTATTTCTCCTCCCTCGATTGTCTCGCCTTAGAGCTGGTAGGTACCCGTAGTGGCCTACTTCTCAAAGTTTGACTGCGTACCAGCAAACCACACTCTCTCTGAAGCCTTTGAACCAATTGCATCGCCGTTACTTTTGGTAGACTTCGTTTTTGGCAGCATTTACTATGAATCGGTCCTGTACATGTGTTGTAATTCGTTGAGGTCCTCGGTTCAGTTCTACCACTTCCCCTGTGACACGATAGCGTGACCAAAGCCTACTTTTTAAAATGTTATGTTTTGGTTTAGAATGTTTTTAACACTCAGTGTAACAATGTCATATTTTATATTCATAAAGATGAAATAAAAAAATATTTTTTTTTTGCGTACGGGCGGGACTTGAACCACCAACCTCTTGGCTGACCGGGCCAAACGCTCTTACCAATTGAGCTACCGTGCTGCGTTTACAAAAAAATAAAAAAAATATGGTATTTAAGGTAGTAATTACATGAAACTAAAACCGAGAAAATATATTTGACAAACCTAGATAGATGGTTCCAAACCCCCCTTTAACTTTTAAATTAAGCGAGTGTAAATGTTGAAAAAATATATAATGTAGATCTTAACAAATACTCTCAACGATTAGTTTTGACGGGATCGAACTAGTACTGATTGAGATATAGCACATTTTCAACAACCGCAAACATAACTTTGTTCTTCATACAAATACTATGAAAAACAAAGTTATATTTGCTGTCAACAAAATATTGTTGTATTTTAGTTAATTGAAAGTAAGTGGATTCCCTAATTCAATTAAAATTGGCACGGAACCCTCAGTGCGCGAGTCCGAATCGCACTTGGCCGGTTTTTTTTTTGTGTATAAGCGAAAGTTGACATCCCTAGCGCGACCAGAGAGTGTGTAATGCATGAGTTTAACTTCTGTTACTGTCTATATTTTGTGCACGAATGATGTTTCAAATTACGTTACACAAGCATTAAAGATTTTTTTTATTCATAAAATAGTAAATCAAATTTAGCTTAATCAGTCCAGCCCTTTTTAAGGTTTTACAGACGGACATTTTTTTTTACAAATACAAAGAATATTTGTAGACACTTTGTAAAGAACTTATAAGAAAACATTATTTTATTTCATAAGGTGTTTTCAGGATAAACAAATATCAGTGCACTATCTATGTCATTTCAAAATAAATGTCACTTTCGATGATACTTGTATTATATGACATTTTATCTACGCGCGATAAAAGGACGCACGTGTGGATTTACTTACAAAAACAAATGGATCGTATGAAAGCAGCTTTATTGCTGAAGCTCAGTTCTGTTTCCACCCTTCTTGTGGCCAAAGAAACACTCTTGACATGTTGAAATGTGGTCGCTCATATCATGGTCGGCTTAAGAACGCAGCTTTAGTGTTTTGCTTCTCAATAATTACTTCCAAATAGTTTTTGCAAGCAGGAGCATTTTGTTTTCAAAAACCAAAGACGAAGAAAAAAGAGAGCATGAGAAATATTGTAAAATACATTAATAAGTTTAAGATTAATTAAGTTAATTATTTTTACCTTTTTACAGTCCTTTATTAATTAATGGCAAGCATTAATATTGTTTTACAATTTTATTGTAAACGGACGAATTGCGCTTAGTCAACAAGCCAGTGTACCTTTAATTTCATAACATTTGTATATTCATGTAATTTTGTCCTAAAATTTAAATGTTTAGTGTTTTGTAATTGTTATTGTACTCATCTGAGTGCCTAAATTAGCAGTTTTAATTGTAATTTTTCTTTTTGTGTACGTATTTTAAATAATAACAAGTGGTAAGTGTTAAACTGATACAAAGTGAACATAATTTTATAGCCATACTCTGTAAGTAAAATCTCAAAAGATTTATTGGAATTCTTATTTTTTTAAGTATAATATTTTCAATGAGTCGTAAAGTTTTAAATAGACTGTGGTCTGCAAAGCTTAATTAGTTTCTTATTATACAAAATCTAGGAAAGTAAATGTACACTAGTTGTTAGTAGCGTATTGTAGATTCTTATCAGTTTTTTTTAATAAAGACCTTTTCAAACAAAACTATTTTATTATGTAGATTGGCGAAAAGAAATTACTCTGTGCTAAAATAAAGTTTAAAAAGTTATTTACTAAAGTGATACTGTCACCATCTCTCGATGATTTATACACAGTCTGACCCGTCTGGCCATAAGTACTGTTGCAATTAAAAATAAGAAAGATATTACATTTGAATTTGGAATCTGTCATTTTTATACGATTGCTTATTGATTCCTCATTGTGTTTTCTAATTTTGGCGCCAATATATTTTATAATATTTTGCGATATTAAAATGGTGTGGAGTGTTAAAGAGAACCGAATCGCTGTGATTGCATTACACAAAGTTGGTATGGAGCCAAATGCAATTTTTAAAACCCTTCATACGCTTGGTATTAGTAAAATGTTTTGGTATCGGGCTATCAATAGGTACAAGAAAACCTCCTCTGTTTGTGACAGAAAAAGATCTGGCCGTTCACGTAGTGTTCGTACGAAAAAGGTGGTCAAAGCAGAAAGGGAAAGAATTCGCAGCAATCCTGTCCGAAAGCAAAAGATTTTATCTCGGGAGATAAAGATAGCACAGAGAACCATGCGCGTATTTTAAAAGATGACTTAGGACTTGCAGCCTATAAGAGTCCTATAAGACTGGTCATTTTTAAACTGATAATTTAAAAAAGAATAGTGTGATAAAATCGAAAAAACTACTGAAGCGGTACGTAAAGGGAGGTCACAGAAAAACAATGTTTACGGATGAGAAAATCTTTACAATCGAGCAACATTTTAACAAACAAAATGACCTTAATTATGCTCAAACCTAAGAAAGCTTCCCAATTAGTCGGCAGAGTGCAACGTGGGCATTACCCGACTTCAGTGATGGTTTGGTGGGGTGTTAGCTATGAAGGAGTGACTGAACCATATTTTTGTGAAAAAGGTATCAAAACATCGGCATTTGAGAAGGCAGTTAAGCCCCTTAACAACACCATGTTCAATAACCAAGCATGGTCTTTCCAACAAGACTCTAATATTTGTTTTTCTTTGTGACAATATTTATGGCAAGACTAGGTATATGTTAAGTACCCAGTCATGGTACATGGTAGCAATCCCGTGTCTAACTATTCTAATGTTAGAGATCATGAAAGTTTAAAACATTATAATGTCAATTGATCATCCAAAAAGGTCACGGTCTCCTCTTTATCAAATTAACAATACTATTAAATACCCAGTAATGGCGTTTTTAAAAGTGATAATTTGAATAAACACCAAAGTCTATTACACTCACATAGCAACAAACTGTAACTAACTGCTAACAGCTTGAATTAAACCTTAAGCAGACCGCGGACATATTCTTCCCCCAAAAAATTATATTCGATGCTGTAGCCAGATAAAAAATTGGAGCACATCTATAGACCCGTTACGGGAACAGAACCGTATCAACTCGAGGCGTTCTGAATATTATGTGTACAAAATTCTATCCTTCAATGCACAACTATCAACTTTGTAACGCCACCACCTCGGATCAAAATCAACTCGGGACGTTTTCTCGACCAGCGGCGCATGCGTTGTAACGCGCTTACAGCGAGTCGCCCGATGGTTGTCAACTATCCGCCCACTCTGCCAAACGGGCTGTCATTCACTTCCCTTCCCTTTACGTAACGTACTTCCGTATAGTTGACGCCTGGTGCTGATCCCGTACCGGGTGGGTAGATTTCCATTCAACCTTTATGAAGTACAAATCCCACAATTTTTCTAATAATAATCCTTATTATTTTCCTTTATCGTTCCCAATTCGCCAATTCGGTGTATCCGAATGACACTGAGTTTCAAATTTCCGACTGACAGGTGATTTTCGGTCAATGTGCGAGATTTTTTTGGATTATCTGGCTAAAGAAAGAAAGATAAGTCGTGTTTTTTTTGATATGTCGGAGATTTAGAGTTTTCTTTATTGGAATTACATTATTTTAAATTGATTTCTTGCGGGATTTTATGACATTAGGTTAAAATAAACATTATTTAACCTTAGTCTGTTGGAGCGAAGCGTTTCGTGTGTGCTATACATCCTTTGCTTGTTTCTGTCATCATAAAATTACCTTAGAAACGTTGAAATTAGCAATTTCTCGCAACGTTTCTTGTTATTTTATACTTATAAAAGCTTTCACGAAATAACCTTCTTTGTTGACTTCCGATTCGGTAGAAATAAGCATGATTTAGATTTATTTACCAAAAATATATGTAGCAACAAGAAAAGAGTGGGCAAGGCCCAGGCACAGGGATTTCGTTTTCTCACATTTATTTTTCGGGGTTACCAGTATTTTTCAGGAATCTGTTGATAAAGAATCAAACAGGGCATTATCCAAAATCTAAATAGATATACAACACTTAATTTCATCCAGCAGTTCCCCACGGCCTGGTTAAAGGTCATAGCCGAAGCATTTAACCCAGCAGGGCATCGCAGTCAAAAGTTCCGCGCGTCCGAAATGAAACCGTGACCACAACGCAGCTTTGTGGTGACACCAAACGTTTCCTGTTTGCGTCCGAATTATACCGGATTTTGACTTGTTTGGAAACTTAAAATAGGTTTTTGAATTTAATTTTCGTTACAACAGCATTTGCATGTTGATAAATGACTGGCTGTGTAAAAAAACAAAAGCTTATGGATCGAAAATTTTAACTCAAAGTTTATTACAAGCACTCATTTCAATAAAAACTTTGCTTCGCGCAATCATGCAAAAATCTAACAATGAACACATAAGAAGATGAACAATATTATTCAGTGTAATATTTTTTAATATTTTTATAACAACTTAACTAGGAACTCTACGCTCCAACATTATAAAATTTATCATTTTTCCGTGATTAAAAAAAATACAAAAGTTCAAAATCAAAATGTAAGGAACACCCTAGCAAGTGATACTGAAATATTGCAGTATAATTTAATCCTTACACCTCCACAGATAAGGGCACCGATATGAGTTTAGTTGTTACTTTGAACCTGCGTAGATTCGTAAAAGATTTTTCAAAGTGAAAGTGATTTATGGATAAAAGATAATATAAACTGACGGCGGTTAAGTTTCTTAATTAACTGCTGCGAATCTGAAGTCATTGGAGTCGAAATTCAAGATGAGGACTATTGTAATGAATATTTAATGAAGTGATAATTTAAAATTTAAAATTAATAGTTATCCATTCTAAGTAACAGATTGCGTCAATTAATGTACAAGCAGTGAATTGAAATGGAAATAAAACTCATTTCCATAGAACAGAATCGCAATTAAACTATTGCAGAGGTTCAAATGCCTATTAATCTTTCTGCCTCTATAAACGATAAAGGATCTTAGCCAAAAAATAAATAGTAGCCCTGGGTTTGCTAACCTAGCCCATTACTAATCGTGACAAAATTATACTCAAGTGCTTAAGCGAAATAGTTACAAGAAAATTGGAAAGAATAATCTACCGTGTGATATAGCAGCTCCATCCAACATTCTACATTATAAATATCTAAATCGTACCTGTTGATAATCGTGAAAAAGGTGGTATCGGCCCAACAATGGAAAAGATATTACTCGGACAATAAATCACTAAGCAACTTTAGTCTAAGCAAGTTACGATACGGGAAAAAGTTTGGGTTGTGAGGATTCCATGGAAGTTTTTTCATGGTCGCATTTCCCTTTGTTCATATAAGATATGCCCATATCACAAAGGATCAGAAAATACTTGCTTTATGTTAACAAAAAAGTTTTTATTGTTAATCAAAACTAGGCACTGTTTGTGTTAAAAATGAAATAACACAATATTATCAAAGTAAATGTTTACTACAAACATTTTCAATTTGCTAATTGTTAATGATTCTCGATTAAAAATATAAAACTTATCTACATTTAAATCGTGATTCCTTCATAAAAAGAGAATGAAGTATGAGTCATAATGCTGCTACAAGACATTATGGTTACTCTTATGACCAATACTATGCCAGTTATAAATAAACAACCTCGTATTCTCTATGAAAATATTTATTTAGGCCGTTAATATAATATGACGAGGATGTTGATCCTCATGGGGATATGGACCACAGATTAATGAGACAGATACTACACGGGGTCAGAATTGAGTCAACCACAGCCAAACCGAATTTAAACCCAACCTGCTTTTATCACAGGTTAATTTTGGCACCTCATTTCATTCGTGATTATCATCATCATTATAATCCGCCAAAAAACGTCGACAGATTTTGCTTGAAGATTATGGACTACAGCTCTATAATATGTTTACACATGAAATAAATTAATAATAAATACTAGTCCTGTGTTTTATTTGTCACCTATTACCGTTAAGTTGGAAGAGACTAACAAAAATTTGACATTTAAAACTGAACTCAATTATTTCAAAAGATCTACTCAACAATATCCCATACGAGTGGTTTCGCAAGAGAAAAAAAAATATCCCCCACGTTAGTTGTATGTAAGTGACCCCGAAAATAAACTGCGAACAGACGGACATGGTTAAACTATAAAGATTTCTTTTCAGACTATGGATTCCTAAAAATATTGTTTGAGAGTAATTTATACCCTAGAAAGAACACAACTGCACATCTTATTCAAGAAACGTAAAGGTAAACGTCCGTAGGGAACAAGATGTGTTATTAATGAAAGCTATAAGTTATTAATTTTTAAAGACAGCTACATCCCTCTATTTCCCCAAATACCATGTTTCGTTTTTTCAGATGGGTCTTACTTCACATCAAGTTCCAGTTCCAGAAGTAAGAAACCATCTATCTTCATACTTACCTTTTAATTTCGTATCGGCCCTCAAAAGATATTTCACTTTACTCACAGCAGCCTAAGTAAATAGGTCGTGTTGATCTTTCATTTGCGAGCAACTCTCGGCTGGCGGTAACTCATAATTACTCTTGCTACCAACATTTCCTAATTGATAACTTAGTTGGTAAAACTGCTTATGGTTAAGGGTATTCGATAAATGCTCGAAAAGTTATTTTAAAGAAGGCCCTATTTATGAATCACACGCCTCAATATGGAGCGTGGTTTTCGTTGATTATTGTTTGATTATCTAACAAATAACTGATAAAATTCACGTATTAGTCATTAAAAAAAATACTTGATTTTGTAATCTCAAAAATTCGCTCACTCATTTTAGTATTTCACGTCATTTTTTCGCTCGGAATATTGACGCGAATGATGCAAAAATAGAGCTCCTGTTCTTTTATAAGCCAACACAAAAAAAATCAGCAGGCTAAAAAAACATGTCACTGAAATAAGAATCAAAGTAATAAAATGTTTTTTTTTTTAAAACCTGCATCATTTTATTTTAAAAAAAGGCGCCGTCTGTTGAGTAACCATAACGTAACTGTCCGTTACTTTCAACAAATTATATAGTGCCAAACAGGTGACTTCTACAAAAGTTGGACTAGTTAAAATATCGGATGACACAGTGAATTGGTAACTCGGTTGAAAAGTGGAACAGGTCAAAATAACAAGGCTTGCGCTGAAAATACAGAGCTATGCTATTTTCAACCGGATATCGAAATAGCACTGAAGTATTACACTTCAGACATAAATAATTGGAGCTACGAGTTAGTTTTTATCAACGGTTCATTGGGTAGTTAGTCGGTAGGATGGTTAAAACTTCATTAGGTAGGACAGCGGTTCAGAGCAAAATAATTGGAGCTACGAGTTAGTTTTTATCAACCGTTTATTGGGTAGGTAGTCGATAGGATGGTTAAAACTTCATTAGGTAGGACAACGGTGGTAAGACGATGCTTTTGAATTGAGAACGTGCACGATAGTAGCGCCCTCTGGCAAATGCAACTTTCAGGGCACCTGTCAAATTGAGACTGATGTATGTTTTTTTTTTATCCACACTATACTATACTAATATTATAAATGCGAAAGTAACTATGTCTATCTGTCTGTTACTCAATCACGCCTAAACTACTGAACCAATTTGCATGTAATTTGGTGTGGAGATATTTTGATACCCGAGAAAGGACATAGGCTACTTTTTACCGCGGGAAAATGACGCATTTCCATGGGAAAATTCAGGTGGGCCGATCACTTTTACGCCTACAATACCTACTGAATAGATTTAAATGAAATTTGGTAAGAAGATAGTTTGAGAGTTAAGAAAGGACATGAGACACTTTTAACCGCGGGAAAACCACGCGTTCCATCCAATACATTCAAAAAAATACAGCTCACGTTTTTTTTTCATACTACTATCCAAAAAAGAACTACCTTATGCGGACAAAGTCGCGGGTAAAAGCTAGTATTAAATAAAGCAAATTTATGACATAAAGAAAGTCAATAAATAGTATTTTAGAGGCAGTGTGTACAGGTAATACGAGAGAAAATTGGATATTGTAATAAAAACTGGTTTTGAATGTGTAAAACACAAAATTAAAACCAAACTTTAATATTGGACACCAATCGCATACATTGCTCTGATCCCAAAGTAGCTAATTGCACTTGTGTTATGGAAATCAGACACAACGGTAGTACCACTACACCCAGACCAGAGACAATATATATAAAATAAAAGATTTCTATATTGACCCGACCGGGAATCGAACCCGGGACCTCGGAGCGGCGACGCCTTGAAACCAGCGTGCTTAGCCACTACACCACGAAGGTCGTCAATTTGCTAAATGGTAGCAAATTGGTTTTAGCAGAACACGTAAGGAATGTAGAAATACGAAGAAAAAGTATGTGTGTAGTGCAGGCAGCACGGATAAACCCGCCTGCGCCGCTCACGCTCCGTGATCACAGAAGCGATCCCGCAAGCGGAGTCCTAATGAAGTGGTTTACCAATCGTGTTCTACGGTATATTTATTAAGGCGCTATGCTCCGTTTTATCCAAATTTCAACTCCATTTGGGTTAGTTTCACAACACGACAAGTACACGTGTAGTTCCAAAATTCACATATATTAATTTTGAAGATAGTTCCTTTAAACATTATTTTATTCAGATCAATAGTTTTCGGGTTTTCGGGTCACTGGAGTGAAATGCAGCTGCGTTTATAATCAGAGCGGCAAGTGCAAGCATTTTGCTGATTTAGTATGTTACATCAAAAATCAAGCCAGTGATTCAAAAAGTAACAGTGAAGAACACGACGACAGTGACAACAGTGACGATCTCCGTGGTGTAGTGGCTAAGCACGCTGGTTTCAAGGCTTTGCCGCTCTGAGGTCCCGGGTTCGATTCCCGGTCGGGTCAAAGTAGAAATCAAAATTTTCTATATTGTCTCGGGTCTAGGTGTTGTACCACCGTTGTGTCTGATTTCCATAACACAAGTGCATTAGCTACTTACTTTGTGTCCAATATTTAAAAAAATAAAACAATGGTAATAACCTAGCGTTCGTCAATTTGTGCATAGTAAATATTCAAAAGGAAGGTACTTTTAAGATATTATGTTTCCATCAGTATCCAATGCTAAATGTTGTAAACCACAATCACCCATAAGTCAAAGTAGGAAAATCATGAAATTTACACTAACTATTGCTGCCGTTATTTTTGCAGTTTAAAACATGACATATATTTTATTTATTTATTTATTTAACATATAATAATAAGTGTACAATGTTTAGCTTTCTGCGAAACTGTGCAACAGTTTGTCGGCAGTAGTTTTAAAACAATAATGATGATAACCCCTTTTCAAACATTAACGACAGACATTGATATGATTTCCATTATATAATGATAGAGATAGAGATATCATATCCCGGGGGGCAATTTTCGTGCAATTCGTATACGAAAAAAGTTCACCGATCGATTTTTCTGTTTAGAAGAAAAAATTGTTTTTGATCCGTCAGCGTCTCGATTTTTACGTTTTTAGATTTTGTTCGTGCGATAGTTTTTACGTGTAGATATTTTACTTGATTTTTTAGGTAAAACGGTAAAACTCGCAATCGCATTAACACACGAAAGAAGTTCGATTGCCGCAAGAATTGACCTCCTGCTTATGCATCTAATTTAAATATTGTATTTTTATTCGTTTTTAAAGCGATATTTACTAAACAATTTTCACAATTTCATCGAACAACTTTGCAGGTGCCGAAAATACGGTAGGATTAAATTCCGATTTTATCGAAACCGACCGGATATTAAAATCGTATCGGCCGTTATACAACCGTATTTGTGGAGGATTTTAAATATTTGAGTGTGCACAGCTGAAATAATTTCTTTCTAACAATAGAGTGCTAACAAATAGAGACAGTTGAAATTAACCGAGCAGAGTAATTTATTAGATTCTATTTAGATTCAAAAGGTCAAATCGTTTTAAGTAATAATATTTTACCAGTGACTTTGTATACATCGTAGCAACAAGGCATTTTAATTATTTTTTGGAAAATCTAGATTGTTTATCTAAAAAAGAAAATATCATTTTTAGGGTTCAGTATCCGAATGGCAAAGAACGGAATCCCTATAATTTCGTCAAGTCTGTCTGTCTCTCCGTCTGTATGTTGAAAGTATTTGTTTACATTTATATTATATGTATCTTTTTCAAAATGTACATTCGCTTAGTTTAGAAGTAAAAGGGACGCCCATTTTACCACTTTGGAAGCGTCTATCTCTCAAACGTTAAAAATGGTTTGATAAACCTCCAAGTTACTTTAAAAGACCTAAGCATAGAGGGGGACGCGCATTTTACCACATTGGAAGCGTATATCTCTTAAACGTTACACTTTAATAAAAATGATTTGATAAACCAAGTTACTTTAAAAGACCTAAACATAGACACCCCCACACGCATAGTTTTTTCCGGTTTTAGTTTTATGTATGGGAGCCGCCCTTTAAATATCATTTTATTTTTGTATAAAAATCGTAAGGCGGTTAACAAGAAACATCTTTCTACCAAATTTCATCAGTGTGATGCTAATAGCTACATAATATAGTGGATATGACATACGGACTAACAGACAGACAGACAGACTTGACGAAACTTCCGTTCCGTTTTTTACTGTTCGGCTACAGAACCCAAGAAAACTAGCGTTTAAAACCCAAAGGGTTTTTAACGAAAAAAAAAAGCTTTTTTGCGCTAAATCGGCCCATTATATAATACTTAAAACGAGGTGACCTTATGATCTGACAGGGCGTCCGTCACCAATTGGCATGCAAGTTCAACTTTAGTTTTAGATGCCTTTTTAGAAAACACTTTGAGTAAAAATACTACAAGTATCTTGTCTGAGAGCACTGGTGAAACTGTGTTTGAGTTTTAATTTCTGCAGACCACCATTATTTGAACGGTTATTGGGTATTTATTCTTCTTCTAGCTATTTTGTTCATTATTTATTTTGCTTTGCAATTATACCAAGTTACACACAGGTAGTCATAAAAAAATACCAACTCCAGCAAAATACGATGCTGCTATAACAAAATTATCACGGACTTTTACCATAAAACTTTACAAATACATTTTTTATGGATCCTGTTACAGGTTTTTGCTTACCTTAACGGAAATTGATTGGAGTTAGAGAAGCGCCAACAGTCGATTTTCGTAGACGAAAATTTTAAATAATATTTTTGAAAGTATCGACAAAATATAAATTTGAGTCAGTAGGTATTACTATGCTTCTACTTCCATTTGGAATTAATATTAGTAATTAGCTGGTGAGTTTGTTCTATAACACGATTGAGTAACTAAGATTACGTTTTCAGCGTACGTATCTTTTACAGACTTCAAAAAAAGGGGGAGGTTATCAATTCGACTGCTTTTTTTTTTGTGGCTGTGTTAATTACATATCACAATTATTTGTAGACCAATTTGATATTTTTTGTCTTTACCTAGAGTTTATACCTTCTAGTTGTTATTGCCAAATCGGGATCTGATGATGGGACCTTGGTGCAATTGAGGGAAACCCTCAAATTTTAAAAGCACGTAGAGTGTTTTGCTCCCACCAGTAAACCCCCTCCCTCTCCTGTAATCACTAAAAATAAAGAAACAAAATAACTTTTGAAAAAAGTTCAAAATTAAATAGCTTTAAAAAGTCTTGAATAAACTCTTGACCCTTTTAAAGAAACGAAACCATTTTAGGCAAACAATTTATATTTAGCATCACTTAAACTATCTCAAGCATCAACTATCAGAGTACTGCCTCCAAAAAGAAATTGTTTACCTAAAATGGATTCCTTTCCTTCGAAAGGTCAAGAGTTTATTTGAGACTATATAATGAATTTTAGTTTTGATGTCCGTTTTAATTTTTTTATAAACCGTGTAAAATTTAGTTTTTACCGATATAATTTGTTATAAGTAGTAGCGTGTTGGCATCTCTTTAGTATATTAACAAATGTTAGCAACCTACATGTTGTGATCGTGTTTGGATGGGTAGCCGATTATCCAGTATATCACGAGCATCTTCGTGCTTCGAATTGCACGTTAAGATGTTGGCCCCGGCTAATATCGATTAATATTTATTCGTTAAGCTTAGACAGGAAAGGTGGCTTGATATATCTGGATGTTTAGGATGGGATCTTATTAGTAAACTTTACTTCTATTGTTCACCTTAATTCTTATTTTTTTACCGTCAAGCGTTTCTTGTGACTGTTAATCTGGATCTTTTTTTTTTGATTTTACTAAAAATATCGATACTAAAGCACAGCACTATAACTGGGTTGGTAAAAAGCCAAATGAAAAACTCGAAGCTTGTTAATCGTCCCCAATTACACAGTTCTTGGAAAAGGGTAATTTTTTCAAAGTGTTTAGTAATAAACTCGTTTCCGTTCAATTAAAACACATTTCCCAGCATTAGCGGACGCTACTCTCCGGTCAGTCTTTGGAGTTACATTAAAATGTTAATAATATTATCGAAATTCTGGTTAAGATCGCAGGATCACACTGGCAATTGGTTGCTGTGGAAATTTGAGGGAGGCCTTTGTTCAGCAGTGGACGTCCTTTTGCTGCTAATGATGGTGATGATAAAAATTTATTAATTTGGCTGCTGGCAATCAATGTCATCATTTCATCAATTATTTATTGAGTAGGTGCAGGAATATTAAAGTACAAAGGAATGTACGCAATTAATAAGAAAGTGCACCTTTTTGTTCCTTTCCTCTTACTAATATTTGTGCTTTTTGATTATTTAACCGGTTTATTAAGTGTAACGTAAATAAAACGTTAACGTAACAGTCAGGCGTCAAATAATGTGATCTGATACAGGGCGTTGTTTTGGCTAGTGACATCAAAGGATGATAATATAACTTACGCTTATTTTAGAAAAAAATATTATATGCAAGTTACTTGAAAGAAAATCTCTTCACGACATCGTTAAAAAATCAAAATGAATGGGGAAACTTGCACCCTCGCGCTTATATTGCGCGTATCTACGAAATACTACGCCATAGCTACGAGTAGTAAACAACAATGAGGCAAATAGGTGAAAGGGGAAACGGGACGACGAATGTGACGTATTCGATGTGTTAGCTCCATTCTTATAACCAGGTAGTAAATCAAGCAAGCTTTAAAATGATTTATGGTCTTTAATTACTAACTGTCTAAGACCAACGAAACGTCGGTTTTTTTTCTTAAAACGTATGTTGCGTATTTTGCATTTACAAATGTTATTAATTTTTTTTATTCAAAACTAGCGATCCCAGCGAACTTTTTCCCGCCCCGTTGCCGGTGTGTTTTATGTTTTTTTATTATTCCGACATTTTTTATATATTTAATTTTAGTCCTACTTTTTTTCGCTAGCCTGGCGATACGAGATTATGGCGAACGGAAATAAAAGCAGCATAAATGTAGGTGATCACCAATGACATATGTTGAAGAATATATATACCAATCCTAATGTATGGAAGCCAAACGTGGGCCATAACTAATGATACAGCTAATAAAATTGCTATTTGCCAACGAGCAATGGCGAAAAGCATGATAGGAGTAAAGAGGGTGGATAGAATAAGAACCACGAACATTAGGATAAAGACCAAAATACAGGACGTTACCCTGAAAATAAAAATGCTGCTTAAATGGAAGTGGTCGGGGCACATGGTCAAGGAAAAGGACAAATGGAGCAAAATAATTACACTTTGGTATCCAAGAGAAGGCAAAAGAAAAAAAGGCAAGCTACAAAAACGATGGGCTGATATCAGGCAGGTTGCAATCATAACATGGAGTAGAGTCGCCAGAGAGAGATCGGAGTGGAATCGGTTGGAGGAGGCCTTTGCAAACCGGCAAACGGACTTACAGAAAGTGAAGGAGCACCAAATACACTAATGATTTTCTTAAATGTAATAAGAATAAATAAGAATGAAGTAGCATAAGAAATAATTGTAAATGTTATTTCCGAATAAAAGGCTTTATTGTTAGAACTTATTCCGCGCTAAAACAAATCTAACAAAGTAAAATTATGAAAATCGGTCCACCCGTTCTCGAGTAATAAGCAGTTATAAAAAGTATCCTATGTCCGTCTCCAGGTTCCTAGCTACCTCCCCACCAAGTTTTAACCAAATCGGTTAAGCCGATCTTAATTAATAAAAAGTAACGAACGCGACTTTGTTTTATAAATACAGAAGATTAAAACTGTCTTTTAAAGCTATTACAATCATCAAAACAATCCCGAAATAATTAACATCCTTTCCATGAAAATCCATAACAGTGAAATCGGATGTCTAATACCAAACCAAAAACCTTTTTATCGACTGTTACCATAAAGGCCCGCGTTATTATTTTCATAAATATTCATCATTCGGCAATTTCGAGCCGAAATCGACCGAAAATGACCTAGCCTTTTTGCCACTGTCCAATATTCTTTTGGACGTTATGCCAGATTTATTAAACGGATATTACAGATAACATATGTGAGTGGTGATAGAAAAAAAGTACAATGTGTTTAGATAGACTGTTAGCGTAGGTACCTAAGCTTGATATCATGCACTGACTCCGAAAGAATTTGTTTCCTATGCAATAGGCGGAGACCCAGGAGTGTAAATAAAACGTGTCGTTTGGTCGAACGTCCGTTTATTACTACTTAACTTACTCTTAAGCCTAATGTATATAAACTTAACCTAAGAGAGGTGCGTCACACACTACACCTCCCCCGTATTTGAGAAAAAAAATTGAATGAAGTGCGATTTTTTTTACAATTTAAAATTTCAAAAATCTAAGTTATTTCAAAGTTATGATTGGTATACTACAAACAAATTATAATTAATGAAAATTTTACGAAGATGTCAAGCGAAAAATACATTTGCCTGAATACTAATGCTGTGCAATTATAACTAAAATCTGTATAACATTGTTTTTACTAACTGTATTTTTTTAACCAAAGCAAAATTAAGTTAGAACAATCCGAATCCAAATTCAATTCAAAAATTCAAACATACATTTTCATTTAAAATTCAAATCTTAATGGAACAAAGTTGTAAAATAGTACATTATGATACAAGTGTGCTAAGTTGACCATTATATACAAGGCGATATTGTGTGCGCACGAGCGAAAGCGAGTGCGCCATAAGAAAGCCGCGTATATAATGGTCACAGGCACACGCGTATCATACGACGTTTTTCAACACACTCGCGAGGAAAAAACAAGACTCTTCATTTACTAAGTTTTTAATTATTAAAACATTTAGTAAAAATACATTTCACTCGATTTTGATGGCAAAGACTTTCGCACGCGTTTTTTGCCTCGTTACGTATGTCCGGCGGAGTAAATAATAGGTTTTCTTCATTTTCTTCACTTGAATTAGGCATTTTCATTAATATTAAACTTCTTAAATAATGCAAACTTCGTCACAGCCGACAATTATTATTTACGAAAAATGGCGCATTGTTTTTTTTTCTTGCCGCGATACCGATGCTCGCGCAAGGCTTAGGCGCCAACTAGATTGGCCAAAAGCCAAGATAAAAAATGTAATAATTCGTGTTTAAAACACAAATCACAGAAAATGTTAAACGAGTTTGAGCTATTTTTTAGTAATAAATCTGGATTTACCATTTATTAAAAAAAATATGTAGATACTGTTATTTTTCGCATAAATACTGTTTGTTGCTAAAATAAAAGTATTGTATAACCCGACTAAATTATATCGCTTCTTCTTCTTACTTACGACTTGGTACTAGAGTACAAACCTAAATTGGTCGGGTTAATAAACTAAAGGCACTAGTGCAATAATATAATGAAAAAGCACGCGTGTTTAATATCTATGATTATGAGCCAAAAATCGGTGGAATAAAGACGTCGTTATGAGCAAGTGTGTTGAAAATATATTTAAAATACATTAATGTTTAAGATGTTTATCATTATGTTATAATTTAGTTTGCAAATTTCAAATGTACACAACCATAAGGAATACAATTAGTAGAATAAAAATCTTATGTAAATATTATAAAATTCCAATGGTACCAAAATAAAAATGAAAATTATACTGAAACTTTTAAAGTAAAGTTAACAAAACAAAACCATATCATAGAAGCGTCCTAAAAATCATGATTTAACCAATGCAATCTACTTAACATTCATTTGAAAAACAAATTGATATATTCGTTTTATTTTATACTTATGCGTTACATTATATTTTATTAAAAGAACACTATTATTAAACGATTGGGTAGACGAGTCAATCAACATTATTTACATTTTCTAAACACATTTTGTAATAATAATATAATAGATATTTTTTATCAGCAGTATAAAAAAAAGGTAAAACTCATTTTAATTAGATCTTAATATTATTGGTGATACAAATACCTTCTTAAATACCTATCAATCAGTGGATACCAAAATCAATATTATATATATTTAATTTCAAACATAATTTTAAACTTATCCCTGCAGAGTTACTCATATGACTTTTTTTAAATTAATTTCATTAAAAAACTACTAACTGTCAAATGTATGTCATAAAAATATTAATTTAGTATTTCCCTATAATCTTACCTTTATTTTGTCACATTATCATGATAATTTTCCTATAACTCTGACACCTCAACAAGTACCTAATCTCTTTAGTCATTTACTCATATTTAGCGTACTCTTCTTTAATATAGTTCGTGATCGAAACAAACATACGTACATGTATAAATCATAAGTATTTATTATATATCTCTTTTATTTATTTGGCTGTTGGCCAACTTTTGTCATTTATTAAAACACAATAATGTAATTTCATATTATTGGTACATTTATATTTTATTTATAGTCGACTTAATCGGTACTTTTATTATTTATTTATTTATTGGTACATTTATTTATTTATATAATTTGCTATGCATAGCCTTATTACTACTAGGGGCGTGTTTTAAGATTCATTGATCTCCAATATTTTCACAGAGAGAAACTCGTCTACATCATGATCAAATAAAGGATCTGACACCCTATATTGTACCTTGTACCATTTATTTGTACCTTTTTTATAATTTCATAATAAAACGGGTAATCATTTAAGATCTTTTCTGATCTCCAACGGCTTACACGAAGAAACCTCGTTTACGTCATGTTCAAGCTGAAGGATTCTACGCCGCTTTTTGCCTCTCGTTATAAGGTAGGGAAACCTATTTAACTACTTCTCCTACTACTTTATCTCATTACATAAACTTTCATCTAACCTTCAAAACCAAAACATAAAACATCTAGCTAAATGAATTCTTCATCAAAATATTTTGTATACTTTTGGGTGATCGGTCCAATCGTATGACAAAATATTTTAACCAAGTCTTCCCCATCTATACTAATATTATAAAGCTGAAGAGTTTGTTTGTTTGTTTGTTTGTTTGTTTGTTTGTTTGTTTGTTTGTTTGAACGCGCTAATCTCAAAAACTACTGGCCCGATTTGAAAAATTATTTTTACGTTGGATAGTCCATTTATCGAGGAAGGCTTTAGGCTATATAACATAAATATACGACTCATAAGACCACAGCAGCAATGAAAAATGTTGCGAAAACGGGAGAAAGATATTCCTTTTGAGAGCTTCCGCTGCGTACGCTGCGGAAACCGCTTTAGTTACACAAAAATCATGTATGACAGGATTGTTCAGCATTAAGAGTTCTATAATAAAGTCCGCGACAGCATATGTCTATCTTTTATGGTTGACTTACTACAACCTTTTTTATGTTAATAAATTTGTAAAAAAATAATGCATTATTTTAAGAGGTGTATTATACACACAGGTATTAATTCTTATCAAAATAAATACATTCATCACCACGAGCATTTCATTTAGAACCAAGTTGCCCTTTATATCATTTGATTTCAATAAATATCTTAGGAGCTATCACAGTTTTAACATAACTTCGCACCAAAATAATGTTCGCAGCTTAAGTACAACGTGCGCTTGCGCTAATATATTATAAAGCTGAAGAGTTTGTTTGTTTGAACGCGCTTATCTCAGGAACTGCTGGACCGATTTGAAAAAATATTTCTGTGTTGGATAGCTTATTCATCGAGAAAGGCTTTAGGATATAAAACATGACGCTGCGACGGGAGGGGAGGGAGCAAACTCAAAACGCGCGGACGAAGTCGCGGGGGACCGCTAGTGTATAACATAAAGATACGACTCACAAGACCAAAGCAGCAATGCGAAAACGGGAGAAAGATATTCCTTTTGAGAGCTTCCGCTGCGTACGCTGCGGAAACCGCTAAAGTTACACAAAAATCATGTTTGACAAGATTGTTCAGCATGGGGAGTTCTACAATAAAGTCCGCGACAGAATAAGTCTATATTTTATGGTTGACTTACTACAACCTTTTTTATTTTAATAAATTTGTAAAAAAAATAATGCATCATTTTTAGAGGTGTATTATACACACAGGTATTTATTCTTATCAAAATAAATACATTCATCATCACGAGCATTTTATTTAGAACAAAGTTGCCCTTTATATCATTTGATTTCAATAAATATCTTAGGAGCTATCACAGTTTTAACATAACTCCGCACCAAAATAATGTTCGCAGCTTAAGTACAACGTGCGCTTGCGCTAATATTATAAAGCTGAAGATTTAGATTTTTTGAACGCACTTATCTCAGAAACTACTGGATCGATATAAAAACTTATTTTTGTGTTGGATAGCTTATTCATCGAGGAAGGCTTTAGGCTATAAAACATCACGCTGCGTCGGAAAGCTCAAAACGCGCGGACGCAGTCGCGGGGGACCGCTAGTTCCTTAATAAAACTTACTAACATACCTATCAAACGTATAACATTCCTACCTTTTCCTTTTCCATACTAATTACAATATTCTTTTCTAACCCTGTATGAATGTAACTAATGCACTCTACATTGGTACAAAAGCTATTTAATACATCCACGTAAACCTACAAAACATCACTCAACAAATCGTATCCTATACTTCTCTTTAATATTTTAATTGTCATTTCCATAAATTAAATTGTCATAGCCGTGAAAGAAATAAACTAAGTTTGTCAAATCAATGACACTAACTATCCACTCTTTATCTTTCTTTACTATCTTATTTGATAACGTTTCAATATAAGAAATATTACGATTGTAAAAATGTTTGGTATCCAACTGCTCACAAGTAATATTAAACTTTAGAACTTCCCAGAACTTATTACGAATAAAGATTTAAGATGATGCAATAGAAATGCAATCATACAAAACAATTCCTAGTAACGCTATATTATATTCACTACAGTCAGCTTTACGCTTCTATAGAATCGTCGCGAACAAACAACTGCAATAATGTCACTCATCAGCAAATTTTATCTACACGTGCGAATGTGAACTTTGGATGATGTCGCAACTACTTCCCTTTTTAGGATTACAACAAATCTCGTTTTTTTTAAAAGTCAGTGTAAAAAATGAAAACTTTTAACAAATCATACTAATTAAGAATTCTTTAAAGGTAAACAAGTATGCACTTTTACTTCTTAAAATGAAATATAGTCACAAAAATGTTATAAAATTATCTCTAACAAGTTAATGTAATAAAAATAATAATAACTCACGTTGTTATATCCTGAAGTAATGATGTAATTTTTACTAGTTTGAGTGTACTTCAAGTTCGATAGGTCCTATTAAATATAACAATCTGTTCATGTGGAAACTTATCTGTATATATATAAATGAATTGCTGTTCGTTAGTCTCACTAAAACTCGAGAACGGCTGAACGTATTTATCTTATCTTAGTCTTGAAATGTTCGTGGAGGTCTAGTAAAGGTTTAAAAGGCGAGAGAAAAACGAAAAACGCGCGGACGTAGTCGCGGGGGACCACTAGTCAAACAATAAAGATGTGACTATGAAAGGTTTTAAATTAGATAGACGATAGTCTGACTGTAATTATAAGAAAAAGAAAAATAACTTTGTATAATCTCGTTAATCAAATATCATAGATAAGTATAATAAAATTAGGACAAATATGTACTGTATGTAAGTATGTAATAATACATGTGAATGATGCTAAAACAGACTTTCTACTACGGACTTACCCGCTTTGTTGCAAATGTTGAAAAATCTAACTTACCTTCATATACGTTGTATCTAAATTACCAAATCCAATTAAATATAATTAAATTTATATAAATATTTTTCCAAAAAAACTATGTTAATTATTTAGAAATACGAATGAAATGCCATTTCCGAGTTACATTTCCAAAATGTTCTTTTAGTAACCTGTGCACCATTTATTGAAGTTCAATGGAATATTTTTATGGAAAAAAATGTAATGACGTGAGTTTAGAATGAAGTACGTATAAACATATCAGAAATATACTATGAAATTGACTTGAATTGTACGTTACGAAATTAAATAAGTTGTTCTGTTATTATAACTTTCGTTTACTGTTAGTTACCTCTGAAGAACTGAAATAACACTAATTTATATGAAATAACAATATCAATCAAAACGCAATAGATATTATGGGTTGCACTGTACCTAGATTAAAGACGGGTAACCATATCTGTTTTTGTAATGTTTATAACATAAAATTGTTATTCTTAAATAAGAATGTATGAAAGTAATTATTATTGCCTTAGTATTTGTTTACTCATAGAAACTTAGTTTGAAAATAATGTACCTTTCTAAATATACCATAAATTTATCGGAAAACATGACTAAGTATTGTTAAAAACACTGTCAATATATTAATGAAAAAATCAAAATTACTTTGAAATATTGCAAAGTTAAATATGATGACCTAAATTTCTGAACATACATGGTTGCACCAATGCTATCTTGAAAAATGATGACCGCTACATTCCTAGCAGATAATATTACTGTCTGCAGCTTACTACAAGATACTTGCTCTTTGTTAGAAAATAAAAGTAATAAATTTGAAATATTGCTTGTCGGTTATAAAATCATTGTATCAAGAAACTTCAATTTCTGAAAATACTAATGGAGTTATTTAAAGGTGTTTATAAACCTTGATTTGATTGACTTCATTTGACTCGTCTACTTGCGTGCGCTAAACAATTAAAAATTAAAAAGAGTTCAAAACTAAATAATAGTATATGTCATAGCTATACATGGTTTTAAATAAGGTTATTCATGGATTCTTAGTTACCCATGGCCATGGTATACATATTATATAATTAAATTTTACATGAAAAAGAGAAAAAAAAAACTAATCTACTTCTGCTATTTCAACGCGTCTTTCCTGATGGTATCCTTCCAATTGACACGCATGACACTCCCGGCGCCTCCTCATCTCGACACTAACATCTCCCAGCGCCCAGGACCA
Organism: Pyrausta purpuralis; assembly: GCA_963924145.1. Classification (NCBI taxonomy): domain Eukaryota; kingdom Metazoa; phylum Arthropoda; class Insecta; order Lepidoptera; family Crambidae; genus Pyrausta; species Pyrausta purpuralis. The sequence continues at coordinate 16,151,215 of OZ001660.1, forward strand.
AAATTACCATCAACCTCTGACACCATTTACGCCCGGCACCCAGCAAATCACTATTCAACATCTGACACCATGGTATCGCCCGGCTGCCAGCTACATTCTTTTGCTTGCCCAAATCACTGTCCTTCTTCGTTTATTTTAATGCCACCTTTTCTTTTTTATTCTTCAATTTAAAGTTCCTTATTTTTTTTTACCACGTCATTATTTAAGTCCACATATGTATTTTAATATTTCACTTTTTTCAGTCCGAATTGTTTTTTTTTACACAAATTTATCTATTTAATTAATAAATGCACAGCACTGCCCAAAGGCAGCACTGGCAGGGTCGCCATGCAATAGGCGGAGACCCAGGAGTGTAAATAAAACGTGTCGTTTGGTCGAACGTCCGTTTATTACTACTTAACTTACTCTTAAGCCTAATGTATATAAACTTAACCTAAGAGAGGTGCGTCACACACTACACCTAAATAGAAGACGAAGGCGTTATTTAAACAACGTCAGATAAGACTTATCTAACCGAATAAGTATTCAACGCTTGATTTTAAAATGTCATTTTCATAAATGATTGCTTTCACATAGGTGACGTTTTTGAATTAGGCGTTTTGTATTGTATTCTTCGAATATTATCAGACGTTCGTAAAATCGACTCTCAGTAAGTTTTTTAAGGCGGTCTATTTTTTAAATTATCGTATTATAAGGTCTTTTTCTCTCTATTCATGTCCGCTATTAAACAAAATGTTTATGAATTTCAGTATTATAATACTTATATCCAAATATCTTTGCCTTTGCAAGAAAAAACCTTTTACAGTAAAATCAAATAAATGAACAACTAATTGATTATCGTGTTATCAGTCAGTATTGTTCGTCAAATTCCATTTTATAGACGCAAACTCTATTGATAGTAACGCGACTTATCGGCTCAGCGTAAAGAACAGCGTCTACTAAACTTATTCAGTTCTTACCAGTTAAGAAAGTACAGAGGCCAGCACATCAGGTTATCCACTTTTGTTGCTAACTAGCCCTTATTGCAACGGAATAAGATACCGCAGTGTTTACCTTCAAATAAATCGAATATAATAAATATACTAGTGGTCCCCCGCGACTTCGTCCGCGCGTTTTTCGATTTTTTCCCGCGTTTTATACCTTCCCTAGACCTTACCGAACATTTCAAGACTAAGATAAGATAAATCCGTTGAGCCGTTCGAGTTTTAGTGAGACTAACAAACAGCAATTCATTTATATATATATATATATATATATATATATATATATATATATATATATATAGATAAATAAAATAAATAACAGACACTAATCACGTACATTGACAATCCGTCTGGTGTAGTGGTAGAGAAATCGCCTACTACGCAGCGGATTGCGGGTTCGATCCCCGCACAATACAAACATTTGTCTGTATGAACATGTCTGTTTGTATTGGTCTGGGTGTTTTCTATGTACATCATGTATGTATTTACTAACAAAAAGCATTTAAGTATTACATCCTTTGTCTGGCACCCATAACACAAGCTTTGAGTAGCTTACTTTGGGACTAGATGGCTATATGTGGGAATGTCCAAAGGATATTTATTTATTGATCTGATCCCAAAGTAAGTAGCCAATGCACTTGTGTTATGGAAATCAGACACAACGGTGAAGGTAAATATTGACTGCTGTTGTTTGTCAGTACTATCGAAGTCACACCACCTTATGAGAAAAAAAAACGGCTAAGTGCGAGTTGGACTCGCCCACTGCGGGTTCCGTGCCAACTTTAACTAATTAGGGATCTACTTACTTCCGCTAAGCTAAAATACCACAATATTTTTGTATGAAAAACAAACTTATGTTTGCGGTTGTTGAAAATGGGCTATATCTCAAAAACTACTAGTTCGATCCCGTCCAAACCAATTTCCGTTGCAAGTATTTGTTAAGATCTAAATTATACTGAACTGAAATCTTATAGTTTCGTCAAATCTGTCTGTCTGTCTGTCTGTCCGTCCGTGTGTCACAGCCACTTCATTCTTAACTATAAGCATCACACTGTTGAATCTTGGTATAAAGATATATCCTGTTAACCACTTTACGATTCTTATTCAAAAAATAATATTTAAGGGGGTCTCCCATACATGAAACAAAAATCGTATTTTTTTTGTCGAACCTATGCGTGTGGGGTGTCCATAGATAGGTCTTATAATTATGTATGGGAGACCCCCCCCCCCTCTCCCTTTTAAGTACCTTTATTTTTCATTTTTTGTATAAGAATCTTTAAGCGGTTAACATGATACATCTCCCTACTTAATTACAACAGTGTGATGCTTATAGTTACAGAATAAAATGGCTGCGACATACGGTCGGACAGGCTGACAGACAGACAGATAGACAGATAGACTCGACGAAACTATAAGGGTTCCGTTTTTTGCCATTCAGCTACGGAACCCTAAAAATGCTCACACCTCATGTCGTCTTTTGTTTAAAGTTACGCCCGATTTGTGTCTTTTGTGCGATTTTCGTTCAAAAGTTGTTTGCGGTAGAAATCTCACGATATTGAATTTCCCTTAAAAAAATGACGATATTTATATAAACTTTGCTATTTTGATTTCATATTAAAACAATTCTATTACAATAAGTTCATCTTTTGCACTTTCATTGAAGAAAGAATTTGATATTTCGATTTGAATTATGACGATACTACGGAGAATCGTAACTCTCGTTACCTATAACTTTCACTGAGCGTCGAGCCCAACAACCAATGGGATAATCGTATTACTACATCGCATTGTAGTCAATACAGCTGTTGATTGCCTATTATTGCGTTTTAATTTGGAAACGAGCACACTGCTACTAACGATATTATTTGCAGAATCAATCTCAGTACCGTTACCATGAGTTTACGGCCGCATTACTCGCTAGCACGTAAAAAAGTCTATGGAAAATTACACAGCGCCTCTAACGGTCACTTGCAGAACTCAAATTTTCCATACACTTTTTTAAGTCGTCGCTAGCGAGTAACACCGCTATAAACTCATGGTAACGTTACTGTACATATCTATAGTTGATGAAGTATTATAATAGTGAGAATTTATGCAAGTAGCGGTCCCAGCAAACACTTCTTTTCGCCCCTGACTAGGTCCCGCACCGGTCTTGGTTTGTGATTGTTATGCTATTCGGGGCCCAAGACAAATCTAACAAAGTAAAATTCATGAAATTTAGTACACCGGTTCTCGAGTTATAATTGGTGTAACAAGCACAATTTTTTGTAAGTTTTAGGTTAAATCATAGAATAAATTTTAAAAAAAAAATGTATCCAGTGAAAAAACCGGCCAAGTGTGAGTCGGGCTCACGCTCTGAGATTTCTGTACCAACTTTAACTGAATTAGGGATTCACCTACTTCTTCTAGCTAAAATACCATAATATTTTGTTGACAGAAAATATAACTTTGTGTTCGTGTCGAAAACAAAGCCGAGTTTTTTTGCCGTTTAACTACGGAACCCTACAAAGTAAGGACATAGTTTGAACATATATTTTCATTCCTTATGACCCACAGAAAGACTTCAAAAAAGTTTCAAAAGCTGCGCTACAGTTTGAAGCCATCATTTAAAATAACGAAGTTTGAAACTACGCTTTCCATCTTATTTAAAAAGCGGTAGACGTAAGAAAGAATGGTATTTTAGAAAAATGCTTCTTCTGGTCTAGATTCATAATGGCCACAGTGTTATTTTTAATTGTTAGTTCTGGACATTTACTAACTAAGACAAATGGTTGAAATTAATTTAGACTATCTTTTTACAAACAGTCGCTGTAAGTTGATAACATAATCAAAAGGTTATACAAACTCTACCATATTAACTGCCTAAAACATATTTTGTGGGTAGTTATCTACTGTGTTGATTCATGTAACTGGTTGGTTTCATAACTGACAGTTTAAAGAAGCTACCATTTTTAGGATGTCTCACGATGCATCACGTAGCCGGATGGCAAAAACGGAACATTTATATTTTCGTTAAGTCTGTCTGTCTGTCCATCCGTATGTCACAGTCGCTGTATTCTGTAAGTAACTATAAGCATCACGTTGAAATTTGGTGGGAAGATGTATCCTGTCAACCGCTTTTTTTGAAAAAAAAAACTAATTGTTGATCTTGATAAAGATCGCTCCGTTTCCTGATCATAAAAAAGTAGCAAAAATGACGTTAAGCGTCACCGATAGAATACCATCAGTAATAACCGACTTCAAAACCAAAATGCACTAAAAAGTCTTAAATAAACTCTTTTTATTTTTATTTTATTTTATTGGATAAAGACGCATAACAGGTTACAATTAATAAACAATATAGTATACTTAACTAGACCTTATGAGCTAAATTGTAACCTAACAAAAATGCATCCTAGCAGTTACATCTTACGATATAAGCTTAGAATTTATTGACGTCTAAAGCTTTATGAACATAAAAATGTAAAAAGGAAGAAGAAAAACAAACACATAAATCTATAACTCAACGACAATACCGTAGGAGCAAGACAGTGAAGCAATGCTCCTTCGAAAGACATTTGGATTTTCAGTAAATATATCAAGGTCAGGCTGGGTACGCACAATGTCATTGTATAGGCGACACATTCGGACGATGGGATTATAGAAAGATGTATTATTACGGTAAACTTCAAGAGAAAATAATTTAGAGCCACGAGATCTGTAAACAGTGTTGAAATTTATGGTTGATAGTAAGAGAGGGGAGTCGATAAGAAAGTTAACAATTTTGTGCAAAAACATGAGTTCACTGCGCTTACGTCGTTCCTCTAGGGAAATCATATTAAAACGACGAAGCCTGGCCTCATATGAGCTAAGTTTGCGGTGAAGACCCTGTCGAAATGACAGCACACGTAAAAATTTCTTTTGAACGCCTTCAATATGGTCAATATGCTTTTTATAGAATGGGGACCAGACGATGGCTGCATATTCCAAGTTACTTCTAACCAGCGTGTTGAATAAACACTTTAAACTTTCGGGTTTTTTAAACTGTTTACTTACTCGAAATATGAACCCCAGAAGTCGAGACGCATTATTGCATACAAGATCATAATGTTCCCTGAACGTCAGCTTCTCGTCAAATATCACGCCTAAGTCCTTAGCTGAGCTACGGCGCATTAAGACGTGGTTATTGATTTGATAGTCGTACACGATTTTATTTATTTTTCTAGTAAAGGTTATGGTAAAACATTTTTTAACGTTAAGAAACATCAGATTATTGCTGCACCATTGGGATATTGAGTCAAGATCCTGTTGTAAAGCAAGTGCGTCATTGAGTTTGGTAACTACAGAGTAAATCTTCAAGTCGTCGGCGTACAATAAACAGGGACATATAAGCTGGCTGATAAGGTCATTAATAAAAACATTAAATAGAAGTGGGCCTAAATGTGAGCCTTGGGGCACACCTGATGTTACAAATACAGGTTTGGAAACCACCCCCTTAAGAGCAACCAGTTGACTTCTGTTACACAGATACGACTCTACCCAACGAAGAAGAGATCCATGAACACCCATTAACTGCAATTTCGCACACAGCAGGGAATGGTTTACCTTGTCGAACGCTTTGGAGAAATCTGTGTATACAGAGTCGACCTGTATGTTTTTAGCGAAAGCTTCTCACTTTCTTCTTTCTTTTCTTCTCTCTTTAAAGGAAAGGACTCCATTTTAGGCGCACAATTTCTTTTTGGTACCTCTGTATTTATACAGGTATGGAAATCTCGACATAATTCCCTGTAAAACCACCAGGTGGTACTCGAAAAATGCTATGACAAAATTGCAAATATTTTTTCATAAAATCAGAAAACTGAAATTGTCGACACCAAATTTTAATAATTTGTTTCACACTACGGCCGCAGGTCAAATAAATTGCTTTATTTAATGATATCGGTAAAAAAATACTGCTATCACGATTCACTTATTTTTCATATATTCAGAATCTAGTATGTAACAAATCTACTATTAATGTAATAGTTGCATATAATATTGTAAAAGTAAATAATTAAACACTACACTACCCATTGTCCTTTTCCAATTCTCTCGTTGTAAAGAAAAATCCACTGGATCGAGTTTGATACATCCAAATGAGATTAGTTTCACTTTAAAATTGAAAATATGCACCGTAAAACATTTTTCGCGCGTAATGAAATTTCTCCTATATTACTTTGCAACTCTTTGCCTTTGTCATTCTTGAGGAAACTTTGTCGTGTGCTATAAGCTCTATTTTTGAAACACTCGCGTCAATATTCCGAATAATATTTGTAAAAAAATAAATTAAAAGTGAACGAACGACATGAGCAGTATAAATAAAAAAATATATAAATAACAAAAATATAAATAATAAAAATAATATAAATAATAAAATATTTTATGGCTGATTTAAAAAAAAAACGAAATCACCCTTTTATATCTTTTGAAATATCGACAGCAGGAAACGTTATTGCTGTAAGTACTAAACATGGCGTAAGTGAACTAAGTGCACAGTCGAAAACAGAACCATTAATAAGGTCTTCAAATAAAAAAATATTGCTGTAAGTAGTAATAAACATGTTTATCATAACTTTGAGACTACATTAATTTTTGCTTTTTTTTCGTAAATTTTTCACAAAAGAGTGTATAAACAAATATTTTCCTATTCGGAAAATTGAACTTGCATGGGTAGATAGCCGGGTGGAAAAATAGCATTTCCATCCCCAGGGTAGAAAGTAATTTATTTTAATTGTTACAATCAGACATGGATTTAAGAAGAATTGAGTCACATCATTAAAATAAAAGAGCTTTTCATGATTTTTTGCATAGCCATTAAAAACCGTGTTTGTTATGATCGTTCACTAAAACAATAAACAATTGATTGATATTTTATGACAATGATTTAAAATAATTCTTAAGGAAAAATCTCGAGTAAAATGGGTAACTTTCTCCCCTTGTATAACAATAAATAAATATCCTTTGGACATTCCCACACATCGCCATCTAGTCCCAAAGTAAGCTACTTAAAGCTTGTGTTATGGGTGCCAGACAACGGATATAATACTTAAATACTTTTTGTTTGTAAATACATACATAATATACATAGAAAACACCCAGACCAATACAAACAGACATGTTCATGCACACAAATGTTTGTATTGTGCGGGGATCGAACCCGCACCCGCTGCGTAGTAGGCGATTTCTCGACCACTACACCAGACAGGTCGTCAAATCTACTATTTCTATCCACTTCTCAAATTGTTTTGGGCACTGACAGCAATAACGTTTTCTTCCGTCGATATTTAGGTCGCATTTGTTATAGGCACTTTATCTACCAGTCAGTTATTTAATATCAAACCCACAAAAATCACTCTATATTTCGAGTACTTATGTCAATATTCTATTTTTCCCTGTGACCCAAAAACAAAGAATTATTAAAATGCGACTCAATCGACATAAAAAGGCGCCTTGCTAAAAACTCCGTGCCATCCGTCTTTTTAAGGGACTGCTTCTGAATATAAATCTTCGATTTCTCTTCAATAAGTCTTATTTGCGGAGATAAAAAGACCTTAATATTCTTCCTCCGCAAATAGTAGTGAAGAACGCCTCCTGAATCGCAAATTGTAGGGAAAATCTGATATTGTGACTACTTATTGAAAGCTAAGTGGTAACAGAAAATATTACTAAGTGTATTGAGTGATCATTACCGTTAAATGTACATTAATCCATAGCTACTAATTGAATACTTATGGGTAAAATATGATATTTATATTGAGTTTAATCTTATTATTTACCTTAAAAGACTTAGCTGGCTTTAGAAGTATTAGAATGTGAGTAATTAGGTACTTGTTTAAATATAAACTGTAGTTAATTATTATAAACTATGTGGTGTTTTTGTACAAGTGCAATTTATGTTATTAAGTTTTTATAGTGGCAAACCACAAAAACAAAAATAAAATTATAAGTAGGTACGTAATGTATGTATAAGTTCATTAATAATCAACACACATTAAATTGTCATTTCGATGCAAATTTTTCGAAGTATCTGAAACGTCAGAATTAAACTGAAATTAAATGTTTTTAACCCCCATTTAACTACCTAAATAATAAATCAGTGAAGTGAGTCTGACCCAAAATCTTATATTATAACGAACCGTAACTAATTTGGTTTGAAATAAAGTACAAAATGGTGTTTAATTTTATAAGTTCAAAATATTCAGCTAGGTTAAAGAAAAATCATATTTGTTACAATAATGTGTAACGAGGTCGAGGCCGCAGTGACATCATTAAAGATTTATAAATAGCAGACGTTCGATCTATAAGCAGGCAAGTTTACATAGATCATCAACAGATGGCGCTGAGCGGAGTTACCTCGCGCTAAGTCTCGGTTTTTCCGGAACGGTAAAGCGTTGAGCAGTGTTTATTTCAAATCGCCATCAGAAGGGTCTTAACTGACTCGACTGAACAGCGGGTGATGAATTTGGATATGAATTTCATGATTCTACTCCGCTCACTTTCAGGTCAACTATCGCAGACCTGTTAGTCGAATATCTGACGCTGTTTTTGGCCCGTTTTTAAACTTAACAATATCATCTCTAAATACGCCGTCCGTATATCGTCCCCGTAGAGTAAAAACCTCGGAAGTGCATTTTTGCTTATTTTTTTATTATTACATTATTTGAAAGAAAACCTCGCGACGCACATTCTAGTTTAACTCACACGCTCATCTGATACAAATTGTGCTATCTATGACGTTCAATGAGAACCTCGTATTCGCTCGCGTGAACTATAATCTGGTGTGATTACCTCGAGACGACAGGTCGGAGCATGTTAAATGAATGAAAACAGACGTTCAAAGTGCATATACATTATTAATGACGATTGAAATAACTTTGGTTTTACTCACAATAACAATTAAAACAAAAATCTACGTAGTACAATTATTTTTCACCAGACGGTTTTTTTCACCTCCTACAAAGTTTACTCAAAAATACATACGAGGTTTTCACTCTACGGCGACGATATATAGGTTAAATAAGTGCTGAAAATCTGAGATGAATTGTATCATGTGTTTAATCCATACTAATCAGCCAAATGATATAACTTGCATAGTCAAGATTTTAAAAATACATTGAGTAATATACATCTTTGTGCTGTATTTCAGTCACATATATAAAATGATGGCTATTTAAGCAAGTTTTTTTTGCTTTATTAATAAAAATGTGTATCTTAGCTTCCAACCTAATTATTCAGTAGATAATACTTATGTTTAGTAGTAAACATAGTATTGTGCTAATACACAATGCTTTGTAAAGTAATTATATTGGTAAATAACTACTTAGTTTACAAACCACCGTCTAACTTTTAGGCAAAAATAAACCTTATGCTGACTCATTATGGTTCAAGGAAGAAAAATAGAAGTATGGTACGAAAATAGACCACAATGCAATTGGAAAAGGCTTATAAGATAAGAATCTAAATGCTACTCAAGGGTTAGTACTGGAATTACAGAGACAGGCATTTCTTGTAGTGTCCCCAAACGTTAGGTACGGACTACAGCACGTCAAGGTAAACACTGCGGTATCTTATGCAGTTGTCAAAAGGGCTAGTTTGCAACAAAAGTGGGTAGCTTGATGTGCGTGGTGTCGACTGTACAAACTTTTTCGAGTAACATATTTATATCTTTAAGGGCCGGTTTTACCAACGACAGATAAGACTTATATAAGCATAAAAGGACTCGTTTTCAAATGACATTCAAAAAATAACAATTAAGTGACATTTAACAATTGGACGTAGGTATTGTGCTTTATTCGACGACTGTTCCACTTATCTGACGTTGGAAAAATCAGCCCTGAGTGTTATTTTGTCACTTTACAAACTTCGTTTATTGCACGTGTAAAAAACGAATACATCAAATAAGGAATCGAAGCCTGTTTCGACGCTACGCTATCTGATTGCTTAACAAGTGCAATTTAAATCTATAGGTACATTGCTTTATATTAATATTATAAAGCTAAAGAGTGTGTTTATTTGTTGCAACGCGATAATCTCAGGAACTATAGGCCTGATTTAAAAATATATTTTTGTGTTGGATTGAAAAAATATTTAACGAGGAAGGCTTTAGGCTATAGTGCATCACACTGCGACGGGAGAGGAGGAAAGAACTCAAAAAGCGCGGACGAAGTCGCGGGGCACTGCTAGTATTATCATATTAATGATTTTTGATTCTTCGTGATCACTCCATATTTACAAGTACGGATTACGCTGTAGGTGTTTCAATCATCCCTGGTAAAATAAAATAGTAAATAACTCTTGAAAAAAACCTTAAAAGTGTGTTTTAATTATTTCATACTGTTTGGGTAATCTGAGTGTATCATCATCATCATCATTATCAGCCAAAGGACGTCCACTGCTAAACATAGGCCTCCCCCACGGCTTTCCACAGCGACCGATCACTAGCAGTCTGCATCCAGTTTAATCCTGCGACCTTTTTAAGGTCGTCTGTCCATCTTGTGGGTGGACGTCCTACGCTGCGTCTTTGGTCGAAGGGTCTCCAATCTAGAACTTTCCTGCCCCAACGGCTATCAGTTCGTCGCGCTATGTGCCCTGCCCATTACCACTTGAGCTTACTGATTCTCAAGGCTATGTCCGTTACCTTAGTTCTCCTACGTATCTCCTCATTTCTGATTCGATCCCGTAGAGAAACACGCAACATAGCCCAATCCATCGTTCGTTGTGTGATTTTGAGCTTCTTTATAAGGCCCATAGTAAGAGACCATGTTTCGGATCCGTATGTCATCACTGGTAACACACACTGGTTGAAGACTTTCGTCTTTAGACACTGAGGTAGATGAGATGAGAAAATCTATCTAATAATCTGAGTGTATCGCTTTTTTTTTATTTTTAGGAATCGATTTTGTCGTGACTCCAGATTTTCCAGAACAAGCCAAGTACAGTTTAAAGAATAATCGTGTTCATTCATTCTGGCTGAATATTTTCGAGTTGTAATATGTATATTTCGATTATTTCCAAATTTTATATTTAGGTATGTCTGAACGTCATAACTTCATCCAATTCCATCAGTATTATATGGCCCACCAATCAGGGCCCCTATTTTTGTATCACTCGCATCAAGATGGCGTGTGATATTTATTGATTAATGTCAGATTTTCCAATGAAAATTAGTGTTATTTCACCCGAGATTGATTCAAAAAAGATCACTGAATTTTGTGAATACTAACGTCTTTATTTTACGTTATTTTCGTTACTTTGTATTTAGTTTTTGAACGAAAATCATTATATTTTCGTTACTTTTTATTTAGTTTTTGAACGAAAATCGTTTGCCGTATTCAAGCGAATTGGAAGGTGAATAAAAATAGGGTGGACCTGGACACCCTACACCGAAGACACACGGCATTAAGTGACGTCACAGCCATAAGGATAAGTAAATTGATACTGGGAAATAATGAGACATGAGCCAATTGGTCACCATTAAAAGACGCCTCTGGCACTATGTAATGATGATAAAGTAGGATAAACGTCCTCGTTGAAGACGTATTACAGCAAAAGAGAAAATAAATATACCAGTGTTACTATTTTTGTTGTATCAAATAAGTATCCTCGTTTGTAATTTGATAGTTATTTTAATTGATTTAGGGCTGATTTTTCAATACTCTGATAAGAAATATATGTCGAAAGAAATACAACATGGCTAGTTTGAAAATAAAATAAAATAAAATATAAATAAAATAAAATTAATTGTCAGTAATCATAGATACCTGTCATTATTTAAAATATGCCGCTTTATAATTTATCAGTCTGATAAGTTTTATCTGACCATTGAAAAATCGGCCCTTATCTATACTAATATTATAAAGCTGAAAAGTTTGTTTGTTTGTTTGTTTGTTTGTTTGTTTGTTTGAACGCGCTAATCTCAAAAACTACTGGCCCGATTTAAAAATTTTTTTTACGTTGGATAGTCCATTTATCGAGGAAGGCTTTAAGCTATATAACATAAAGATACGACTCATAAGACCACAGCAGAAATGAAAAATGTTGCGAAAACGGGAGAAAGATATTCCTTTTGAGAGCTTCCGCTGCATACGCTGCGGAAACCGCTTAAGTTAACCAAAAAATATGTATGACAGGATTGGTCAGCATTAAGAGTTCTATAATAAAGTCCGCGACAGCATATGTCTATCTTTTATGGTTGACTTACTACAACCTTTTTTATGTTAATAAATTTGTAAAAAAATAATGCATTATTCTTAGAGGTGTATTATACACACAGGTATTTTATTCTTATCAAAATAAATACATTCATCATCACGAGCATTTCATTTAGAACCAAGTTGCCCTTTATATCATTTGATTTCAATAAATATCTTAGGAGCTATCACAGTTTTAACATAACTCCGCACCAAAATAATGTTCGCAGCTTAAGTACAACGTGCGCTTTCGCTAATATATTAAAGCTGAAGAGTTTGTTTGTTTGAACGCGCTTATTTCAGGAACTGCTGGACCGATTTGAAAAAATATTTCTGTGTTGGATAGCTTATTTATCGAGAAAGGCTTTAGGATATAAAACATGACGCTGCGACGGGAGGGGAGGGAGCAAACTCAAAACGCGCGGACGAAGTCGCGGGGGACCGCTAGTTAAAATATAACTACGTACGAAAGTTCGTTATATTTGACGTTGAAGAGGAATGTCATTTATTAGTTCTAGCAGTGTGGAAGCACAGTATAAATACTATCATGGAAGTCCCGACATAGTTCCTTGTAAAACTACTAGTTTGGAAAACGCAGAGACAAAATTAGTGTTATATTTATTAACTAGCGGTCCCCCGCGACTTCGTCCGCGCGTTTTGAGTTTGCTCCCTCCCCTCCCGTCGCAGCGTCATGTTTTATATCCTAAAGCCTTTTTCGATAAATAAGCTATCCGACACAGAAATATTTTTTCAAATCAGTCCAGCAGTTCCTGAGATAAGCGCGTTCAAACAAACAAACTCTTCAGCTTTATTATATACTAGCGGTCCCCCGCGACTTCGTCCGCGCGTATTGAGTTTGCTCCCTCCCCTCCCGTCGCAGCGTCATGTTTTATATCCTTAAGCCTTTCTCAATAAATAAGCTATCTAACACAGAAATATTTTTTCAAATCGGTTCAGCAGTTGTTGAGATAAGCGCGTTCAAACCAACAAATTCTTCAGCTTTATAATATAATTAGCGCAAGCGCACGTTGTACTTAAGCTGCGAACATTATTTTGGTGCGGAGTTATGTTAAAACTGTGATAGCTCCTAAGATATTTATTGGAATCAAATGATATAAAGGGCAACTTTGTTCTAAATGAAATGCTCGTGATGATGAATGTATTTATTTTGATAAGAATAAATACCTGTGTGTATAATACACCTCTTAAAATAATGCATTATTTTTTTACAAATTTATGAACATAAAAAAGGTCGTAGTAAGTCAACCATAAAAGATAGACATATGCTGTCGCAGACTTTATTATAGAACTCTTAATGCTGAACAATCCTGTCATACATGATTTTTGTGTAACTTAAGCGGTTTCCGCAGCGTATGCAGCGAAAGCTCTCAAAAGGAATATCTTTCTCCCGTTTTCGCAACATTTTTCATTTCTGCTGTGGTCTTATGAGTTGTATCTTTATGTTATATAGCCTAAAGCCTTCCTCGATAAAGGGACTATCTAACGTAAAAATATTTTTTCAAATCGGGCCAGTAGTTTTTGAGATTAGCGCGTTCAAACAAACAAACTCTTTAGCTTTATAATATTAGTATAGATTAGCGCAAGCGCACGTTGTACTTAAGCTGCGAACATTATTTTGGTGCGGATTTATGTTAAAACTGTGATAGCTCCTAAGATATTTATTGAAATCAAATGATGTAAAGGGAAACTTGGTTCTAAATGAAATGTTCGTGATGATGAATGTTTTTATTTTGATAAGAATAAATACCTGTGTGTATAATACACCTCTAAAAATAAAACTTTTTTCTTTTTTACAAATTTATGAACATAAAAAAGGTTGTAGTAAGTCAACCATAAAAGATAGACATATGCTGTCGCAGACTTTATTATAGAACTCTTAATGCTGAACAATCTTGTCATACATGATTTTTATGTAACTTAGGCGGTTTCCGCAGCGTACGCAGCGGAAGCTCTCAAAAGGAATATCTTTCTCCCGATTTCGCAACATTTTTCATTGCTGCTGTGGTCTTGTGAGTCGTATCTTTATGTTATATAGCTTAAAGCCTTCCTCGATAAATGGACTATCCAACGTAAAAATAATTTTTCAAATCGGGCTAGTAGTTTTTGAGATTAGCGCGTTCAAACAAACAAACAAACAAACAAACAAACTCTTCAGCTTTATAATATTAGTATAGATTGAGAAGAATTTTTGAATGAAGCTTAAAACATTACAACTTTTTTAAAGATTTATTAAAGATGTAGCTACGTAACTTAAAAGGATATTTGATGCAACAGAAAATCTGATCATTGAAATTGTCTACGCGAAATTTCACAAATTTTGCTTCAGACTTTGACCGCAGAAAACCGGCCCAAGGAATATTGCATTATTATGTTATTTGATACTCAAAAGTCCTCTACTAATTTTATTATACGCTTGCTTCACTATCGACAAATATTAGAAAATTATTATTTGCTGTGTATAAATCTGTATTATAACTCAAATATTCAACCCACGTTATTACCAGCTAAAACCCGAATAGATGGACGCTAAAACGTTCGCATTAGGAGCTTATTACTCAATACCGCAACGAAATCAGCGCTAACCTGCTTAATGCCATACAAAATGGCTAAACATATTTACATACAAAATTGTTGCCGTCGATGGTCACAAATGGGAGCGTTCAAATATGTCCCGATTTGATGGAAAGGTGCGTTTACACAGGTAAATGTAAAATATCCATTTTAAGGCAGACTCGGGGTACGGTAATGTTAACAACAGTTTACTAATGTTAACAGCAATTCAGAACGTTCGATCAGCCACTAGGTTCAGGCTCAGCCATCAGGGTTTCGGCTAGATTTTCTATTCATTTTTAAATAAATGTTGCAGTTTGATCAGATGTCGATATGTCAGTTCGGTTACAAATATTACAAACTAATATAATAAAATAGTTGCATCGGATAATTCCACGGCAACGACCTCTATGTTACACTAGACACGCTGTTTAGAACAAACTTTGTTCTACAGTAAGTTAAGGCCAAATGGAGCATCTGTGTTTAGTCTGTTGCCATAAACTACCATGTCAAAACGTCCCTTACGTCAAAAGACAAAATAAATAAATTACTTAAATATGTGTTATAGCGCCCGCATTTTAACCTAATTTGAAAGTAATGTTTTTGTTTGGTTGTACTCGTATGTAGTAAATTAAAGTGATTCAAAGATTCGTTGACGGCGTAAAAGTATTAATTTTCGTTTTCTCACAATTTTCATAGAAACCCAAAGATCAACCAAAAACAGACATGCCAAAACTCTTATAGGTAGAATGTGAATTATCAATCAATGTGTAACCTTTAGAATTATACGGCCAAGTTATATCTATGAAGTATGAGTTTTATTTCAATTGAATTTATCATTAAAGTCCAATTTTTTTAGCAAGTCCAAAATTGTAAACAATATTTTTAAACTTTTATAATAATATCAGTGAATAAATTAATTTACTATCTAATAGAAAATTTATCAGTGTTAAATGATTATTGCCTATGTAAAATTTGAGTTTTATGGTTCTTATTTTGAAATGAATAATTTTGTTAAAAAGGTATATCAAGCAAGATTGTTTATAAAATTGGTAGGCATATTATTACCCTTTTTTGTGGAAACATCACATAAACATTATCATTTCAAATAATAGACATGTAATAATACTAGTACATATATCGAATCATAGGCAGAAAACTAAACACCAGCAAGGTGTCATATCTGTTCGATTACTCTTTGCTACCTTTGACAGCTCAGTGTTGTTGTTGTCAAGGCTATTCTCATGTTTGGAAGAAATGGGGAAAAAATATCGATGTGATATATTTTTGGGATTTGTTTATTTTTTGAGTGATTTGTTTTCTCTATTGCTTGAAAACGTTTTCAAATATCACGATGTTGAAATGTATGTGCAATAGTAGCTTAAGATTGATTGTCCACGAATAAACACGACAATAATCTGCATCAAACAGGAGAAATCAAAAATATTAAATAGCAACACTATATACTTCTGTCATTTTAAAAATGTGACACAAAATTTGTTCTGAACAGCGTGTCTAGTAGAATACATATAGTAAGTCTATGTTCCACGGTATTATAATTTTATTAATTTGTGAAATTTATCGAATCGTAACCCAATCTGTAACCGAATGGTTCTGAATCGGGGAGCTGTACAGTATATTGCAACTAGGCTTACTCTTTGAAATAAATGCCTACGGCGATAGGATCGAAACGTATACCTGTAGGTATCTAAACGTGCGATAGGGCTGCCTGTCCGCCTCAAGCATTTTAATTACAATTGCCTACTTTGTGTTTCCATTTAGTTTTGCGATTGTAAATATTCTTTTATTATATGAACAAATGAATTGTTTTGAGGATTGAATAGGAAGTATTCAATAAAATCGCATGTTGTTTTTTGATTGATATAATAAAATAAAATACATTTTTATGTTTAAACGACAAATCGGTCTTATAAGTGTGAGATGAGACGTACGGAATCCTTTTTTTCAATTAAATTTGAAAGTATGAAAATCCGCATTCTATTATAAAGCTTCATTAAAAATTGATACAACAAAAAACAACACAATATGTCCTATTCTTCATATTAAAATGTACTTGAACTTTTTTCCGAGAAAGAAATTGCGCTGCTATTGTTAAACAAACAAGACACTGTGCGTTCGTTACTGTGGCACAGTCGCGACTGTCTGAGTGCCGAACGCGTGGCGAAATCGAGGTGCGTAGGTATAGTTCGCGTGTCGTCCGTTTGTATGAAGTTGGAATACTGTAAAGATAATATTACCACAGACGCTGCCTCAACCTGAGGCAGCGTCAAAGGCAAATTCGTTGCCGCGGGTCGAGACATTTTTTGTCGGGTTTTTTGGCGCGCGCAAAGAAGCCTCGGCTCGAGCCGTGCACTTGGTGGAGATGGGCGTGTCGCTTTACACTGGTTTCGGACATAATAGAATCAAATTTTCTATGCTTCAAATCAAGGTTCCTTGGATTAAGCAGCCTCGGTTTGCTTCGAATCAAGACTGCTCGGCCTGAGGCTTCTCTAATCGATACGTTCTTTTACAAATAAAAAAGTTAAACATTTAAAAAGCAAATAAATACGAAAATCAAGTATAGATAGTTTCAAAAAAACATGTATCTACGCACGATACGATTCATAGAAGTCTTTCTTTTACTGTGTAACGTTCTATGTGTGCAAGGTTCATTTAACTAGGATATCTATCTCACATTCATCCAAGCCATTATTTCTTTTTTTATCGCCACCCTATCATTAAATGAGACGGTATGTCTCATTTTGAGAGTAGGTATCATAAGTAAAAAAATATATACGGTAACTGAATTGAAATCGCGTCGCTACTCTCGCACAGTATAAACGCACTGTAACTCACAATCGTGCAGGCAAACGATAATTTCCGAGTTGAGTAATTGACTGATGCTATTTTCCGGGCAATCTGTGCGTTTTAGTATTCACCGGGATAACGTTAAAGACCAATCTGACTAGATTAAGGAATATTTTATCAATTCAGCTACAATTCGTTTTTATTTATGTTCATTGTGAAAAGTACAGACCAAAAAACGTAGGTAGATATTTATAGGGCGACTTTTTTGTAATTTTAATATTTTAGAAAAAAATGTTAGTTAGTCCATAGAAACTTACATTATTTACAGATTTTTTAAGGTCAGCAAGTAACTTTTTACTTGCAGTAACTTTTTATTAGAAGCAAATAACGTGTTTTTCATAACTTCAGAACTACATTAATTTATAAATATAAAATATTGGAAACCAATCACATACATTGCTCAATATTGATTTAAACTTACATGGTCATTAGCATTAGAATTTATTGTAACGGGATTGCTACCATGTACCTTATTATTTTTGAGTTTCCTATATTTCGGCACTGTTGCAAGTGCCATGGTCACGGCGTAACTGAAGTTGTTGCGGGTAAGCTGTTATTGGCAGACATATCGGTCTAGCCTCCTTCGAAGTCTTTTATTGCGATCACTTGCAGTACCATTGTTCACAAACTCACTATTTTCTCGCACCTGTTCTCGACACACAACACTCGTAGTATCCGCACGCGAAACAACATTTTGCCGAAATATATGGTTTTTGCATTTACGAATCACTGGATTCCAGACATAAGACAATTTAAACCCATTCTCACGATTGAAATTTATGTATTTTGTGATTTCGATCGCTTCCCTAACCAATTTTGGTATGTGATGGCGTTCTGTCGAAACTATCAAAAATAATAAGGTACATGGTAGCAATCCCGTTACAATCAATTCTTACATTGCTCTAATCCCAAAGCAAGTAGCTAATGCACTTGTGTTATGGAAATCAGACACAACGGTGGTACCACAACACACAGACCCGAGACAATATAGAAAATTCTGATTTCTACATTGACCCGACCGGGAATCGAACCCGGGACCTCGGAGCGGTGACGCCTTAAAACCAGCGTGATTAGCCACTACAGCACGGAGGTCGTAAAAAACGATGCTTTGTTTGCAAACATTCCCTAAATTGTGCACAAATAATTATATTTCTACTAGCTGGGTCCCCAGCGAACTTTGCTTCGCCCGTCCCGCC
This sequence comes from Pyrausta purpuralis, assembly GCA_963924145.1. Taxonomy (NCBI): domain Eukaryota; kingdom Metazoa; phylum Arthropoda; class Insecta; order Lepidoptera; family Crambidae; genus Pyrausta; species Pyrausta purpuralis. Next base: position 16,170,040 of record OZ001660.1, read on the forward strand.
CCGGCCCCGTCTTGCCCAGCCTCGTAATTTTAAAAGTTAAGAAAAACACTTTCACTGATTAGTTATCGAGCGGGATGAAAAATGATCAAATGAATAAAATGGCTCTAAAAAAATAGGGGTTTGTGATAAAACAAATAAAATAAAAAAAAAATATAATAAAAAAAAATTAAAGGTTAACCACCCTTATCACTTAGGGGTTTGAAAAATAGATAGTAGCCGATTCTCAGACCTACTGAATATGCGTATAAAATTTGGTAAGAATCGGTAAAGCCATTTCGAAGGAGTACGGGAACGAACATTGTGACACGAGAATTTTATATATATGAATTACGAATAGTCAAAAAGTTCTTGATTTTACAATTGTCAAATTGCTTAATTGCTGTTTTAAAATTTAGTTTTGGCCACTTACAGCAATAACGTTTTCTTCCATCGATATTTACATTTATCATTTCTTAGGTATAAATGGGAAAACATATGATATTTTCTTTTAAAAGATTGAAAAGTCTTCGATAGCATTTCAAGCATTATGATAGAAGTTTAATCCACAAAAGCGAACCGAGAATACGTAGATTGATTGATCAATCGGTTTAATTCTATGGTCTTGTTCGTAAAACGAAGGGCTTAAGATTATGTAAACTTTATAAATACAGGGATGAGCCTGCAATTTATAAAGTATGTGGTAGAGAGTAGAGTAATGGAGGTTGAAAACGAATGTGTAGTGCTCTTAATTCTTCACAACGCAGCACACGGGTTAATAAATTACAAGTATGGTATTTGACGACCTCCGTGATGTAGTGGCTAAGCACGCTGGTTTCAAGGCGTCGCCGCTCCGAGGTCCCGGGTTCGATTCCCGGTCGGGTCAATATAAAAATCATAATTTTCTATATTGTCTTGGGTCTGTTGTGACTGATTTCCATAACACAAGTGCAATTGGCTACTTACTTTGGATTTAGAACAATGTTTGTAATTGATGTCCAATATTTATATGTATAAAAAAAAAACATGACATTGGGTACTGTTGATAGTCGATGCTTCGCTTCTCTAGGAACCACCAAATACCGTCCAATATTGAATGACCTCAGTACAAAATATTTATGTTGATGATTAAAATAACAGGAATCTATCGGTATACCAGCCTCGAGGTGTTTTGGATAACGAACACAATGTTTTGGGCCTTGCTTGTTTGCTATTAATGAAAATCAGGGGACAGATTCTCGGGTCAATCAAATTTTATCCGTATGATCATTTGATTACGAGTTTCACTGTTTTAACTCTAAAATCTAGTAACATATCCACACGTAAAAAAAAATACCTTACGAAAAAAAACGAAATGCATATAAATCGTGACCCTAATAAAGCAAAAACTGTATTTTCTATGAGAAGAAAAATTCGATCGGTCAACTTTTTTCGAATGTGAACTCTACGAGATGCATGTGACAAACAGGGGGCCTGAAAAAAATTATATTATAATTTGTAAAATCAAAAATTGGCTAAGTGCGAGTCGGACTCGCCCACTGAGGGTTCCGAGCCAACTTTAACTGAATATGGGATCCACTTACCACTTCCACCAAGCTACTCGTATAATACAACAATATTTGTTGACAACAAATATAATTTTGTTTTTCATAGTGTTAGTATGAAAAACAAAGTAATGTTTGCGATTGTTGCAAATGTGCTATATCTTAAAAACTACTAGTTCGATCCCGTCCAAACCAATTTTCGTTGAAAGTATTTATTAAGATCTAAATTATATATTTTTATCAAAAGTTACACTCTCTCAGTTTAGACACCACACGCATAGGTTTGACTAATAAAAAATTGGTTTTAGTTTGATGTACGGCAGCCCACCCTTAAATATCATTATTTTTTATTTTTTGTATAAGAATCATAAAGCGGTTAACAGGATATATGTTTCTACCAAATTCCAACCACTCAACTCTCTCGATATTTCGTTATAAATATTACTTTTAAATATTGGACACCAATCACATATCTACATTGCTCTGATCCCAAAGTAAGTAGCTAATTGCACTTGTGTTATGGAAATCAGACACAACGGTGGGACCACAACACCCAGACCCTAGACAATATAGAAAAGATCGTTTTCTACATTGACCCGACCGGGAATCGAACCCGGGACCTCGGAGCGGCGACGCCATAAAATCATAAAATTATTGATACATTAAACTTAATCTAGAATTTGTAGTTTAATCTGTAGATAATCATATTTACAGTTTTGACCAATAATAAATAAAAGTAAGTTAATTACTTACTAACAACAAATCAAAAATGGGCTGGGGCATTGTCTAGATCTAGAATTGTATAGTAGCGGCATTTTAGTATCAAATACTTTGGTATGCTTTATCAGTAATGCATACGGTTAAAATATATTCTATATTTTTGTTGTTATATGTAATATTTTTGTAATGATCACAGAAAAAGCTTGGAACTGTCTACCCGCATCTATGTTACCAATAGTCTACTACCTTAGTTTTTTTTTCAAAAAAGTGTGATCGCTTCTTCTGGTTGAGCTCACTTCATCCTCGTCTCTGTCTATGCCTAGTCTGGTACTGTCTAGAGACAAGAGCATTTACAAAAAAAACCTTTTTGCGACTACAAGAATGATCCTTCTCTAAAAAAATGTTATTTGCCTCTTTTATCGTCTTTTTTGTACAAAACCATTTAATTAACTATCATTCATATAAGAGACGTCTTCCTCTTAACATCCGTAAAAAACTCGCTACAATATTCGTACTTAATTGAAATTAAATGAGCCTCAAAAAGAAACCATTTTTATTCCACTCGTCGATCACGTACTCGTATGAAGCGAAAAGCCCAGGATTATAGCTTTGAAAACTTTTCGAACATTGATTAAAAACGTTACCTCGCCTTTCCTAATCCGGCGATCAAAAGTTTCTTTTGATTTTCTTTTTTTTAACCCTCGTTTTGCAGGTACGAAAAGAAAACATTGAAATTGAATGATACTAAATCATTTTGTTTATGACATTTGCGAGGAGGTACTTTCATGGTCACCGCCATCTAACCACCACAAGAACCAAAATCGCTTGCACCAGGCGTCGTCTATTTCTTGAAGTGACACCCGTTTTTGGGAGGTGTCTGCAAGTGTTTTTTTCGGGCAAGTGGTAAGGCTCGACCCCGTACTAACCATGAAAATAGGTGCGTCTTTTGCGTTGAAATATTTTACGGGAAATCCGAAATGTACGCGGGCGACCGCTAGTATATGATATATTTTAATAAAAATAGGTCTTATTTTGACTATGTAACCTTAAAGAGGCCTGTCACATAATTATAACATTGGCAGTTAAGATCTATAGATGACTCTTTCTCATTCAATTTCAGTTCAGTTTCATTCAGTTCGAGCGTTCTAATCGCAAAAAGCAAAACTGTAAAAAATGTTTTTTGTTTTGACGTTAGCTCTAGCGATGATAGATAAATTAAATAAATAAATATTGAACACCAATCACATACATTGTTCTGATCCCAAAGTAAGTAGCTAATGCACTTGTGTTATGGAAATCAGACGCAACGGTGTTACCACAACTCCCAGACCGGAGACAATATAGAAAAGATCGTTTTCTACATTGACCCGACCGGGAATTGAACCTGGAACCTGACGAGTTGGCGACGCTTGAAACCAGCGTGCTAGCCACTCGACCACGGAGGTCGTCGAAATATGATAATTGCGTAATTACCGAAAATACGCAGCCGTGTTAGGATGGGTAACCATTCCGACCATATAAGTGACTCATATCACGAGTATCTCCGTGCTTCAAGAAGCACGTTAATCCGTTGGTCGTAGTTAAGGTAAGGCCTTTGCCCAGCTGTGGGACTTTAAAGGCTAACTATACTTTTGATACGCTATTCCGCAATAAAAAGTACCGTGAAGAATGGGAAAACGTAAAATAGTTCTTTGTTCTGCAGTAGGACGCTTATAATAAAATAATTATACCTAAGGAGCAAACTGATTGTTTTAATAACTCAAATTATGCGCCAAAGGAACTCAGCCCTCTGAATTACAATTTCATTACTATCAGTGACAGTGAGCCGACCCGAATAAATGAATATCTTAACTTGATAAGATAACAAATCTATGTAAATGTTTGAGTTATTCGGTAACAAAGTGACGTTGACCTATGAATATAATTCACAAAGGAGACTGACCATGGTGAATTAGTTTAGGTGTCAACTTGCTATTCCGACGAAAGCAATACCATTATGAAGGTTAATATTACGTCCCTTATTTCCAATCTCAATCATTGTTTTCAAAGGGTTATCAAAATCAGGTAAGTGGAATCAACTGCCAGTGACATTGTTTGTGCAGACATTTTGATACGTACCTTGCAGGAACTGTTTTTTTTTACTAATTAAAAAATATTCGCATAATAGCACCTATCTTAATGACTATTGAAGGTTCGTCTAGATACTATTTTGCTGCCTAGATTAGTTATATGAGCATCCATAAATAAAATACAAAACAAAATATTTTTCGGAATATATTAATAAATAAATATATAACAATATGATTGCTAATAGACTCGACTGCATTTATATGAGCCGTTCTTGTGCCATTTCGGGGGGAGTGGTGCAGAACTGGACGTTATAAACAGATATTTTTTTAATTTTTTTTAGCTCTTAGTCCCATCTCAACTGTATTTAGGTACTAACATAGTTTATAAGTTTTACTAACAAAAATGAGTCACTGTTACTTATAATAAATAAATCATTCAATCATTCATTCATTTATATACATCTAGGAAGTCTAACTCTGTGCATCATATAGATTCATCGGTCAATTTTGGTATGATTGAGTACCTTTTGGCACCTTTGCATATTCCGTTAAAAAACCCTTACATTTTAGGGTTAAAATAATCAAGCGTAGCTCTTTCTCGAAATCTTTATGTTTTTGATAAAGCGGCAAGATTTAGTGTCTGCAAGAATTTTTATTAAAACTTCCAGTACGTTGGCCTTTTCAGAACTATCCCAACACTTTCGCAGCCTTATTTTACTTAGAATTTATTGCCAGTCCCCAATTTCTTTATTCTGTATCTGAACTACCGTGGAAGACGTATTGGACAAAGCAATATAAAATACAATGAATTTGTGAAAATATAAATCTTATCCATAAGATTTTGCACTAAACCCTTGTCAAGTTTAAATGAATCTCTTTGTGATAGTCTGATGTATTCAATTAAAGTTAACGTTGTATGCTTTGTTTGGTACACAAAAACTTTTCAATGTGTCTGTCTGAAGTCTTGGGAGTAAAAATGGCAGATACTGCGTAGTAGGATATTAACCCTTAAAAGGGTCGCACACGTTTAAGGGTTGTCAGTATTTTTTTTTAGAAATCTGCTGATGAGAAATCAAACAGGGCATTATCCAAAACTTAAATCCATTTGCAATACGTTATTTCTTCCAGCAGTTCTCCGGTGCCAGTTTAAGGAATAAGGAAGCGTTTATTTATGCCCATCATCTATGAACTTTAGAACCTACTTTGCAATTAAAATAGTACCTTTTAATAAAGTTTAAAAATCATTTTAAGAATTTGGCTCAAGACATACCGAAATGTGAGGCCTAACAGTTGTAATAAATTAAATAAAACCTGAGGGTCCAATCAAAATGTATGTTCGATGAAATTGGTTCTAGTACGTCTGTCTGACGTGGGAATACAGGATTAACTAATTGATTTGTGTATTGACAGACCTTTTTATTTTGTGTAAAAAGCAAACTGAAAATAAAATTGCTCGGTTTCATGAATTCTCTGAATGATTGACTAAATAGAACTGGTGGTATTTTGGTCCTTACACTATATTTGATCTAGAACTTTTCTGCAAAGCTCTAGATTCAAGACTCTTCGATCTAAGACGCAGCGTAGGACCACCATGAACAAGATCAGGACAGTCGACCTTGTAAACATCGCAGGAACATACTGGATACGGGCCGATTGTGAACGGTCGCTGTGGAAAACCGTGGGGGATGTCTATGTTTAGGAATGGACGTCCTTTGGCTAAAAATAATTTATTTATTTTATTTTTATTTAAAAACTTCATGCACACAACATAAAATTGTAGGTACATATGGCGGACTTAATGCCAAAAGCATTCTCTACCAGTCAACCATAGGTCAGGACAGAGAAAAATATATATACAGGCGGTGCAAGTAAAGTTATAGAGGCAATAAAAGATAAGAGAATAGCGATAGAGATAACTATAATACGATGATAAACATACATACTGCCTATTACTTATATACGATTATATAAAAAATAATGAAATAATATATTTATTATATAAACATACACATCATTTAAATATACATAATATGTCAATAAGACGGGTCAGTGAGTTCGTCTCTATATAGTGTTCGCAATGCCTTTTTAAAGGTAAATTTCGAGGTAGATGTTTGGAAACTTTTTGGAAGCCCATTCCAAAGTCGAATGGCTGTGAGAGTAAAGGAATTGGACATAAAGCCAGAAGTGTGACGGGGAGTGAATAGTTGAAGAGAGCTACTAGAGCGAAGGGACCGGTCATGAGAAGAGTGGAGGTATGAGAATTTATCTTTAAGATAGGACGGAGAGTTAGAATCGAAGAGAATGGAGTATAGCATGCAAAGTGTCCGAATGTGCCTACGCTGCCGAATGGGAAGCCAGCCTAACTGGTTGCGAAACTGGGATATATGGTCAAATCTACGTAGACCGAACACAAATCTTATACAATTGTTGAGGAGCCGGTCCATTTTACTAAGGAGATCTTGGGAGACATTTGTGCAGCAAACGTCGGCGTAGTCGAAAATGGGCAGAACCAGAGACTGTACGAGCAGAGCCTTCGTGCTAGAGGGGAGGAAATGCTTGAATCGGTATAGTGCTCGTAAAGTTCCGGTAACTTTCCTACTCATTTCTTTCACGTGGTGACCCCAGCTTAGTGTGCAGTCGATGTGAAGCCCAAGGTTCTTCACATGAGGCGAATAGGCTACCACCTCACCATCGAAGACGATAGGAGGCAGAGACGTCATGTCAAGTTTTTGGATCTGACCTGGACTGCCAATAATAATAGCCTGACATATGCTGGGATTCACCCTGACGCCAAATTTACTGGACCAGCTGCTAATGGCACGAAGATTCTCGTTAAGTTGAAGAATAGCGCCATCAATTGCAGATGGATCAGCTTGAGAATAGAGTTGGAGGTCATCGGCGTAGAGGTGAAAGGAAGAAGCGAGAAGTGGAGTTAATAGATTAATGAATATAGAGAACAAGATAGGAGAGAGAATACCTCCTTGCGGCACACCAACCAGCATATCAGTCCAGTCAGAAAAGGCCTGACCGAGACGAACAGCCTGCTGGCGACCGCGGAGGTAAGAAGAGAACCAATCCACAGAAGAAGATGAAACTCGCAGATGAGAAAGGATGGCGAGAAGGATATCATGATCGACCGTGTTGAAGGCATTGGAGAAGTCAATCAGGACAAGGTAGTCACTTGTGACTCCTCCATGCCCGCCCTCACGTCGTCAATTATTTTTAGGAGAGCCGTGGTCGTGCTGTGCCCTGGCCGAAATCCAGATTGAAACTTGCTTATGAGATTGTTGGCTAGAATAAACTTAGAGAATTGTTGTTGGGCTGCGGCTTCGAGGATTTTGGAAAGAAAAGGTAATATGGAAATGGGGCGGAATTGACTAACAGCACTGGGATTGGAGACTTTAGGTAGAGGAATTATATGAGCACGACGCCAGATGGATGGAAAGCGGCCTCTGTGGAATGAAAAGTTGATTATGTGCGTGAGAATGGGAAGGATGTCCTCTAAGATGTGAAAAATCATGGTTCTACTAACGTTTACGCATTTGGTGGCCTTTGATTTGATGGATAGAAAGATTTTGCGAGTCTCATCAACACTCACTGGGGAGAAAGAGAAAGTGTTATCTGATTGGCTTGGGAGTCGTTCTATATAAGAAATAGTTGAGAGTTTTATAGTATCATCGAGAAGAGGAGTTGAAGAAAAGTGAGAGTTAAGTTCGTTTAAAGAGAAACTAGAAGAAGGTGTGTTAGAGGATTTTCGACCAAGACCGAGAGTCTTTAGAAATTTCCAGATATCGGAACCCGAGGCATTAGCTATATTCTCGTGAATATGGCGGCGCCTGGCAGCTCTAACCAAGTTATTGCAGCGGTTTCTGGCTCGTTTATACGCGTCCCACTTATCTAAACAGCGATCTTTTTTAAAACGACGAAATGCGCTATCTCGCCTAGTCATCGCTTCGCGAACTTGGCAGGTCATCCAAGGAACTGGTGGTCGCTTAACTCGAACAGTCCGGATAGGTGCATGAGCGTCAAAGAGCTTTAAGATATTAGCATTGAGCATGTCAACTTTCTCATCAATGGTATCCGCTCGAGACACCAGCGACCAGTCAAGCGCCGAAGAGTCCCGCTCAAGTTGTTGCTGGTTTATTTTTGCAAAACATCGCAGTTGCACGGTCTCCGGCTTACGTTTGGGAGGACGAAGGTTATAACAGAGGTAGATAAGGTCGTGATGTGAGAATGCGGGAGCGAGTAACTGTCCATGCTTAGTACAGAGCTCCGGGCGCAAGGTGATGATATGGTCTATCCACGTATCATTTGTATAAAGATTGTGGTGTGTAGGTTGCAACGGTAGTAAGTGAAGTTTCACAGAATCTACGATCGACTTGAGCTGCGAGGAGCGGTTATCCTGCTTAAGGAGATTAGTATTAAAGTCTCCCAAGATTATAGTAAGTGAGTACTCAGAACAGATAATTTTAAGAATGGATTCGAGTTTCGAAAAGTAATAAACTGTGGGTGGAGCATAGACAACCCCAAGAACAGCCTTGGTTCCTTTCACAGATATTTCAAGAAAAATATATTCGAGAGAGTGAGAGTATTCACCTGGTGTAGTGTGTATAATTTTAAAAGGAACATCTCTGCGAAGGTAGATTGCCACACCACCGCATCCTTTTCCGATTCTGTCATTTCGAATGAGTACGAAACCAGGAAGAAAATACGATGTGGAATTGAGATTGGGCTTTAGAAAGCTTTCTGAAACTAGAATAGCATTAACTGTATTGGAGGAGAAAGTGCTGAGAAGATCAGTGTAATGGAGGGGGACACTTTGAGCATTTATATGACAGACTTTAAAGTGGTCTTCAAAGTTTTCAAGTTCGGAACAGATGTTGTGATGGAGTGAGACGGAGCTGTCAAGCGAATGAAAGGAAGAAGACATGTCAAATGCAGAGTGAAATGACTCATCACTAGACATTATAATGTGTACGCAAATATAAATATATAAATATATATATATATATATATATATATATATATATATATATATATATATATATATATATATAAATAAAAATAAGTATAATTTACTAGAAAATAAAATAAGAGTAAATATATTTAATAAATCTAGATTGTATCTTATTTCAAGACCTGCCGGTTAACTGTTTACAAATTTACAGTGACATTGAGATCCAGGAGAATAATATAAGATAAATGCAACACTAATTATAAATAACATACCGTTACAAATAACGTTATTTAAAAGGCTGTATAAACATTGGTATCTTTGCATTTGAACAGTGAGGCAACATTACAAACTATCAAATTTCACTGTCAGGAAAAAAATAACATTTCACAACAAACAAATTACAAAATAAATGAAGGTTAGCACAAAACAAGCTTTACACGGATACCTCTGAAGTTGCGAGAAGATGAGGAGAAAACTGTGAAGTGTGGGTAGAACAAGAGTACGTAGAAGGCCGTTGGAAGACTAGAGCATGTTCTGGTCAGCTAATTTCTGCACGAACGTTTCGCCTTTTGAGGCCCGGGCATGGTGTTCGTAGCGCCGGACTTGATGTTCGAGGGGCTGGGCTTGACGTTGGACGACCCGGCTTTGGGGAGCGCAGGGTCAGCAGTGGAGGCAAGAGGCTTGGGGCCCGCATTCAGAAGGGCCCTGGGGCCAGCCGACGCAGCAGGAAAAGCCCCCCTAAGCTGGTTCAAATGCTCCTCACTACCAATGCGCTCACGGTCTCCGTTAGGCAGTTTGACGTAGATGTTTCCATCCAGCGTCCACACTCGTCTCATACCAAAATGCCTTCTTGCATCTAAGAAAAGAGTTTGTCGTGTCCTTGTCAAAAACTCGGAGATGACGAATTGCGTGCCTTGCAACAAGGTTTTCTTACTCCATACCAGTGCCCTTGTCATCTGACTCACAAACTTGATGATTATGGGCCGAGTTCGGGCTCACGTTTACATTGTACGGCCACGATATTTGATGCACAGCTACTATCATTGGAAAGGCAGGTATTTTTTGCATCTAATCACGAAGTTTTAACTCTCGTTCTGGTTATAAGTTTATTTTCGAAAATCACTAGAATTTTGTAAAAAATCCGATATTTTTTTTTTATCGACGATTGATCTGTCATTGCGTTTCGTTATTTTTATGCAGGTTTTCGATACTAAGAATTCCTTACATTTTTGTCAGGGTTAAAATGAATAAATCATTTGTTAACCCCGACTTGCCGTGGTCTTTTGGCCGTGGTACTAGTCTGCCCGATACAAGAGTGTAATTCCAAAGCCGGAGGCGTGTGGGTGACTGCGTTTTGTTACGTAAGGGCGAAGAGGCTGCTCTTCCCGCAGCGCCGGAGACGAGGAAATCCGAATTGCTTGCATTACCCCCTTAATAAAAAACATGAAGGTTAGGTTAGGTTAGGTTAGAACTGCGACCATACAGCGCGCGAAGACGAGCGAGCGTAGCGAGCGTGCCGCGGCAGCGGCCGCCGAGCGCCATTTCCTAGTGCTTCGTTAGCGTAGAGGGGTAGGCATACATGAGTTGGGTACCCCCCTGGGGGAGGTGGGGAGCCCCCCCTCCCAGGTGGTAACCCTGTAACCCCCCCATTTCATGCCTCAGAGGGATATTTGGGTGAATTTATTGCATTTTTAGGTATTTTTTTGTATTTTTCAAAAATTCATATCTCCCAAACTAGGCCCGATCGAGGGGGGGAGTGGTGCAGGGGGGTAGCACAACCCTCCCCCCTCCCCCCCTAATTCGTGGCCTTACAATGCAAACTACTACCCGAGTTCGGCCCTCTTTGGCACTACCAAGCCTGTGACAAGCTGCAACAGATGACTTATCTATGTTGGGGAGACCAAGATTCTTGCTCATTATAGATAGAATGGAGGACAGTGGATCATCATTCTCAGCCTCCGGAATGCCTGCTACAAGAAGATGTTTAAGCCTGTGTCTTGACTCGATGACATCAACTGCTCTGCCCAGCTCTGTGATTTGCTTCCGCAGAATATTCATTACATTAAGAGTGTGTTCACGGAAGGCGGAGAATTCCTTGGAGAGTGTCTGCAGGCACAAACCTGAGGTCGGAGAGGCTTGAGCTGCTTTAAGATTTGCCTCAAAATCTGTCATCCGCTGCATGAGGGCTTTCTCCAGGGCCTGCTGTGTGTCCACAATGCTGCTTATGTTCTCCATTGTGCTTCAGTGTTGCAGTGAAGTGTTGTAGTGTGAGAGGTAGTCACCGGCAGGAAGTTGGACTTATCTTGTTAAATATTCATGTGATTATATGCACTACACTTGAGGTGATACTGGACTTAGTAACAAGTAAGTTTTTAATAAAATATTTGAGTAAAATAGCAAACACCTTATTCTTTATAATTTTTTACATAGAGCAGCTGTTATCGCGTTCACTACTACCGCCGGAAAAAAGGAAAGAATGATGATGATAATGATGACTTTATTTGATAAGGACGTTTAATCACCATAGCACAGGATTGTCAGTGAATATTTTCTTGTGTTGGTTAGCAGTAACATCAGTACTGGAACGTGGTTGAAGATATATAATACGACAGAAAATGCTTTTTAATGGGCCTTGAGAGCCGGGTTACAAACTGCGCTGTGGAAGGCAAAAGGGAAACCACCACAGTATCTTCCTTAATATGGACTTTTTTTATAAAGATAAAGGAAAAAACTCCACTCCAAGGACGTCCATTCCCTTTGGCTGAAAATGATGATGATGACGATGACTTTATTTGCTGAGGGCGTTAAGTTTACACCGTGACACAGGATCGTCAGTGAATATTTTTAACCGACTTCAAAAAAGGAGGAGGTTATCAATTCGACTGTATGTTTGTTTTTTTGTATGTTTGTTACCTCATATCTCAGTCGTTTGTCGACCGAATCGAAAAATTATTTCGCCTACTTAGAGGGTATACCTTCTAGTTGGTCCCATTTTTTCCATTTTGGGATCTGATGATGGGATCTTGGTGTAATCGAGGGAAACCCTCAAATTTTAAAGGCACGTATAGTGTTTCTTTACTAGAATCTTAATGTTGACGTGTTGTTACGTCTGATGGTCAACATTTTGTGGGGCTGAGCTGATGGTGGAACTCCTAAACGCTTAAGAGTTCAGTTATTATAATGACGGAACTTATGATAGGTAATTTGTAGCTTCTTAAAAAAATAGAATCTTAAGGTGCAACTCACCCCCCTCCCCCTCTTATTTAATCACTAAAAATGAAGAAATAAAATAAACTTTAAAAAAAAGTAAAACCCGACTTCAAAACTTAAATGCACTAAAAAGTCTTAAATTAACTCTTCACCATTGAAAGGAAAGGAATCCGTTTTAGGCAAACAATTTCTTTTTGGAGTCGGTGCCATCACTTTGCGAATCGATAATCGATATCGCAGCGGTGGCCGAATCATCCAAAGAGCTGGAGCATTTGGTACAGGAAATGGATGACATCTTTAGCGAGTTTGGGTTGAAGATTAATAATGCTAAAACTAAAACTCTGATTGTAACAAAAACAATACCCAAACACGAACCGATAAAGTTGAATAATATCAATATAGAGCAGGTTAAATGTTTTAAATATCTTGGCAGCATAATAACGGATGACTCCAGGTGTACAATGGACATTAAAACAAGGATAGCCATAGCAAAGAAAGCTTTTAATACCAAAAAACATATATTCAAAGCCATAATATCGAGGCGAATTCGCAAAAAACTTATAAAATTGTACATCTGGAGCATCGCTTTGTACGGCAGTGAAACGTGGACGATGACGCAGCGTGATAGAGAGAGAATGGAGGCGTTTGAGATGTGGTGTTGGCGAAGGATGGAGCGGATTAGTTGGACAGAAAAGAAGACGAACGAGGAAGTGCTAGGAATTGTGGGTGAAAAGAGACATATATTGAAAACAATTGAAAACCGGAGAGGAAAGATGATAGGGCACTTGGTACGACATGACGACTTAATAAGGATCATCATAGAGGGGAAAGTTGAAGGGCGGAGAAAAAGAGGAAGACCTAGAAGGGCATACATGACGCAAATTAAGGAAAAGTTAGGAGTCAAGTCGTACCAAGTAGTCAAGGAAATGGCATGGGATCGAATAAATTGGAAAAAACTCCACCGACAAGAGCATAGCTCTTAAATAAGAAGAAGAAGAAGCCATCACTTTGACCATCAAGCATCAACTATCACAGCACCGACTCCAAAAAGAAATTGTTTGCCTAAAACGAATTCCTTTCCTTTCAATGGTGAAGAGTTTATTTAAGACTTTTTAGTGCATTTAAGTTTTGAAGTCGGGTTTTACTTTTTTATTGTGTTGGGTAGCAGTATCATGAGTACTGGCACTTGGTTTACTTTCATTTTACAGGCTTGCCAATGTGCCTGTGGCCAAGTGGTATAAGTGTAAGTTGTAGTGGCATGCGCCCGGATAACGGAAAAAACTGTGTTCGAGTTTGTCTGACACAGTTGCTTTTAACAAGTGCAATTTATTTAAACTTTATTGCACTATTTATGGTACAATTGGCGGACTTAATACCTTATGGCATTCTCTACCAGTCAACCGCTTGGAAAATTCAGGAAAGTAAATCAGTGGCGGAATATTTAAAAGTACTAAGAGGGACCAAAAATAAATATATTTAAAAATGCAGTTACACAAACATACATATTAAAATTACATAGATATAAATATATATAAGCATGGGATTGATGAACGATTAGAATATGAAACATATCTAATACTAGCGGTCCCCCGCGACTTCGTCCGCGCGTTTTGAGTTTGCTCCCTTCCCTCCCGTCGCAGCGTGATGTTTTATATCCTAAAGCCTTTCTCAATAAATAAGCTATCTAACACAGAAATATTTTTTCAAATTGGTTCAGCAGTTCCTGAGATAAGCGCTTTCAAACCAACAAACTCTTCAGCTTTATAATATAATTAGCGCAAGCGCACGTTGTGCTTAAGCTGCGAACATTATTTTGGTGCGGAGTTATGTTAAAACTGTGATAGCTCCTAAGATATTTATTGGAATCAAATGATATAAAGGGCAACTTTGTTCTAAATGAAATGCTCGTGACGATGAATGTATTTATTTTGATAAAAATAAATACCTGTGTGTATAATACACCTCTTAAAATAATGAATTATTTTTTTACAAGTTTATTAACATAAAAAAGGTTGTAGTAAGTCAACCATAAAAGATAGACTTATGCTGTCGCGGACTTTATTATAGAACTCTTAATGCTGAACAATCTTGTCTTACATGACTTTTGTGTAACTTTAGCGGTTTCCGCAGCGTACGCAGCGGAAGCTCTCAAAAGGAATATCTTTCTCCCGTTTTCGCAACATTTTTCATTGCTGCTGTGGATTTGTGAGTCGTATCTTTATGTTATACTAGCGGTCCCCCGCGACTTCGTCCGCGCGTTTTGAGTTTGCTCCCTCCCCTCCCGTCGCAGCGTGATGTTTTATATGTTCAAGCCTTTCTCAATAAATAAGCTATCTAACACAGAAATATTTTTTCAAATCGGTTCAGCGGTTCCTGAGATAAGCGCGTTCAAACCAACAAACTCTTCAGCTTTATAATATAATTAGCGCAAGCGCACGTTGTACTTAAGCTGCAAACATTATTTTGGTGCGGAGTTATGTTAAAACTGTGATAGCTCCTAAGACATTTATTGGAATCAAATAATATAAAGGGCAACTTTGTTCTAAATGAAATGCTCGTGATGATGAATGTATTTATTTTGATAAGAATAAATACCTGTGTGTATAATACACCTCTAAAATTGATGCTATATTTTTTTACAAATTTATTAACATAAAAAAGGTTGTAGTAAGTCAACCATGTAAGATAGACTTATGCTGTCACAGACTTTATTATAACACTTTAAATGCTGAACAATCTTGTCATACATGATTTTTGTGTAACTTTAGCGGTTTCCGCAGCGTACGCAGCGGAAGCTCTCAAAAGGAATATCTTTCTCCCGTTTTCGCAACATTTTTCATGGCTGCTGTGGTTTTGTGAGTCGTATCTTTATGTTATATAGCTTAAAGCCTTTCTCGATAAATGGACTATCAAACGTAAAAATAATTTTTCAAAACGGGCCAGTAGTTTCTGAGATTAGCGCATTCAAACAAACAAACAAACTCTTCAGCTTTATAATATTAGTATAGATAGCTTAAAGCCTTCCTCGATAAATGGACTATCTAACATAAAAATATTTTTTCAAATCGGGCCAGTAGTTTCTGGGATTAGCGCGTTCAAACAAACAAACAAACAAACAAACTCTTCAGCTTTATAATATTAGTATAGAAGTAGAGATTAGCGCAAGCGCACGTCTTACTTAAGCTGCGAACATTATTTTGGTGCGGAGTTATGTTAAAACTTTGATAGCTCCTAAGATATTTATTGAATTTAAATGATAAACAGGGCAACTTTGTTCTTAATGAAATGCTCGTGATAATAAATGTATTTATTTTGATAAGAATAAATACCTGGGTGTATAATACACCTCTAAAAATAATGCATTATTTTTTTACAAATTTATTAACATAAAAAAGGTTGTAGTAAGTCAACCATAAAAGATAGACATATGCTGTCGCGGACTTTAGTATAGAACTCTTAATGCTGAACAATCCTGTCATACATGATTTTTGTGTAACTTAAGCGGTTTCCGCAACGTATGCAGCGGAAGCTCTCAAAAGGAATATCTTTCGTCCGTTTTCGCAACATTTTTCATTTCTGCTGTGGTCTTATGAGTCGTATCTTTATGTTATATAGCCTAAAGCCTTCCTCGATAAATGGACTATCTAACGTAAAAATATTTTTTCAAATCGGGTCAGTAGTTTCTGAGATAAGCGCGTTCAAACAAACAAACAAACAAACTCTTCAGCTTTATAATATTAGTATAGATATAAAATTCTCGTATCACAGTTTTCGTTGCCATACTCCTCCGAAACGGCTTTACCGATTATGATGAATTTTTTGTGCTTATCCGGTATCTATGAGAATCGGCCAACATCTATTTTTCATCCCCCTAAATATTAGGGGTAGTCCACCCCAAAATTTTTTATTTTATTATCTAGACAACATTTTTAATTTCTATTTTTTTATGATACAACATACAAAAATACATACAATCCTCAATTTTCACCCTTCTACAATCAACCCTTATTTTTTAATAACCATTTTAGTAATTTAAGGGTCAAACAAAATTCGCTGGGAAAGCTTAACTTTAAAATTACGGGGCTTGGCGGGACGGGGCTGGGGCGGGACGGGGCTGGGGGCGAAACAAAGTTCGCTGGGTCCGCTAGTATTTAATAAAAATAA
The DNA here is from genome assembly GCA_963924145.1 of Pyrausta purpuralis. Classification (NCBI taxonomy): domain Eukaryota; kingdom Metazoa; phylum Arthropoda; class Insecta; order Lepidoptera; family Crambidae; genus Pyrausta; species Pyrausta purpuralis. The sequence continues at coordinate 16,186,680 of OZ001660.1, forward strand.
ATTACAGATAGAGAAGTGAAGATATTGATAACATCTATTAAGATATTACCGACAGCAATAAAAGAAATGGTGGTTAATTCTGAAGTGAGCCAAGGTTAAGATAGTGGGTGCGGAGAGACTTCTCAAAATAAAGTTAGTTTGAGGACATTCTGATTTCCATGGGGAAAGAATTCCAAAAGCGAATCGCAGAGATGGTGAAACAGTCCGACATAAAGCCAGATTCGTAAAGAGGAGTGTGAAGAGTGAGAATATGGGAAGAGCGCAGGTTGCGAGAAGTTTTGGAAGTCAGATAATTGAACCGCTGTGTCATACAGGTCGGAGAGTGAGAGTTATGAAGAATGTTGAAAAGTGTACACAGGATTCTTATTTCTCTGCGATGACGGAAGGGAAGCCATTTAAGCTTGGAACGGTAAGCAGAAATGTAGTCGTACTTACGGAGACCGTAGATGAAACGAATACCGTAGTTGAGGAGACAAGAGAATTTGTGACATTTTGTTTATTAGTTAGAACATTATAATGTCTTAGGTTTAAATACCTAGATTATATCGGTACATTCTGTTTGTGATAAAAAAAAGTATAAAAGCATTCGATTTGTACAAAAATTACTTAATTTTTTTAGAATATGAGACAGTGATTTTTATGTTGTACATGTTAAATAAATAAGTTTAGTAGACAAGTTTACACGATAATTAGGGCGTTGAGTACGATGACGTGGCTTCCCAGGTAGACTGATTATGTATCTTGATCGCTATCGCGTTGCATATGAGCAAGTCTGCCTGTCTGTCTTTCCGTCCGTTTATCACAGCAGGGTGCACAGCACAGCACAACCTATAATGTAGTGAATTCTTAAAATCTTGTTTTTCATAATGCTCAGTTTCCATAAAGAGAAAAAGGCTGATTTTTGGTATTTTAGGATGGAAAAATATGTCCATTTTTTTAAACCATAAATCAACTAGTTACGTTTAGGGCCCAGCAGTTACCGTCTCCTTTTTGATTTCTTATTTCATCTTTATGAATATAAAAATATGACACTGTGAGTGTTAAAAACATTCTAAAGCATTAGATAGCGAAGCGACAACAATTTCAAAGTTGAATTTATTCTGTAAAGAATAACTGCTTGGGCCATCTGTTTCATAAATAGACGGCTAGATGGCGCTAAGCGTCACGCAATTGACGTTTTCATAAGAGACCACAAATTTCGCAGGGTCGGACTGACAGCACGGCAGCTCAATTGGTAAGAGCGTTTGGCCCAGTCCGCCAAAAGGTTGCTGGTTCAAGCCCCGCCCGTGCGCAAATTTTTGATTTCTGATTTCATCTTTATGAATATAGAAAAGATTGTTTACAATATTAGACTAGGAAAGTAAAACGGACTTTACACCAACGCGTTCGCAAGCGCCAGCAATGCGGCTTAACATGCGAAATGTGACATTTGAATGATGCATGTGACATTGGCATATGATATGTCTCACTCTTACATATCTAGTTGTGATAGTTGCATCCTTCTTGGTATCGTTTTACAATATCAATCTCATCATTTCCGCATACAAATGTGATGCTACCGACGCTATTATATTGATTTACGTACCACAAAAGTACGAATTGCAATCACGTCCCCTTCGCATTGCATATCACTAATAGCCGAGCATAGCTTTGTAGAGCAACGTAACGTAACAATATAATTTATTCACAAACAAATTAGCGAGTCTCCTTCACGTTTAACCATGCTTTTATGTCTTTACGCGGAAACACTTTTTAGATAAGAATACTCCCTGCGATAGGTTATGTAAGAAAATGTTGATTTTCAAAAAGTTGATTTGCAAAAATTAAGGCACAGGGGCAATTCTTCGTATACGAAAAAAGATCTCCGATCGATTTTCTTTGTCGAAGAAATAATAGTTTTTGATTTCTCCGGGTCACGATTTATATGTATTTAGATTTTGTAAGTGCTATAGGTTTTCTACGTGTAGATATTTTACTTGTTTTTTTTTTTGGTAAAACTCTTAAACTCGCAATAAAATTACCATACGAAAAAAGTGCGATTGCCATGAGAATCGGCTCGCAGGAGGCAGATTCTCGTGCAGTTCACCGATCGAATTTTCTCTGTCGAAGGAAAAAATGATTATGATTTATCCGGGTCACGATTTCCTTGCATTTCGATTCTATCCGAGCCATAGTTGTTTTAAGTGCAATTTTATTACTTGATTTTTAAGGTAAAACTCGCAATCAAATTACCACAGGAAAAAAATATCAATTGACGTGAGAATCACCATGTACCTCCATAACTGATTTCTAACAATTTCTGTTCAAAAGGATATAAAAATCAAATGACCTACTCCATTTACTTACATTATAAATTATAGCAAAACATTACAAGAAAACTGTTCAGCTCAAAATACATTGTACATATTTATTAAGAGTACCTACGCAGGTATTTTTATTTATTTATTTTCAGTCTTCCCAATACTTGAATTGAATTCGTTATCTCAAGAATACTTCATTGTTCAGAAAATAGTACTCGCCTCTCAGGTGAAAGCAGTTAAAACTTATAATGAGTTCCAAAGACGTTGTTTATCCTTGGAGTGATGGAAGAATAAAAACATCCATCGTTCATTCACTCTATGCGACAATTTTAGTCCTAAAGAAGAATGTTCAAAGTCTTATTCCTATCCGAGGCAAAACTATTATAATACACAGTTTGCACATTATTATTGTTCTGTCACTATCTACTGATATTACTCACGGAAACACAACAGTAGAGTTTACTCAAAAGCAACGACGGCTTTTCTCGCTGGCGTCGATGTAACTTTTTGTATGTAAAATTTTAGTTCTGTCAGTGACCGCTAGAGGCGCTGTGCAATTTTCCATAGACTTTTTTTACGTCATCGCTTGCGAGTAAAACCCTCGAAAACTATGGTAATGGTACGGTAATTTTAAATAATCCCCCACTGATTAATCTCTCTGCATTCTTAAGCAGTTCACTGGTAGAGGATACCTTAATAAATCAATTCGCCAATTGTACCAACAATTTACGGTGCACTAGAGTTTTATGATTTTTGGACGCTTGGTTCATTACACCGTCTCATTAAGTTTGACAAAAATATAAAAACTGTTAGTCTTAATCCAAATAGTTATTTATAAATTGTTGGTCATTTAATTTTTTTTTTGAAATGGTGACTCAATTATTTTAGCGGGCACTACCGCTAAAGTAATTAGACAATGTTGAACAATACACCAAAAACCCTAATAAATGTTTCAGAGAATTTAATATTTAAACCCAAAGTTCCGATTACCCGTAATTACTCAGTATTTCGAATTATTTTGCGCGTTGTTGTTATTTAATATCAAAGAATTTCTCCCAGATTTAATAATCTCCTTCATTCCATTCCATTTTATAATGCTAATATATAGCAAAAGAGCTTTTAACTTGCAATAATATAAGTAAAAGGTATTAAAATAGACTAGGAATACATGAAAAAGTTATCGAGTTTTGTGTCAGTTTCTGTTTTGTGTTTGTTATAGATGTATAGATCATCAATCGCTTGAATACATTGACATTTAATTAAAAATACATCGAATCTGTAAAGGACAGAAAAGAACGATGCGTTCTCCATTTATCAGATGCCTTCGATATACGCTCTTAAACAGGGGAATCAAAAATGTTGTGTAAACTTTTTCTTCTGCCATTTTTTTTACTTTACGAACAAATTATATTTTAAGGCATATTTTGTGGCATATCAAACACGACCGCGACAATGTAAATGGGGCTCCGAATTTTTTGAATCTACTAACCGACATAACCAAAAAACCGATTTCTAGTTTTGGAATCGGCAACCCAGTGGCGATCGCATCGAAAGAGGTCAGCAAACGATAGCTTATATTAAGGTATGACCGTGAGCCATAATTCCCTGCATTGCAGACAACGTTGCACATTGATTGGTGTGGAATAAGTAAAAAGAATCTATTGTACCTATTTTTCCTGACAAAGTTCATGTCTATATACTAATCGCATAAAATTATTTATTTGCTTCTTCTTTCCCAATCAAAAGTCTATAGAAAATTGCACAGCGCCTCTAGCAGTCACTGACAGAACTAAAATTTTCCATACAAAAAGTTACGTCATCGCTAGCGAGTAAAACCGTCGTCGCTTTCGAGTAAACTCATGGTAACGGTACTGTTTTAATAAATAAATAAATACATATCCTTTGGACATTCCCACACATCGCCATCTAGTCCCAAAGTAAGCTACTCAAAGCTTGTGTTATGGGTGCCAAACAACGGATATAATTCTTAAATACTATTTGTTTGTAAATACATACATGATATACATAGAAAACAATATTGTTAGTCGAACCGATAAATCTACAATTGAATGAATGAATGAATAATTTCTCATAAGTAACAGTGACTCATTATTGTTCGTAAAATTTATAAACTATTATAGTACCTAAATACAGTTGAGATGGAACATAAAGAACTAAAAAGTAAAATGAAAATATCAGTTTATAACGGCCAGTTCTGCACCACTCCCTCCGAAATGGCACAAGAACGGCAATGTAGCAGTGATACTTATTTCTTTCGTAAGTGTTTGTTAATATTGTACACCTTATCATCATCATCACCATTATCAGCCAAAGGACGTCCCCTGCTGAACATAGGCCTCCCCCACAGCTTTTCACAGCGTTCGATCACTAGCGGTCTGCATCCAGTTTGATTCTGCGATCTTTATAAGGTCGTCTGTCCATCTTGTCGGTGAACGTCCTACGCTGCGTCTTTGGTCGAAGGGTCTCCAACCTAGAACTTTGCTGCCCCAACGGCCATTTATACATAAATAGTAATAATTTGATACATTTCTTTTACATTGTATTGTAGGTACATATCATCAATGTTCAGTTCACGTTATGACACATACTCTGGTTTAGAATGCTTTTAACATTTATCGTGTCATATTTAATATTACCGTCACGCGCAGAAGTTTCGCGCGGTCGGACCGACAGCATGGTAGCTCAATTGGTAGAGCGTTTAGCCCGGCTAGCCAAGAAGTTGCTGTTTCGAGTCCCGCCCGAGCGCAAATTTTTGGTTTCTTATTTCATCTTTAAGAACATACTTTTTATGTTCGAGTTAGTATATGTATAAAGATTTTTTCAGCGTATGCCTTGGACCAACCTTTAGGTATAGGAGCGGCGGTGCTGTGATTGCCGTGTTTCGTGCTGGCTTCGGCAGTAATTTGCTTGCTTACAGGCTACCGATGGTTTTATTTGGCCGCCAACATATTATTACGCTTTGTAATACGGGTTAGATTAAGTGACCGTATCGTACGAGAGGCCTTTGTTGATAAGTTTGAATTGAGCGTGAAGTCGCCAAGTTTTGTCAGGTTCAGAATAGCGTTATGCCATTACAAATGTAATTTTTGACCTATTCTTTTAGTCTATTGTTGTGTGAATGAATCTGGAATAAAAAACAGTTTAAATAAAATCGAGGGTTTGTTATAATCCTTGCCATAATTAAGTAAAAAATATCAATAGTTTATGTAAGGTCAACAGCACATCAAGATAAACACTGCGGTATCTTGTGCAGTTGTAATAAGGGCTAGTTTGCAAAAAAGTGGGTAACCTAATGTGCTGGCGACTGTACATACTATGTTTATGTATATACTTAGGTACTTTAAGTAATTTTCTAAGGTCAAATGATTATTTTCAGTAAGTCAGAAAAAGTAAACCTAGCCAGCTATCATTATGTCTGTGCTCAACATTCACTACAACGATTTTCATGTAAACTCACACGAAATTGATAATTAATACAAACGTCAGAAGGATAAAACTTCCTAAAATATTAACAATTTACCGGAAAAGTCACAGAAAATATAGGTTTAAATCTCCCCACACAAGCCAATTATTTCATCTTCTCTAGCAATTATAATATAACCAGCGGTACCCCGTGACCTAATCCCCGCGTTTTGGGTTTGTTCCCTCCCCTGCCGTTGCGGCGTGATCTTTTATAGCCTAAAGCCTTTCCCGATAAATAAGATATCCAACACAAAAATGATTTTTTCAATTCGATGCAGTAGTTTTTGAGAGTAACGCTTTCAAACATATGTACAAACAAACAAACTCTTCAGCTTTATAATATTAGTAAAGATGTGAAACAAGCCTTGTAATAGAGCCGATTCACAACAGTACGCTTAAATTGTATTCTCTAACCAACATTACTGTTTGAGTAATAATTCAGAGTTAAATTTGATATTCGCGTTGTCTCAAAACAAATCTCGTGTTATAGCGGTCTACCTCACTTAAAATATATTTGACACCTTGCGATCTCGGAATGTATAATTGTGAGTAAAATCTTTTCAGATTTCAAGATGCTATGTGCTACTGTTACGTATTTAAAAGTTAAATCAGAAAAGTGATCTCAAAATCCATTGCAGATTAATATGTTCCTACTAACAACTAACAGCCTATTAATTTCATATGTTTAGCAGTCCGCAGTATGCATAGGCATTACCATTGAATACACGGCTGCCTTACCAGTTTGAGAGCCGACTTGCTTGCACCTCTCGTCATCTTTTGTTTTGAAGTGACGTTCTATACTTGAATTATTCATTGGTTATTTGTGGATGGTGGAACAGGAGGTCTTTTTTTTAATTACTCGCTTGGATATATAGACTTACACATGCAAAATAAAGACTTACAAAATTGAGCTATCTTTTTTCAAATCCCTTCCGTGTGGATTTCTACTTTTTTTTTCGAACATAGTCAATGAATATCACACGCCATCTTGACGCGAGTAATTCATAGTGAGTCTGTTCGTTCGGCATCATCACAGGTTATAAACATTATTTATCGATTTGTATCAGAATGGAAAATGTAGCAATTTTTTTTTTTAAATAGAAAGCTTTAAAGGAGCTCTACTCTAAAATCAATTAAAAAGTGCCAAAACTGTGGCGGTTAACAAGTTATAAAGCTTTCACGTGTCTTCCAGTAGGTTTACAAAATGTCTGTCTCGTCCCAAATTGGTCAAGTACCGACGGCCTCACCTGCAATATTTAGGGCACACTGCCCAACCGAGCGATAGTAAATAATGTAGTGGAACCCGCAAGGAGAGGAGATATGTGGTAAAGTGTTGCAGTAACGAGTAATATTACTTGAGTGAGCCGCAAAATCGAGCCCACTTTGCTTTTTTTATGTCTGTATACAACATACAACGTTAAATCTGCAAAACCTAAAAAATGATTGGAATAACAAGTAGAATCAATTAAACTACTTTTTTAAATTGGTCACATTTTTCAAAAAATCTTTATACAAATTTTGCCCTGCCTATTTATAACGAAGACAAGCCATCTTGTTCACAAACGCGCCAAAATATTTATAGCAATGGTTAGTTCTCTATGAGCATAGATGGTAATAATAATAAAGTCATATAACTACCGACCGACTCCTCTTTCAACAGAGCGTCATCTGCAGAACAAGAACTGATCACACGTGCCAGTAAAACTAAAACACCACATAGAACATAAAATAATTTTTAAATTATTATTTTTTATTTCAAAATTAGTTTAATTGATTTCAAAATCATTTGAGGCGTCTGAGGTTTTGCGAATTTAACATTACGCGTTGAATAGTCAGTCTCAGTCGTACTTACGACGTGCTTTAATATAAGTGTTCCTGTATACTAAGTATTGATGGGAAATCAATACTAAGTAAGAACAGTGTGAAATGAAATGAAATAAAATGAAATGAAATGAATGTTTATTTGCGTTTGGAAAAGGGAACATTCAGGTAGTTATTTTTTTCATTTAGTTCAGCTTTTCCAGCCATCTATGAATAGCATGCAAATACATATTTTTTGTTAAAACGAAGTGACTGTAACTACATTAAATAATTAAATTCAAACAAATTAAAAATAATTATTGGAATGTCAATGTAAACACATAACAAAATGGAAATAGATGACATCGATACATAATAATAAAAAAAACAAGAAACAAGTCATAATGTCACATCAAATTCAAGTAGTCATTAACATTATAAAAACAATGCTCGTTTAGCCACCTATATAGGGCGCCTTTAAATCGGTTAAAGGGCAAGTCTTTTTATATTTTGTGGTATTTTGTTAAATATGAGCATACACATCCAGTGGCAGTTCTTACTGAATCGAGTCTCAGATTCTGATTCTCACTCTTGGGAATCAGGTCAGTAACCAGTCTATCTCCATTTCTGGTATTACGCGTGTACACATTTTTCGCTTGTCTGAAATAATACATATTTTGCTTCTCAAACTTAGCTATTTCAAGGATGTACAAATATGGGAGGGGCAATATTTTTAAGGATTTAAATAGCGGTTTGCAAGGTTCATCGGGTGCAGTACCACATATGGCCCTTATGCATTTTTTTTGAACAAGGAATGCCTTACTTGCATCAGTGCTATTGCCCCATATCGCAAAACCAATTCCACATAGGCAAAGTACGCAGTAAGTGCTGTATTTTTTCGCTACTTTGTTTAATTTATAGAGTGCGTATGAGAATCTATTAATTTTTTTACAAAAATTATCAAAGTGATTTTTCCAATTTAGTTTTTGATCTATCCATATACCTAAGAATTTTATTGTGTTTGTACTTTTTAATTTTTGTCCTTGTGTAGTAATAAACGAAATACACGATGTTTAAGCGAGTGATCTAAAAATAGGAGGCCTGACTCTTTGTCTTGTATTTATTATTATTAAACTCAGTTGGAATAAATCGAAAATTACCGAAGTCAGGCAAACCCTCTATTTATAAATATAAATATTGGACACCAATCACATACATTGTTCTGATCCCAAAGTAAGTAGCCAATTCACTTGTGTTATGGAAATCAGACACAACGGTGGTACCACAACACCCAGACCCGAGACAATATAGAAACGATCGTTTTCTACATTGACCCGACCGGGAATCGAACCCGGAACCTCACGAGATGGCGACGCTTGGAACCAGCGTGCTAGCCACTCGACCACGGAGGTCGTCAAATTATTTTTATTACCCACTAATCACATAGATATCTTAGAAGCCCTAGATGGTAGAATGACTGCTATCAGACAATATCCAATGGCAAGTTAAAAGATTTTAACACTCGTTTTTCAGACAAACACAATGCACAATATGCTCGTCCAAAAGTAAATGCAGCCGCTAAAATACATGACGTCGACAGTTGTAAATTAATTTCCAGCGCTGCATCCGCTGAATTTAAATCATAACTTCAACTGTCTAGGCGTGTGGACACTCGGGTTGAAAAACGTTTGTTGGCTTTGAAATTCTTTGCAAAGAGATTTTTTGCTTTCATGATGTGTAAGTTGGATGTTACTTTCTATGTCTTAGACAGGCTGGGTGCACACAAGCTTTTGAAACGCAACAGTTTTAATACTTACTCAATACGTTTTGACCGAAACACAACAGTACATATCGGAAGCTACTAGGAAGGCATCATGTTTGGATCACATTATTAGTAATGTCAAGGAAGCCGAGGGGTTATTGCTCTCTCTATATCTGTCCGACCATGATAAAGCGCAGCTTCTCTGTTTTGATGTCAAGTTGAAACCAACGCTACCTAAGACCATATTTGCAATAAAAAAATGTTATTCCTCTGAGAACATAAAAATATTTGTAAATTATTTAGAGAGTCTGTATTTTCTTGATTTACAAAATGAAACGAACGCAAACACTGCTTTTAATAAATTTTATGACTGGATTTGTTTATTATATGGACTATGCTTTCCTAATATTAAAGCAAAGATCAACACAAAACCACATTTATCGTGGATATCAAAGGGCATAAAAAAAAGTTGTGCAACAAACAGATATTTGAGGTATAAATACTACTCCAAAGGGAATCATGATAATAAGTACAAATATCGCAAATACTCGGAAATATTAAAAAAATGTATTTTTACCGCTAAAAAATGTACATTTTTTGTGAAGAACCGTGCAATTCTTTTTGTATTACTTTCCATGAAGCTTTACAAATATTTTTGCTTTTTAAAACAAACTTGGTATTTGTACAAATATTTTTGCTTTTTAAATATTTTTGCTTTTTAAAACAAACTTGGTATTTGTACAAATACCAAGTTTGTTTTAAAAAGCAAAAATATTTGTAAAGCTTCATGGAAAGTAATACAAAAAGAATTGCACGGTTCTTCATATACCAATAATTATATTAATAAAATTGAAAATTAATGGGCATGTAATTGAGGACCCCTTAGAAATAGCGACACTGTTTAATAATTAATTTATTAATTTGACATTTAATTCAAATGATAACTCTGACATTGATTGCAAAAAATATATAATGACATTAAATAATTCCATTTATCTTACACCAGTAAGCGATGATTATGTACAAAAAATAATCTTGACATTAAACAATACAAATTCTGAGGGTTTTGATGGTATATGCACAAAAGTCATAAAAGAATGTAAAGAACAACTAAGCAAGATACTAGCTATTCTCATAAATAAGTCATTAGAAACAGGTACCTTTCCTGATAGGCTTAAGCGCTCTGTCGTAAAACCCTTATTTAAAAAAAAGGGGGAAATGACAGATCCAAATAATTACCGACCAATTGCTCTGATACCTATTCTGTCGAAGATATTTGAAAAGGTTATGCATAATAAACTAGTATCTTTTTTCGACAAATTTGACATCTTATCTAGAAATCAATACGGTTTCCAAAAAATAAATCGACAACTCTTGCAACCTTTGACCTAGTAAATAACGTATTACAAAGTATAAATAATAATGATTATGTAACCGTTCTGTTCTTTGATATGTCAAAGGCATTTGACTTTGTATCACATGATAGGCTAATTATAAAACTAGAAAGCTACGGTATAAGAGGTAATGCCTTAAGCTGGATCAGGACGTACCTACTTAACAGAATGCAATTAGTTGAAATAAGTCAAATAAATAATAAAAATAACACTATCGAAACATGCCAATCGGAATTTAAAAATATTAACTCGGGAGTTCCGCAAGGCAGCATATTAGGCCCGCTGCTGTTCTTAGCGTACATAAATGACCTTCCAAAATGCATAAAACATAAGACCATATTATTTGCTGATGACTTATCCGTGATTGTAGCAACGGAAATAATCAAAGGAATACGTGATCACGATCTTGAAGCAAATAAAACTCTAGGGATTGTGATTGACTGGCTAAATGCAAATAATTTAAAAATAAATATTAACAAAACATATTATATGAACTTTAATAATTTCGGACCAAACTTAAACATACATTATCAAGGACAAATGCTTAAACATGCAGATAGTGTAAGATTTTTAGGTACAGAAATAGATAATAATTTAGACTGGGACCAAAATGTAGATATTGTATGTTCTAAGATTAACAGATTCTCATTTGCGTTATATAAATTAACCAAAGTAGCAAATAAGGCAACAGCCCTCACTGCCTACTTTGCGTATGTCGAATCAGTACTTCGATAAGGACTTGTTATCTGGGGAAATAGTACCAATTCGCACAAAGCATTTGTAGCCCAAAAAAATGCGTTAGAGCAATCTGCGGCGTAGCACCGGATCAATCCTGTAGATCGTGATTTAAGTTACTGAACATCCTGCCATTACCCTGCCTATAATAACCCAAACCAGTTTAAACAGGCTACGGATTTATATACACGGAACACGTGGAACAGCAACAGGCTAGTGTTTGACTTTATACCAAAAAGTGCTCGAATGCATAAAAACAGTTTTTGTATGTGTGTAATAATTTATATTTGAGGGGGCAAAATTTGTGAAAAAAAACCCAAACCAGTTTAAACAGGCTACGGATTTATATACACGGAACACGTGGAACAGCAACAGGCTAGTGTTTGACTTTATACCAAAAAGTGCTCGAATGCATAAAAACAGTTTTTGTATGTGTGTAATAATTTATAATAAGATACCTCAGTTTATAAAGGATCAGTTGTTTAATCAATTTAAGAAAATATTACATCAATGGTTAATAATGCGTGGATTCTATTCGGTTCAAGAATTTTTAAATCACAAAGATTAAAAATCGATGACATTTAAATCAATTTATCATATTGTATAATTATAACTAATCTCTTAATGATAATAATAATAAATATCATTTTTTCAATAATTGTTGATTGTAGACGATAAGAAAGAGGTTCAGTATTTGCATGCTATTGACAATGGCTGGATAGGCGCTCATTTACTTAACTGGCATCTTCTGTACACCCTATACAAACGCAAATAAACAATATTTCATTTCATTTCATTTCAGTAAACCTTTTTTTTTCAAACCTTCTGCTAAATTGTTGTTTAGAAAAATTGCGCCAAAAGTAAATATTGTACGTATAAAACTGGCTGGTTCCTAGCTCAAAGGATTAGCATAGCTATCCAACGCGGCAACGCAGCCAGCATCACCTACCTCCTTGCCGCAAGGAAATGGTTTCGTTTTTGATTATGTAGGTTATAAGATTATTTTTGAGTAACATGTCTTAGATGGTTATTTTGTGTTTTATATAAATAGAGGATATTTGAAATACCGTTGATATCGACTGTATCGATGCAATCTGGATCATTTTATAAAGGTTCGAAATAATTGAACGAGAACAATAATAAGCGTAGAAACCCCTCGAGCATCATCATTCCGCGTATCGTACAAAGAATGTTTTATTTTACACCCACTAGTTATTTCTATGTTTACTACTTTGGTTTGTAAGCTAGTCAAATAAATAACATTAAACCTTGTTGAGATAATTTCAAGGAAAACAATTTATTTCACTCACAAGGTCTCATGTCGCTAGGACCCACAGTTTCTGATATATCTGCGCAAAACCTGAAAATTTTGTCTTCAAACTCTATCCTGCTCAAGAGGTACGGCCTGAGACTTTTCATATGTTATTCTCCTAACTAGACCAAACAAAGTTACGAAGTCCGAAAATTGTGTTCCAAGCGATTCCCTCTAGTAATATCATTTCTTGAGCTATAAGTACCAACCAAGGGTAATAATATAATAATAATGATAATTCTACAAAAAGTATCCCTGTCTCAACTTTCTAGATTTATGTACTGACAAAATAAAGTATTTCGAACATACAGACTTTTAGTTATCGCCATTAAATAACGTTTGCTTTTTCTCAAAAAATTAAAATCTGTCTTATACCTTTATATACATTAGTAACATAACTCTGCCGTCTTGAAGTCATCTTGTTCTGATTTAGTTTTGATGTAGTCTTATCTCTATTTAAGGATCACACCAGTACGGACATGAAGATTCCTCTTTGCAAAGAACAAGGGTCCACCTGGGTCCTAACAAGTCCACGAGTATGTCGGCAAAGTTCGCCGAACTATAGCGATCGGGATGTCGGCGTTGCGGTGTCGGTGTTCAATTATTAATGAACTGATACTGCCCTTAGGGATTGTGAAGATAACTTGAACTTTAGGAAGATGTAAGTTATTCTGGCCCAAGTATGATTTTTCTTGATAACTTTTTTTAACCTTTAAAGTTCACTACCGACTCCTCGCGGCTTTACCGCTTGAATTCTGTTTTTATAAGATATCATTATAAATTGTAGCCAATGTACTATACCTGCCACGACTTATGCTATGCGGGTGCCTTTTGACTCAAGTCGCCTGCTTTTGTAATATATTATGCTTGTTGTAATAATTTCAGTCAAATAAATGTATTTTCTTTCTTTCTTTATACAATAAAATGCAATTTCATCGAACTGCATTCAGTAAAGATGTGAAATAACAAACATCCATACATACTCTTAAATTTTGAGATTTATAGTAGGATTAGGTTTTTTAAGACAAACTTAATAATTTAATTGCACTTGTAAAAAACAAATGTGTCAGTCAAGGAATCGGACCCTGTATATTATGCAGTCCAGTCGCAAGCCTATACCACTCGGTCACCGGCACATTTGATTACGAAAGTGTATTGATTACTGAATTAAAAGATAGATATAAGCGTATTATTTCAAGTTATCACTGTAATTTTCTATTGAATAACTTTATTCAGCTCATCAAGCCTAACTCTAAATAACTAATGCGTTATAACTTCGACGCAAAATGTTTGATATTAAAAATATTTACCCCAAAAAGTCAAGGGGAAAAATATTCCAGTTACTTACAAAGTATGTACAAGATTACAGCCAACTCCGGCGAAATATTTAAAAGGCATGCACATTTCACATTCTGCCGGCAACGGAATATTTCAAGCTCGCTGTTCACTTTCCAACCGCGTCTCTGGAACTTCTGCATAGGAACTGCATAAGAAACTTAACTGTTTCTGTATTATTTCCTTCCTTGTAATATCTTGTGTGTTTGTATAAGATTTAAGAATATGGAATTCTAGAAAAATAACCATACTGTATATGCACATAACGTTGGTAGTTGGCTTCGTCTCGTTATGGTTACCACGAGTTAACGACGGTCTTACTCGTAAGTGACGACGTAAAAAAAGTCTATGGAAAATTGCACAGCGCCTCTAGCGGTCACTGTCAGAACTAAAATTTTCCATAAAAAAGTCTCGTCTCTTAGACAGTATTCTACTTCTATTCATGAGGTCATAAAGTAGAGAACCCAGTTTTTTTTCTATTCATGAAGTCATCAAAGCAGACTACCCTGATTAAACTACAAATTGTCGTGCAATTAGTATACGAAAAAGTTCAACGACCGAATTTTTTTTGATGAGGAAAAAATAGTTTATGATTTCTCAGGGTCACGATTTCTATGTATTTAGATTTTGTTCGTGCGATAGTTTCTTTAGTGTAGATATTTACTTCATTATTTAGGTAAAACGGTTAAACTCGCAATCGAATTACCACACGAAAAAAGTTCGAGGACGCTTTACTTAATTAAAAAGACATATTGTTTTATCGAGTCGCTCTATAGATATCAGTTTACACTTATTTTAAATCTAAATAAGTAAGAAACATACTTTTCTGTGTGCCTTAAATTAATATAAACCAATTTTTATTTAAATGTAACTTAAAAATTATATTTCAATTATTAAAATTTTTAACAAACAAATTTTAATGTTATTCCTATTTTGTATATCGAGGACCTTATTTTTTGAGCCATAATTTTTTCGTACTTTCTGCGTAACAACATGGTGTCAAGCACGGCTCAAGAAGTTCGCGTGTTGCCATCTCTGTGTCTCAAAAAGCATTTTTAGCCACACATCTTGAACCTGATCTCTCATCTGTCATTTTGGTCTGCCATTCCACACAACTTTTTAAGAGTGAAAGAACACAAACTCTCCTACGCCCTTGGCTGGTATCTGTCTTCATCGAAATAATAGTTAGAGTTACTTATAATACTATACGTTTTAAAAGTGTAATCATTTTTCTGAATAAATACATAGTGAGACAGTAGTTTTACTAAAGATGGTTAAATATACGGAACTCTGTAGCTTGAGGAACCAATAAGGTTTAAAACAATTGAATTAAAAAAGTAAATTGAACCTCGCCTGTAATCTATTTATTCTAACGAAGGCGTAACCGCTCGAAAGAAGACGATATTTCAACGGAATATTAATAAAAATAGCGATCTCCATTCGAAATTGGAAGCTGTAAGCCGGATTGTTCTAGCGTTTTGATTCTTAAAGGATGTTTTGTTTTTTTGAATGATCACATTGAGTTTGCATGGACCGTCAACCAATTTCTAAGAAAACTAGCGACCCGTCCCGGCTTCGCTTGGGTGCAATGCTGATAATGCTGCTAATACTGTGTTTTTGCAACGTTCAAACTTTATTTTGTAATTAAAAAATACGCATAAAGTTTGTTTACATGGGACTCTTGAATTCTATATAATATACATAGATGGAATTTGATAAAATTTGAGTTTGTTGATCTAGAAAGGCTTCGAAACCTGTGCGCAAATTTTACTGGACAGATATTGATGAAACAAACACTGAACTAAAAAATAATCAACTCGACTTTTTGTTTTTGGGAAATCCGTGCCGTCCGTTTAATATAAAAACATAAATAAAAACTAATGAAATTTTGTACACGTGTTTGGAGGCCCTTCTAAATCAACATACTAAATATTATCAAATTCCAATAATATCACATACAAAAAAAAGCCTTGATTGTAACACCCTATATCTCCGTTCCAGATATTGTCCGACTTTTCATAATAAAGTAGTTCAGACGTTTATGTAAATTGAGGGAGGTGAATTTCGCTTGTCTGCGCTGAACTCCTGAATCCCATCTTTCTGGGGAAATAGATTTCCGGGGTATTCATCTTCCAGCTTCGAATCAATTTGGTTTCCATTTCCAGGGTAGATTTTACTACTTACAAGGACTGTGATGGTAGATTGATGTTTTGTATTTTCGTTAAAAAAAGATATCACTGTAATTACTCGTAAATCTACTCTATGATTTGACATTATTTTTACCACTTGTCACTGTAGATCTGAGTAGGTATGTTATAAAACAATATATGTATAACTGCCATGGTGATGCAGCGGTTAGAGGGTTGCACTTTATAGCGATGGCTGCGCCAAAGGTACTGGGTTCGATCCTGGGTCGGGCCAAAAATATGTACCTGGGTTTTCTGTTCAGACTTTTTCAGTGTAGCCCGGCGTCTGAAAGTTGGCGGTGTTTCACCCCCGTGCCTCGGAAAGCTCGTAAAGCCGTTGGTCCTGCGCCTGAGCTCTCTCCGGTCGTGACAGATTGCTGTTCTATCGGGCTATAAGAGTGAGAGGAATAGATAGTGCACCTGTGTTTGCGAATACATTTGTGCACTATAGTATGTCCCGCGCAGTCGGTTAGACGTTGTGACTGGTCACCGTATCCGAAATCCCGACTATTATATATGTGTAGGTACATATTTTTTTTTTTATTTTTTTTTTTCATAAGTAACATAAAATAACTCTTAATTAATTATCTGCCAAACTGTAAAACAGTTTGTCGGCAGAGTTCCCGTGGGTTATGTACTAAGTATATTACTTATGATGTTAATTCATTTGTCTTGACCATACCTACTTAAACTAAATAAACACTAATCGAGCTCAATTATTTACGTAAAGGAGCTAGGGGCACATTGATAAATAGTGTCTTCGCAGTAATTGCTTGAGAGAATTTCTTGAGACATTGTAAAATTCTTGTTGTATCTCTCCTGGCAATTCGTTGAGCAGTGTTGGAAAGAGCCAAGTCCGGGTGCGCTTGCCATAATAGTTTTTATACTTAGGTACTTCATATCCCTTTTTTTGTGACACTTTTCGAATTGGGTGCCTATGTACTTTTTTCACTATTCTCTGGCCTTGTTGCTGCTGTTCCAATAAAATTGTGATTTTAAATTTAAGTTCAATTGGTGGTATTTTACAAATTTTAAACAGTTTTGTGTAATCTTTATTTAATGTGTCCTTTTCCTTTTTGCTAACTAGTAACTTTAACAGCTTTATTTGAAATAATTTAATTTTGTTTAAATGCACTGGAAATGTAAGGCCATAGGCACCCAATCCATAGTTAATGTGTGAATCTGCAAGAGCGTAATACAACAGGTACATTATCTTCTTACTGACTGCACATTTAAGTCTATGTAAATTACCTAGAACCACTCTTAATTTCTGACACACGCCATTTATATGAATGTCCCACGAGAAGCGACTGTCTATTATAACACCTAGGTATTTGTAGGTCTCCACTCGTTCAAGCAACTCGCATTGGCAATCAGCGTTTCCTTCATGGAGACATTCATATGTATGACCCTTTATATTTAAACCTATGTTTTTTGCAGATTGGTTATATGGGGAAGCAATACACATACATTTAGTTTTACTAATATTAATAAAAATACCATTGTCGTGTGCCCACTTCACGATATTGTCCAGGTCTGATTGCATTGCTGACTGTATTTTATCAATATTAGTTCCACTGTACATAAGACAGGTATCGTCAGCATAAATATACGTTTTACAGTGGCTTATCCGTTCTACCATGCTATTAACATTCATTATGTATCCTATTGGTCCGAATACTGATCCAGTTGGCACTCCATATTTGATTTGACCCTCGTGGCTGTCGACCTCACTAACTCGTACCTTCATTGTCCTTTTCTCCAAGTAATTTTGAAACCATTTGTTAATTGGGCCTCTGATGCCACACTCGTCCATAGCCTGCAGCAAACCCTCGTGATCCAATGTATCAAAGGCTTTTTTGAAGTCGATAAAAATTACTATTACCGTATTTTTATTATTTAATTCTTTATTTATATCGTCCGTAAACATTTTTAAGGCTGTCGATGTACTTTTTTTGGCCTAAAACCATGCTGCGAGTCGGTCAATATATTATTATTTTCCAAAAACTTACTGATTAGTGTAACTACTACTTTTTCGGTGATTTTATTTAGGACATTGAGGATAGCAATAGGCCTATAGTTAGTAAGTTCTAAATGACTACCTTGTTTAAAAATTGGTCTAATTATAGCCTTCTTTAATTCATCTGGGTACACACTGGTTCTGATACATTCGTTAATGAAACGCGCTATTAATTCACTTATTTTAACTTTTAAATACTTTAGGTCTCTTACCCTGATTCCATCAGATCCCGGGGATTTGCCGCAGTTCAACTCGTCGATTTTTTTACAAATTTCTTGAGACCTAACCGGTCTATATCTGAAGCTAACCTGACTATCCTTTACATATTCCTGTCTTTTAAAGAATAACTTTTTACATATATGCTTTTGCTTCAGCAATACTACTTCATTTGTAAATATCTCACAAAAGTTGTTACATATTTCGGACATTGTGTTATTGTCCTTCAGGCAGTATTTTTCAATAACACTATCAACATTTAGTTTTTTCCTACCTAGCCATTCATTTGTAGCACGCCATATCTTTCGAACATCACCATTGCAGTTTTCGATAACTCGTCTCATATGCACATTCTTAGCAGCATGGATTGCTTTGTTAGTTTTATTTCTATATCGCGTGTACTCAAGCCGCAAAGACATACTTTTAGGATTAGATTTCTATTTCTTATATAACATATCTTTGTGTAGTATCATTTGCTGTAGATCTCGGTGTATCCACGATTTACTTTCCCGTTTATTAGCATTTACTACAGATTTAGCGTTATTATATATGCTACCAAAAATAGTGCATAATCGACTATACATTGTCAACGGATCCATAACTAAAAGCTCATTCCAGTCTATATTATCTAACCCGACCCTAACCTTCTTTTCATTTAAAATTGTGCGATATTGCGAACACTCATGTTGAATATCGATTTCTATTGACAAACCCGTTATGTAGTGGTCCGAGAGCTTAGTCATCAGTACGTACGCACACTTGTCTCCGATCAGCTGCGCACTTCGCACGAAGATGTGGTCGAGGCAGGACGTTACTCTCCGCTCCAGCACAATGACATCGCGCGTGATATCTTGTATGCCGCATTCTAGTCCTAACTTGCATAACATGTTTAGGTATCTGTCGGTAGTGGCGTCAGGCTTCCCTGACAGGATGTTGATGTTGCAATCTCCCAATACGATGACGTCATTAACAGGTGGTATTTGGCAGATAATTCCTTTCAGTGTGTCCGTGAAATCTTTTTTATTTGTGTGTGGTGGTCGATAAATAGAAAGTATGTCTATGTGTTGGCTTTCTTTTACAATAATTTGTCCGTGAATGTACTCGCACGAACTATTTATGGAGCTTTGTTTCATGATGAACCTTCTGTTATTTTTTATGTACATAATTATGCCTCCTCCTCTCGTTTCTTTTCTAGTGATGTAATATAGTTTATATCCTTCGATTGAAAATTGGTAAACCTGATCTTCTTTTATATTTATCTCTGTCAAGCAGATAATATCAATGTTGTTTAGGCTATTTCTCAATAAAACGCACAATTCGCTATGGTGTTTATTTAGTGAACATATATTCAAATGTATAATATTCAACCTGTTTTCATTTTTTGTACTCAGTATGTATCTTTCCCAGTCTGAAATTGCTTCAAATTTAATATATGTAATATCCTGTTGTATAGTTTCTGGTCCCATCGATATAAATGTGTTTACAAGTGTATATGTTTACTCTCCTTTCTTTTCAATCAGTTCTTTTAGGTCCTTTTCACAATTGATTTGGTACACTTTCTTTTTCTCTTCGCTTTCTTTAACAAGAATCTTCCCGTAAGAAAACTAGCGACCCACCCCGGATTCGCTCGGGTGCAACGTTCAAACTTTATTTTGTAATTAAAAAATACGAATAAATTTTGTTTACATGGGACTCTTGAAATTAATTCAATATAATATGCATAGATGGAATTTGATAAAATTTGAGTGTGCGAAAATTTTACTTGACAGATATTGATGAAACATACACTGAACTAAAAAATAATCATCTCGACATTTGGTTTTTGGGACATGCGTGCCGTCCGTTAAATATAAAAACATAAATGAACTAACGAAATTTTGTACACGTGTTTGGAGGCCTTTCTAAATCAACATACTAAATATTATCAAATTCCAACAATATCACATCCAAAAAAATTAAAAGCCTTGATTGTAACACCCTATATCTCCGTTCCAGATATTGTCCGACTTTTCATAATAAAGTAGTTCAGACGTTTATGTAAATCGAGGGAGGTGAATTTCGCTTGTCTGCGCTGAACTCCTGAATCCCATCTTTCTGGGGAAATAGATTTCCGGGGTATTCATCTTCCAGCTTCGAATCAATTTGGTTTCCATTTCCAGGGTAGATTTTACTATTTACAAGGACTGTGATGGTAGATTGATGTTTTGTATTTTCGTAAAGTAAAGAGGCACTATAATAACTCGTAAATCTACTCTATGATTTGACATTATTTTTACCACTTGTCACTGTAGTAGGTATGTTATAAAACAATATATGTATAACTGCCATGGTGATGCAGCGGTTAGAAGGTTGCACTTTATAGCGATGGCTGCGCCAGAGGTACTGGGTTCGATCCCGGGTCGGGCCAAAAATATGTACCTAGGTTTTTCTGTTCATACATTTTCAGTGTAGCCCGGCGTTTGAAAGTTGGCGGTGTTTCACCCCCGTGCCTCGGAAAGCTCGTAAAGCCGTTGGTCCTGCGCCTGAGCTCTCTCCGGTCGTGACAGATTGCTGTTCTATCGGGCTATAAGAGTGAGAGGAATAGATAGTGCACCTGTGTTTGCGAATACATTTGTGCACTATAGTATGTCCCGCGCAGTCGGTTAGTCGTTGTGACTGGTCACCGTATCCGAAATCCCGACTATTATATATGTGTAGGTACATAATTTGTTGATCCATATTGTACCAGAGTAGTAGGAAGCCTTTAAGGTCTGGGCTCACTACATCGTACCATACATGACCATGATAGGAACATATCAGACACAAAAATCAACACAGTACGTTCTACTTTGCACTCTGAACAGATCCACAGCGTTCTATCTCACCGTTATATGGAGTGAGAGTGAACACTGTGAATCTGTGTAGGTACTTAAATTGTACCTGAGTATTAGGAAGCCTTCACCCCCTGATAATCAGTGTCCTGGCATGCATTTTGCGGCCACGATTAATGCTGAGAGGGTGCCGTTTCGACTAATACTCGACGTTAATGTTTAATAAGTGTGTGTGTGTCTGTTTATTGTATATGTATTTACGTGTAAATGTTTTTGTATGTGTCTGTAAGTCGAATAAATGTATTTTCTTTCTTTCTTCTTTCTTTCTTTCTTTCCTTTAAGTTCTGAGCTCACTACACCGTACCATACATGATCGTGCTAGGAGCAAATCAGACACATAAACAAAACAATACGCTCTACTTTGCACACTGAACAGATCCACAGCGTTCTGTTTCACCGTTATATGGAGTGAGAGCGAGAGCGTATTTTGCTGGTGTTGATACGCTCCGTGTATGACACGCGACGCGTACTGAAAGGTATACAAAGAAGGTTTTGACTGACATGTTTTTCACGGTCTTGGTATGCTTCGATGAAGTAGGTAGAAACCTTAATAGGTTCTGAGCTATTTCATTAACAGCTTGTATATTAGACAGGTGCAGTACAGTTAATATCGTACGAGACGAGGAGTAGTGTTAGACGCTAAGTGTAACTAGCTCGAGAACCGTCTTGACGATGGAGGGGCGATGGAATTAGGTTAAGGAGCAGTTTGTCCTGTGATCATCAAGACTAATATTTTTGGTTGTGAAAGCCTCACTGTATCAAAAAATATTTCACTTCCTTGAATGTCTAATAAAAGAACATGTTTTACAACGCAGTCATGATTATTATAAGCTTTGCGTTCAAAAAAATTAAGGTTGGTTTATTATATAATAGTCATCTCATTGGTGACACAATGAAAAAACAAGCAATTTAAGGGTCTCCCTCAACACCGATAAATGTTTTGAAATGTTGAACAAGTAAATTTAAGATCTGTTTAAAATATTCATTGGTCAAGAAAAGAAATTCCTACTTGTTATTGTAATTTATTTTCATCATGAAAACTACACTGTTATTTTTAGGGTTCCGTAGCCGAATGGCAAAAAACAGAACCCTTATAGTTTCGTCAAGCCTGTCAGTCTGTCTGTCTGTCTATCTGTCTGTCCGTCTGTCCGTCCGTATGTCACAGCCACTTTATTCTGTACCTATAATCATCACACAGTTTACATTTGGTAGGAAGGTGTATCCTGTTAAGCTTTAAGATTCTTATATAAAAAATAAAAAATAAGGATATTTAAGGGGGGACTCCCATACATGAAACTAAAACCGAAAAAAAATTGTACTCAAACCTATGCGTATCTATAGATAGGTCTTTAAAAATGACATTAAGGTTTCTAAAACCATTTTCTTTTAAAGTCTAACGTTTGAGAGATACACGCTTCCAAAGTGCTAAAATGTCCCCCCCCCCCATCTAATTTCTAAACTGTGCGAGTGTACATTTTGAAAAAATACATAATGTAGACCTTAAAAAATACTTTTAACGAAAATTGGTTTGAACGAGATCGAACTAGTAGTTTTTGAGATATAGCTCATTTTCAACAACCACAAACATAACTTTGTTCTTCATACAAACACTATGAAAAACAAAGTTATATTTGCTGTCAACAAAATATTGTGGTATTTAAGCTAAGGGAATTCCTTAAATCAGTTAAAGTTGGCACGGAACCCTCAGTACGCAAGTCCGACTCGCACTTGGCCGGTTTTTGAAGTGAAAACTTCTTTAGCGGCGTTGAGCACTTTTGTGGGATGGGGGAAAAATGTGAAACTCGCGTCAGGACACGTGGGCTGATCGAAAAACCGTAAGACGGTTGGGGAAATTATGGATGTAAGTTGATTTTTCTGACAGATAAACTTTTTAATGTAATTTAATATAATATAAATTGTAATGTTTGTGTACGATAGCGCAATAAATAAATATTGTATTCTATAAAAATATTATATTATTATTATTATAATTATTATTATTATTATTGTATTATTATTATTATTATTATTCTATATATTAGTATTCTATCACAAAAATGATAGTACTTTTATATTCATAATAAGAGCAATTCATTCAAAATTATTCCCTAACTATTCCAAAAAATCAAAAATGCACAACCTTGATATTCAAGTTTTCACTTCTGCCGGCACTCCCGGAGTGCAATTTTTTTTTTAACTGTTTTCTACAAGTTTGCTAAGCTTTAAATGAGTAAACAAACAACACTTAAAAATTGTAATTTTTACTATTAAGACCCCTTTTTTTTAGTATGAATCACTATTTTTCTTAGGAACATTATAAAATGGCAAAATGAGATACAAACCAGAATATTAAGCAATCATGGTACACAGTAAAGAAAAAAGAAAAACTTAACAAACCGCACTCAAACTCAACCTTCACATGACATTTATATAGGAGTAGGTAAAATATTAATTTAGTAGAAACTGTAATTATTCAATAACAGTAATGTCATAAAAATATTATATATTATTCAAACATATTTGGAAATACTAATTGCAATATTCAATCAAAACCTTTTTTCGCGTTTTGTTTTCATTAATGCCGTCGAAGCCATGCAGGCTGGAGTGCGGAGTAAGACAGGGTGGCTTGAGCTCGCCCTTAATTTTCAGCATGTATGTGGATGGACTAATAGAGCGCCTAAGCAGCATGCCTGTCGGATGCTATGTTAATGGGGTTTGCATTAACAACATCAGCTATGCTGACGATAGGGCTGTAGTGTGTGTATGCATATCTTTATAATACTATTTCTATGTGTAAGGCTAATCCATATTTAAACGCATGTACTGTCAAATTACTACAGTATTAATATCATTTAGTCGGGCATCAATGGAAGCAAGGACACAGCTGTTTTGAAGTCAAAATTCGCCATATACGGTGGGTGTTCGGATGATTAAAGGAAAGACATTGATGCCCGACTAAATGATATTTATTACTGTAGTAATTTGACAGTACATGCGTTTATATATGGATTAGCCTTACACATAGAAATAGTTTTATAAAGATATGCATACACACACTACAGGGCGCTACTTGCCCTGATATGAAATAATTCGGATGAAGTGTATACGTGCCAACTTTAGTTTAATTACCGTACCCCTTACACACTGCAACTTCTAGCATTGATGCAGTCGCGATGCAGCATCGATGCACTTACAAACTGCCAACCTTTACACACTGCGCTTTTGGCGACTATATTGATACTAATGCGAAGAAGCGCAACTGAATCCATGCTAAATTAAATTTGTTCATTGCGAGAGTCGATGCTGTAACAGTTTCAAAACGCGCGACTGCATCAATGCTAAAAGTCGCAGTGTATAAGGAGTCTAAGATCAACAATACCTCATAGTGTAGCCACATGAGTTTGCGGGTTGCGGGTTCGATCCCCGCACAATACAAACATTTGTGTGCATGAACATGTCTGTTTGTATTGGTCTGGGTGTTTTCTATGTATATCATGTATGTATTTACAAACAAAAAGTATTTAAGTATTATATCCGTTGTCTGGCACCCATAACACAAGCTTTGAGTAGCTTACTTTGGGACTAGATGGCGATGTGTGGGAATGTCCAAAGGATATTTATATTATTTATATTATGAGTGTCTGGCATTTTGTTTACACGACTACATATATAAAACTACAAAACAAATTTCATGTGTTTTTAAATAAATAGTGATTCGAGAGAAAAGTTCATAATACATGCGCCATACAGTAGTAATACACTATTTTAAAGGTTTCTAAATTGTAAATAAACACATTTCTTGCGGTAACATTGCAAACGCTGGCTGAACCCTATGACATGGATCAAACTTTACACCCGTGCGAAGCCGGGGGGAGTCGCTAGTTTACAATAATTATGTAGAACAACAGTTATCAGTATCAGTCTAACGTCGCAGCGTTGACGCAACGTATCCGCAACCGTCATTTAGCTTTTCTCATTAGAATAAATATTACTATTATATATACTTCTATACCACAATATTATACAGAGGAACGATTTGATTGTTTGTTCGTTTGTTTGCATTGATTTGGCGCCGGAACTACGGGACCGATTTGAGAAATTCTTTCACCATAAGATTTTTGCATTATCTGTGATGAACATAGGCTGTATTAAATTTTCAAAAAAGTTAGGAAACCGTATGAAAACTTAGATATTATCTAAGTTTAGATCTTAGATACACCGAAGGTATGTAAGGAAAATCTTAATATCGCAAAAGCTGCTTTAACTATTGACAATAGAGCAAAGTAATGTTCCACAGTTTTATAGAAGACACCCGTGCCTACAATAAAGTATGCAATACTATACGTCTAACTTTTACATTTTTGTCACAATAACCCTTTTTGTAAGGTAAAATATGCAATATTAGCGCCGGGACAGAGTAATTCACAGATTTCATACCTCGATATAACCCTTATCCAATAAAATTATGTCGTATTTAGGGCTATACGAATACCTGTAAATTAATTTTTAAATCATTAAAATTGGAAATACCATTACGGAGTTATCATGAGAATAATATTTTATCATAGTTGAAATAAATGCAAAAGTGCGCGCCCTAAGTGATATAGATAAGTAATTATAGCGAGCGAGAGATTCTCGATGTGCAAGATAGCGCTGTAAGTTTTTTGCTCGCGGTAAAGCCGGAGATTTTCGGAATAGTCAAAGCCTGGAGAAAATCGTAACTGTCATATTATCTATAGTCAGCTCCATTGGCAACCGACACCGGCAAAAGTGCAAGCGGGATCGACTCAAGTCACAAGTTGATATCATGCCGACTATTTTATAGGTACTATATTTTGAAAGGTATAAATAAATAAATAAATATCCTTTGGACATACATAGAAGGTATGTACGACGCGCGCTTGCGCCGGCCGCTATGGTCGCTGCACTGGAGATACTATCGAGAGCACCACTGCCGAATAACCTCAAGAACCAGAATCGCTTGCACTACACGTCTTTTGCTTGAAGTGACGCGCGTTTTGGTGAGGTGTGTGCGAGCGATTTCATCGTGCAAGTGGTTAGGTGGCAGAGACCTCGTCCGTACTAACCATGAAAATAGGTACGTGTTTTGCGTTGAAATATTTTATGGAAACAAACATTTTTAGCAGACTTAGCAACTAAATTTTTATTTCAGTTATTTTGTCACGATTTTATTATCAGACTTGGCAACCACAGAAATGTTAATATTATTTAAGACACCTTCCCCTTAAGGCGTTATCTGACGGTAGGTGAGAAGCAGGTCAGATTACCAGCACCGCCGCAGCGTCGAATTTAATCAGAGTATCTGCTAATCAGATCAAACCACCCCCATCTTGGAAGTTTCGAGGTTTTTTTATGAATAAGTTATGAGATAACGCCCGTTGCGGCTTGGGAGGAAGAATAGCAAGGATACTGATAAAACCGGCCAAGTGCGAGTCGGACTCGCGCACTGAGGGTTCTGTGCCACCCTTAAATTGAATTCGGGGTCCACTTACTTTCACGCGAAAATATCACAATATTTTTTGACGGCAAAAATAACCATGTTTTTTATAGTGTTTGTATGAGAGACAAATTTGTATTTTCGGTTTATGAAAATGTGCTGTCTCAAAAACTACCATGACCGAATGGCAAAAAACGGAACCCTTATAGTTTCATAAAGATAATATGACACTGTGAGTGTTAAAAACATTCTAAAGCATAACCTTATAGTTTCGTCAAATCTATCTGTCCGTCCGTATGTCACAGCCACTCGATTCTTGAACTATTGGCATCGCACAGCTGAAACTTGGTAGGTAAATGTATCTTGTTAACCGCTTTACGATTCTTGTACAATAAGTTAAAAAAAATATGAAACTAAAACCAAAGTATTCACTGAAACTAATGAGTGTCAGGTGTCTATAGATAGGTCTCTTAAAATAAAATTAAGGTTCCTATAAAAAAAAATGACTACATTTGAGAGTTATGTGCTGTCAAAGTGGTAAAATGAGCGTATCTAACTTCGGTGACCGAAACTTTTTTTGAGACTGTGAGTAGCGAAATCTCACGAGCGATGCAGTACAGTTTTTAGGATTCCGTAGCCGAATGGCAAAAAACGAAACCCTTATAGTTTCGTCAAATCTCTCCGTATGTCACAGCTACTTTATTCTGTAACTATAAGCATAACACTGTTAAAATTTTGTAGAAAGATCCTGTTAACCGCTTTACGATTCTTATTCGTTTTATTCAGCTAGTGTAAATTTTGAAAAAAATATACAAGTAAAATGTAGATCTTAACAAATACTTTCAAGGAAAATTAGTTTGGACGGGATCGAACTAGTAGTTTTTGAGATATAGCACATTTTCATCAACCGCAAACATAACTATGTATATAATACCGTTGTGTCTGATTTCCATAACACAAGCGCTTTGGCTACTTACTTTGGGATCAGAGCAATGTATGTGATTGGTGTCCAATATTTATTTATATTTATTTATAATATATATACGAGTACAAACACTATAAAAACAAAGTTATATTTGCTTTTAAGAAAATATTGTGGTATTTTAGCTAAGTGGAAGTAAGTGAACTCCCCAATTCAGTTAACTTTGGCGCAATTCAGGTAAATCGCGCACTGAGGCCCTATATAGCGCCCTCAGGGCGCGAGTCCGACTCGCGCTTGGCCGGTTATTTTATATACACACATAAAAAATATATCACTTGGGCTGATTATATTTTTTAAATGTAACATTATGATGAAAACATAATTGTTGGGTGTTTTCTTTATATGTAAGAAACCTGTCATAATATAAAATTATAATAATTTGTAATTGTATTATTTACCGTAACTGAAAAGATTATTACATATTTAAAAAAAAGTGTTAGCAATCTTTTTTAACTAACACTACAACAACACTAACTTACAACCATATAATGTTGCAATTATTATTCATCATCGTCATTTCTAAGCACTAACATTTGTTTAAGTTACTTTAAAGTCATATTTTACAGGCATATAAGCCTAACAAAACCTCTAAAATAGAGCTGACTTTTCTTCCCGAATATGATACAATACAAAAGAATCCACTCCATCATTTTGTTCTCGGCCAATCACGCTCCTATATTAGGTGTCATCTCCTCAGGGGTTCCGTAAGTGCCGACATTTTCACCGATACGTTAGTGGGTTAACTTTTCGTTATAACTCACAAAAAATCCAAGACAGATAAGACAGATTTTAGAATTTTAATTTTTGAAATACTACTTTTTTTTAAAAAAAGGAAAAACTTGTTTGTCTTGTATCAAGTTAAATGGATATCTTATATATAAAATTATCGTGTCACAATGTTCGTTCCTGTACTCCTCCGAAACGGCTTGACCGATTCTCATGAAATTTTGTGAGCATATTGAGTAGGTCTGAGAATCGGCCTACATCTATTTTTCCCCTTAGTAATAAGGGTTGTGAACACAAGGAAAAAAATGTGTTTGATGCTTATTAAATATTAAAGAATATGATTAGACATGCTGCCTTGCTGCTGCATGCATTTGGGCTATGACACAAAAACTAACCTTTATAATGATACAAAAATAGCAGTGCATTTGACGGCTCATCACGTGTTTACGCTCAATCGTTTGAGTCCCTTGTGAGTTTTGTAATATTCTCGATACATCAAACGCTGTTTTTACGCTGGGTTTTTATTCTTTGTCGCAAGAATAAAAACCTTAGGCCAGTTATGAGTGTTTTTTAGGTATAAAACTAGAAGAAAAATTATTGAAGTTGAGTGAGTTGAGTTCCAAAAATGTTGCTAAAATTGTGTTCAGAATTGCGATGAAAGATGACTGTACGAATGTCAATAAAGATATTTTTATTCACTCAATGTTAATTCCTACACTATTGAAAAACACCGTAGATGTATACTGTAGTGCTAGTTCTAGCTCTCATCAGCTTATCACTATCCTGATTCCTTGCGATTACAAGTACCTACGAATAAGTAGAAGGTTATTGAAGAATATAAACACACTTCAATACAAAAAGTGGACCCAGAGACAACTTCCCGAGTCATGTTCACCATATGCTGGTACTGAACTGAAAGGAAAATAAGCGCCGTGAAAGCCTTTCTAGGTAAGACCCCTGTTTATGTTTCGGCTTCAAAATGAGAGCACCTCTTCTTAGTTTATGCTCTTGGCTTTGTTCTTCAACGTAACTTAGATATAACTAGTTTGGAGGCGTAAAAAATATAGTCTTGTATCTCATTTCAATACCTAATTCATATTTTTTCACTAATTTAAACATTTACCTCTAATTTTCTCAAAAACTAGCGTACATAAACCAAAAATGTTCTCCACGAGAGAGATGTTACATTTATTTTGCTAAATCGGTCCTATAAATATATTTATGTACTTAAAACGATACTACGGCAACTAACCATTAGTATATTTTTCCTCCCAGTGTTCTCTTATCGCTAGCTTCTTTGTACTACTAGAAATTCTTCAAGTTTTCACCTAATAAAATCGCATAAGAAACAGAGTTTAGTAACAAGTCAGTTCGGACATCCTGAAATTCCATCTAAATGTAAATGCAGCGAGAAACTTGCACAAGTATATTTAATGCTCACTTCCACTTTGTGACTTTATTGCGAAAGCTAGTGTTCCTATATTTTTCTAGTATAAAAATATTTTTCTAAAACAAGAAGAATGGTCGAGGTCCCTAGGTTTAACGCTTTCAACGAAAATCGCTACACAAAAACATAACACGACGCATGGTGCCTTTTTGAGTTATAGTGATGTGAACTTTTTACAACTCTACCTAAAAGTATCTTTTAAAAGTGCGTTGGAAGCATAATGGTTTTATACGTTGTCACATTTTGACGACCTTCGTGGTGTAGTGGCTAAGCACGCTGGGTTTGAAGGCGTCGCGGCTCAGAGGTCCCGGGTTCGATTCCCGGTCGGTTCAATATAGAAATCATAATTTTCTATATTGTCTCGGGTCTGCGTGTTGTGGTACCACCATTGTGTCTGATTTTCATAACATAAGTGCAATAGCTACTTACTTTGGGTTCAGAGCAATGTATGTGATTGGTGTACAATATTTATATTTATAGTAATATCTTAACACGCATTATAAAAAAGTTTTTCTATCCCAAAGTAAGTAGCTAACGCACTTATTTTATGAAAATCAGTACCATTACTAACACCTAGACTCAGCACGATGTACTCGTAGAAAGTTCTGATTTCCACATTGACCTGACCGCAAATCGAACCCGGGAAATCGGAGCGGCAACGCCTTAAGACCCAGCGTGCTTTGCCACTACACCACGAAGGTTGTCTTCAAATATTTGTGCAATTTTCGTCTTTTGCTAAAACTAAATTATTAACATAAACGTGCGGCAGAGGAAAGACATTATTTTCTATAATCTGTTTTATTTAAATACCCCTGCATCGTACTTCTAACTTCTGAGGGTCGTGACATCCCTTTATGAGTTTCCTTCTGGTCGTCCATCTGTTTCTTTCCTTGTCCTATAAACACATTACCACATTTTCAGGCGTCTACATGCATAACTGGTCTGTCGCTAAAACTAAATTGGTAAAATTATAAATTGCGCCCGCAATGGGAGTTTGTACTTCATTAAACGGTCCGTCTGCTCAGTTGATGCACTTACAGTAGGGGAAACTGTTAGTTAGTATGTTAAATTTTGTTTTCAGTTTGGGCTCGGTTGCACTATTAACAAACCATAACTATAACCGTTACACTTTATTTTACTCCTATACGGTGGACGCAGTTTGAAGAAAACGATAAATGACATGTTATTGACATTTCCACTCGATAATTTCAGTGGTCTGATTTTCTGCTGTATCCTTATTTAATGTAGTTTTAATTTCTTAAATAAATGGAAAAAAATATGGTTTAGAATAATTTTAAAATTCAGTGTCATATTTTATATTCATAAAGATGAAATAAGAAAACAAAAATCTAAGATTTTTTCTGAAATTGCTCTCCATCAATAAATATTTGCAAGCACAAATTTTAATATGTCCTAGGGTCTTTCGGGCGCCACCAGGTGTTTGACAGGTAAGTAAAACCATGTCGAGACTTTCATCCCTCTGGCGTTTAACAGTCATTTGTTTTTTTAAATAGTTAAAATAAGATTTCTAGACTTTTTAAGATGAAAAGGGTACATTTCAGCACCGAGTAGAAAAGCAAAAAGAGATATAAAATTAAAAACGTTTAATAAGGGAAAGGATAAGAGGCAGATTGCTTAGGTAAAATATAATGTTCACTTGACCTAAATACAGGAGGATGTTTCTGTGTATCAACTGGTCAAGGTAAACAAAAGAAAACACATTAGCTATAAAGTCTATGCAACAACACAAAAAGTGCATGTACGACCTAATTATTGCATTAATTTGAACCCATACACACTACGACTTTAGCCATCAATGCTGTAGCTCGTTAGTATCGATGGAGATTTTTTTTTATTCATTTGGTACATAAAAGACCCCTTACACTCTGAAACTTTAAGCATCGATGCAGTTGCAGAAGTTGCAGAAGCGCTATTGCATCGAAACTAACGCGCGTTAGTATCGATACAATCGCCGAAATTCAGTACATAATTTGTTAATTTCCAGCTTTTGCATCGCGACTGCATCGCTGCTAAAAGTCGCATTGTGTAAAGGGTCAAACATATTTGAGACAACATAAATGTTTTAGATTGTATCACTAGATACTGTAATATTGTTTAAACCGCGCAATTACAATCTGACGGTTGGTGCCTTTATTTTTGTTTCCCTGTGTATTATGTCGCCGTAAATATCACGGTAAGTGAAAACAGAGTATTATAGTACAAATCTGTCGATGTGATGTGACAAACTCGATATGGTTTAGCATTTACGCTTTTATTGGTACTAATATGGCCACCTAACACGAAGGATAAACGAGGATTCGCCTACCACATTGCCCAGTGATTCTTCATTTCAGTTTACGTTTTAATGCATGAAGTGTGGTACAGTTCACGTTAATCGACAAATTACAATCTAATATCTTTAAAACCATCAGATTGTAATCACGTGGTTGAAATAATATTGCTGTGACATATATATGTTTAAGTGTTACAATCTAGAACATTTATGTTGTCACAAATATGTTTTAATAAAATGTTTGACCCTTTACTAGAGATGTAAAAATACCGTATTATACCAAACGGTATCGAATCATACCGGTATTTTACAATAGAATTCAGTATTTTTCGTATTATTCGTATTATATTATTTCTTATCACAAAGCAATCGACTTGAGTTTTTCACGTATCACTGGAGAATGAATTGATATATTCTGAAATATCTATACATAATATGAACATAAACATTGAAAACAATGCTTTCTTAGTATTTTTTCGATTGAATTCATGCATATAAAATATTGCTCGCACCATCACACGTTGCACGAAGTAGCAACGTCGGATTTGTTTGCTGACAAGTCTTACGTTCGCACGCTTATGTGTGTGTACATGTATTTATCACTACTACATTAATAGCCAAACGAGTGAGTGAAATAAAATGACTTCCTCTCTTTCCCTCCGTCTACACACGCACGCACGCACTGTGGTACCGCGCTCAAAGGAGGGCGGTCATAGGGGTTTCGCGTAGCTAATGGCTACTGTACTGTGTGCTACTGCATGAAATAATAATGTTTTATGATAGACTGAGGTAAATATTAAAAAAACAACTCAATTACATTAAAATCGCAATAATTTATTCATCAAAAAAATGAACAAAAGTATTCCAATATTTAGAAAAGAAATTCAGCAAATACAAGTTAAATATAGTTACATATTAGCCTTATTTACTAAACATTATGTTAATAAACTTAAATTACACATTAACTTAAGACACAAAAAAATTACATTAATAATGATTAGATATATTTTTAACAAAGATTTCTTTAATTACTCCTTATTATTGTCTTTTTTACCGTTAAAGATTATAACTACAAAATATGACTACCTATTTTACAGCAGACTCATCTACCTTAGTTAACTCAGCTAACCTGCGTCGTTTTGACCTCTTGCTGCAGTCCTTAAAGTCCTTTCTGTACTGCAAGCCGCTCGTGGAAGGAAGATCTGGAGCCGCAAGCTGTTGAGTGTTGTGGGCGGCCGCAGTTGACAGAGTGAAAACTTCACTTTCGTTCAGCCATTCGCTGTATTTTGTGACAATTCTAGAATACGATCGCTGGACTTGCTTCCAGTATTTCGCAAATCTTACACAAAGATTGGAAATCCTGTTTTGCAAGTCGTTAGTATTCATATTTTCAACATCTGGTAGTGATTGTAACAGAGTTTGGCACACTTGACGAGATCTGTCAGAATCACTATTACTATCCTTTATAGATAGCCAAGTGTCTAATAAAAGTATTCTTGTAATAGAACACTTGATATTTGTACCTGAAACAAAAAAAATACAGGGTAGTTTAAATTTCAAGATTAATAGATTTCTCGTAGCATGCTCGTAGCATTTGCTACGAGTGGGCTACTACCCCCAGTCGCAAATGATCGCAGCTAAATTCTTATTATTTATAAAATAGACACATTGACTCACATTTTGACATCAAAATTATGTGTGCAAGTATATGCGAAAGTAGTTAAAAGTTTCGATAAAAAATATAATTACAATTAAAATGTCAACTTTTATGCTTTGTCGTAGCAGGGCTACATAAAAATATACATAGTGTCAAACGACACTAAAAAAAAAATATAAAAGAAATTATACATACCTTCAACTTGAATATCCATTACAAAAAATAAATCAAAAACAATAGATTCTTGGAAAAACACGAGTCACGCTTTAACTGATAACCGCTTGGCGAAAACGCTAATGAGCAGGCGTGTGCGATGCGTTCACTTCCGATGCCAAAAAACAAATGTAACAACTGACTAATTGCAGTTCCTTTTATATTATTTTGTAGTGTCACTAATAGTGACCCAAGCGACGTAGTATCATGGTATAATTAAAACATCGTAATTGAAGCCCTATGACCTACTACGGTACCACAGTGGCACGCCGCTCTGGCTCTGGTCATTCTGCTATCGCCCGCCGCAGCCGCTAGTTCCGTCCGGAATGTTGTTGCTAGTAGTCATTACTATAGTTTTGAGCAGTTTTTTTTAGATTCATATTAGTATTGTTTGTAAAATAAGAATCATATTCGTAATCACTTTTCTAAGGAACCTCAAACATGAAACCAATATCGATTTTCTGAAAATTTAATGTCTGCCATCTTGGATTTATAAATGGGTGCTTTTTTCGCAATCAGTAACCCTGTAAACCTGATTAACGATACCCATATCGTTTTTACTCCATACATCTATTATCTGTAATTTTCCACGTCTTAGTATTATTTTAAACACAAAGCATAATATACACATATTTTAAAGTGTATATCTACAAGAGTAACGAATTGCACACGTTCTTTATACCCATATTTATCCCCATCAGGGATGGCTTTAAAAAAAATACACTTTTGTAAACACATACAATGCAAAACATAAAATACCAAAAATACCATATGAAATAGTATAATACGGTATTATTGGTATTTTACCTTCGAGCACATTTGGTTTAATACCGGGCTTACATATCTGCCTTTTACACACTGCGCTTCTTTTAGCATCGATACAGTCGCGATGCAGAAGCTAGAAATTGTCAAATTATGTACAGAATTCTGGCTTCAAAACAATATTCTAACATTAAATAATAAAACGAAGTATGTGGCTTTCTCTATTCGAAATTTTACTCATAATTTAAATCTTCTTGCACATAGCTGTTCTAATTTTAGCCATGGATCTTTTTGTCAATGTATTCCCTTGGAGCGTGTTGATTTCACAAAATACTTGGGGATAATAATTGATAGCCATCTAAGCTTCAAGCAATATAAAGAAACCTTAACCAAGAGAGTTCGAAAACTGCTGTATGTTTTTAAAACTCTGAGACATGTGGTTCCACCTATTACCCTGAGGAGGGGTTCCCAAAACGACTCTTAAACAGCTAGAGATAGCACAAAGAGCCATTCTCAAAATATGCACTTTTAAACATTTTTTTTTTCAACAGACCTCTTATATCAATATACAGAAGTATTAACAGTTCGTCAGCTATTTCTTTAAAATTTAATAATAAAACAACACTCGATGCTAGAGTATTCCCCGGATTTTGTAAAAAGGGCAGATGGTATACTGTTTGCAAACGGCCCGCCATGACAAAAACCATGTGGTACCACAGATTCTTTCCCTTCTTAGCCCCTATCACGTACAACAAGGTTAATAAAATACTGAATATTTACCCTATGCACAAAAACGGTGTCAAAATTTCAGTATCTCGCTTTCTGATGTCAAAACCCTATGTTGAGACTGAAAAGTTGATTGTAGCTTGCTGTTAGTATACTTCATACGTCAAACTATTGCTGCTTCTAAAGATTCTATTATGCGTTAAAGACCTATAGATTTATTATTTTTCAAAATTGAGAGATTGTGTTCACCTGAATTCAATTTCATACATTACACGTACATTTTACACACCCTCTTACATACACTTATTCACTCACATCTTACACACAGAAAGGACTATCAAACCAAATTGTATCTTAGATTTAGAAATTAAGTCGAGAAAATGTATAATTACTTTGTTTGTTGATTGTTGTATTTTGATTGTTTTTGGTAACTTTCTTTTACTTAAATATGTATGTATGATATTAGCCGAGGTGAGAGGCGCTGTATACCGAAATACAGGATACACCTATCCTAGTTCGGTAGCAGATGCTTTGTAATACTTTTTTAACAGAATTACTTAGTTTTAGTTATATTGTAGAACGTGGTGATATGAATTATGAGTTCATGACTGTAATTCCTCTTTGAAATAAAGAAATTGAATTTAAAAAGAAAAAAAAGAATTTTGGCGATCAATGACAATCGTGTTTCTGCATCGATTAACATCGAATCGCAACTTTGAGCATCGATGCAATCGGGCGTGCTAACTTGTTGGCTAAGTTGCAATGTGTAAGGGGTATTTTGTGTACCAAATTAATAAAAATAAAATAAAACTTCATCGATACTAACGAGCGACAGCATTGAAAAAAGAAGATGTATGAAATGCCCCAAAATAAATAAAGATTAAAAAAAATAACAACTTAGGACAATTTATAGTTCTATATGCAAATAAGAAGGTACAACAATTTACAGAGGTTCAAAATAAACAAACGCAGCGAAACCTACGGATTAATATTAGTTTTTTTTACTATAAGCTTCATACATAACAAACAATGACCATCCTACTAACAATCAACTACCTTCCGGGAAAAATACCCAAATCTTACTTAGCTATTGATCAAGAGAACAGTTCATTAACTTTTTAATAAAACTCGACATTGTTGCTTTAGCTAAGGAAAATAATTAAGTAAACCTTAACACAGAAACCTAATTTATATTCAAGTTTAAATTCGCCGGGTGGCTGTAAAAGAGGCAATTTCTTTGGCCAATAAAAGAGCCATATATCTAAGGACTAGGAATGTCCAAGTTTTTTTTAAAATTAATTAAAAACATTTTGAGGTGTAATAGTTATTGTCATAAAATCAATGGAGTTTAACTTTACATATCTACATTATTATCAGAACTGCCTCGCCTAGCCTTGCCTACATTATTATCAAGCCTCTGACAGGCTTAACGACTAATATTAACAGATATTAGACGGGGCCAACGGCTTAACGTGCCTTCCGAAGCACGGAGATGCTCATGATGTATGTCACTTATATGGTCGGAATGGTCACCCATCCAAACACGACCGCGCCGTAGGTTGCTTCACTTTGGTATCACTACCAAAGCACTGCTACCACTGCGCTACGAGCACCTTCTCCGAATTTAAGGCTTTGACTGCAAAACTAGGCACAATAGAAAAATATTGTTTGGGGGTAACAGGTGACTACCTTGGCGCTGACTCCAGAGTGACTCTTTCATCATCATCCAATTTAAGAGCTAGGCTCTTGTCGGTGGAGTTTTTTCCATTCCTCTCTGCTTTCCGCCTTTCTCTTAACCTCCTGATACGACCCGACATTTATCTTTTCCTTTACTTGCTGCATGTAGCTTATTCTTGGTCTTCCTCGCTTCATTTTTCCTTCTATTCTTCCTTCAATTATCGTTTTAATAATATTGTCGTGTCGAATCAGGTGGCCTAACATTCGTCCCCTCCTACACTCTATCGTTTCCATCAATCTCCTTTTTTCCCTAACCATAGGCAAAATTTCTTCATTTGTTTTCTTCTCCGTCCAACTGATACTCTCTCAAGACCGAAATTATTAGCTTGATAAACTGTTTAGCTTTCAAGCGAGACATTTTTTTTAAAAAATGCTCTGTTTTAATAAAAAGAAACGATGAGGAAATTTTAATTAAAAAATATAGCTGACAAATAAATGTTCTTTTTTTTGATGATTTCGTTTGATCAAATATCGAAAATACAGAGTGGTAGAGACGTGGTCATATAAATGGAGTGTATGAGTGGTCATACAGAGACACTTTAAAAAAATCGGCAAGTGAAAGGCTTCCCTCAAAACCGATAAAAGTTTTAAATCACGAAGCTTTGAAGTTTTTACCTTCATGAACAAGTACGAGTAAATTAACACCTGTTTAAAATATTTATTGTCATATGAAATTTCTACTTGCTATTTTGTTTAAATACCAAAAAGGCAAGAACACCTTAGTGCGAAGCCAAACGAGTGTTAGGCATTCTGTTCACACGTTTACATAGTATAGAACAAAGTCGCTTCCCGCTGTCTGTGTGAATGTATTCTTATGTCCACAAAGCTACGCAACAGATTTGTTTTTAAATAGATAATGATTCAAGAGGAAGGTTTGTGTATTAAAAATGCACGTACGTACGTTTGTACCAATTTATAAAAACGGAAGAAAAGACTTAGTCACCAACTACAGGTCAATATCTTTGCTTCCCTCAATATCCAAAACTTGGAAAAAGTCATAAATAATAGACTAATAAACTATATTGAAAAACATAAGCTTTTCTCTACAGCGGAATTCGGTTTCAGACAAAAACTGTCGACAGTGGACGCCGTACACCACAAAAGAACTCGGTGAAGGAAACAAAACCTTAGGAATATTTGTTGATTTAGCAAAGGCCTTCGATACAATATCCATTCCAATACTTTAAAAAACTGGTAGCACTGGGTAAAGGAGGAACTCAGTTAAATCGACATTGAACGTCGACAAGACCAAATACATTCGCTTCAGCATGCGTCGAACACACAACAAAGTCGCACACACGTTGCATGCACACCAATGTCATGACCCTAAAGTCGACACTATATGTTGTTGTCTCACTATTGTTAGCACTTGCACCGTAAAATATTTATGAGTAACTCTGAATGAAACCCTTTCATTTAGACCGTGTACCGTTGTACATCTATAACGTGTAATAAATTGAGTACCTTAATATATTTAGTATTCATCGGATCCACATTAACATTTTCATCACATTATCTTTGTTTTTCCATGCATTCATTTCCTTTTGCTTGTTCGTTTGCTGTAAACACGAACATAAGAGTTAATCATAGATTCTATCTACCATAACGCAGTTCGTATTTTCTCCCTAAAAAGTCGTACTGTAGACATTAAACTATAGGCATTACCTGCCTTTCTACTCTTCTTATTACTATTACTCTGTATTTTTGGATTATTGATGTTTTCTAATCCTTTTTGAACAATATTTATTGTGAATCTAAAAATGTCAAACTTTCAAAGCTCTGTTATTCTACTTTTTTTTACATAATACTGTAAAAATAGCTGTGTTTTACCTTTGTTTGCAATTTTCCTTTAATTTGCATTGGGTGATGATTCGTTTTCCTGTATTTTCGTAATTTGCTTGATTTGTGACAGTATTTTTATCTTTATTGACGTGGTTGTTATGACAATATCTTTCAAAGTCTGACAACTTCTATCAAAGTTTATTACTTTTTCGGGTTTAATCCTCTGTTAACCACCAGTATTCATGTTTTATTTTTGAACCTACCTTGATCTAAATTTGAACGGCCCCGGCCCCCTATATAAGCATTAATTTTTTTCATTCATTTCATTCGATTCCGAGTTCTAAGCTCGAACAGTTCTATTATACTTCAAAAATACTCTACATCTTCCCTCAAGAAGTCTTGAAGAACCGCCGGTGACTACTAAAACACCTCCTCACGCTAGGGGAGGGACCGGACACCGGAGGAGTATCCAAGCACATTGACTGCAGTAACACCTCCTCGCTCTAGGGGAGGGACCTGTCTCCTTCTCGGAAGAGGATCCGAGACCAAGTACTTCTGGCACTCCAACTGATCACAACATTTTCTATATAGTGCCCGTTACCCTCATTACTGCACATCGGCGTCTCTGCTCTTCACGGCGCCTGTCACCGCTGCACATCGGCGCCACTGCTCTTCACGGCGCCTGTCACCGCTGCACATCGGCGTCACTGCTCTTCACGGCGCCTGACACTGCTGCACATCGGCGTCGCTGCTACCTCCGCTGTGTCCGCCCTGCACTCCGACGCCGCCCTTTGCTGCCTCCAGGACAATACTTATTGAAGATTTGAAGATACTTACTCACGCCCACTGCACTTTACTTACATTCATACAGACATCACCTCATCTCATTTTTCGGTACTGTATTCTTTTTGTTGTAATATAAATTCTATTCCCTCTTCTACCTCTTTCTTTTACCTTCTTCTACTTCTCCACATTTGTCGCTTCACGACAACCGCCCATACAAAATTTAGCTTTAAGGGTTTGGAAAATAATATATATTTAAAAAAAATACGATCAATCGCTGATGTAAAACTTATAACCTATTGTATACCAAGCCTTTGGTCAATCTATAATACAATACTGTATTACATCCTGGGGAGGAGCATCCAAAACTGTTTTGATGCCTCTGGAGCGTGCCCAAAGAGCTATTTTAAAAGTCCCCAATTCCTTACCTTTTTTATATCGAACAGAATTGCTTTACAATTTCTGCAAAGTGCTTACTGTGCGCCAGCTTTTCATACAGCACACCATATCAACACAACACGCACTGCTCCCTTACAATGCCGACGTAACTAATAAAATAAAGATAGACAAAGTCTACAATCCACAATGGACTTCGAAATTTTCTTTTACTAATAGGTTCTTAAGTTTTATTGCACCATTATTGTATAATAGATAAAACGGTTTACTAAACTTATACGAACTTAATTACCATAACTCTAAGTTAAATTTAGATCTGTATGTTAAGAGATTGTCATATGATGAGACTGAAGACCTGTTTGTCGTCATCCTAGAAGGGTATATTTATAATTAATTAATTGGTTTATGTGTGTCATTTTGAAAGAAAGAAGAAAGAAAGAAAAAACGTAAATTGGCCTACATCACAAACACACACATTCACAACATTACACATAATAATCAAACGAAATCCAAAGATCGAGAGAGAAAAAAAAGAAAGTTAACACATAAGAGTTACAAAAATCAATGTGGAACCGTCCATGACAAAGTGTTATACCGACAACATACCAGACCAACAAATGTGCGTCCGTGTGCGCGCGTGTGTGTGTGTGTGTGTGTGTGTGTGTGTGTGTGTGTGTGTGTGTGTGTGTGTGTGTGTGTGTGTGTGATGCCTATACCCAAAAGGAGCCCCACTCAGCATAAGCCAGGTCCCCTGGAGAACCTGACGCTGGTTTTCAGTGGGCCCCTGCTGAGTGAGGCACACAGAAATTGGCGCCAACAGCACGCATATAAATGTCTTAATCCAAAACAATATACGAGGGTATGAAAATTATTATTTAAAAAAAATAAAATAAAAAACCAGCTGCGCAACCCATAAATGCCTGAAACTGCAAAAATCACAGCATCGCTTGGGCGTCATCACGAGTCACAGCGAACCCGAGCGCGGGCAACTGCTCACGGCGTACTCACCTTCAGTAAGTTATTGTAATTTGTTTACTAACATACATCTTTTATATTCTGAAAACAGTTCCAATCAATTTCAAACAAATACCTACTATAATAAGTCTCTTAGCTTAAGTCCTTTTCTGTAACACTAAATACCTTTTGTTTAATAATAAATAATTTATATTAAAAAAAACACAGTAGTCAATCACTAATAATTTAGATTTCATAGAGGTTCCTAAGTTCAGTCATAAATAAACTTTATTTTTTCACGCTCACGCTGCAAACGCTGACTGAACCCTATGAGATGGATCAAACATTGCACATGTGCTTGGCGAGTCACTCGTTTATAATAATTATGAAGAACAATGGACCACTGCTTAAAAGTTTACACGTATCTGCAAACCTCACTTAGCTTTCCTCAATAATAAATATTATTCTTTTAGTTTATAATTTTGTAACAATTTTATTACCAGACTTGGCAACGATATTACTCTTTCAGGTATTTTTTCACGATTTTGTTAGCAGACTTGGCAACCACAGAAATGGTAATATCATTTAAGACGCCTTCCCCTTAAGGCGTTATCTGAGGGTAGATGAGAAGCAGGCCAGATAACCAGCACCGCCGCAGCGTCGAATTTAATCAGAGTATCTGCTAATCAGATCAAACCACCCCCATCTTGGAAGTTTCGAGGTTTTTTTATGAATAAGTTATGAGATAACGCCCGTTGCGGCTTGGGAGGAAGAATAGCAAGGATACTGATAAAACCGGCCAAGTGCGAGTCGGACTCGCGCACTGAGGGTACTGTGCCACCCTTAAATTGAATTCTGGGTTCACTGACTTTCACCTAGCGAAAATATCACAATATTTTTTGACGGCAAAAATAACCATGTTTTTTATAGTGTTTGCATGAGAGACAAATTTATATTTTCGGTTTATGAAAATGTGCTATGTCTCAAAAACTACCATGACCGAATGGCAAAAAACGGAACCCTTATAGTTTCGTCAAATCTGTCTGTCCGTCCGTATGTCACAGCCACTCGTTTCTTGAACTATTGGCATCGCACAGCTGAAACTTGGTAGGTAAATGTATCTTGTTAACCGCTTTACGATTCTTGTACAATAAGTTAAAAAAATATATGAAACTAAAACCAAAGTATTTACTGAAACTAATGAGTGTCAGGTGTCTATAGATAGGTCTCTTAAAATTAAATTAAGGTTCCTATTAAAAAAAAAATTAGACTACATTTGAGAGTTATGTGCTGTCAAAGTGGTAAAATGAGCGTATCTAACTTCGGTGACCGAAACTTTTTTTGAGACTGTGAGTAGCGAAATCACACGAGCGATGCAGTACAGTTTTTAGGATTCCGTAGCCGAATGGCCGAATGGGACGTAAGGGAGCTTAACCAAGACCCAAAGCTCCAAGCCAACCTCACCTTCACGCGGTGCGTCCTGTTTTAACAGACGAGGCTCTGGCGACCGACCGATGGCGGGATAACCATCCAACAAAAGGCGCAGTAAAATGTTGAGCTGTGACGGGCAGCAGCGTCACAGCTGCAAGGGGCTGCGCCTCTGCGCTCGCCAACCCGCCTGCCAAGCGTGGCGAGTATTGGCAAAATCCCCTCATGAGTGCACTCAAAAAAACCAGGCCCCCAGTCTCCGGCAGCCCCGCTATTCCTGACTCCGGTAGCGGTCACGGTAACGGCGGGGCAGGGGGTGCTAAGAATCCCCGGAGGCGATCGCGCTACCACCCCCAACGACAACTAGCCCTGGTAACTTATAACGCGTGCACACTGAGGACAGACGAGAAGTTGCTCGAGCTGGAGGAAGAATTGAGCAGGTTACACTGGGACATAGTGGGTTTATCAGAAGTCCGCAGAGAGGGCGAGGACACGATAACTCTGAAGTCCGGCAACCTGCTCTTCTACCGGGAGGGTGACCAAAAGTCCCAAGGTGGTGTTGGGTTTCTTGTCCACAGGTCCCTCGTAAACAACATCGTAACCATCGAGAGTGTGTCGAACAGGGTGATATACCTTATACTCAGAATAACCGAAAGGTATTCGCTGAAGGTCATACAGGTATATGCACCGACCTCGAAACACCCGGATGAAGAGGTGGAGAAAATGTATGAGGACGTAAGTAGAGCCATACACACTTCCAAAACCTATTTCACTGTTGTTATGGGCGACTTCAACGCAAAACTCGGCAAGCGAGGCGAGGGTGAGTTGAAAGTGGGACCTTTTG
The DNA here is from genome assembly GCA_963924145.1 of Pyrausta purpuralis. NCBI lineage: Eukaryota > Metazoa > Arthropoda > Insecta > Lepidoptera > Crambidae > Pyrausta > Pyrausta purpuralis. The sequence goes on from OZ001660.1 coordinate 16,230,281, forward strand.
GATATGGTCAAAGAAACGCCAGGGGAAATAGGCTGGCCGACTTTCTGGAGAAGGAGGGACTCTTTGCGATGAACTTTTTCTTCCAGAAGCCGCCTCAAAGGAAATGGACCTGGCTGAGTCCGGATGGCAAGGCGAGAAATGAGATAGACTTCATCATGACCACCAAGAGACGGTTATTCAATGACGTCTCCGTGATCAACAGGGTAAAAACCGGTAGTGATCACCGAATGGTTCGAGGCACATTGAATATAAATGTCAAACTGGAAAGGTCCCGCCTGATGAAGTCCACGCTCCGACCTACTCGTGCCCATATCCAAAACCCCGAGAGCTTTCAACTCGAGTTGTCAAACCGCTTTGATTGCCTAGAGAATTGCGTATCAGTGGACGAAATAAACAAAGGGTTTGTGGAAACTGTCCAAACGGTCGGATCTAAGTTTTTTAGACCTGGCCGTAAAAATAGACCTCAAAAACTCTCGGTCCACACTCTCGACCTTATGGCAGAACGTCGATCTATGGCACTGCAAACCTCCGTTAATGCTCAAACCTACAGGCAGCTTAATAGACGAATATTGAAGTCTCTGCGACATGACATTCGTTCCTTTAACACGAATAGTGTTAAAGAAACAATAGAGCGGAACCAAGGCTCCAAAGTGTTTGCAAGGGACATGTCTATTGGGCAAAGCCTGTTGACGAAGCTTAAGACGGAGGATGGTAGTGTAGCGTCGACGAAAGCAGAGGTTTTGAGGGAGATCGAAAGGTTCTATGGGCAGTTGTACACCTCAGTTGCCAAACCCGTTGATAGCTCGGTCAGAGACCCACGAGCTATCCTGACCCGACACTACACCGAAGATATCCCGGACATCAGCCTCTACGAGATTAGGATGGCCCTGAAACAGCTTAAAAACAATAAGGCACCTGGCGAGGACGGAATCACAGCAGAGCTTCTGAAAGCGGGTGGAACACCGGTACTTAAAGTCCTTCAGAGACTATTTAATTCCGTTCTGCTAGAGGGCATCACGCCTGAGGCATGGAACAGGAGTGTGGTGGTGTTGTTCTTCAAAAAAGGAGACAAAACCTTATTGAAGAACTATAGACCCATCTCACTCCTGAGCCATGTCTACAAACTGTTCTCAAGGGTCATCACTAATCGTCTCGCACGTAGGTTTGATGACTTCCAGCCTCCCGAACAAGCCGGATTCCGAAAAGGCTACAGTACCATAGACCACATTCATACGCTTAGGCAAATTATACAGAAGTCCGAGGAGTATAATATGCCTCTATGTTTAGCTTTTGTGGACTATGAGAAGGCCTTTGATTCGATCGAAACTTGGGCGGTGCTTCGGTCTCTTCAGCGGTGTCACATCGACTATAGGTATATAGAGGTGTTAAAGTGTCTATATAACAACGCCACCGTGTCGGTCCGAGTACAGGAACAGAAGACGAGGGCGATTCCATTGCAAAGAGGTGTAAGACAGGGCGATGTAATATTTCCGAAACTGTTTACAGCGGCATTGGAAGACGCCTTCAAGCTCCTGGAATGGGAAGGATTCGGCATCTCCGTCAATGGCGAATACATAACACACCTTCGGTTTGCCGATGATATAGTCGTTGTGGCAAAGACGCTGGATGATCTTGGCACTATGCTCGAAGACCTCGACCGAGTATCCCAACAAGTGGGTCTTAAAATGAACATGGAAAAGACGAAAATTATGTCAAGCTCCCTTGTTGTACCCACTCCAGTATCTGTTGGGAACTCAACTCTCGAAGTTGTCGACGAGTACGTCTACCTGGGACAAGTGATCCAATTGGGTAGGTCCAACTTTGAGAAAGAGGTCAATCGACGAATCCAACTCGGCTGGGCAGCGTTTGGGAAACTGCGCAAGAGCGTCTTCTCGTCTCAATTACCTCAGTGTCTGAAGACGAAAGTCTTCAACCAGTGTGTGTTACCAGTGATGACATACGGATCCGAAACATGGTCTCTAACTATGGGCCTCATAAAGAAGTTCAAAACTACACAACGAGCGATGGAGCGGGCTATGCTCGATGTTTCTCTACGAGATCGAATCAGAAACGAGGAGATACGTAGAAGAACCAAGGTAACGGACATAGCCTTGAGAATCAGTAAGCTTAAGTGGCAGTGGGCCGGGCACATAGCGCGAAGAACTGATGGCCGTTGGGGCAGGAAAGTTCTAGATTGGAGACCCTTCGACCAAAGACGCAGCGTAGGACGTCCACCATCAAGATGGACAGACGACCTTAAAAAGATCGCGGGATCAAACTGGATGCAGACCGCTAGTGATCGGTCGCTGTGGAAAGCCGTGGGGGAGGCCTATGTTCAGCAGTGGACGTCCTTTGGCTGATAATGATGATGATGAATGATGTAGCCGAATGGCAAAAAACGAAACCCTTATAGTTTCGTCAAATCTGTCCGTATGTCACAGCTACTTTATTCTGTAACTATAAGCATCACACTGTTAAAATTTTGTAGAAAGATCCTGTTAACCGCTTTACGATTCTTATTCTTTTCATTCAGCTAGTGTTAATTTTGAAAAAAATATACAAGTAAAATGTAGATCTTAACAAATACTTTCAAGGAAAATTAGTTTGGACGGGATCGAACTAGTAGTTTTTGAGATAAAGCTCATTTTCATCAACCGCAAACATAACTATGTATATAATACCGTTGTGTCTGATTTCCATAACACAAGCGCTTTGGCTACTTACTTTGGGATCAGAGCAATATATGTGATTGGTGTCCAACATTTATTTATAATATATGTGTATATACGAGTTTGTACTATAAAAACAAAGTTATATTTGCTTTTAAGAAAATGTTGTGGTATTTTAGCTAAGTGAAGGTAAGTGAACTCCCTAATTCAGTTAACTTTGGCATGGAACCCTCAGTGCGCGAGTCCGACTCGCACTTGGACCGTTTTTTTTATATACATACATAAAAAATATCACTTAGGCTGATTATAATTGTTTAATGTAACATTATTATGAAAACATAACTGTTGGGTGTTTTCTTTATATGTAAGAACCCTGTCATAATATATTAAAGATTATAATTTGTAATTATATTATTTACCGTAACTGATGGATAAGATTATTATTTAAAAAAAGTGATACAATCTTTTTTTGATTTGTGCTTGTTTTTGGATTGTTAAACAGTTGCTTTAAGTAATAAAAATCTTATTCAAACTCCACCCAAAAATACCTGGAAGTTCCTCAATTCACTTGGGTTTGGTAAATCTGCTTCGTCTGATGTAAACGTGTCTCACTCCCTTGATGATCTTAATTCTCATTTCTCTTCTGTATCCAAACTTTGCACGGCTGTCAAATCTTCTACTATATCCTCCATCCTTTCTAGAGACCCTCCACTCATCGATTCTTTCCACTTTTCTCTGGTTACTTGTGACGAGATACGCAAAACCGTTCTCTCCATAAAATCCAAGGCGGTTGGGTGTGACGATATAAGCAGAAACATGCTCATTCCAATACTCGGGATTTTGGTTCCCATCATCACACACATTATTAATTTTTCTTTAGCGTCTGGGGTGTTTCCCCTTATTTGGCGAAAAGCCTTTGTTCGCCTACTCCCTAAAGTCACGAACCCCACCCTTCTTAGTCACTTCCGTCCTATTTCTATCCTCCCGTTTCTCTCAAAAGTCATAGAAGCCATTGTATATAAACAACTGTCCACCTTCATTTTCTCCAATAATCTTATCAGTGAGTTTCAATCTGGTTTCCGTCCTGCTCATAGCACTACCACAGCTCTTCTAAAAGTCACCGAGGACATAAGTGCTGGACTAGAAGACTCTAAAATAACTGTTCTCATACTCATTGACTTTTCTAATGCTTTTAATGCTGTTGACCATGACATTCTTCTCGCCATCCTCTCCCATTTGCGTATCTCAACACCGGCACTGGAATGGTTCTCGTCTTATCTTCGCGATCGTAAGCAAGCTATCCGCTTTGACCAGAGTATTTCCCAATGGTGTGACCTTGTTGCAGGGGTGCCACAAGGGGGTATACTCTCGCCTCTACTTTTCTCGGTCTTTATCAATTTCATTACTCATGACCTGGAAAGTTGCTTTTATTATCTTTACGCTGATGATTTGCAACTTTACTCCCACACTGATGCTGACAACTTTAACTCGACTATTGAGGTCATGAATAAAAACCTCAAGTCTATATCCGACTGGTTTAGTAGGTACGGCATCTCAGTTAATCCCTCCAAATGCCAGGCTCTTCTTATTGGCAACCCGTACCAACTGGGGAAAATCAGTGAACCAATGGCAGCATTACTCTATAACGATTGCACCATACCCTATAACTGTCACGTCAAAAAATTGGGACTGATGAGGGACAGCTCATTCACTTGGGCTAAGCAGATCGCGGAGACCAGTAGAAAAGTCACGTACTCACTTCGAACTCTCTACCGTTTCCGGAACTTTCTTCCAGTGAGTACCAAAATTCTGCTGATCCAGGCATTGGTGCTGCCTGTCATGGATTACGCTGATGTGTGCTGAACGAATCTATCCCAAAACTTATTGAACAAACTTGATAGTCTCCTTAATAACTGCATTCGCTTCATTTTTGGTGTACGGAAGTACGACCATATATCTCCATACCGGTCTAAATTAAATTGGCTCAATATTCGAAAGCGTAGAAATCTTCGAATCCTCTGCACTCTGTTCAATATTCTTTGTAATCCAAATTCTCCCAATTATCTTAAATGTAATTTTAAAATTATGAGTGACATCAGTTCTCGGACCCTCCGTACTAGCAATGCCCTGCAGCTGTACACACCTTTGCATAAGACTGCTTATGTCTCCAACTCTTTTACCCTCAGCGCCATCAGACTTTGGAACTCCCTCCCAGATACGATCAAGACATCAACATCAAAATATGTGTACAAAAAGTCTATACGCAATCTTTTTCTCAATGAGAATAAATAACATGATATCTGTTCAGCGTGAAGTATGGATTTTATTGTATTTATGTAGGTTTATTTAAAAGTATTTATGTAAGTATATGTAATTCATTAATTTTGTTAGTTTTTTTTGTTATGTTACGCCGCCTCAACTGTTTCTCACCCAATGGTTGACTGGTAGAGAATGCTTTAAAGCATTATGTCCGCCATTTGTACTTCATTTTGTTTGTGCAATAAAGAATATATAAATAAAAATAAAAGAAAATGAATGCACTAACATTTGTCAACCTAAATTTTTATTCATTTTCAACCATATAAAGGTGCAATTATTATTCATCATCGTCATTTCTAAGCACTAACATTTGTTTTAGTTAATATATAAGTCGAACATAACCTTTAAAATAGAGCTGACTTTTCTTCCCGAATATGATACAATACAAAAGAATCCACTCCATCATTTTGCTCTCGGCCAATCACGCTCCTATATTAGGTGTCATCTCCTCAGGGGTTCCGTAAGTGCCGACATTTTCACCGATACGTAAGTGGGTTAAGTTTTCGTTATAACTCACAAAAAAGCCAAGGCAGATAAATCAAATTTTAGATTTCAAATTTTTTGAATTACTACTTTTTTTATAAAGGAAAAACTTGTTCTAAAGGATATATTTTTCAGCACTTAGTTTTTTTTTAAGCTAAAAAAATGTTTTTTTTTTATATATTATCAAGTTAATTGGATATATATATACAGAAAATCTCTAAAGTGTAAAGTGTGTAGTGACGACACGGATGCTGCAGTGCTTCGAGCTCCTGAATACTGAATGCGGTTGCGGGTTCGAATACTGCAAGGTGCAAATATTTTTGTGATGAGCACGAACATTTGTACCTATGTCATGGATGTAAAATGTATTTAAGTATTTATGGGAGACGCCCCCGTCATAATCGTTGTCTAGTACTTGGTACAAGGAAGAAAAAGTGTTTGACACTTATTTATTATTAAAGTATCTGATTGGACATGCTGCCTTGCTGCTGCATTTGGGCTATGACACAAAAACTAATCTTTAAATGATACAAAAATAGCAGTGCATTTGACGGCTCATCACGTGTTTACGCTCAATCGTTTGAGTCCCTTGTGAGTTTTGTAATATTCTCGATACATCAAACGCTGTTTTTACGCTGGGTTTTTATTCTTTGTCGCAAAGAATAAAAACCTTCTGCTGGTCTTAGGCTACCATGAGTGGTTTTTAGGTATAAAACTGGGAGAAAAATTATTGAAGTTTTTAATGAGTTGCAAAAATGTTACGAAAATTGTGTTCAGAATTGCGATGATAGATGACTGTACGAATGTCAATAAAGATATTTTAATTCACTTCATGTTAATTCCTACACTATTGAATAACACCATAGATGTAGACCGTTTTGCTATTTCTAGCTATCATCAGCTTATCACTATCCTGATTCCTTGCGATTACAAGTACCTACGAATAAGTAGAAGGTTATGGAAGAATATATTAACACACTTCCATACAAAAAGTGGACCCAGAGACAACTTCCCAAGTTATGTTTACCGTCATGCTGGTACTGAACTGAAAGGCAAATAAACGCCGTGAAAGCCTTTCTAGGTAAGACCCTTGATTATGTTTCGGCTTCAAAATGAGAGCAACTCTTCTTAGTTTATGCTCTTGGCTTTGTTCTTCAACGTAACTTAGATATAACTAGTTTGGAGGCGTAAAAAATATAGTCTTGTATCTCATTTCAATGCCTAATTCATATTTTTCACTAATTTAAACATTTACATCTAATTTTCTCAAAAACTAGTGTATATAAACCAAAAATGTTCTCCACGAGAGAGATGTTACATTTATTTTGCTAAATCGGCCCTATAAATATATTTATGTACTTAAAACGATACTACGGCAACTAACCATTAGTATATTTTTCCTCCCAGTGTTCTCTTATCGCTAGCTTCTTTGTACTACTACAAATTCTTCAAGTTTTCACCTAATAAAATCGCATAGGCAACAGAGTTTTGTAACAAGTCAGTTCGGACATCCTGAAAATTCCATCTAAATGTAAATGCAGCGAGAAACTTGCACAAGTATATTTAATGCTTCCACTTTGTTACTTTATTGCGAAAGCTAGAGTTCCTATATTTTTCTAGTATAAAAATATTTTTCTAAAACAAGATTTAACACTTTTAAAGAAAAAAACGCTACACAAAAACATAACAAGACGCGTGGTGCCTTTTTAAGTTATAGTGGTGTGAACTTTTTACAACTCTACCTAAAAGTATCTTTTAAAAGTGCGTTGGAAGCATAATGGTTTTATACGTTGTCACATTTTGACGACCTCCGTGGTGTAGTGGCTAAGCACGCTGGGTTTAAAGGCGTCGCGGCTCAGAGGTCCCGGGTTCGATTCCCGGTCGGTTCAATGTAGAAATCATATTTTTCTATATTGTCTCGGGTCTGGGTGTTGTGGTACCACCATTGTGTCTGATTTTCATAACACAAGTGCAATGGCTACTTACTTTGGGATCAGAGCAATGTATGTGATTGGTGTACAATTATACATTTATATTTATAATGATATCTTAACACGCATTAAAAAAAAGTTTTTCGATCCCGAAGTAAGTAGCTAAGGCACTTATTTTATGAAAATCGGTAACACCTAGACTCAGCACGATGTACTCATAGAAAGTTCTGATTTCCACATTGACCTGACCGCAAATCGAACCCGGGAAATCGGAGCGGCAACGCCTTAAGACCCAGCATGCTTTGCCACTACACCACGAAGGTTGTCTTCAAATATTTGTGCAGTGTTCTTCTTTTGTTAAAACTAAATTATTAACTTTAACGTGCGGCAGAGAAAAGACATTATTTTCTATAATCTGTTTTATTTAAATACCCCTGCATCGTTCTCATTATTTCTGAGGGTCGTGACACCCCTTTATGAGTTTCCTTCTGATGATGGTCTTCCATCTGTTTCTTTCCTTGTCCTAAAAACACATTACTATATTTTCAGGCGTCTACATGCATAACTGGTCTGTCGCTAAAACTAAATGGGTAAAATTATAAATTGCGGCCGCAATGGAATTTTGCACTTCATTAGACGGTCCGTTTGCTTAGTTGATGCACTTACAGTAGCGGAAACTGTTAGTTAGTATGTTAAATTATGTTTTCAGTTTAGGCTCGGTTGCACCATTAACAAACCATAACTATAACCGTTACACTTTATTTTACTCCTATACGGTGGACGCAGTTTGAAGAAAACGATATGACATGTTATTGACATTTCCACTCGATAATTTCAGTGGTCTGATTTGCTGCGGCATCCTTACTAGTATGTAGTTTCAATTTCTTAAATAAAAGAAAAAAACCTAAGTATTTTTCTGAAATTGCTCTCCATCAATAAATGTTTCCCAGCACAAATTTTACCATGTCCTAGGGTTTTTCGGGCGCCACCAGGTGTTTAACAGGTAAGTAAAACCATGTCAAGACTTTCATCCCTCTGGAGTTTAACAGTCATTAGACTTTTTTTAATAGTTAAAATAAGATTCCTAGCCTTTAAAGATGAAAAGGGTACATTTCAGCCACGAGAACAAAAGCACAAAGAGATATAATATTAAAAACGTTTAAAAAGGAAAAGGATAAGAGGAAGATCGCTAAGGTTAAATATAATGTTCACTTGACCTAAATACAGGAGGATGTTTTGGTGTATCGACTGGTCAAGGTGAACAAAGGAAAAACACATCATAAAGTCTATGTAACAACACAGAAAGTGCATCTACGGCCTAATTATTGCAATAATTTGAACCCATACACACTACGATTTTTAGCATCGATGCAGTCGCACGTTTTGGAAACGCGCGATTTTGCCATCAATGCTGTCGCTCTTTAGTATCGATGAAGTTTTATTTTTATTCCTTTGGTACATAAAAGACCCCTTACACACTGCAATTTTAAGCATCGATTTGCGATTAACGCGCGTTAGTATTGATGCAATCGCGCTTCTGCATCGATGCTAACGCATGACTGCATCGATGCAGAAGCGCGATGGCATCAATACTAACGCGCGTTAGTTTCGATGCATTGATTTTTTTTCGCTTATCTAGAGGGTAAACCTTCTAGTTGGTCCCATTGTAGCCAATTTGGGATCTGATGATGGGAACTTGGTGTAATTGAGGGAAACTCTCAAATTTTAAAGGCATGTATAGCGTTTTTTACTAGAACCTTAATGTTGACGTGTTGTTACGTCTGAAAATCAACATTTTGTGGGGCTGAGCTGATGGTGGAACTCCTTAACGCTTAGGAGTTCAGTAATTATAATGAGAGAACTTATGATAAATTTAACTTAAAAAAAAGTGAAACGCTACTTCAAAACCACAATGTCTTAAATTTTTTTTACTTCTCTTTTTCTTTTTGAATTACATTCTCAAGCATTGTGTTTTTGTAAAAAGATTTTAACATCTTTTTGTAAAAAAACAGATGCAAGTGAACCCTATCACTCACAGGTCAGATCACAATATGACTATAAATTGCTAAAACCAACAACTAGATTAACTTTGGTTTCAAAAAATACTCCAACATGTGAATTGACATTATAATAAACTATCGGACTCTTTCAAAACTGACTATGTAAATACAGGTACATTTAAGCAGTTGGTTGTGGCACATAATCCTAGATATAAAACACGCGTGCTTTTTCGTTATATTATTGCACTAGTGCCTTTAGTTTATTAACCCGACCTATTTACATTTGTACCCTAGTACCAAATAGTAACTAGGAAGAAGAAGCGATATTATTTAGTCGGGTTATAACTATTATTAAAAACAGTATTTATGCGAAAAATAACAGTATGTACATATTTATTTCAATAAATGGTTAATCCAGCTTTATTACTTAAAAGATAACTCAAATTCATTAAAAAAAAAACTGTAATTTGTGTTAAAAACATGAAATATTACATTTTTAACCCTGGCTGTTGGCCGATTTTGTTTGCGCCTCAGCCTTTCGCGCGCATCGGTATCGCGACTAGAAAAAAAAACACGAATGAAAAATGGCGCGTAAATAATTGGAGTATTGTTTCTTCCTCGCAAGTGTGTTGAAAAACGTCGTATGAAACACGTGTGCCTGTGACCATTATATACGCGGCTTTCTTATGGCGCACTCGCTTTCGCTCGTGCGCACACAATATCGCCTTGTATATAATGGTCAACTTAGCACACTTGTATCATAATGTACTATAAGATAACAACTTAGGAGAATTGACAGTTCTCTATGATTTGCTGGGCAATATGCAAATAAGAAGGTACAACAATTTACAAAGTTCTGTTCAAAATAAACAAACGCAGCGAAACCTACGGATTAATATTTGATTATTTTGATTGTAAGCTTCATACGTAACAACAAACAATGACCATCCTACTAACTACCAACTACCTTCCGGGAAAAATACCCAAATCTTACTTAGCTATTGATCAAGAAAACAGTTCATTAACTTTTTAATAAAACTCGACATTGTTGCTTTAGCTAAGGAAAAGAATTAAGTAAACCTTAACACAGAAACCTAATTTATATTCAAGTTTAAATTCGCCGGGTGGCTGTAAAAGAGGCAATTTCTTAGGCCAATAAAAGAGCCATATATCTAAGGACTAGGAATGTCCAAGAGCTGAGATTTTTTTGCTTAATTCTGCTTAAAACTGTTATTATTTAAAGTAAAATGCAAGTACTTATTATCAAATTACATCGGTGTCGTGAATCGGTATAAAACCTGAAACGAAATATACCTTGGCCTTTTGGATATGTGTTGTATATGCGTGTGTGTTTATGGTTCCGTGTGGGTGTGTGTTTATGTATGCCCAAAAATTGTTTTGCACACGCTTAGCTAGAAACATTTTTAGGTGTAATAGTTATTGTCCTAAAATCAATGGAGTTTAACTTTACATATCTACATTATTATCAAAACTGCCTCGGTGGCGCAGCGGTAGGAGGGTCGCGCTTTAAAGCGACGGCTGCGCCAGAGATCCCGGGTTCGATCCCCGGATCGGGCCAAAAATATGTACCTGAGTTTTTCTGTTCAGAAATTCTAAGGGTAGCCCGGAGTTTGGAAGTTGGCGGTGTTTCACCCCTGTGCCTCGGAAAAGAACGTAAAGCCGTTGGTCTTGCGCCTGAACTCTCTCCTGTCTTGTCAGATTGCTGTCCCATTAGGCTATGAGAGTAAAAGGAATAGAGAGTGCACCTGTGGTTGCGCACACATTTGTGCACTATAATATGTCCCGCACAGTCGGTTAGTCGTTGCGACTGGCCACAGTAGTCGAAATCGGCTAGGGGGACTATTGTTTATTATCAGAATTTAAATTAAAGTAGGAAATTACATACATGATTGTAACTTGAAATAAAAACAATTTAATACACGATCAACACTCGATAGTTTCATGAATATCGAAAACTTTAACATCACAAAAGAAGGTCAACGCCGACCGATAAAATACGAAGTAGTACAGATAGCTAACCGCTTGGTTTACGGCGACCGCGAAATATGGCTCTTGGCACTTTAGCCCCAGTGAAAGAAATGTTAGATTTTTTAGGCAATAACCACACGATGGCCTTAACCATTTATTTCTTAATTTTAAGGCTTTGACTTCCACGAAACAAGGCACAATAGAAAAATATTGTTTGGGGGTCACCGATGTTAAGGAAACAACAGCTTTACAATAATTCATATGGAGTAAATATAATAGCACACTAACCATAGGCATTTCCAAAGCTGGATTTAATAAGATAATCGAAATAGGAAATCGATAGAAAAAAAATGAACAAACATGCTACAGAAATATACACAAATGCACGCTCGGGCAACGCGTCAGGGTAAACACTGCGGTATCTCAGGCGGCTAGCTTTTAACGAAAATGAATAACATAACGCGCTGGCGACCGCACAGCATCCATTAAAAAGACAATAATCTGAACACCCTTTGTACACATTCGTTTTCAAGAGAAGACGAAATCGTGTTAACTTCTCATGAAATATATGTATTTGTATAAAACTTGATTTCTTTCTTTCTTTCGGCTTACTTTTAATATATTGCCGGTAACTTATTCTTACCAATAAATAAATAATTGTACCATATAGCATGCAGACTGCGGTTACTTTGACATTTGATAAAACCTAAATAATGAGCAGTCAAGAGAAAGGGTATGCCTTCGTTAGTCATCTTGCAATTTAGAAAATCACATAACAGACCCGTCTGTTACCCTAAAATGCGTTGATACACGAGCGGGATTAATAACAACGGGCCGTAGAAACGGCACGTCGATAGCCTTTTGACAGCTTATTTAAGACAATGGCGACAACAGTTTTCGGCAGCCGTTGACCAGCCGCTATTCATGATTTGCCGCTGATGTAACGACGAGCCACGACGGCAAGTTGTAATTTGACTGTATGTTGATAGATGGTGTATGGTGTATGCTTAGTGTTACTCTACGAGATCGAATCAGAAATAAAGAGAGACGTGGAATACCTAAGGTAACGTACATAGCCCTGACAATCAATAAGCTCAAGTAGCAATGAGGGCACATAGCGAGATGAATTGATGGCCGTTGGGGCTTAAAAGTTATAGATTGGAACCTTCGACCAAAGACGTGGCGTAGGATGTCCACCGACAAGATAACAGACGTCCTTATAAAGATCACAGTATCAAACTGGATACAGATCGCTTGTGATCGGTCGTTGTGGAAAACCTTGGGAGAGGCCTATGTTCAGCAGTGGACGTAATCTGGCTGATGATGATGGATGGTGAATTAACAGAACGGCTAATCGCTCAATTCATCAGCCTTACTAATATTTAGTCAACATCATTTCGACGGCTGCCGTTACTTAAATCGTGGGCAAATATTCGTCCTTGTGTAAGATCCCTTATTGACCTACACCCAAACTAACAATCAAGAACAGCACAAATTCCAAGGTCCGATTTCAACTAAGCAATTAAGTACCGAATGTTTGAAACTTTAGACCACTGTGCAATACAAATTTTCGGACCAATCATTTGTCATACGAAGTGAATAGTGAACAATTAGTTGTGTTACAAAGGGCAGGTTAGTTTGTAAAGTTGTTATACTGAGGTATTGAGTATCAAATGATTCAAAGTGCAAACATATCCATCGCTGACAATTTATGGCGCTCTGACTGAACATCCGTTTTGTTAGTTTAGTACACACTACACAGTACATGACGAACTCGTAAAAATTCACTTTGTGAAATGAATCAAATCATTATAAAAACTTTTACAATCAGATCATCATTGACATTCAATAAATATGATCGTAACAACCTCAATGAAAACGCGTTAAACGTGTTTATCATAAATTCAACACAAATCATACTATGTTATTGTCTTTTTATATATTTAAGTTTATTTTTTAAAACTAACACTACATTTATTTGTGATATTCTGCCAAACTGTGTCATTGTCGGCAGAGCTCTCGTGGACATCGTTTTACTTGAATTATAATTATTATTTATTTAAGCTACGATTAGGTTCAGGTTAAAGTTGAAGGGTAGGCTTACGGGCTAACTAACAACACCCTCCAACGGCCTGTTTCACAATGTCTTAATACGTTTCGGTCAGCGTGATCCGCCCAATAGTTAATCAAAATTAAAATTAACTACGAAATTTAGTTTTATATTAAAATTGAGATAGCGCTTATTTGTTGTACACTATTAACATTCTTGGTTAAATGAATAATTTATTCAGACATTATTATGGTCTATTAGGTTAGTAATAATATAGCTTACAACAAGGTTAGTAACAAACAATACAATTTAGATAAATTGGATGTACAACAACACAACATATTTAATTAACATAATAAATAGGGTTCGGGTTTATGAGTGCAGTGATCCAGTGCCGTAAATCACTGTCCCACCTCCCCGCCAGTACCCTTTAGAATCCTGTTGGGACTACCGACCATTCTGTTTTTAATGGACAGGACCTTCTTCCTTGCCACTGCATGGAAGTCGTCTACATGGACGTCGGCGTACATGCCAGACTCAGTGCAGAATCTCGGTAAAAACGTTGTTGGTTTTGATTTTCTTAAGCCAAATCCGCTAATACAATTTGGTTGTTGGTCAGCAACGAAGGGGGGATTAAATTAAATGATTGTGTTGTTATAATTATGTCAGTATTTTTCATTTTGATATTTTTTTGTTTAATTACACCCATACAATTTGAACTAATGCCTTATTTGTTTGTTATATGACGACGGAATTTAGATACTCTGCGAAACGTGAAACATACATAATAATGTGTCAGTGTCAGTCAAGTAAAATTTATCTATTAATCGCTAGTTTCCTAGACTTACTGAATATTTATATATCGGATCGGTCGGATAAGTCTTATTCGGCGTTGGTGAAATCGGCCTTAACGACATAAATTATAGATAAGGAAACTAGCGATTAATAGATATATACATATTCAGTCGGATAAGTCTTATCTGACGTTGGTGAAACATTTTATACAAAACGAGCGATTTTAAAATGGCATGGGTATAATACATAAATGATTGCTAACAAGTATATCATGTTTTCAAATTAGGTGTATTTCATTTTATTCGACGAATATTCCTTATCTTAGGTTGAGAAAATCAGGCTTAGAGATATAACTAAACAAAAACCGCAACTAAAGCCTTCTTAGAAAACCCATAACAAATCATACCCATCTCAAATGTAAGACAGGTACAGTTGTACCAATGAATTTTGAGCGCACGTATTTCTTTATACATAAGATTCCAAATATTATGTGCCTAAGGTATTTGCGCTCGCCTGTGTACTCTCGAACTGGGATTTCCACAATCCATCATAGTAGACAATAAAACAGTTGAGCTGAGGCGCAAATCGCTATAAATTATGAACGAGGAACAATCAACAAGTCAGACCTCCGAATGATCCATTTGGAGAAGAACTTAAGACGTAAGACTAGAGAGGAAAGCCAGTTCAAACACAGATTGCAAGATATACGTACATATAACACTTCGATATCCAAGTTTTTCAATATGGTGCATGATCCGAAAAGTGCGCGAGCACTTAAATATTTTAGTGTTATTGTATTAGGTCGGAATCAAGGTCGAAAACCTACATTATGGTGGCTACAGCCCGACGGCTTACCTCAATACTTCTTAGATAATATGCAAAATAAAAAATAAACTTATAAAAAAAGTATAAACCGACTTCTAAACCAAAATGCACTAAAAAGTCTTAAATAAACTCTCCACCATTGAAAGGAAAGGAATCCGTTTTAGGCAAACAATTTCTTTTTGGAGTCGGTGCTGTGATAGTTGATGCTTGATGGTCAAAGTGATGGCACCGACTCCAAAAAGAATTGTTTGCCTAAAACGGATTCCTTTCCTTTCAATGGTGAAGAGTTTATTTAAGACTTTTTAGTGCATTTTGGTTTTGAAGTCGGTTTTTACTTTTTTTAAAAGTTTATTTTATTTCTTCATTTTTAGTGATTACATAAGAGGGGAGGGGGGAGTTGCACCTTATGATTCTATTTTTTAAGAAGCTACTAATTACCTATCATAAGTTCCGTCATTATAATTACTGAACTCCTAAGCGTTAAGGAATTCCACCATCAGCTCAGCCCACAAGATGTTGACTATCAGACGTAACAACACGACAACATTAAGATTCTAGTAAAGAAACACTATACGTGCCTTTAAAATTTGAAGGTTTCCCTCGATTACACCAAGATCCCATCATCAGATCCCAAAATGGAAAAAATGGGACCAACTAGAAGGTACACCCTCTAAGTAGGCGAAAAATTTTGTCGATTCGGTCGACAAACGACTGAGATATGAGGTAACATACATACGAAAAAAAAACATACAGTCAAATTGATAACCTCCCCCTTTTTTGAAGTCGGTTAAAAACACTATTATAAGGACCTTTATCACTGAAGGGGCGCCTGATGTGGTTAATTAGCTATAACCGACCAAGAAAGGGGTTAATTAGCTATAAGGGTTCTTACGTATCAATCCACAGCTCCAGAGATTTCTTGGCTCGGCTTGCAGAGATTTCTTGTTATAACCTGAGTTTTTTGAGCTATCGTCTATTGCGGCTTCGAGTATCCATCGGAAGTTGAACATGAGTGCATCTTGCTAGCTGTTTTGGGCATGAACACCCTTTGCTAAGCTAAGTCCTATATTTGTGATTTTAGTATTGTAAGATATATTTGTGTGTAATTTTAATAAATAGGTTTAAGGTTTATGTTTATAAGGTCTATGTATATTATATACTGATAACGCAATTTATAATATCACAACAGTCTTAACTCGTATAAAAGTTCTACCTACCTAGGTATTGATCATGTTCAGCTCTCAATTTCAATTATAAAGATCTTCGAAGTATATAGATATTTCTATCGTGACCGTTTTTCCCGAACTACTGTTAACTTGGCACAGTTTTCACTAATGAAACAATATCTGAATTTCAATTTGAACCTTCTTCCAATGTATTAAATACTACCCAAGTCTTTGCCTTCTGTATCGGGCACATTCCATCAAAATATGCTGTTTGTCTTCTACTCTGTCACAGATTTCACAGTTTGGTGAGTCTACCTTTTTCATTAAATAAGCAAATTTATTTAATCGTATGTGTCTGGACCTCAGTCTTAGTGCCATTACAATTGGTGACCGACTCATATTTGACGAAGCAAACCATGGTATACGAGGAGGCCGGCACTGGATTGTGTTATACCAGATACCTTTTTCAAGGGAGCGTTCATCGAAATATTCTTGAAATTTTTTGTTTATTTTGCTCTTAAACTTTGGTAACGCTTAGAAAAAGGTTGGCTTTATGTGGACTATAAGAACCCTAGGTATTTTGTAGTATGTTTCCTAGGATTCCTATTTTTATTTAATTTTAGAGACTATGTTTATGAAACGTACTACGAATGAATTAGATTAATTAACTTTAGTGATATAAATGAATGGATAGCATAATAGGATGAATAAATGAAATACGTCTCACTCAGTAAAAATAATTATTGAACCAAGTGGAAAACTTGACGTCTGAAGTTTGGTGTGATATAGGGCCTGTAATTTTTGGTTGACGTGTCGCAGTAAATGGAGGTGTTGTCCCTTTGCAGTTGTCGAAGTTGCAGGCTAGTGCTGTTCCGCAGTAAGTCCTGCAATTCGAGATCTGTTGCCTGGTCACGAGCAAGGGATTGGTAATCTAAGGGGCTGGGCACGGTTATCCCCTCGATCCTTGAGAGTGCATCAGCGACCGTGTTCTCTTTTCCAGGCACGTATCTTATGTCGGTTGTAAATCTAGGTATCTGAACTGGCGAGGGGAGCATTGGTCACGACGTGTGCTGAAGGCGAAAGTTATAGGCTTGTGGTCGGTATAGATTCAGAAAGTCCTAGCTTCGACGATGTATCTAAAGTACCGTATAGCCTCATAGATACTTAACAGCTCCCTGTAATAGGGACTATGCTTCCTTTGGGCGTTGTTGAGTTTTCTAGCGAAGTAAGGTTGTGGTTGCCAGTCATCACCTTTACGTTGTTGCAGTACTGCTCCAATTGCGACAACAGAGGCGTCAGTTTGTATGGCTAGTTCTGCTGTAGAGTCTGGGTGTGCCAGCAGCGCTGCTTGGACTATATTTAACTTACCCATGACAACACAGGCGGCGGGTTAAATAACCTACTAGTTGGTCTATTCAATGCGGGTTCTCTGGGGACAAGACAGGAGGAGCTTATGGTGGCAGTGGAGGAAGAGGAACCAGATTTGTTAGCTATCAATGGAACCTGGATGGAAGACCAGGGTGACTGCCGTGCTCCAAGACAGGGTATCAACTGAAGCACATACCGAGACCCAGCAGTATACCTAGGAATCGTGGGGGGGGGGGCTTCTACATTCGCAGAGGCATTAATGCACGAATATAACAGCACCCTAACACTGACACTACAGTGCAACAAATGTGGCTGTCTCTACGGCTGCATAACAGGGTCTTGGTGGTTGGCACGGTTTTTATGCTACCGGTAGTTACCAAAGAAGTGTGGGGGAGATTGACTTTCTTCACCTGAGCCAACAATAAACATCCGATTACTTGAATGATGTAACAAAGGCTCTCAACACTACTGCCATTTTGAGGAAATGTATAAAATTTCCTCGAACCCAGACGGAACGAGTCACTGTAGCAATGAGGTACTTAGTTTTGATGCTATTGGATTAATGGTAGGAAGTTACAATAAATAAATATTGAAATACCTAATACTAAGCTATTTTCAGATTTTATGAGAAAATGGGATTTCCTGGGGTCATCAGCTGTATAGATGGGACCCATGTGGCTATTATAAGTCCAAGCGATCATGAATAGGCATTCTATAACAGAAAGAGCTACCATTCCCTTAATATTCTTGCGGTGAGATACATACTTTATTTTACATTTTTGTCCAATGTGGGAGAGCAGTGAACTCAATCCATTCTGTCTGTACCATATTGGTGTTGATAAACTTAGAGTGTTTCAATTATTCCTTAGTCTCTTTTTAGGCATATTAATTTACAACTTTAAAAAAATTGCTTCTTAGCTAGCATATACAATGATTAGCTTGAACCACTGTATCTAGAAACATGACATTTGGAGGAAATATTTATTAGGGTTTACCTACACTTGGTGCACCAGCAAAGGATTTTGGGTAATTCCCACTGTAGCAGTAAGAATAAAAGTGTTAAAATATTTTCAGATTTGTGATGTGGATCTCAAGATCTTGCATGTTGATCTTTTGGTGGTGCAAGCCACGACTCTCACGTTTGGAACATGTGCCCGGTCAATCCAGCCATGCGAAGACTGCATGACCATTACTCCATGATCATGGCACTTGCAACAGTGCCAAAATATCGGAAACTCACAAATAAAAAGGTACATGGTAGCCATCTCATAGACAGTTATCCATATCATGTTACTGACCATAAAAGTTTAAAACAATACATATTATGTTTTTATAGTAGGTATATTTATTAAATAAAATATTCTAATGAATGTCTATTTATTATTTAAATGTATGTCTGTTAACATTTATTAGTATGTAGGTAACATATTATGTATAATGAGTTGAAATAATGTGTTTTTTCTTCTTTTTATTCAAAACTCCTACACACATCTCTCTGCATGACCCTAAGGTTGACTGGTAGAGAATGCTTTCAGCATTTAGTCCAACAATTGTACACATTTTAGTGCAATAAGAATAAAAATAATAAAAAAGAGAATGACAACAATTCAATTCAATTGCAGGTGACTCTGGCTATGCCCAGCATCCCTGGATGATGACTCCTATTCTTCGTTCTGAGCCGAATTCACTGGAAGCGCATTATACGTCGGTCCACGTGCGCACACGGAATGTCGTCGAGCGCACTTTTGGTGTGCTTAAGTCCTGGTTCAGCTGCCTCTTGGCGCACAGAACCCTGCACTACAAACCACAAAAGGCAGCACAGATTTTGAACGCATGTGTTTTGCTTCACAATTTTATAAATGACCCACTTGTCGAGGTCGACATCACTGTCGACCTCACGGCATTGGGTCGTGATGAAGAACGCCAGCCTCCACGTGCGCCATGCCACCCTCACGGAGACGAACGCTTCGTTGACAGGCAACGACATAGGCAATATAGCGGAGAGGTTGTGGCGCAACCGACACTAATTTATTGCGACGTGAATTTGGCTGGTACACATCAATATATTTTAAATGAACTCACTATAAATGCTGAAGCTCATAGCTCCAAAATAAAGCGAGAATTCATTACAAAATTATATTTATTTACAGCATGACTCAAGAACGAAGACACCAATAGAATTAAGTTAAAATACTTAAGTATAATTGTTATTAAAGTGGACTCATATGGTCCTTAAAATATAATTACAATTAAGTTAAAATCCTTAAGTTTAATTGTTATTTAAATGGACTTATGTGGTCCTTAAAATGTAAATTATTATCCTGAAATACTTAAGTTCAAATATGTTATTTATGTTGACTTATGGTCTTTGAAATGAAAGTAATCCCAGCTGAGTTTCTTGCCCATTCTTCTCAGTAATTGGTGTAATCTAATTAGGCGGATATTTGTATTTAATAAACGACATTTAAAGAGTGCTAGTTAACCAAACTTCATTTGACATTTCATTTACAACAAATTATGTAACAATGAGTGCATTCCAGCAGATTATCGCTACTTATCATCGACCACCATGGGGTACATTTTAGTCATGGAAAGTAATAAAATCAAACATTTGAATAAATTACTTTTCATAGTTAAAAATTACTATATGGTGATCGATGACTTGGCGATTACTCTGCTGGAATGCAGCCAATGTAACAATAATTAATACTCTATTAGATCTTGAGAAAAATTTCATAGCTTACCCACGCAATGGTTGACTGGTAGAGAATTGGAGCGTTTTAAAGACTGCAAATGCAGCCAGGACCAACAGCTTAACGTGCCTTCCTTCCTATTACTTTCACATTACTTTAATGACAAAAAAAAAACATTTTCATTCAAGTTTGCCATTATTAACAGCCAATTGTGGAATTTATCGTTTTTATATCAATAAATATAAAAGTGGTAAAAAAAATCTACAGGTTTTTAGAAATTATGATTCTGAATAATCTATGTTACCTCTACCTAAGATGAGTGCAATCATCTTCCAAACATCCTGTATATATATAGAAGGAATTTTGGGAGTTGGGAGTGTTTGATAGAAAAACATTTTTAATAAAATATTTTTTTTTATATTAAGAAAAACATTTTAGGTATGGACGACAGCACATCAAGCTACTACACTGTGGTAGTTTTGCTTTACGGTGAGGGGTTTTTTGAGTAAAGGTATTGATTGAGAAATAACTGTTATTAACATACAATGGTCGTTCAACTACATATTTTCATAATAAACCCATAGATGCCACTGACTTGACACAGTAGCGCCGTGACTGCGCTTCTTTTTATTTAATTCATTTCAATACTTACCCATTGTATGTAAACTTTTGCAGAAATGTAAGTAAAATACAACATTATCATTATACCTACTTTGTCCTGCAATAATTTAAAACATATAAATTATCAACAATAGTTTTTTTTTAAAACATTTCCCTGAGGCTGTTGGGTTAAGAAGTTAAAAAGTGCGGGCGGTAGCTAGGTAGCCCTGCATGTTGGAGAGGCGGTCTTTGATTTGAAGAAGTGTAGCGGCAGCACTGTCTTAGATAAAAATACGTTTAGGTACTAATGGTTTGAGTAAATTGATTGAGAATTAACTACCTATAGTGGCCGTTTAAAAATTTACAATTTTTAAAAACATAAGGCCTTTGAATTTATCTACTGTCAGCGGTCACGTAGCATGTTGTTGTTTATTACTAGAAGTGTAGCGGCTGCATCCTTTTGGGACGCGTCTGAGCGCCCAAATAGCGCCACCGCTCGCTCTAAGAGCGCAACCCTGCGCTCGTCAGCCTCGAGCCTGCGCTGGTCCAGGGCAAGGCGGTTTTGCTCTGCCTCCCATGCCCAGCGCGGCTGCGGAATTTCCGTGGAGTCTGGAAAAATAAAGACGGTACTGAAAACAACCTGCAGTGCCCTTGTTCATGTCGGAACCGATACTATTTTTAAGGCGGTCAACCCAATGCACCGCGCTGTCGCAGAGCGCAGATTTTACAACTCGTAAATTATCACACACTTACGTCACGCCACTGAGTGCTACTTTTTCGATCCCCATCACCGCATTCAGTGTGGCCGCCAACTACTCCCATTGCTGCCTCATAGCGGCCTTGGCCTGAGGCGTGTCCAAAGACTGGCCCGTAGCCAAGGCCCTGTGCTCCTCCATAAAGCTCACGAGGAGCTCGATCTGCTGCAAACTTACTTTTCTTGCCACTGGCATCTACAAAGTACATACGAATGAATTCACTATTATGGGATAATATTTGTTAGATATTATCTAACAAATTTTGAGTAAGTAATAAAGTGCAGAACAATGTTTACTTACTTCCTCAATTATTTATCACAAAACAAACAAAGATGCACAAGCCACAGAATAAGATAACCGGTTTGGGCTGTCATGTCAACAAACACAGATTATAATAGAACTAGCGGTCCCCCGCGACTTCGTCCGCGCGTTTTGAGTTTGCTCCCTCCCCTCCCGTCGCAGCGTCATGCTTTATATCCTAAAGCCTTTCTCGATAAATAAGCTATCCAACACAGAAATATTTCAAATCGGTCCAGCAGTTCCTGAGATAAGCGCGTTCAAACAAACAAACTCTTCAGCTTTATAATATATTAGCGCAAGCGCACGTTGTACGTAAGCTGCGAACATTATTTTGGTGCGGAGTTATGATAAAACTGTGATAGCTCCTAAGATATTTATTGAAATCAAATGATATAAAGGGCAACTTGGTTCTAAATGAAATGCTCGTGATGATGAATGTATTTATTTTGATAAGAATAAATACCTGTGTGTATAATACACCTCTAAAAATAATGCATTATTTTTTTACAAATTTATTAACATAAAAAAGGTTGTAGTAAGTCAACCATAAAAGATAGACATATGCTGTCGCGGAATTTATTATAGAACTCTTAATGCTGAACAATCCTGTCATACATGATTTTTGTGTAACTTAAGCGGTTTCCGCAGCGTACGCAGCGGAAGCTCTCAAAAGGAATATCTTTCTCCCGTTTTCGCAACATTTTTCATTTCTGCTGTGGTCTTATGAGTTGTATCTTTATGTTATATAGCCTAAAGCCTTCCTCGATAAATGGACTATCCAACGCAAAGAAAAATTTTCAAATCGGGCCAGTAGTTTTTGAGATTAGCGCGTTCAAACAAACAAACAAACAAACAAACAAACAAACTCTTCAGCTTTATAATATTAGTATAGATAATAAATTTAACGTTCCGTTACCGTATCACGCGTTTAATAAAAATTGACTAAAAAACACTAAACACCACGGAATTAAGTGAGTTTCTTTATGGAATCAAGTAAACTCAGAATATTTTTTCCTTGGAGTGCCTTTCAACCCATAAAATTGTAAAAATACTTCAACAACATTTTTGTAATAAGTTGAATGTTCTGCATAAAACGGACCGCAAATCGACGGCGTTTTTCCATTCATTCTCGCTCTCGACGCTCGACAAATCGACGCAAAATTATTTGCGCGGTACGATTTATTCGACAGCGTCGGCATCGGCATCGGTTTCGATCGTCGAAATCGAGTTCAAGTCGACGACACTTGCGCGGTAGGGCTGCTGTTTTGGACATGGACACCCTATGCCAAGTCCTATATTTGTGATTTAGGACTGTAAAATATATGTGTGTTATTTAAATAAATAGGTTTAAGGTTTATGTTTATAAGGTTTATGTATATTATATACTGATAATGCAATTTAAAATATCACAACAGTCTTAACTCGTATGAAAGTTCTACCTACCTAGGTATTGATCATGTTCAGCTCTCAATTTCAATTATAAAGATCTTCGAAGTATGTATATAGATATTTCTATCGTGGCCGTATTTCCCGAACTACTGTTAACTTGGCACAGTTTTCACTAATGAAACAATATCTGAATTTCAATTTGAACCTTCTTCCAATGTATTAAATACTACCCAACTTGTAAACATTTACGATACTTAGTTCCCACTTGTTTGGGTCAATTCTGACTGATTTATATTATTCATGGAACTATTCAATGTATTCCTTTGGGGAATTAAATTTTAGAACTTTCAGATTACTTAGAAACAGTATTTATCAATTCCAAAAAGGATACAAAGACGAAACTTGACGTAACTTGTAGAAATATAATCATGAACTAAAAACAAGTAGAAGGCACTACTGATTTTGTAAATAGACAAAATATCGGAAGCTTGATAATAGGTAAGTTTTATGTTATTTGTTCCATATCTGTTTAGTTCCAAATTTACGCGAATGTTAAGTGTTTTAATCATTTATTTCGTCATTTCTTAAATATTTTCAATTCTGTATTTTCGATGTAATAACTTGAGAATCCATGTCTTGAAAATAATACCAAACACTGTTTCCATTTTAGAAATTAGTTGCTTTCACATGTTTTTAGTAAAGCATTTTTGTAGTACTTGTTTACTGAAAATGGAACTGGACTAGCAGTTTATTGTACCTACATCATATTCATATAAGAATCCGAACAGAGCAGAAAGAAGAAGAACATCATATTCAGGTAAAAATGTCGTTGGAAGGTTCAAATGTGCTTTAGCAGGTGATTTAACATAATTACAAAGTCAACTATATAAAAGGTAGTGACTGGTACACTTTCATGCCAGCTACTTGCACATGACATCTACTTGTATGTGTAAGAAGACGCTTTCTGGCATGCAATGTGAGCGAGGGGACACGGGGGGCTCTAAAACTGACGCGTGTTAAAATCAATAGTATGAATATAGGCATGCAAGGACGCTAATTGCTAAACAAGCGTATTCCAGTTATTGCATTCAAGCTACTGACCAGGTTTACAGGCTTGTGTTTGTCTGTGATCGTTTTCGAGCTAGAATATTTCATTTCATCTCCGCTACAATGTTCCTACGAATTACGAACTGTTTCTTCTTGTACTCACAGCGATGTTACGAACTACGATTGTGTTTGTTATCGAGCTTTCCATAGATATGCTACGAATGACTACGGAATATACAAAACTTTTGATTGTATTTCTTACTACGAAACGCTACGCGCGACGCTTGCATTGTAATTTATTGAAAGATTTTTTTTTCTTATTACAAATTTTATATTATTAAATTACAATTATTATATACAAATTGTTTCTCCTAAATCAAAAGTATTTCAAAGCCTATTATAGGATTTCTAGATCAACGGATTTTTATCTATTCTTTTTTGCTCTTTATTTAGGGACTTTTATACATATTGTACATGACAGTCCTATATTAACTTATTCTAGACATTCAAAATTAGAAGGTACTAAACTAAATTATTACTAGATCTTAACTTAATACAACTAAGTACAAACTCTAATAGAGATTTAATGTGTTTAGATGTCGGCTCAGCCAAGATCTGGTGGACATCTAGTAGGTTAAGCCTTAACTTGAGCACCAGATCCTGTCTTTGCCTTCTGTATCGGGCACATTCCATCAAAATATGCTATATGTCTTCTACTCTGTCACAGATTTCACTGTTTGGTGAGTCTACCTTTTTCATTAAGTAAGCAAATTTATTTAATGAAATGTGTCCGGACCTCAGTCTTAGTGCCATTACAATTAGTGACCGACTCATATTTGACGAAGCAAAAAATTTAAAGTATTCTACATTTAATTTTTTGAACAGATTTTTCATTTATTTTTTCTGTCATTTGTGTTTTTAACACGAATTATTAGATTTTTAATCTTGGCTGTTGGCCGATCTAGGTCGCCCTTAGCCTTGCGCGCGCATCGGTATCGCGGCAAGAACAAAAAACAATGCGCCATTTTTCGTAAATAGGTAATTGTCGGCTGTGACGAAGTTTGGATTAATTGTGAAGTTTAATATTAACGAAAATGCCTACTTCAAGTAAAGAAAATGAAGAAAATCTATTATTAACTCTGGCGGAAATACGTAACGAGGCGAAAAACGCGTGTGATAGTCTTTTGCCATCAAAGTCGAGAAATGTATTTTTAATACGAGTAAATGTTTTAATAATTAAAAACTTAGTAATTGAAGAGTCTTGTTTTTCCTCGCAAGTGTGTTGAAAAACGTCGTATGATACGCGTGTGCCTGTGACCATTATATTATAATGGTCACAGGCTTTCTTATGGCGCACTCGCTTTCACTCGTGCGCACACAATATCGCCTTGTGTATAATGGTCAACTTAGCACACTTATATCATAATGTACTATTCTTTGACATGGAAACACAATCGAGATCAGTTTTGACAATGTTATAAGTATCTATTCTTGACATCCAGACATTCAGAGTGAACATCTCTAAGATGTCAGTAGAGTGTACAGTTTCGTTCATCTCTTCGTAGGAAATTAATGTCAGTGGCTTTATCTTATTATTCCAGTATCTTTTGTATACAGCGTTTGTAATTTCCAATAACAAGCTTATATATTTCAGCATAACTCGTACTTATATTTTTTTTACTTATGTAAATAATTAAAAGGTGTCACCCTTTTAGAGGGTGAGCAAAAGAAGTATAAAAAAAAATAAAGAATATTTATAGTTAGATATAAAAGTTTATTAAAAAAAAAGAAGTTAGGGTCGTAGGTCGCCTAGGTCTTAATAAAAATGCACCGTCCCGGGTCTAGAATACCCCACTCTCCTCAGGTCATTCCTCTCGGTCTGCAGGTAGGGTTTGTCCAGCACCACTGCTTCCACGCTGAGCTCAGGAGAAGGTTCAATCCAGTGGGTGTTCCTGTAATCGCATCATTCACGCCCATTACAATTTATTCCGACAAGGTTTAAAACCTAAGGATTATGAGGAAATTCTAGAAAAACCAACATAGCTAGCACAAGGAAGAAGGAGACTAGGTGGCCGTTAAAATTTAAATCAGTAACGGTCAGGTCGCTCAAGATATTTAAATTTAAAAAAACGAAGACGGCCTATTACGAACTCAAAACATCAGCAAATAATTAATAAGTTTTACATTTCTTATAAGAATGCTACATAAACATCAGCTGTAAGCAATAACTAACACTATTTTGAAATTGCAACGGTAAACAAGGCACGTCACCTACTTGGGCTTATTACACATAAAAAAACACAACACAGCTGCACTAAAGCATAATAAATTATTTGCACAACTTACCCAGTACGGGATTCACAGAAATTCTAGTATTAGATTCGATGACAAAATAAATAATATTACGAAGCACTCCGTCTAGGGCGCTCGCGAGAGCAAAGCGACGTGGAGACGTCGTCAGAGCTAGTTTCGGTCTGCCCGCGCAGAGGGCGAGACAGACGCATGCACGGGACGCGGGGGCAGGGAACTCGTTCCTCCACCCGGTCCTATTGTTCGCCGCTCAGCTGGTTAGCCGCGCGCGCAACAAGCGATGTTTTGGATTTCAAAATAATATCAGTATTTTTCATGAAGAAAAAGACTTTCAAGGTTTGTCGTTTAAGTGTAAATGCTACGTTACAGTACCCCCTCTCTTAGAAAGGATTTTTCCTATGAAAAATCCGTTAATAACAGGCGAAAAGACTGTAAAATCATGTTATCTAGTTCTATGTAGGCCTTAACTTATCAAAAGATAACAATAATAGAAACTATGTTCTTTTTAAATACTAGGCTTATCAAAATTATGTAATTATTTGGTCATTTTCTATGGTTTGCTTCCTACTATTTTAAGATCTTTAATGTGCCAGACTCCTAAGTCACGACCATTCATATCCTCCAGTACATAAACCAAAGGAGATCTTTTAGATATAACTTTACATTTTTGGTATTTTGGTGCCAATTTTTTGCTAAAATGCGCATCTTTATCGCTTTGGAAATAACAGCGTTTCCAAACGATATCACCGATATTAAATTCATACTCTTTTCTACGTAGATTATATCGTTCAGTATTTTTTACATGTGCATGCCATAAGGCAGACTGTACTTTATCGAAGATAATTGATAAATGGCCCAAATTTTCTGCATAAGGATCCCGAGGAAGAAAAATTAAGTTATGTGCATCAACATCTTCTACATAATGTGAACCACATGTGACTAATTCTCTTCCATGAACCAGGAATGCGGGAGTGTAACCGGTGGTTTCATTGACCGAGTTGTTGATTGCAAACTGTATCTGTGCTAGATTAAGGTCCCACGATCTATGATCGTTTTCAATGAAAGTAGAAATAGCAGTGACGATGGTTTTATTGTACCTTTCGACAGTATTAATTTGAGGAGTGTATTTTGGCGTAAAGTGTACCTTTGGCACTTTATACTTTTTGAAGAGGCGGTCTAACTCATTACTAATGAATTGGCAACCGTTATCTAGAATTATGGATTGAGGTATTCCATGAACCAAAAATATGTCGTTCTCTAAATGCTTGGCAACAAGTTCAGCCGTAGCTCTTCGGAGTGGGAAAAATAAACAATATTTAGAAAAACAGCAATTGACGACAAAAATATAGCTATTTTGTCTTCTAGTGTTAGGTAGTGGACCAACCAAATCTATTGAAATTGCCTGAAAGGGTCGGGATACATCTTTGGGCCTGCCCATCTTTCCCAGTGTACCGTGAGTTGGTAACTTATATGCGAGACAGATTTCACAATTACTAACAAAATTCACAGTATCTGCATACATGCCTGGCCAATAAAATCGAAGTGCCAAGCGTTTATAAGTCTTGAACACGCCGAAATGACCGGCTGTAGTCTCTGAATGACATTGCTGAAGAATTTGTTGTCTATGTTCTTGCGGTATCACCTCTTTCCAATCAAATTCCATGGTAAGGATATTTTTATTTTTCATATATCTATAAAGGATACCGTTTTCTACTCTATAGTTGGGAAAACTAATTGGTGTATCTTGGCAACCCTTAAAAATTTTGAGGTACCACTCATCCTGAGTGGTTGGAACAGAAATTGTATGAGTGTCAGTATTGATAAGGGCATCAACAGGCAGGCACCTAGATAGCGCGTCTGGGATAATGTTATCCTTTCCGCGACGATGCTCTATTTGGAAATTAAAAGAAGAAAGTCGTACTCCCCATCGTGCCAGTCGGCCGGTAGGATTTGAAAGAGTCATAAACCATTTTAATGCCGAATGGTCTGTAAAAACTTTGAAGGTTTTACCGTTTTCCAGATAGCAGCGCCAGTGCTCGAGAGCTGTAAGAACGGCAAGGGCTTCTCGTTCAGTCGTGCTGTAATTTTGCTCTGGTTTTGTCAGTGACCGGCTCATATATGCCACTGGATGTTCGATACCGTCAATTGTCTGAGACAACATGGCTCCAACTCCGAAGCTACTGGCGTCAGTATGTACTTCGAATGGATATTCAAAGTTAGGACAAGCTAGAACAGGTGCATGTACTAATCGAGATTTAAGCTCTAGAAAAGCCTTATCAGCTTCAGAATTCCACTGAAAAGGAGGTGCGTCCTTTCGGGTTGAAGTAAGTTTATTTAATGGGCCCGCTACTGTGCTGAATTCAGAAATGAAACGCCTGTACCAAGAGGCCGTACCAAGGAATCTCTTCACTTCTTTCCTAGTAGTTGGTGCTGGATAGTCCAATATTGCTTTAACCTTTTCTGGGTCAGTACGCAAGCCCTGAGCATCAACAACATAGCCGAGATAACGAAGTCTACTTCGAAAAAACTTACACTTTTCAAGGTTTATTGTAAGATTAGCAGACTGAAGTTTATCGAGAACACGCAGAAGAAGAGAAACGTGCTCCTCAAATGTCGTACTTATAACGACTATATCGTCTAAGTACGCAAAGACTCTACACTCAAATTCAGGGCCAAATAGTGAATCTACCATTCTCTGTTGAGTAGCTGGGGCATTGGTCAAACCAAAAGCAGTTACTTTAAACATGAACGTGCCTCGCCCTGGGACGTAAAAAGCAGTTTTCTCCCTATCAGGTTCATCAATCAAAATTTGCCAGAAAGCTTTGGATAAATCTATGCTAGATATAAATCTAGCATCTTTTAGGTTGTCTAGAATCTCAGAGACGTAAGGTAAACTATATGCATCTTTTTTAGTTACTGAATTAAGCTTCCGGCTGTCTAAACAGAAACGAGGATTCCCGTCCTTTTTGCCAACAACTAAAACAGGGGAAGACCAGGGACTTTCACAGGGAACGATCACATCTAAACTCAACATCTCATCCACCTGCTCAGTAATAATTCTCTGTTTTTCAGGTGACATTCTATAATACCGTTGTTTAATAGGTTCAGCATCACCCGTGTTTATGCGATGTTTAATTACATGAGTTCTGCCTAAGCCTTTTTCAGCGAAAGATATGTTTTTATATTGTTTATAAACGTCGTCAGCAATAAGTTTCTGATCGTTTGTTAAGTTTTCATAAGTTTGTAAGTGAACTTCGGAGTTAATTGACATTTCAGACAGTCCAGGGTCATTATGGTAAAAATTACTAGTATCAGTTAAGTATTTAGGACAGAGATTAAAAGCATTCCAGAAATCAATACCTAATATTAAAGTGGTTTTAATCTCTGGTATGACATATGCCTTTATAATAGCAGTTTTATTTTCAAAAGTTACTGGTAATAGTATATATCCTATGGAGGTTATATTTTGACCTCCTGCTGCAGTTACAGTGATCATATCATCAGGGCAGAGAGTAAGATCCAACAAATATTTATGTGAACCATTGCCTAATATTGTAACAGCAGAGCCAGAATCTAATAGTCCATACATATTTGCATTATTGCCACTGCCAACCCCAATTTTGACATAAGGACGAGGATCCTCGCTTGGCCTTGTGTTGAAAATTGCAGAAACAGATTTAGAATTACTAGAGAAAAAACGTTTTAAATACACTAGCCAGTTATTCCAATCTTTCAGAGAAAAGTTTTTTATTGGGGGCTTCCTGCAATCTTCAGAATTTAGTTTTTTGAATCGGTAGATACACTTTTATTGGTACCACATTTTTTACAATCAGGCTTGCGCACGCCTTTCTCACCACAGCCAAAACAGAAAACAGTACGTTCAGCAGTGCACTCCCTCATAGAATGCGTATTAACTTTACAGCGATAGCAATAAGGTATGGATATTTCAGCATTGTTATATTGAGTATTGCTTTTGAAAGGTCTTGGTGGAGCCGCGATAAAATCATGAGTATTTTTATTAAATTCTTTCCGCCTTTGAGGTTGATAGCAGAACTCAGGAGCAAGCATATTAGAGTTTGCCAATGGTGGTTCTTTGAAATGATCAGAACGCACTTTTACACTCTCATAATTCCTGCAAATGGTTCTTAGATCATCTATAGTTTTAATATTCGGGCTGGCAGCAATTATAGTGGAGTAACAAGGACGAATATTGTGCAGAATTATGTCTAATTTACTTTCGTTTGATAGGGGATTACTTAACCGAGAAAACATACCTTCCATTATTGATAGGTAAACTACTATACTTTCATCATTACCCTGTGTACGATCTCGTATTTCCGCAGACATGCGGTAATCATAATCAACGATATCAAAATCATCCTTAAGTAGCGAAATCAAGGTTGACCAATCAACAAGCCTGTCCTTAAGACTACGATACCAATGCAAAGCATCACCTGTGAATATATCGATGGCATACTGAAGCATTTTAGCTTCTGACACACCTTTAGATATACGAAACTCCTCTACTTTCTGTATAAAAGAACGAACGCAAGATTTTCCATCGTACTTCAATTTAGATAAATCGTTACTCATACCGCGATCACACGTGACCGAAATATTCATGCCGGCAATGCTGGTTCTTTCTACATTTTCGTCTTCGGCATTAGAATTAGGAGCCGATGCCTTAGGTGTCGAGTGACCAGTTTTAGAAATTTCAGCAAGGTAAGTTATATATTTATTATATTTTTTATTAAGTTGTTCCAGATTAGAAGAATCTTCGGAAGGTTGTGTAGGTTTTTCTATTCTTTGAATTCTATAAAATAAGTGATTCAACCAACACTTCGTTCTATTAAAAAGTGGTTCATTGAAATTAGACTTAAGCAAATCTAAGTTATTTTTAACTTTTTCTAAAGTTTCCGAACAGCCTTTAATATCGTCAGCTATTTCGAAAACAGAATCAGCAATTTCTTCAGAGGGGTACAACTGTGTTAATTTTGTGACCTGACGCCTCAGTCCCAACACATTATCTGAAGGAGTCTCACCTCTTATTGATACTTCGTAACTAAGTTCAGATTTATGTAAGAGAAGAAACTTTATAGGATGTGCCATTGTAATGAAACTAGGTATGTTGTGCAAATATAAGACAATAAAATAAAATAAACAATAAGAGAAAGCACACAGTAGTAAAAATAAAAATAAAAAGCCAGACCTTTACCGTTCTGTTACAATAATCAGCTTTTGCTACAGAACGATAGCGTTTGCAAATAAAACCAAATCAAAATAAAGCGCAAAATAAAATAAAAAACTATTTGCTTCAACTTGTGTGCCAAAAAAAAACAATTACAAATACAAGTAAAAATATAAAAGTAAGACAAACTTACAACTATCAATTAATACGGCAGTAAAACCTTTTTTTTTTTTTTTTAAATTTACGTTATTCTAGGGGCACACGAGTTGAGTAACACAATCGTTATTACAGTTTAAAAGAAAAGAAAACAAGCACACCAAGCGGATCCAACACCAAGATACTTTACTACGTATAGTAACGAGGCAATACAATTAAATTAAGACCTTTTGACCACGTATATGGGCGCCATTGTCACCCTTTTAGAGGGTGAGCAAAAGAAGTATAAAAAAAAATAAAGAATATTTATAGTTAGATATAAAAGTTTATTAAAAAAAAAGAAGTTAGGGTCGTAGGTCGCCTAGGTCTTAATAAAAATGCACCGTCCCGGGTCTAGAATACCCCACTCTCCTCAGGTCATTCCTCTCGGTCTGCAGGTAGGGTTTGTCCAGCACCACTGCTTCCACGCTGAGCTCAGGAGAAGGTTCAATCCAGTGGGTGTTCCTGTAATCGCATCATTCACGCCCATTACAATTTATTCCGACAAGGTTTAAAACCTAAGGATTATGAGGAAATTCTAGAAAAACCAACATAGCTAGCACAAGGAAGAAGGAGACTAGGTGGCCGTTAAAATTTAAATCAGTAACGGTCAGGTCGCTCAAGATATTTAAATTTAAAAAAACGAAGACGGCCTATTACGAACTCAAAACATCAGCAAATAATTAATAAGTTTTACATTTCTTATAAGAATGCTACATAAACATCAGCTGTAAGCAATAACTAACACTATTTTGAAATTGCAACGGTAAACAAGGCACGTCACCTACTTGGGCTTATTACACATAAAAAAACACAACACAGCTGCACTAAAGCATAATAAATTATTTGCACAACTTACCCAGTACGGGATTCACAGAAATTCTAGTATTAGATTCGATGACAAAATAAATAATATTACGAAGCACTCCGTCTAGGGCGCTCGCGAGAGCAAAGCGACGTGGAGACGTCGTCAGAGCTAGTTTCGGTCTGCCCGCGCAGAGGGCGAGACAGACGCATGCACGGGACGCGGGGGCAGGGAACTCGTTCCTCCACCCGGTCCTATTGTTCGCCGCTCAGCTGGTTAGCCGTGCGCGCAACAAGCGATGTTTTGGATTTCAAAATAATATCAGTATTTTTCATGAAGAAAAAGACTTTCAAGGTTTGTCGTTTAAGTGTAAATGCTACGTTACAAAGGCGGCTTGGGGGTGGCAACCCCGCTACACCTAAACCTACTTAGGAAACACTGGTTAAAGTACCATTTTTATTTTTCAGATTCAAACAACCATAAATAAAATAAAAGAAGATGCAAAAAATATAATCCAATTAAAAGGCCAATTCAAGAAATATAATTATTCCAGAGTACATATGCTGCTGAAAATCAATATAATTATGCATAAACAAGTATGCCAAAATCATTGTGCCAAAACAGAATACATATTTATGTTAACGAAAGGGATCCCATCTTAGAAGCCCTAGATGGTGGAGTGACTTCTATCAGACAATATCCAATCGCAAGTTAAAAGATTTTAACACTCGTTTTTCAGACAAACACTTATAATGCACAATGTGCACGTCCGAAAGTAAATGCAGCCGCTAAAATACATTGCGTCGACAGATGTAAATTAATTTCCAGCGCTGCATCCGCTGAATTTAAACCACAACTTCAACAGTCTAGGCGTGTGGACACTCGGGTTGAAAAACGTTTGTAGGCTTTGAAATTCTTTGCAAAGAGATTTTTTGCTTTCATGATGTTTAAGTTGGATGTTACTTTCTATGTCTTAGACAGGCTAGGTGCACACAAGCTTTTGAAACAACGTGACAGTTTTAATACTTACTCAATACGTTTTGACCGATGATACTACTACACCACAGCGGGATTAGTAAATGAATACAGTAAATTGTCAAACCAACTCTTTCTGTTTGATGTAAATTTATTTTAAGATTTTAAAAGCTGATTTGGCAATTAAAACAAAAAAAAAACAGTAAACCATTTTTAAAAAACCTTCTCCTAAAGTGTTGTTTAGAAAAATTCCCCTAAACTAAAAATTGTACTACGTATAAAACTGGCTGGTTCCTAGATCAAAGGATTAGCATAGCTATCCAACGCGGCAAACGCAGCCAGCATCACCTACCTCCTTGCCGCAAGGAAATGGTTTCATTTTCAATTATGTAGGTTACAAGTTTATTTTTAAGTTGCATGTCTTAAAAGGGTTTTATTTGTGTTTGATATGAATAGAAGAGAATTAAAATATCGTTGATATCGACTGTATCGATGCCATCTGGATTTTTTCATAAAGGTTCGAAATAATTGAACGAGAACAATATGAAGCGTAGAAACCCCTCGAGCATCATCATTCCGCGTATCGTACAATGAATGTTTTATTTTCCACCCACTAGTTATTTGAATGTTAACTTTGTTTTGTAAGCTTTTCAAATAAATAACGTTAACCCTTAGAGAATTTCAAGTAACACATTTTTTTCACTTACAAAGTATAACATCGCTAGGACGCATAGTTTTCGATATATCGAATCGCGAAAAACATAAGAATTTAATAATTAACACTCTAACCGGCTCAAGATGTATGGGAAGGGACTTTTCATACGTTAACCTCCTTACTAGTCCAAACAATGTTACGAAGTCCGAAAATTGTGTTCCAAGCTATTCCCTGTAGTAATATCCTTTCTTGAGCTATAGGTACCAACCAAGGGTAATACTATAATAATGATAATTCTACAAAAACTATCCCTGTCTCAACTTTCTGGTTTACTATTGTTTAACAAAAAACGTATGACAAAAGATCATTTTACAAACAACGTTTGAAAAACTTATCATTTGACAAACTTTCATTTCGCAAACATATTACTTTAAAAAATAATAATTAAGGGGATACTACTTCTACGTATATATGTAAGACAACTGCCTCGGTGGCGCAGCGGTCAGTGGGTCGCACTTTAAAGACACGGCTGCGCCAGAAGTCCTAGGTTCGATCCCGGGTCGGGCCAAAATATGTACCTGGGGTTTTCTGTTCAGAAATTTTCAGTGTAGCCCGGAGTTTGAAAATTGGCGGTATGTTACCCCCGTGCCTCGGTAAGCTCGTAAACCCGTTGGTCCTGCGTCTGAGCTCTCTCCGGTCGTGTCAGATTGCTGTCCCGTCGGGCTATGAAAGTGAAAGGAATAGAGAGTGCACCTGTGTTTGCGCACACACTTGTGCACTATAAATGTCCCGCGCAGTCGATTAGTCGTTGTGACTGGCCACCGTAGTCGAAATCGGCTAGGGGGACTATTATTTATTACCAGAATATTAAGTAAAGTAGGTAACAGGTAGGTACATACATGATTGTAACTTGAAATGAAAACAATTCAATACACGATCGACATTCGATAGTTTTATAAGTATTGAGAACTCTAACATCACAAAAGAAGGTCAACGCCAACCGATAAAATACGAAGTAGTACAGATAGCTAACCGCTTGGTTTACGGCGACCGCGAAATATGGCTCTTGGCACTTTTGCCCCAGAGAAAGAAATGCTAATATGTCCCGCGCAGTCGGTTAGTCGTTGTGACTGGCCACCGTAGTCGAAATCGGCTTGGGGGACTATTATTGTATATGTGTAGGTACTGAAATTGTTGATCCATATTGTACCTGATTAATGGGAAGCCTTTAAAGTCTAGGCTCACTACAACGTACCATACATGACTGTGATAGGAGCGTATGAGACACAAAAATGAACACAATACGCTCTACTTCGCACACTCACCGTTCTGTCTCACCGTTATATGGAGTGAGACAGAACGCTGTGTATCTGTGTAGGCACTTAATTTGTACCTGAGTATTAGCCCAGATAATATAATAATTAGGAAGCCTTTAAGGTCTTGACTCACTACACCGTACCATACATGACCGTGCTAGGAGCATATCAGACACATAAATCAAAACAATACAGAGCGTATAGTACTTTGCAAACTGAACAGATTCACAGCGTTCTGTCTCACCGTTATTTGGAGTGAGAGCGAGAGCGTATTTTGCCGGTGCTGACACGCACCGTGTATGACACGCGACGCGTACGGAAAGGTATCGTGTTATCATAGTTTTCAATACAAAGAAGGTTTTGACTGACATGTTCCTCACGTGGTATGCTTCGGTGTAGTAGGTAGAAACCTTAAGGGGTTCTAAGCTATTTCATTAACAGCTTGTATATGAGACAGGTGCAGTACAGTTAATATCGTACGAGACGAGGAGTAGTGTTAGACGCTAAGTGTAACTAGCTCGAGAACCGTCTTGACGATGGAGGGGCGATGGAATTAGGTTAAGGAGCAGTTTGTCCTGTGATCATCAAGACTAATATTTTTGGTTGTGAAAGCCTCACTGTATCAAAAAATATTTCACTTCCTTGAATGTCTAATAAAAGAACATGTTTTACAACGCAGTCATGATTATTATAAGCTTTGCGTTCAAAAAAAATAAGGTTGGTTTGTTATATCATAGTCACCACATTGGTGACACAATAAAAAACAATCAATTTAAGGGTCTCCCTCAACACCGATAAATGTTTTGAAATGTTGAACAAGTAAATTTAACATCTGTTTAAATTTTTTTTTTTTGGACATTCCCGCACATCGCCATCTAGCCCCAAAGTAAGCTACTCAAAGCTTGTGTTATGGGTGCCAGACAACTGATATAATACTTAAATACTTTTTTTTTGTAAATACATACATAATATACATAGAAAACACCCAGACCAATACGAACAGACATGTTCATGCACACAAATGTTTGTATTGTGCGGGGATCGAACCCGCACCCGCTGCGTAGTAGGCGATTTCTCGACCACGACGGGTCGTCAAAATATTCATTGGTCAAGAAAAGAAATTCCTACTTGTTATTGTAATATATTTTTACCATGAAAACTGCACTGCTATTTTTAGGGTTCCGTAGCCGAATGGCAAAAACAGAAGCCTTATAGTTTCGTCAAGCCTGTCAGTCTGTCTGTCTGTCTGTCTGTCTGTCTGTCTATCTGTCTGTCCGTCTGTCCGTCCGTATGTCACAGCCACTTTATTCTGTACCTATAATCATCACACAGTTTAAATTTGGTAGGAAGGTGTATCCTGTTAACCGCTTTAAGATTCTTATACAAAAAATAAAAAATAAGGATATTTAAGAGGGGCTCTCATACACGAAACTAAAACCGAAAAAAAATGTTTACTCACACCTATGCGTGTTGGGTATCTATAGATAGGTCTTTAAAATGACATTAAGGTTTCTAAAACCATTTTCTTTTAAAGTCTAACGTTTGAGAGATACACGCTTCCAAAGTGCTAAAATGCCCCCCCCCCCCCCCCCCATCTAATTTCTAAACTGTGCGAGTGTAAATTTTGAAAAAAATACATAATGTAGACCTTAACAAATACTTTCAACTAAAATTGGTTTGAACGAGATCGAACTAGTAGTTTTTGAGATATAGCTCATTTTCAACAACCACAAACATAACTTTGTTCTTCATACAAACACTATGAAAAACAAAGTTATGTTTGCTGTCAACAAAATATTGTGGTATTTTAGCTAAGGGAATACCTTAAATCAGTTAAAGTTGGCACGGAACCCTCAGTACGCGAGTCCGACTCGCACTTGGCCGGTTTTTTTTTTAACTGTTTTCTACAAGTTTGCTAAGCTTTAAAGGAGTAAACAAACAACATTTAAAAATTGTAATTTTAACTATTAAGACCCCTTTTTCAGTATGAATCACCATTTTTCTTAGGAACATTATAAAATGGCAAAATGAGATACAAACCAGAATATTAAGCAATCATGGTACACAGTAAAGAAAAAAGAAAAACTTAACAAACCGCACTCAAACTCAACCTTCACATGATATTTATATAGGAGTAGGTAAAATAATAGTAGAAACTGTAATTATTCAATTACAGTAATGTCATAAAAATATTATATATTATTCAAACATATTTCGAAATACTAATTGCAATATTCAATCAAAACCTTTTTTCGCGTTTTGTTTTCATTAATTCCGTCGAAGCCATGCAGGCTGGAGTGCGGAGTAAGACAGGGTGGCTTGAGCTCGCCGTTAATTTTCAGCATGTATGTGGATGGACTAATAGAGCGCCTAAGCAGCATGCCTGTCGGATGCTATGTTAATGGGGTTTGCATTAACAACATCAGCTATGCTGACGATAGGGCTGTAGTGTGTGTATGCATATCTTTATAATACTATTTCCATGTTTAAGGCTAATCCATATTTAAACGCATGTACTGTCAAATTACTACAGTAATAAATATCATTTAGTCGGGCATCAATGGAAGCAAGGACACAGCTGTTTTGAAGTCAAAATTCGCCATATACGGTGGGTGTTCGGATGATTAAAGGAAAGACATTGATGCCCGACTAAATGATATTTATTACTGTAGTAATTTGACAGTACATGCGTTTATATATGGATTAGCCTGACACATAGAAATAGTTTTATAAAGATATGCATACACACACTACAGGGCGCTACTTGCCCTGATATGAAATAATTCGGATGAAGTGTATGCGTGCCAACTTTAGTTTAATTACCGTACCCCTTACACACTGCAACTTCTAGCATTGATGCAGTCGCGATGCAGCATCGATGCACTTACAAACTGCCAACCTTTACACACTGCGCTTTTGGCGACTGTATTGATACTAATGCGAAGAAGCGCAACTGAATCCATGCTAAATTAAATTTGTTCATTGCGAGAGTCGATGCTGTAACAGTTTCAAAACGCGCGACTGCATCAATGCTAAAAGTCGCAGTGTATAAGGAGTCTAAGATCAACAATACCTCATAGTGTAGCCACATGAGTTTGCGGGTTGCGGGTTCGATCCCCGCACAATACAAACATTTGTGTGCATGAACATGTCTGTTTGTATTGGTCTGGGTGTTTTCTATGTATATCATGTATCCGTTGTCTGGCACCCATAACACAAGCTTTGAGTAGCTTACTTTGGGACTAGATGGCGATGTGTGGGAATGTCCAAAGGATATTTATATTATGAGTGTCTGGCATTTTGTTTACACGACTACATATATAAAACTACAAAACAAATTTCATGTGTTTTTAAATAGATAGTGATTCGAGAGAAAAGTTCATAATACATGCGCAATACAGTAGTAATACACTATTTTAAAGGTTTCTAAATTGTAAATAAACGCATTTCTTGCGGTAACATTGCAAACGCTGGCTGAACCCTATGACATGGATCAAACCTTACACCCGTGCGAAGCCGGGGGGAGTCGCTAGTTTACAATAATTATGTAGAACAACGTAGCTTTATCAGTCCAACGTCGCAGCGTTGACGCAACGTATCCGCAACCGTCATTTAGCTTTCCTTATTAGAATAAATATTACTATTATCTATACTTCTATACCACAATATTATACAGAGGAAAGATTTGATTGTTTGACGGAACTACTGGACCGATTTGAGAAATTCTTTCACCATAAGATTTCTGCATTATCTGTGATGAACATAAGCTATAATATTATTTTTTAAAGTTAGGAATCCGAATGAAAACTTAGATAATAACACCGAAAGGAATGGAAAACTTAGATAATTACACCGAAAGGAAATTACATACCGTAAGGAAAATCTTAATATCGCAAAAGCTGCCTTAACTATTGACAACAGAGCAAAGCAATGTTCCACAGTTTTATAGAAGACACCAGTACCTACAATAAAATCCGCAATACTAATATGTCTAACTTCTACAGTTTTGTCACAATAACCCTTTTTATAAGTTAAAATATGCAATATTGGCGCCGGGACAGAGTAATTCACAGATTTCATACCTCGATATAATTCTTATCCAATAAAATTATGTCCTATTTATGGCTATAAGAATACCTGTAAATTACTTTTTAAATCATTAAAATTGGAAATACCATTACGGAGTTATCATGAGAATAATATTTTATCATAGTTGAAATTAATGCAGTGCGCGCCCTAAGTGATATAGATAAGTAATTATAGCGAGCGAGAGATTCTCGATGTGCAAGATAGCGCTGTAAGTTTTTTGCTCGCGGTAAAGCCGGAGATTTTCAGATTAGTCAAAGCCTGGAGAACTTCGTAACTGTCATATTATCTATAGTCAGCTCCATTGGCAACCGACACCGGCAAAAGTGCAAGCGGGATCGACTCAAGTCACAAGTTGATATCATGCCGACTATTTTATGGGTACTATATTCTGAAAGGTATAAATAAATAAATAAATATCCTTTGGACATACATAGAAGGTATGTACGACGCGCGCTTGCGCCGGCCGCTATGGTCGCTGCACTGGAGATACTATCGAGAGCACCACTGCCGAATAACCTCAAGAACCAGAATCGCTTGCACTACACGTCTTTTGCTTGAAGTGACGCGCGTTTTGGTGAGGTGTGTGCGAGCGATTTTCATCGTGCAAGTGGTTAGGTGGCAGAGACCTCGTCCGTACTAACCATGAAAATAGGTACGTGTTTTGCGTTGAAATATTTTATGGAAACAAACATTTTTAGCAGACTTAGCAACTAAATTACTATTTCAGTTATTTTGTCACGATTTTATTATCAGACTTGGCAATCACAGAAATGTTAATATTATTTAAGACACCTTCCCCTTAAGACGTTATCTGACGGTAGGTGAGAATCAGGTCAGATTACCAGCACCGCCGCAGCGTCGAATTTAATCAGAGTATCTGCTAATCAGATCAAACCACCCCCATCTTGGAAGTTTCGAGGTTTTTTTATGAATAAGTTATGAGATAACGCCCGTTGCGGCTTGGGAGGAAGAATAGCAAGGATACTGATAAAACCGACCAAGTGCGAGTCGGACTCGC
Source organism: Pyrausta purpuralis (assembly GCA_963924145.1). Taxonomy (NCBI): domain Eukaryota; kingdom Metazoa; phylum Arthropoda; class Insecta; order Lepidoptera; family Crambidae; genus Pyrausta; species Pyrausta purpuralis. The sequence goes on from OZ001660.1 coordinate 16,271,211, forward strand.
GCACTGAGGGTTCTGTGCCACCCTTAAATTGAATTCGGGGTCCACTTACTTTACGCGAAAATATCACAATATTTTTTGACGGCAAAAATAACCATGTTTTTTATAGTGTTTGTATGAAAGACAAATTTATATTTGCGATTTATGAAAATGTGCTATGTCTCAAAAACTACCATGACCGAATGGCAAAAAACGGAACCCTTATAGTTTCGTCAAATCTGTCTGTCCGTCCGTATGTCACAGCCACTCGATTCTTGAACTATTGGCATCGCACAGCTGAAACTTGGTAGGTAAATGTATCTTGTTAACCGCTTTACGATTCTTGTACAATAAGTTAAAAAAATATATGAAACCAAAACCAAAGTATTTACTGAAACTAATAAGTGTCAGGTGTCTATAGATAGGTCTCTTAAAATTAAATTAAGGTTCCCAAAAAAAAAATAACATTAGACTACATTTGAGAGTTATGCATATTGGTTTGTGTATATATTATTATGTATGATTATTACTGTGATGGTATATATATATAAATGTGTTATATATATATATATATATATTATAAATATGTATATTATTTATTTATCTGTTCTTATTTTTATATAATTATTTTTATTATACAGATATATTTCTATTCCACTTTTTCAGCTCTTCATTTTCATTTTCTTTTCTTTTTATGCACAAAATACCCCTTCCTATAAAACTCATAATTTCTTTTACAAAGGTTGTCTGGAAGAGATCGCTTATAGCGATAAGACCGCCTAAATTGTACATTTCCCTAAAACGAATTTGTTCATCAATTTATGTAATGTGCAATAAAGAGTTATCTATCTATCTATCTATGTGCTGTCAAAGTGGTAAAATGAGCGTATCTAACTTCGGTGACCGAAACTTTTTTTGAGACTGTAAGTAGCGAAATCACACGAGCGATGCAGTACAGTTTTTAGGATTCCGTAGCCGAATGGCAAAAAACGAAACCCTTATAGTTTCGTCAAATCTGTCCGTAGGTCACAGCTACTTTATTCTGTAACTATAAGCATCACACTGTTAAAATTTTGTAGAAAGATCGTGTTAACCGCTTAACGATTCTTATTCTTTTTATTCAGCTAGTGTAAATTTTGAAAAAAATATACAAGTAAAATGTAGATCTTAACAAATACTTTCAAGGAAAATTAGTTTGGACGGGATCGAACTAGTAGTTTTTGAGATATAGCACATTTTCATCAACCGCAAACATAACTATGTATATAATAACGTTGTGTCTGATTTCCATAACACAAGCGCTTTGGCTACTTACTTTGGGATCAGAGCAATATATATATATATGTGATTGGTGTCCAATATTTATTTATAATATATGTGTATATACGAGTTTGTACTATAAAAACAAAGTTATATTTGCTTTTAAGAAAATATTGTGGTATTTTAGCTAAGTGAAGGTAAGTGAACTCCCTAATTCAGTTAACTTTGGCATGGAACCCTCAGTGCGCGAGTCCGACTCGCACTTAGACGGTTTTTTTTTATATACATACATAAAAAATATCACTTAGGCTGATTATAATTGTTTAATGTAACATTATTATGAAAACATAATTGTTGGGTGTTTTCTTTATATGTAAGAACCCTGTCATAATATATTAAAGATAATAATTTGTAATTGTATTATTTACCGTAACTGATAGATAAGATTATTATTTAAAAAAACTGATACAATCTTTTTTTGATTTGTGCTTGTTTTTGGATTGTTAAACAGTTGCTTTAAGTATATATACGTCAAGTATATTGATATTTTGTTGGCATACGAAGCAACAGTAATTACTAGGTATTGTTTAGTGGATATCAATGCTATCACTGTGGAAACAGATTAAAACCAGTGAATTTATTTGCGATTGACCGACTATATTTAATAAGAAAATGAATGCACTAACATTTGTCAACCTAAATTTTTATTCATTTTCAACCATATAAAAGTGCAATTATTATTCATCATCGTCATTTCTAAGCACTAACATTTGTTTTAGTTAATATATATGTCGAACATAAATTTAAAATAGAGCTGACTTTTCCTCCCGAATATGATACAATACAAAAGAATCCACTCCATCATTTTGCTCTCGGCCAATCACGCTCCTATATGAGGTGTCATCTCCTCAGGGGTTCCGTAAGTGCCAACATTTTCACCAATACGTTAGTGGGTTAAGTTTTCGTTATAACTCACAAAAAAGCCAAGGCAGATAAGTCAAATTTTAGATTTTAAATTTTTGAATAACTACTTTTTTTATAAAGGAAAAACTTGTTCTAAAGGATATATTTTTCAGCACTTAGTTTTTTTTAAGCTAAAAAAATGTTTTTTTTTTATATATTATCAAGTTAATTGGATATATATATACAGAAAATCTCTAAAGTGTAAAGTGTGTAGTGACGACACGGATGCTGCAGTGCTTCGAGCTCCTGAATACTGAATGCGATTGCGGGTTCGAATCCTGCAAGGGGTAAATATTTTTGTGATGAGCACGAACATTTGTACCTATGTCATGGATGTAAAATGTATTTAAGTATTTATGGGAGACGCCCCCGTCATAATCGTTGTCTGGTACTTCGTGACACAAGGAAGAAAAAGTGTTTGACGCCTATTTATTATCAAAGTATCTGATTGGACATGCTGCCTTGCTGCTGCATTTGGGCTATGACACAAAAACTAACCTTTATAATGATACAAAAATAGCAGTGCATTTGACGGCTCATCACGTGTTTACGCTCAATCGTTTGAGTCCCTTGTGAGTTTTGTAATATTCTCGATACATCAAACGCTGTTTTTACGCTGGGTTTTTATTCTTTGTCGCAAAGAATAAAAACCTTCTGCTGGTCTTACGCTACCATGGGTGGTTTTTAGGTATAAAACTGGGAGAAAATTATTGAAGTGTTTAATGAGTTGCAAACATTTTACTAAAATTGTGTTCAAAATTGCGATGTATATGACTGTACGAATGTCAATAAAGATTTTTTTATTCACTCAATGTTAATTCCTACACTATTGAATAACACCGTAGATTCTAGCTAGATCTAGATAGGTTCTAGCTCTCATCAGCTTAACACTGTCCTGATTAGTACCTACGAATAAGTAGAAGGTTATGGAAGAATTTAAACACACTTCAATACAAAAAGTGGACCCAGAGACAACTTCCCGAGTCATGTTTACCATATGCTGGTACTGAACTGAAAGGCAAATAAGCGCCGTGAAAGCCTTTCTAGGTAAGACCCTTGTTTATGTTTCGGCTTCAAAATGAGAGCACCTCTTCTTAGTTTATGCTCTTGGCTTTGTTATTTAACGTACCTTAGATATAACTAGTTTGGAGGCGTAAAAAATATAGTCTTGCATTATATCTCATTTCAATGCCTGATTTATCTTTTTCTCTAATGTTAACATTAATCTCTAAATTTCTCAAAAACTAGCGTATATGAACCAAAAATGTTTTCTACTAAAGAAGTTTTATTTATCTTTCTAAATCGGCCTTTTAAATATTTTCACTTAAAACGAGGTGACCTTATACACAGCCGATACTACGGCAACTAACCATTAGTATATTTTTCCTCCCAGTGTTCTCTTACCGCTAGCTTCTTTGTACTACTAGAATTTCTTCAAGTTTTCACCTAGTAAATTCGCATAGGAAATAGAGTTTAGTAAAATGTCAGTTCGGACATCCTGAAAATTCCATCTAAATGTAAATGCAGCGAGAAACTTGAACAAGTATATTTAATGCTCACTTCCACTTTGTGACTTTATTGCGAAAGCTAGAGTTCCTATATTTTCCTAGTATAAAAATATTTTTCTAAAACAAGAAGAATGGTCCAGGACCTTTGCTTTAACACTTTTTAAGAAAAAACGCTATACAAAAACATAACACGACGCGTGGTGCCTTTTTAAGTTTTAGTGCTGTGAACTTTTTACAACTCTTAAAAGTATCTTTTAAAAAGTGCGTTGGAAGCATGATGGTTTTATACGTCGTCACATTTTGACGACCTTCGTGGTGTAGTGGCTAAGCACACTGGGTTTAAAGGCGTCGCGGCTCAGAGGTCCCGGGTTCGATTCCCGGTCGGTTCAATGTAGAAATCATAATTTTCTATATTGTCTCGGGTCTGCGTGTTAAGGTACCACCATTGTGTCTGATTTTCATAACACAAGTGCAATGGCTACTTACTTTGGGATCAGAGCAATATATGTGATTGGTGTACAATATTTATATATATATAATAATATCTTAACATGCATTAAAAAAAGTTTTTCGATCCCAAAGTAAATAGCTAACGCACTTATTTTATGAAAATCAGTACCATTACTAACACCTAGACTCAGCACGATGTACTCGTAGAAAGTTCTGATTTCCACATTGACCTGACCGCAAATCGAACCCAGGAAATCGGAGCGGCAACGCCTTAAGACCCAGCGTGCTTTGCCACTACACCACGAAGGTAGTCTTCAAATATTTGTGCAGTGTTCGTCTTTTGTTAAAACTAAATTATTAACTTAAACGTGCGGCAGAGGAAAGACATTATTTTCTATAATCTGTTTTATTTAAATACCCCTGCATCGTGCTCATTATTTCTGAGGGTCGTGACATCCCTTTATGAGTTTCCTTCTGATGATGGTCTTCCATCTGTTTCTTTCCTTGTCCTATAAACACATTACCACATTTTCAGGCGTCTACATGCATAACTGGTCTGTCGCTAAAACTATATTGGTAAAATTATAAATTGCGCCCGCAATGGGAGTTTGTACTTCATTAAACGGTCCGTTTGCTTAGTTGATGCACTTACAGTAGGGGAAACTGTTAGTTAGTATGTTAAATTATGTTTTCAGTTTGGGCTCGGTTGCACCATTAACAAACCATAACTATAACCGTTACACTTTATTTTACTCCTATACGGTGGACGCAGTTTGAAGCAAACGATATGACATGTTATTGACATTTCCACTCGATAATTTCAGTGGTCTGATTTTCTGCTGCATCCTTATTTAATGTAGTTTTAATTTCTTAAATAAATGGGGAAAAAAACAAAGTATTGTTAAGAATATTTTTAAAATTCAGTGTCATATTTTATATTCATAAAGATGAAATAAGAAACCAAAAATCTAAGATTTTTTCTGAAATTGCTCTCTATCACTAAATATTTGCAAGCACAAATTTTAATATGTCCTAGGGTTTTTCGGGCGCCACCAGGTGTTGGACAGGTAAGTAAAACCATGTCGAGACTTTCATCCCTCTGGAGTTTAACAGTCATTAGACTTTTTTAATAGTTGAAATAAGATTCCTAGCCTTTAAGAATGAAAAGGGTACATTTCAGCCATGAGAACAAAAGCAAAAAGAGACATAATATTAAAAACGTTGAAAAAGGAAAAGGATAAGAGGAAGATCGCTAAGGTTAAATATAATGTTCACTTGACCTAAATATAGGAGGATGTTTTGGTGTATCAGTTGGTCAAGGTGAACAAATGAAAACACATCAGCTATAAAGTCTATGCAACAATAAAAAAGTGCATCTATGACCTAATTACGATTGCATTAATTTGAACCCTTACACACTACGACTTTTAGCATCGATGCAGTCGCGCGTTTTGGAAACGCGAGATTTTGCCATCAATGCTGTCGCTCTTTAGTATCGATGAAGTTTTATTTTATTTTTATTCATTTGGTACGGACAACAGCACGTCAAGGTAAACACTGCGGTATCTTATACAGTTGTAATAAGGGCTAGTTTGCAACAAAAGTGAGTAACCTGGTGATGCAGTCGTGTGTTAGCATCGATGCAGAAGCGCGATTGCATCGATACTAACGCGCGTATCGATGCATTAATTTTTTTTTCGCTTATCTAGAGGGTATACCTTCTAGTTGGTCCCATTGTTGCCAATTTGGGATGATGGGATCTTGGTGTAATTGAGGGAAACTCTCAAATTTTAAAGGCACGTATAGCGTTTTTTACTAGAATCTTAAAGTGTGTTACGTCTGACAATCAACATTTGGTGGGGCTGAGCTAAAGGTGGAACTCCTTAACTCTTAGGAGTTCAGTTATGAGAGAACTTATGATAGGTAGTTTGTAGTTTCTTAAAGATCGGAGTCAAAAGATGCAACTACCCCCCCCCCCCCCCTCTTGTAATCCCTTAAAATTAAGAAATAAAATTAACTTTTAAAAAAAAAGTAAAAAGCGACTTCAAAACCAAAATGCACTAAAAAGTCTTAAATAAAAATAATTTCTTCTCTTTTTCTTTTTTAATTACATTCTCGAGCCTTGTGTTTTTGTAAAAAGATTTTAACATCATGCAGATCAAAAACAGATGCAAGTGATAGGGTGGTCAGATCACAATCTATATATATAAAATGAATTGCTGTTCGATAGTCTCACTAAAACTCGAAAACGGCTGAACGGATTTATCTTATCTTAGTCTTGAAATGTTAGTGGAGGTCTAGACAAGGTTTAAAAGGCGAGAAAAAATCAGCAAACGCGCGGACGAAGTCGCGGGGGACCACTTGTATAACTATAAATTGCTTAAACCAACAACCAGATTAGCTTTAGTTTCAAAAAAATGCTACAACATGTGCATTGACATTTATAATAAACTATCGGACTCTTAAATCTGATAATATAAATACAGGTGCTTTAAGCAGTTGGTTGTGGAATGGTTGTTGAAAGAATGTTTTTATAGTGTTAAGGAATTTATTGACTCTAAAATTTTGATATCCAACTGAAATCATAAATGATGTATACTAATTAATATTCAATGACATTTTCACTTATTTTATTTTGACATCACATAACTGGATCGCTGCATGAGTAGCAATATGTAAAAGGTCTTTAAGATAACAGCTTAGGACAATTTATAGTTCTCTATGATTTGCTGGGCAATATGAAAATAAGAAGGTACAACAATTTACAGAGGTTCAAAATAAACAAACGCAGCGAAACCTACGGATTAATATTAGTTTTTTTTTACTATAAGCTTCATACATAACATCAAACAATGACCATCCTACTAACAACCAACTATCTTCCGGGAAAAATACCCAAATCTTACTTAGCTATTGATCAAGAAAACAGTTCATTAACTTTTTAATAAAACTCGACATTGTTGCTTTAGCTAAGGAAAAGAATTAAGTAAACCTTAACACAGAAACCTAATTTATATTCAAGTTTAAATTCGCCGGGTGGCTGTAAAGGAGGCAATTTCTTTGGCCAATAAAAAAGCCATATATCTGAGGACTAGGTATGTCCAAGAGCTGAGATTTTTTGCTGGATTCTATTTAAAACTGCTTTTATTTAAAGTTAAATACAAGTAATTTTTATCGTATTATTTCGGTGTCGTGAGTCGGTAAAAAACCTGAAACGAAATATGCCTTATCTTTTTGGATATGTATTGTATGCGTGTGTGTATGGGTGTGTATTTATGTATGCCCAAAATGGTTTTTTACACGCCTAGCTAGAAACATTATTAGGTGTCATAGTTATTGTAATAAAATCAATGGAGTTTACCATTACATATCTACATTATTATCAGAACTGCTTCGGTGGCGCAGCGGTAGGAAGGTCGCACTTTAAAGCGACGGCTGCGCCAGAGGTCCCGGCCCGGGTTCGATTCCCGGGTCGGGCCAAAAATATATACCTGAGTTTTTCTGTTCAGAAAATCTTAGGGTAGCGCGGAGTTTGGAAGTTGGCGGTATTTCACCCCCGTGCCTCGGAAAAGCACGAAAAGCCGTTGGTCCTGCGCCTGAACTCTCTCCGGTCGTGTCAGATTGCTGTCCCTAAGGGCTATGAGAGTGAAAGGAGTAGAGAGTGCACTTGTGTTCGCGCACACACTTGTGCACTATAATATGTCCCGCGCAGTCTAATAATCGTTGTGACTGGCCACCGTAGTCGAAATCGACTAAGGGGACTATTATTTATTATCAGAACTTTAAGTAAAGTAGGTAACAGGTAGGTACAAACATGATTGTAACTTGAAATGAAAAAAAATCAATTCAATACACGATCGACACTCGATAGATTCATAAGTATCGAAAACTTTAACATCACAAAAGAAGGTCAACGCCAACCGTTAAAATGCGAAGTAGTACAGATAGCTAACCGCTTGGTTTACGGCGACCGCGAAATATGGCTCTTGGCACTTTAGCCCCAGTGAAAGAAATGTTAGATTTTTTAGGCAATAACCACACGATGACCTTGACAATTTATTTCTTAATTTAAAGGCTTTGACTGCCACGAAACAAGGCACAATAGAAACATATTGTTTGGGGGTCACCGATGTTAAGGAAACAACAGCTTTACAATAATTCATATGGAGTAAATATCATAGCACACTAACCATAGGCATTTCCACAGCTGGATTTAATAAGATAATCCAAATAGGAAATCGATAGAAAAAAAATGAACAAACATGCTACAGAAATATACACAAATGCACGCTCGGACAACGCATCAGGGTAAACACTGCGGTATCTCAGGCGGCTAGCTTTTAACGAAAATGAATAACATAACGCGCTGGCGACCGCACAGCATCCATTAAAAAGACAATAATCTGAACACCCTTTGTACACATTCGTTTTCAAGAGAAGACGAAATCGTGTTAACTTCTCATGAAATATATGTATTTGTATAAAACTTGATTTCTTTCTTTCTTTCGGCTTACTTTTAATATATTGCCGGTAACTTATTCTTACCAATAAATAAATAATTGTACCATATAGCATGCAGACTGCGGTTACTTTGACATTTGATAAAACCTAAATAATGAGCAGTCAAGAGAAAGGGTATGCCTTCGTTAGTCATCTTGCAATTTAGAAAATCACATAACAGACCCGTCTGTTACCCTAAAATGCGCTGATACACGAGCGGGATTAATAACAACGGGCCGTAGAAACGGCACGTCGATAGCCTTTTGACAGCTTATTTAAGACAATGGCGACAACAGTTTTCGGCAGCCGTTGACCAGCCGCTGTTCATGATTTGCCGCTGATGTAACGACGAGCCACGACGGCAAGTTGTAATTTGACTGTATGTTGATAGATGGTGTATGGTGTATGCTTAGTGTTACTCTACGAGATCGAATCAGAAATAAAGAGAGACGTGGAATACCTAAGGTAACGGACATAGCCCTGAGAATCAATAAGCTCAAGTAGCAATGAGGGCACATAGCGCGAAGAATAGATGGCCGTTGGGGCTTAAAAGTTATAGATTGGAACCTTCGGCCAAAGGCGTGGCGTAGGATGTCCACCGACAAGATAACAGACGTCCTTATAAAGATCACAGTATCAAACTGGATACAGATCGCTTGTGATCGGTCGTTGTGGAAAACCGTGCGAGAGGCCTATGTTCAGCAGTGGACGTAATCTGGCTGATGATGATGGATGGTGAATTAACAGAACGGCTTATCGCTCAATTCATCAGCCTTACTAATATTTAGTCAACACCATTTCGACGGCTGCCGTTACTTAAATCGTGGGCAAATATTCGTCCGTGTGTAAGATCCCTTATTGACCTACACCCAAACTAACAATCAAGAACAGCACAAATTCCAAGGTCCGATTTCAACTAAGCAATTAAGTACCGAATGTTTGAAACTTTAGACCACTGTGCAATACAAATTTGCAGACCAATCATTTGTCATACGAAGTGAATAGTGAACAATTAGTTTTGTTACAAAGGACAGGTTAGTTTGTAAAGTTGTTATACTGAGGTATTGAGTATCAATGATTCGAAGTGCAAACATATCCATCGCTGACAATTTATGGCGCTCTGACTGAACTTCCATTTTGTTAGTTTAGTATACACTACACAGTACGTGACGAGTTCTTCAAAAGTTCACTTTGTGAAATGAATCAAACTATAAAATCTTTTACAATCAGATCAACATTGACATCAAATAAATATGATCGTAACAACCTCAATGATAACGCGTTAAACGTGTTTATCATAAATTCAACACAAATCATACTATGTTATTGTCTTTTTATATATTTAAGTTTTTTTTTTAAAACTAACACTACATTTATTTGGGATATTCTGCCAAACTGTGTCATTGTCGGCAGAGCTCTCGTGGACATCGTTTTACTTGAATTATAATTATTATTTATTTAAGCTACGATTAGGTTCAGGTTAAAGTGAAAGGGTAGGCTTACGGGCTAACTAACAGCACCCTCCAACGGCCTGTTTCACAATGTCTTAAAACGTTTCGGTCAGCGTGATCCGCCCAATAGTTAATCAAAATTAAAATTAACTACGAAATTTAGTTTTATATTAAAATTGAGATAGCGCTTATTTGTTGTACTCTATTAACATTCTTGGTAAATTATTAATTTATTCAGACATTATTATGGTCTATTTGGTTAGTAATAATATAGCTTACAACAAGGTTAGTAACAAACAATACAATTCAGATAAATTAGATGTACAACAACACAACATATTGAATTAACATAATAAATAGGGTTCGGGTTTATGAGTGCAGTGATCCAGTGCCGTAGTAAAGCACTGTCCCACCTCCCCGCTAGTACCCTTTAGAATCCTGTTGGGACTACCGACCATTCTGTTTTTAATGGACAGGACCTTCTTCCTTGCCACTGCATGGAAGTCGTCTACATGGACGTCGGCGTACATGCCAGACTCATTGCAGAATCTCGGTAAAACCGTTGTTGGTTTTGATTTTCTTAAGCCAAATCCGCTAATACAATTTGGTTGTTGGTCATCAATGAAGGGGGATTAAATTAAATGATTGTGTTGTTATAATTATGTCAGTATTTTTCATTTTGATATTTTTTGTTTAATTACACCCATACAATTTGGACTAATGCCTTATGTGTCTGTCATATCAAAGACGGAATTTGGATACTCTGCGAAACGTGAAACATACATAAAATAATATGTCAGTGTCAGTTAAGTAATATTTATCTATTAATCGCTAGTTTCCTAGACTTACTGAATATTTATATATCGGATCGGTCGGATAAGTCTTATTTGGCGGTGGTGAATATCGGCTTTAACGACATAAATGATAGATAAGGAAACTAGCGATTAATAGATATATACATATTCAGTCTGATAAGTCTTATCTGACGTTGGTGAAACATTTTATACAAAACGAGCGATTTTAAAATGGCATGGGTATAATACATAAATGATTGCTGACAAGTATATGATGTTTTCAAATTAGGTGTATTTTATTTTATTCGACGAATATTCCTTATCTGACGTTGAGAAAATCAGGCTGAGAGATATAACTAAACAAAAACCGCAACTAAAGCCTTCTTAGAAAACCCATAACAAATCATACCCATCTCAAATGTAAGACAGGTACAGTTATACCAATGAATTTTGAGCGCACGTATTTCTTTATACATAAGATTCCAAATATTATATGCCTAAGGTATTTGCGTTCGCCTGTGTACTCTCGAACTGGGATTTCCACAATCCATCATAGTAGACAATAAAACAGTTGAGCTGAGGCGCAAATCGCTATAAATTATGAACGCGGAACAATCAACAAGTCAGACCTCCGAATGATCCATTTGGAGCAGCACTTAAGACGTAGACTAGAGAGGAAAGCCAGTTCAAACATAGATTGCAAGATATACGTACATATAACACTTGAATATCCAAGCTTTTCAATACGGTGCATGATCTGAATAGTGCGCAAGCACTTAAATATTTTTTCAACACACTTGCTCAAAATGACGTTTTTATTCCACCGATTTTTGGCTCATAAACCTAGATATTAAACACGCGTGCTTTTTCATTATATTATTGCACTAGTGCCTTTAGTTTATTAACCCGACCAATTTACATTTGTACCCTAGTACCAAGTAGTAAGTAAGAAGAAGAAGCGATATAATTTAGTCGGGTTATATTTTTTTTTAGCAACAAACCGTATTTATGCGAAAAATAACAGTATCTCCATATATATTTCAAGAAATGGTAAATCCATCTTTATTACTAAAAATAACACAAATTCATTTAACGTTTTCGGAAATTTGTGTTTAAAACACGAATTTTTACATTTTAAATCTTGGCTGTGGGGCCGATCTAGTTCGCGCCTTAGCCTTGCGCGCGCATCGGTATCGCGGCAAGGAAAAAAAAAACAACGCGCCATTTTTCCAAAATAATTGTCGGTTGTGACGAAGTTTGGATTTATTATTGTGAAGTTTAATATTAACGAAAATGTCTTCTTCAAGTGAAGAAGAAGAAGAAGTGAAGAATGAAGAAAACCTTTTATTAACTCCGCCGGACATATGTATCGACGAGGCGAATAACGCGTGCGGTAGTCTTTTGCCATCAAAATGGAGTGAAATGTATTTTTACTGTTTTAATAATTAAAACTTACTTGATGAAGAGTCTTGTTTATTCCTCGCAAGTGTGTTGAAAAACGTCGTATGAAACACGTGTGCATGTGACCATAATATACGCGGCTTTCTTATGGCGCACTCGCATTCGCTCGTGCGCACACAATATCGCCTTGTATATAATGGTCAACTTAGCACACTTGTATCATAATGTACTATAGTGTTATTGTATTAGGTCGGAATTAAGGTCGAAAACCATTATTATATGGTGGCTACAGCCCGACGACTTACCTCAATACTTCTTAGATTATATGCAAAATAAAAACACCATTATAAGGACCTTTATCACTGAAGGGGCGGCTGATGTGGTTCCCAAGAAAGAGGTAAATTAGCTATAAGGATTCTTACGTATCAATCCACACTTCCAGATCCACACTCCAGATATTTCTTGGCTCGGTTTCAAAGATTTCTTGTTAAAACCTTGACTGGTAGAGAATGCTTTAAGCATTAAGTCCGCCATTTGAACTTTAGTTTCGTCAGTGCAATAAAGAATTTAAAAAAGAAAACTGAGTTTTTTCTAGCTATCGTCTATTGCGGCTTCGGGTATCCATCAGAATTTGAACATGAGGTTATTTTGCTAGCTGTTTTGGACACGGACACCCTATGCCAAGCTAAGTCCTATATTTGAGTTTTAAGACTGTAAGATATATTTGTGTGTAATTTAAATAAATAGGTTTAAGGTTTATGTTAATTATATACTGATAATGCGATTTAAAATAACACAACAGTCTTAACTCGTATGAAAATACTACCTACCTAGGTATTGATCATGTCGAGCTCTCAATTTTAAGTATAAATAAAATAGAAGTATCCCTAGTCTTGCCATAAATATTGTCACAAAGGAAAAAAAATATGCAAATAATATGTATTACTCTTACAGTGTGTTAGTTTTATACATAAATATAAAACAATTTAAAATATAAAGAGCTTATTAGCCAAAATTAGAAAACACAATGAGCAATCGTATAAAAATGACAGATTCCAAATTCAAATGTAATATCTTTCCTCTTTTTAATTGTAACAGTACCTATTTATGGCCAGACTGTGTATAGATATTTCTGTCATGGCCGTATTTCCCGAACTACTGGTAACTTGGCACAGCTTTCACTAATGAAACAATATCTGAATTTCAATTTGAACCTTCTTCCAATGTATTAAATACTACCCAACTTGTAAACATTTACGATACTTAGTTCCCACTTGTTTGGGTCAATTCTGACTGATTTATATTATTCATGGAACTATTCAATGTATTGCTTTAGGGAATTAAATTTGAAACTTAGCAAGTAGAACTTTCAGATTACTTGGAAATAGTATTTATCAATTCAAGAACGGATACAAAGACGAAACCTGACGTAACTTGTAGAAATATAATCATGAGCAAAACAAGTCGAAGGCACTACTGATTTTGTAAATAGACAAAATAACGGAAGCTTATAAATATAATAGGTAAGTTTTATGTTAGTTATCCCATATCTGTTTAGTTCCAAATTTACGCGAATATTAAGTGTTCTAAAATATATTTTTTTCGTTTTTTCGTAAAATTTTTCAATGCAATTTTCAATACAGTATGTTCGATGTAATGACTTGAGAATCCCTATCTTAAAAACAATACCAAACACGGTTTCTATCTTAGAAATTACTGGTTGCTTTTACACGTTTTTAGAAAAGCATTTTTTGTTTACCAAAACTGGTTCTGAACTAGCAGTTTATTGTACCTGAATCATATTAATATTCCAAAATGGTTAAAATGTCGATGAAAGGTTCTAACGTGCTTGTAGCGGGTGATTCAACATAATTAAAACAAAATCAACTATATTAAAAGCTGCGATACACATGCCTGCAGCTGGTACACTTTCATGCCAGCTACTTGCACATGCTATCTACTTTTATGTGTAGGAAGACGCTTTCTGGCATGCAATGTGAGCGAGGGGATCCGGGGGCTTCAATACTGTTAATATCAATAGTATAAATTTAGGCAAGGTAATGTTATCTATACAGTATTGTAACTTGGACGACTTTTTGAAATAATACCTACAGCCGCGCGGTACCTCAACGTGAGATAGGGCTGCCTGCCCGCCTCCAGCATTTTAATTACAATTGCCTACTTTGTATTTCCATGTTTTTCATTCAAACATTCCATTGTTTTGTGATTGTAAATATACTTTTTTATATAAACAAATAAAATATTTTGTAAATTAAATAGTAAGTATTCATTAAAAATGCGTGTTGTTTTATCAATTTTTACCATTTTTATGTTTATTTTTTTATGTTATCGGTCTTAAAAATTTGCTACCGGAAAATATTTTCACCTCGACTGAGACTTACGGAATGCTTTATTATTAAATTTTACAGTATAAAAAATTCTTATTCCCGCATTCTTATATTATAGAGCTTCATAAAAAAATCATACAACCAATGACAGCACAATATATCCTATTCGTCATATTAAAATGTACTTAAACTTCTTTTTCTAGACAGAAATCGCGCGGCTATTGTTTTAAAAATCAACACACCGTCCCGTTCGTAACTGTGGCAGTGCCGCGACTGTCTGCGTGCTGAACGCGTGCCGAAATCGAGGCGCGTAGGTATAGCTCACGTTTAATCCGTTTGTGTGAATTTGGAATACTGCATGCAAGGACGCAAATTGCTAAACACGCACATTCCAGTAACTGGCATGCAAGCTACTGACCTGTTTTACAGGCTTGCGTAGCGATACACTTTAATCTGTGATCGTTTTCGTGCTACAATATTTCATTCCATCGCCGCTACAATGTTGCTACGAATTACGAACTGTTTCTTTTTGTGCTCACGGCGACGCTACGGACTACGATTCTATTTGTTATTGAGCTTTTCTACGACGATGCTACGAATGACTACGGAATATTCATAACTTTTAATTGTATTTCTTACTACGAAACGCTACGTGACGCTGGTTTTGTAATTTATTTAAAGTTGTATTTTTTTACTCATTATTAAATTACAAAGATTTAATACAAATTGTTTCTCCTAAATCAAAAGTATTTCAAAGCCATATTTCATAAGATTTCTAGAATGTTAGAAAATTTATTGCAAATGCGATCCGTAAATAAAATTGTTCGATTATCAAACTTATGTCCTTTACAGAAAACATATATCAACGGATTTTTATCTATACTTTTTTATATTAATCATATTTATTTCTAGCGAACAAAGTAGATATTCCATAATGCTTTGAAGGTAAGACGCGATGTCGAAGAAGCCTTACGTGGGCTAAAACTATTACTCAAGCGAACACAAACATCGTGAGCTGTTTATTCAGTAAACAAATACACTCTTGACAGGCCGTAAGTGAAGTGACCCAAAATTGATCGCATGAAAACCAATTTAACCGAGTAAACATTTATCAATTTGCGATTATAAATTGAAGTAGGTACCTATACTAACATTACGTATGTATTTTTTATATACAAATATAATAAATATGTGATATACATGTACAAAATGTGTGTGTGATAATCTTCCAACTCGTGTTTATGATCCGTGATTTTCTTTCCTCGAAGGCATACACTGGAAATGATATATATGTGAATGGATAGGCATGTGTGATACTCTTAGAAGTCTATACTGTGATAAAGCCAGGAAATAAAAATCCTCAGTTGTAAGTGCTTATTCTTATTATGCGTTTGATCAAATAATCTATTATACTTTGAAATCAATCACCATGTCATTACTGATTATGTAACTGTCAGTAAAATATAATATCATATCATTGGCAACAATATACCACTAAAATCAAGTGTTTTTTTCTTTCATATAGAAAAGAGCATAGACAGGTTAGATTCGCTTCTGTGGTGGAACTTCAATCAATGTCAGATCAATCAAAGAATGAATCAAAGCTAAGAACGTGATGGGATTATTTACAATGATGCGTTTCCTTTTTGTGAACAGAACCCTGAAAATGAAATTCTTTTTACTAGCTGTGGTCATTTTCGGCGTGTATTCTTTCCTATCGTATGTATTTCTTGAAGTGTTATTTGTCAAGAGTAATACAAAAGTGAAGTCTGATACTATGAAAGTTAATTTGGACTATGTCATGGTGCACATAGATTTAAAAGGTACTCCGTTGAAACTCTCTTACTTGGAGTCTCTTCTACCCATGCTAAAGGAACACGGAGTGAACAGTCTCCTAATGGAATATGAGGATATGTTTCCATATGCTGGAAAGTTGGTAAACACGAGCGCTGAAAACTGCTATAACAAATCTGAGGTAAGTCTGATGCGGGTGAAGTTATTCAGACAATATTAGAATGTGTTAGAATTATATATAAATGAAAATCCCTAAGTCAATTGTAATAAAATCTTAGTGGATTATACAATAAACTGTTTAGCCAAGTCAAAGTATGGACCACAAATAAAATTATTATCCCTTTGGAAGGGATAATACTTCTATGGGACCACAGCACGTTAAGGTAAACACTGCGGCATCTTATGCAGTTGTATAATATAACTAGCGGTCCCTCGCGACTTCGTCCGCGCGTTTTGAGTTTGCTCCCTCCCCTCCCGTCGCAGCGTGATGTTTTATATCCTAAAGCCTTTCTCAATAAATAAGATATCTAACACAGAAATATTTTTTTTGAAATCGGTTCAGCATTTCCTCAGATAAGCGCGTTCAAACCAACAAACTCTTCAGCTTTATAATATAAATTAGCGCAAGCGCACGTTGTACTTAAGCTGCGAACATTATTTTGGTGCGGAGTTATGTTAAAATTGTGATAGCTCCTAAGATATTTATTGGAATCAAATGATATAAAGGGCAACTTTGTTCTAAATGAAATGCTCGTGATGATGAATGTATTTATTTTGATAAGAATAAATACCTGTGTGTATAATACACCGCTAAAAATGATGCATTATTTTTTTACAAATTTATTAACATAAAAAAGGTTGTAGTAAGTCAACCATAAAAGATAGACTTTTGCTGTCGCGGACTTTATTATAGAACTCTTAATGCTGAACAATCTTGTCATACATGATTTTTGTGTAACTTTAGCGGTTTCCGCAGCGGAAGCTCTCAAAAGGAATATCTTTCTCCCGTTTTCGCAACATTTTTCATTGCTGCTGTGGTCTTGTGAGTCGTATCTTTATGTTATATAGCTTAAAGCCTTCCTCGATAAATGGACTATCCAACATAAAAATAATTTTTCAAATCGGGCCAGTAGTTTCTGAGATTAGCGCGTTCAAACAAACAAACAAACAAACAAACAAACAAACTCTTCAGCTTTATAATATTAGTATAGATAAGGGTTAGTTTTTATCTAAAACTACCGGCCCACCGCGACTGCGTCTGTGCGTTTAGCGTTTGCACTCTTACCTCCCATTGCAGCGTAATGTTTTAGAGCCTAAAACCTTTTTCGATAAATATGATATCTAACAGAAAAATATTTTTTCAAATCAGTCTTGAAAATCCTGAGATTAGCGCGTTAAAAAAAACTTTAGCTTTATTATATTAGTAGATTTGTTTTATAGTTATATATTTTATGGCTTTTTTTTATAATTATATCAACGGTGTCCTAACGTGTCGGCAATGGTTTGCGCCCGTTTTCAAACAAAATTGGCTACTGTAGTCATATAAGGGCACATGACAGAGCAGCCCAACGTACCCTTCATATTGCGGACTAAGGGAATTTATAGAAGTCACCGTAGCCGAAACTGGCTTGGGAGTACACAGACACAGAGATGTTTAACCTGATGAGATGGCGAAAATTAAACAATTCCTAAGCTATACAGCATCAGAGATAATGTACCTTTGTAGATGTTGTCAAATATTGTTTATATTTATGTTTCAGCTTACACACTTCCTCGTCAACGCCACCAAGTTAGGATTCGAGATCATTCCTTTAGTGCAAACATTCGGTCACATGGAGTATGTTTTGAAACTTCCAGAGTTCCAGCACTTGAGGGAAGAAGCCATGTTCCCCGACTCTGTGTGTCCGAGCAAAACTGAAACTATAGCGCTGATTAAGCATATGCTGGAACAAGTGAGT
The DNA here is from genome assembly GCA_963924145.1 of Pyrausta purpuralis. NCBI lineage: Eukaryota > Metazoa > Arthropoda > Insecta > Lepidoptera > Crambidae > Pyrausta > Pyrausta purpuralis. The sequence continues at coordinate 16,289,614 of OZ001660.1, forward strand.
TGACTATTAATGATGTTTGATATAACCTTTATTATTATTCATCTTAACTTATGCATTTTTAAGGTCCATGTCTTGGCGTGTGAGTGACTTTTATTTTTTTATTATATTAGTATTTTTTTTATTATATATTGGACACCAATCACATACATTACTCTGATCCCAAAGTAAGTAGCTAATGCACTTGTGTTATGGAAATCAGACACGACAGTGATACCACAACACCCAGAAGACAATATAAAAAAAATGATTTCTATATTGACCCGACCGGGAATCGGGCCCGGGACGTTAGAGCGGCGACGCCTTGAAACCAGCGTACTAAGCCACTATGAGCACACCACGGAGGTCGTCAATAAAAATAAAAATCAGTCACTTTAAGGGCGTCTGACAAAGCCTGATCGACCAATGATTCTAGTAAATAACATAAGATATTATGTAATTAATATTATAAATACGCGCCATACAACAAAGCAATTGTCATGGTTTTGATGTGAGGAACTATCTTTCTTATGTAACGTATACCAGACAATGCTGATATAAATGAATATTTAAGTATTTATGGCAGACGACGAAGGTTTCTCCCATAAATATTTAAGTACATAAAACACCTATAAACCTTTGCACACTGCGACTTTTAGCAGCGATGCAGATCGATGCTGCATCGCTGCTGCATTCGAAAAATTTCAACCTTTACACACTTGCGCTATTTATAGCATCAATGCAGTCGCGATGCTTACGCGCGTTTCCATCGATGCAGTCTCGATGCACAAACTGAACAGTGTCAAATTATGTACTGGCTATTGATGTTAAAAGTCTTAGTCACAAATGTTTGGGCTCATCACATAAATCAACATTTACCCCTTGTAGGATTCGAACCCGCGTCCGCCGGCATAGTAGTCAGGAGCGCAACAACCACTACAACTTTTATTTTTGTTATCTTCAGGTAATGGATTTCCACAACGCAATTGCGCCTCTTAAGCATATCCACATTGGTTGCGATGAAGTTTTTCACATAAACAAATGTCAGCACTGCACAAAAAGAATCCTATCTGACACGTAAGTTAGATACCATATTTAATAAGAAAGTAAAGTTAGCCTGTAACGTCCCACTGCTGGGCAATGGCCTTACATCAACTTTGAGGTAGTTCAAGCCATACTCCACCACGCGAACTCATTTTAAAGTAAGAACTAGATAATTCCTTCTATGTTAACACTTATTTTAATAATACAGACGTGTGTAATGGCCAGAGCATTAAGAAACATGTACCTAGTTTTTTAAAATATATTTTCATTTGATCATATAATTTCGTTATTAATCCCAAATGCAAAGTGCCAGTCATGTTCAATATTCATCTAATGATAATAAATAAATATCCTTTGGACATTCCCACACATCGCCATCTAGTCCCAAAGTAAGCTACTCAAAGTTTGTGTTATTGGTGCCAGACAACGGATATAATACTTAATTACTTTTTGTTTGTAAATACATACATGATATACATAGAAAACACCCAGACCAATAAGAACAGACATGCACACTAATGTTTGTATTGTGCGGGGATCGAACCCGCAACCCGCTGCGTAGTAGGCGATTTCTCGACCACTACACCAGACGGATGAATGAACAACGTATAAATTAAATATATACCATTCTAATGCCTAATGAACCGAGGAGTAATGCATTTTAATTGCTAATACTGATATGCGTTGTTTGAACACCAAATTCATATTTTCGTTCGTTTGTAATGAAATAAAACTCCCTGTTCACTAAGCTATATCTCTGACTTTATTCGTTGCTTACATTTCCAGGGATATCTTCCTAGATCACGTTAAAACCCTATGTGACGTTATACAATCCTCGTTCCCAGACACGACAGTACTCATATGGGACGATATGCTCCGAGGGATCAGGCCCAACAAATGGAACTATATCGATCAACTCACCAACGTACAACCAGTGTACTGGGATTACGGGCCAGAAACGCTAGTATCACATGTGAATCTCTTCAAATATCATAACCACTTCGAACATATCTGGATAGCATCAGCTTACAAAGGCGCCGACGGCCGATCGGCGACATTCCCTGATTTGAGAGTGAGGTATCAAAATATATACCACTGGATGAGTCTTATATCGAACTATCGATTCGGAGGAGAGCGCAAAATATACGATTTCAAAGGAATTATTTTAACTGGGTGGTCAAGATATAGCCATATGGATCCACCTTGTGAACTTCTACCAGTTTCAATTCCCAGTTTGATTTTGCAACTAATGGTGACAGGGAAATTCAAATCAGGGGTTGTTATGCCCACTGATGCAGAAAATAATATCCTAGAAGACTTTTTCAATAAATACCTGAGTGATCAAATGGTCAAGAGTTTAAACTGTGTCATTGATATCGATAATTTTGACAATTCTGGATGTCAATACGACGGCGTCGAGTTACATGAGGCATTAAAAGAATACGCAACGCTTACCAAAGAGCTGGACGAAACATTTAATGATAATGAACTTGGTTTAAACTTCGTTGAGTATTATTCAAAGTTAAATATGATTAACAGGAATACAATCGAGAAAAATAGAGCATTCCTCTATAGATATCTTTCTGAAATAGGCATTTTTGAACAGATAGCTTTTCAAGAGCTCCCAAAGTACTATGCAAGTGATTTTGTAACTGAATACGTGCATTACATGACGATTCATTTAAAGAAAAAAATCAAAATTATTCAAAACATTTATGATGAATTTCTAAATGTGAGCATTTGGGAGAGGAGATCAAAAAATGACAGCTATTTTATTATAAATAACAAAATGTGTACCTGAAATTAATGATGAGAAGATTACAAGCATGATATTTATTTAGTGTTTTATCATTTTAGTTAAGTATTCATTTAGATGTTTTTCCTGTTTATCGCAGATTCCTTATCTTATTCGTCGAATACAATACAAAACGCCTAACTTGAATATGTATTACGTAGGTGTGACGTCACCTATTTGTCAGCAATCAATCATTTATGTAAATTTTATTTTAAAATCGGTGTTTTTATACTTATTCAATCGGAGAAGTCATACCTGGCGTTGATATAATCGGCCCTAAGTGAACAAATTCAATATTAAGTCTTTCCGGGGCGGTATCCTAGACACAATAGATTTTTTATTGTTTTACGGCTATAGCCGTTCACCGCGTTGAAAAATGTTAAGATAAATTCGATTTTTAGGATTCCACAGTCCAACAAGGAACCCTTATAGTTTCGCCATGTCCGTCAGTCCGTCCGCAGTTCAGCGCAGGGACCTGAGGTGCTAGGAAACTGTAATTTGGTATGGGTATGTATTGTAATCTCCTGGCGAGAGTCTTGTATTTTTTGGGTACCTCATACAAGTAGTGTTGTTTTTTTTCTTTCTCTTACCAAAATTTCTTAGTGTGGGGTATCTTAAAATAGATCTTTTAAAATGATTATAAGTTTTTGATAAAAAGGGCTGTTTCTGTAACATTCAGTCAAATTTTAGTTAAAGTCCTCACCACCCTCTCCCAACTAAACGCTAGTGGGTGGATACCTGAAAAAATTCAGAGCACTAGCATATATGATGAATTAATGAGACTTGTTTTTATTGAAAACTATTGATTGTTGAATGCAAAAAAATGCTTAAAAATGTATAAAATTTTAGGGGTTTTCCTCGATCGTACCTCGTACCTTCGATAAAAATAAAATGTAAAAATAAAATGTGCCAAATATTGAAAAAAAACTAGGACATAACTCTCATTTAAACTTCTCATTTTGTATTAAAAGTTACTCTAAATGTTTGTAAGTTTCGGTTATGTCGATTTCTCGTTACTCGCAGTCAGTTGGTCACTTAGAAATACTTAACCCAAATTAATTATTGTTGACACCTCAAACATTTATTTGCAGTCACACGTTTAAATACTACTTACCCAATAACAAATTATTGAATTTAGACGTAAAATCAGAGAAAAGTTGCCATTACAAGATTTCTTTTTTCAATCAAAGATGGCTGTATCTGCCTACTAAAATATTTAAGAGGCTGAAATACAAACAATGTAAAATATTTTGCGCTTAACCTTTTTTCTTGTAACCGCCAAACTCAGTGAATGCCGCAGACATTTGAAAATTATTTTTATTAGAGTTGTTTCGAAGTAACCGACGGTGCTGAGTTATTTTATTTTGGAAGAGGGATCTCTAGTGTTTTCGAGTTCATGATAATATTGTTTAGAGTCGTATGATGACGTCGACGACCCGTCTGGTGTAGTGGTCGAGAAATCGCCTACTACGAAGCGAGTTGCGGGTTCGATCCCCGCACAATACAAACATTTGTGTGCATGAACATGTCTGTTTGTATTGGTCTGGGTATTTTCTATGTATATCATGTATGTATTTACAAACAAAAAGTATTTAAGTATTATATCCGTTGCCTGGCACCCATAACACAAGCTTTGAGTAGCTTACTTTGGGACTAGATGGCGATGTGTGAGAATGTCCAAAGGATATATTATTATTTATTTATGATAGCACACATTTGACATAATATTGTGAATAAAGCTTAGAGATGAAAAAAATACATGTTCTGACGAAGAAAAATCTACATAACCTATCGCCTAAAGGTGGAAGATCGTTCCAGCACTTGGACGCGGCGAACTTGAAGCAGCGGGACCAGGGAAAAGCTGAAGCGATGAATTCTATGAGACTGCACATGGCGCCGCCACTCCAGCCTCTCCGCCATATAAATGGAAAGTTGTTTTTTACCTACCGTAATGTAATTTTCTGCAAGAATTCCTTTTCAATAGGTATATTGGGTTTCTTTATGAATAGGGTTACGTGTGAACGAGGCGGTATTTCAAAACAGTACCTGGCACATGCATTCCCCAAAATTGAGTCTTGAGGAACACCTCTGCTCACCGGTCTGGATTCTGATAGTCTGACATTCCCCCCTTCATCCCTAATCTCGACCCTTTGTTTTCTATATTAAAAATAACTGGGAAACCACTTTATAGCGTGCATATTAAAACCATAATAAGCAAGTTTAGATAGCAATGTCGGTACATCCATACAATCGAAGGCCCTGGAAAAGTCAAGAAGTGCAAGCAGTACCTTCACTATTATCTTGAGCTGTAAGAATGTCATCTACGACTCATAGCAAGGATGTTGTTGTGCTGTGTGATTCTCAAAATCCCGATTGCTTTTGCGGTAGAATGCTGCTGTTTTCTATATATTATAATTTTGGATTCTGATATCTCTGAGTTCAAGCATTTTAGAGTACTATGACCAGGTCAAAGTAACTACGTATACTCTGTAATAACATTAAATTAATTTTTTGCTACTATTACAGGCTATACGCTGTATATCCGTTTCCTAAATTATCAAGTATTAATAGTACGGCATAAGCACACGATATAAAAGTCCCATAGCATCAGAAATGAAAGAAGAAATTAAATTGCACGATTTATAGCATTAAATTGGGAATTACTAGGTCTAATCATGGTAATAAAATTATTACACATAAGTTTATAATTTAGATATGTAAAGAATTTAAATGTTAACGACTCAAAGGTCAACCTGACGAAAGCAATTACATTTTAAAAATGCAAAGCTTTCGGACCTCAGACTAAGTTTATACTTCAAGTTGCGAAGGGGAAAAGCATAGACTGCGATGAAAAGAAATTAAAATGTTTCGTCCTTTTTTTATCATTACAACAAAACACAGTTTTAACCACAGCTTCCAAAAAACAGTTTTAAATCTTTATTTAGTACTTATCTAATCATACAGCCAACACAGGAAACATTTTATAAAACAAAAACATAAGTGTAAGTGTGACTGATGTTGTCGACCTTTTTATGCAATTGATTTCAATTGTCACGTATGTGTGTTTGTGTGTGTGTGTGTGTGTGTGTGTGTGTGTGTATTCTAGGAGTTAGATTTAGTAAGTTCAAGTACACGTTTTCGGGGTTCCGTAGCTGAATGGCAAAAAATGGAACCCTTATAGTTTCGTCAAGTCTATCTGTCTGTCTGTCTGTCTGTCCGTATGTCACAGCCACTTTATTCTTAACTATTAATATTGCACAGTTGAAACTCAGAAGGTAGATGTATCCTATTAACCGCTTTACGTTTCTCATACATGAAACTGAAGCTTAAAAAAATGCGTGTAGAGTGTTAATGGATCTTCTTCTTCTTCTTAAATTTAAGAGCTTCGCTTTTGTCGGTGGGGTAATCGCCATTCTTTTCTTTTATTTGCCTTTTCCTTGACCTCCTGGTACGACATGATATTTACTTTCTCCTTCACTTGGTCGAAATAGCTTCTCCTAGGTCTTCCGCTTCCCCTCTTTCCTTCTATTTTTCCTTCCATTATATTTACTAAGAACTATTTATGTCGCATAAGGTGTCCTATCATGTTGCCTCGTCTATTTTCTATTAGTTTTAAGATATTTCTTTCCTCGTCCACAATCTTCAACACTTCTTCATTTGTTTTTTTCTCTGTCCAACTGATTCTTTCCATTCTCCTCCAACACCACATCTCAAATGCTTCCAACCTTTCTCGGTCTCTTTGGTTCAGTGTCCACGTCTCGCTTCCGTATAAGGCTATACTCCAGATGTTAGTTTTAATAAGGCGTTTCCTGATTTTTTTGGAGATTTGAGCTCTTAGGAAATGCTTTTTGCTATTAAAAGTTCTCTTGGCCATAGCAATTCTAGATGTGGAGTACTACATTTGGAGTACACCTGGAATCTTGTGTTATTAAACTGCCAAGGTATTTAAAAGTTTGTACTTGTTCTAAATATGAGTCCCTGAGTTTTATATTTAAGCTAGATGGGTTGGTTTTTGATGCCCACATTGTTTTTGTTTTATTGTAGTTAATGCTTAAACCAAATTCTCTGAATACTGAATCCATTTCTTCTATTATTTTTTGTAACTGATCTCGACTTTCTGCTAATGCTGCAATATCATCTGCAAACCTTATAAACTGAACTCTATTTCCGTTTTTTTTTATTCCAGCTTTCTCTGACTCTGCTATTTTTCTTATCGTGCTTTCTATAAATACATTGAAAATCATTGGCGAGAGTGGACATCCCTGCCTGACTCCCTGTCTAATCTTTGCTCTTGCTTTCTCATCTTCAATTTCTATCACTGTTTCTTGTTCCTTATATAGTTGGTGTATAATTCTCCTATCTCTGTAATCTAATCCTGTTTCTTTCAATACCTTCATCATCTTTTCCCAGTCTATTTTGTCAAACGCTTTTTCCAGATCGACAAACACAATAAATGTGTCTAAACCTACATCCATGCGTCTATCTATTAACAACCTTAGTGCTAGAATTGCTACTCTTGTTCCTTTCTTCTCTCGGAATCCATATTGATCGTCTCCTAATACGCTTTCTTAGATATGTTTGAATCTATTTTGTAGAATTTTCAACAGTATTTTGGATACATGTTAAATAAGACTAAGCGTTCTGTGTTCTTCGCATTTCTGGGTGTATTTATGGATAGGTCTTTTTAAATGACATCGAGGATTTTAAAACCATTCTCTCTATAAAAAAATGTATGAGAGATAGACGATTCCAAAGTGGTGAAATGGGCTTCCCCCCCCCCCTTATCTAAAATTTTAAAGAAAATTAGTTTGAACAAGATGGAACTAGTACTTTTTGAGATAGACCACTTTTTCAATAACCGCAAACATAAATTTGTTATTCATACAAATACTATGTAAAACAAGGTTATACTTGCTGTCAACAAAATAATGTGGTATTAGGGCTCAGTGGAAGTAAGTGGATCTCTAATTCAGTTAAAGTTGGCACAGAACCCTTAGTGTGCGAGTCCGACTCGCACATGACCGGTTTTTAAATAATAGCATGGAGTTACCAATGAATCATGAGTCAAAACAATCAATGACTATTTCATTTATAACTAATAGTTCCTGCAGCTACGCCCATACATAATACCTAATCAGATTTCCTAAACAAATGTACCCTTTGCTTGATAACTTCTGACAGGTGACAAATCTGACTACGTGGGTCAATTGCTTGCACTCCACCAATCCGCACTGAGCCCGTGTGGTGGAGTATGACTCCTATCACCCACTACTTTTGGTGACGCCTTTGCCCAGCAGTGGGACATATAACCTTATCCTATCGATTTTCGAGGGCAAAGGTTATTTTGTAAAAAGTATAAGTTATAGAAGGCATGGCAGGGATAAAGAAAAAAATTCGTTAATTTTCGTTAACCCTTTTTAGGACAATAAAAAGGCTTCGCAAACAATATAATTAGGCCCGAATGGGCCAAACCAGTCGATATAACGAAAAGTGTGTAATGTAAGCCGTGTTTGTACATTGTTTCCAAATATTGGACCAAAATTATCTACCATTGGTAGCAAGTATTTAATCTTACGTTCAGTCTCGCTGGGCTGGTATCGTTTAAACGGTGTAGCGGCTAAGCACGTGGGGTTTTATGGCGTCGCCGCTCCGAGGTCCCGGGTTCGATTCCCAGTCAGGTCAATGTAGAAATCAGTATTTTCTTTGTCTCGGGTCTGGATTTGTGGTGGTGGATTTTCATAACACAAGTGCACTGGCTACTTACTTTAGGATCGGAGCAATATGTGATTGTGTTTCAATTAAAATATATATATATACATTGCCACGTATTTTTAAAATATTCAGCAGGCGTAGAAAGCGTAATTAGAAAAAAACAGGATTGATCAAACTTTAACGTAAACAACAAATAATTGATTACACAAGCAACTCCAAACTTCACAGTAGATCGGAAGATCAGATTTATCCGTCTGTTAAGTTGGAAGCAAACTTCACTGGAAACTAAACAGCGAGCAACAAACCGTCTTCTGTACGAAGTTCAGGGCAGTTTGCATTCCCATAGCTTCTTAGTACTGTTGCGAAGTGATTATGAAGTTAAATAGAGATGATCAATTTGTGTTGTATACACATATATTTGCGTTATCTCAACCTCAAAAAAATGACTACAGATCTTTGTTTTATGGTCCATAGTACCCTTCAATTATTATGACATAGATTGGTGAAATGGAGGTGCTCGTAGCGCAGCGGTAGCAGCGCTTTGGTAGTGATATCAAAGTGAAGCAACCTACGGCGCGGTCGTGTTTGGATGGGTGACCATTCCGATCATATAAGTGACGTTTATCACGAGCATCTCCGTGCTTCGGAAGGCACGTTAAGCCGTTGGTCCCGGCTAATATCGGTTGATATTAGTCGTTAAGCCTAGTCAGAGGCCTTATGGGCGGCTTGATAACATCTGACAGCAGGGTTAGTCGCTTGCCTTGCGAACACCCCTCCACCAACCCGCACTAAGCCCGCGTGGTGGAGTATGGCTCAAACTACCTCACATTTGAGGTAAGGCCTTTGCCCAGCAGTGGGACGTTACAGGCTAACTTTACAGATTGGTGAAAAGCATGACTTGCAATAATTATAATGTACGAGCCTAAGAAATCTGATATTAAACTCTAGCGTTTATCTGTAAAACTCTTTTAATAGGTTTGACTAAGGTTTTAAAATATAAACCCTTTATGTAACCAGTAATCAATCCGAACTGGTTTTAATTTATTAAAACGAAAAATATATTTAATGTTAATTTCAAAATCGAACAAGCAATGCTTTGCAAACAATGATATTGTATTTAGAAGTAGATGACGCGAACGAACTAAAAGAGTACACAAATATGGCACCGTCTGATTAATGGATGTCAATGGATTGACATCTATCACATCAGACATTAGATTCGGAACAGAGTCTTAATAGAGTAGCTTTCTTAATATATTTTTTAAAGTATGTACGTACATTACAATAGACTCGTTGGCCTTATTTTAAAATTGAGTTCACACTTTAGCTCAGTAGTATATTAATCAACAAAAACATTTTATTTTCAAACTATTAAACATTTAAAATAGCCAATAATTATCTAATAAATGCAATTTAAATGTATCACGTGAAACACTATGGCGCTAATATCAGAGTCACGTTCACTGCTAGGCATTCACGATCACGTGACCACATGTATATTTTTTACAAATTTAATTAATTAAAATATTTACAGTCCTTATTTTAATAAATAAAGAAATATTTATTAATAAACCATAGCCATTTGGCATCATGTAAACACGATGATTCCTTTTAAATAACACGCTAATAGTAAGCGTACCTACATATTTTTTTCTACAATCGTGAGGATCATCTCCCTCACAGATGTGTCTATCAACGGTCTTTTGTTAAACTTTTGTTAACGCGAGTGCCGTTGACCTTTTAATCCGTGAGCGTCTACACTTTAAAAAAATTGAAGGTGTAATTTATACTTATATAACAGACACTAGCGGTCCCCCGCGACTTCGTCCGCGCGTTTTGAGTTTGCCCCCTCCCCTCCCGTCGCAGCGTGATGTTTTATACCCTAAAGCCTTTCTCGATAAATAAGCTATCCAAAACAGAAATATTTTTTCAAATCGGTCCAGCAGTTCCTGAGAGAAGCGCGTTCAAACCAACAACTTTTCAGCTTTAAAATTTAATTAGCGCAAGCGCACGTAGTGCTTAAGCTGCGAACATTATTTTGGTGCGGAGTTATGTAAAAACTGTGATAGCTCCTAAGATATTTATTGGAATCAAATGATATAAATGGCAACTTTGTTCTAAATGAAATGCTCGTGATGATGAATGTATTTATTTTGATAAGAATAAATACCTGCGTGTATAGTACACCTCTAAAAATGATGCATTATTTTTTTACAAATTTATTAACATAAAAAAGGTTGTAGTAAGTCAACCATAAAATATAGACTTATGCTGTCGCAGACTTTATTATAAAACTCTTAATGTTGAACAATCCTGTCATACATGAATTTTGTGTAACTTTAGCGGTTTCCGCAGCGTACGCAGCGGAAGCTCTCAAAAGGAATATCTTTCTCCCGTTTTCGCAACATTTTTCATTGCTGCTGTGGTCTTGTGAGTCGTATCTTTATGTTATATAGCTTAAAGCCTTCCTCGATAAATGGACTATCCAACATAAAAATATTTTTTTAAATCGGGCCAGTAGTTTCTGAGATTAGCGCGTTCAAACAAACAAACGAACAAACAAACTCTTCAGCTTTATAATATTAAATATAGATATTAACATACATTTTCATAGACATATTTGTTAGGGTCGTGTGGGCGGGAACCCGTGACTGCTTATCTTTTTAGTCCGGAACGTAAACCACCACACGGTGACGGTCGTTAAATTATTATTAAAAAATATAGTACCAAACTACTCCATGTATAGCACTGTCTTAGAATATCGACCATGTAAGTCCGTGGGTTGGCTAAGAAACAAAACTCACTAATTTTATTGAAAATACTTCAATCATGAATGATAAGCATCATTAAATACAATTTACTTAACGAAAATATGATATTCGGACTGTTTTTTTTTATTTAGTTAGGTGTTTCTGCAGTTTTAAAGGCGCACTGAGGCATGGAGACACTGACGCCATCAAAAGCAGACTAAGTCAAAATTATGACCCCATTTTGAAGTGAGGTGTTGTTTACCTGAGCCATCTTTTAGTCTTTCACCGGTGATCTAGTTCGTAATACAATATCATTGTTTGCAAACAAGTGTCTGTATTTACTACAACAAGTTAGTGAATCTAATGTACACTGATAAGGGATTATAATTTGTAATTTAATTTAAATAAGCAATCACATAATTGCTCTGAGACACGTCGGTGGTACCACAACACCCAAACCCGAGACAATATAGAAAATTATGATTTCTACATTGACCCGACCGGAAATGGAAGCCGGGACCTCGGAGCGGCGACGCCTTGAAATCCAGCGTGCTAACCTACTACACCATGGAGGTCGTCAAAAACGGAGGTTATTATTATTTTATAATTGTTTAATATGGATTCTATTGTACGAAGTTAAAATATTCATTAATTTATTCATTCATTATAGTTTTACTAGGACATCATCATCATCGTCCATACCGAATCCGGCAACGGCGACTTCTGCACTCTTGATTTTGTTTATTGGTGGTACGCCCTGATGTGGCTAGCGAAACCAAACTTCGTTTTAAATAGTCGGTCACATGGTGAACAGCAAAGCTGCCCTGCGGAATTGTATGTGTGGTTTTTGACGTGTCTTCCGTAGTTGACGTTTTGCATCAAGGTCTTCAAGACGCATTTTTTCGAATTTCTCAACACTTTTAAAGACAGTGCGTCGCCATTCCGGTCTGAGACACGCCCGTTCCTCCCAACTATCAACTGATATATTGCATGCTACCAGGTTGCGTTTCAGGCTGTCCTTGTAGCGCAAATATTGGCCGCCCCGCTTCCTTTTGCTACAAGAAAGTTCCGAATAAAATACTGCCTTTGGCAGTTTTTCGTCGTTCATACGCACGACATGACCACACCACCTCAGTTGCCTTTGCATGATATATGCCTCGATACCAGACACTCCAGCGTGGCGCAGGATTTCTGTGTTTGGAATACGGTCCTGCCATTTTGTTCGTAATATCGATCTCAGGCATTTGAGATGAAACACATCCAGTTGCTTCAGATCAGCTCTATAGCAACACCAAGTTTCTGCACCATATAAGAGAGTAGGCAAGACATTAGATTTGTAGACTTGGATTTTAGTTTGTAGCCTGAGGTCGTGTGAGTTCCAAACACGTCTCCTGAGCCTGCCAAAAGCTTTTTTATTTTAACGTCAGGAAATGCCAATTACGCACCGTACCTCTCCGTCGGGGAACGGAGGGGCGTGTGTGGGACTCCCCCGAATTCGGGTATACCCACTAAAACCTGACGACGCCCGCCGCGTTTGTTGGCTTTGACAGCAGGGGCCGCGGTGTCTCAACAGTCCCGCGACCCTTGTCAGCGCAACCTCCACCCTCCATCAGGAGGGTGGATCTCCATGGAGTGGGGCGATCCCACTCCAGTCGGCACACTGGCGCCTCAGGAGGATCCCTGGTGATTGGACAGAGGTGTCCCCACACCGTCTGTCCGAGACCCTCCCGACGAGGCGATCCACGCCCGGCGGCAAACGCACGCCGAGCTCGCCCAGAGGACCGAAGTCCTGGGACATCCCCTGCCTCCTCTGCCTAACCAGAGGGGTGCCGGGAGTCCAACGACTGTTAGTGAGCCGCCGCTCGATGCGAGACAGACGCGACTCACTATGGCCACTGCCGCCCGATACGGGAACAGACGCAGCGGCACTCTCCACGGAGCATCTTGGCTTCACATGCCGCTGGATTGCGACAGGCTACTGAGCCCCTTCGCCACGACAAGGCGTGCTCCATTCGAGGGGGTGCTCCATTCGAGGGGGGAGCCTGCCAAAAGCTGCAGCAGCTCCTCCTATCCGGGCAGGAATTTCCGATGCCAGAGTGTTATCATTCCTGATTAGAGAACCCAAGTATTTGAAGGCTGGAACTTCCTCCAGATCAGACCCATTTAATCTGATGCTAGATGGATCTCCATCACAGCCTCTAGGGGGTTGTTTAAGTACTTGAGTCTTGCTTGTACTTACGACCAGCCCAAATCTGCGGCATGCGTTATTTAGCGAGTCCACATAGGTTTGGAGATGATCCATTGAGTTAGCCATAAGACGGACGTCATCGGCGTACAGAACGTCTAGGATGGGCAATCTGGAAACTCGGCGCCTTGCTCTAAAACGGGAGAGGTCAAAAATACTTTTATCCATCCTGAAGTTAATCTGCATAGGTGGTATTTCACATACTTTTGCCGCTTCACGCATAACGGACGCGAAGTAAAGCGAGAATAATGTTGGCGCCAGGACACAGCCCTGCTTCACACCGCTGGTTACTGGGAATCGGTCTGAGAAGTCATTATCGTGTCGAACTCGTACCATCATGTTGTCATGAAACTGGCGTATCAAGTTTAATAACTTCTCAGGACATCCAGCTTTCCTCAGCACGATCCACAAGGCTTCGCGTGGAACGCGATCGAATGCCTTTTCTAAATCAACGAAACACATGTAGAGAGGCTGATATTGTTCCAGACTTTTCTCTTGGATTTGCTTTACAACAAAAATTGCATCAACCGTACCTCTTTCTGGACGGAATCCACATTGGGATTCTGGCGGAATGGTTTCTGCATGCCGGGATAGACGAGTGTTAATTATGTGAGGTAATATCTTTCCAGCAGCAAAGATGCAAAGTAAAGAGATAACTCTGTATGAGCCACAATCGGATAGGTCACCTTTGCCCTTGTACAGTTTACAAATGGAGGCGTCTCTTCAGTCCTGCGGAACGACTTTAGACGCCCAAATTTTCAAAACAAGTTCAAAAAGTTTTTCCTTAATGCAGGGTCCACCGTATTTATAAATTTCAGACGGTAAGCTGTCTATCCCAGGAGCTTTGGCATTCCTCATTCTTGCAATCGCAGAAACAAAGTCATCAAAAGATGGGGGATCTGCAAGATGGTCTGCGGTTGGAAGAGTTTCAAGTGACTCGACGTACAACAAATCCACTGTTTGACTGGAGGGATTTAAGACGTCCTTGAAATGTTCAGCCCATATAGCCAGAACATCGTTTTTCTCACAAAGACATTTTGTTTTATCCGTGTTGTACATTGGGGCTGTTTTCTTAGCTCTTGGTCCGAAAACAGCCTGAATACTCTCGAAAAATCTTCCAGCCTGGTTGGTATCCGCATAGTGTTGGATTTCCTTGGCTTTTTCCACCCAGCAAGTGGGTGGAAAGCTGGTGGTACTAGGGCATACACTAGGACCAGTTCAAGATAACTACGTATACTATGTAGAATTATTTATTCAAAATTTTGCTTCTATTACAGGTCACACGCTGTAAAACCATAGGTACATTTAACTGTGATAATAGTCTGTTGTAAATATTTTTATATTTGCTATATTCAGAAACTAGGTATAACGAAGCCTCAATTTCCTGAAATCAACTAGCCAATACCTTAAGGGCCAGTTTCACAATCGGCAAGTTAACACAACCCAACAAGTAATACAAATAAGGAACGTCACGTTCGTATAAAGCAGGGGTGGGCAAACGGTCGATCGCGATCGACCGGTCGATCGCAAGGGAATCTATGGTCGATCGCACGCATTCCTAAAAATGTACTGACGTGTTGGGCTAATTTCAATAACAGTGGTCTTTTCACCAGTCAAAATACCAGTATTTAAAGTGCGTTCATAAAAAACATTTTATTTTACACGCGCGTAACTTTAAGAAAATACTTGTCAACAAACAACCTTTCACTACGAAAATGTCGATATGAAATAAGAATGCACCAGATTTATTTGCGGCTGTACTGTGCACGTGTGCCGGTGTCGGCTCGTTGAACGGCGCGGCGGCGGCGGCGCGGCGGTACAATAAACGATTTAACATAAAAAATATTGTCTTATTGCAAGTCGATCGCTTGTCGTCTCAATTTATTGATATAGATCGCCATAAGTGAAAGTCTGCCCACCCCTGGTATAAAGTATCGGAGAAATAGTACTCACTAACCCGAACTTTTAAGACATCGTGCATATTTCCTTTAAACAAAACAAAACCAAATTGAACTTTAACTTTTTACGACACGTGTTTTTTTTAACCGACTTCAAAAAAGAAAAAGGTTATCAATTCGACTGTATGTTTTTTTTTGTATCTATGTTACCTCATATCTCAGTTATTTGTCGACCGATTCGAAAAATTGTTTCGCCAACCTAGACGGTATACCTTCTAGTTGGTCTCATTTTTGCCAATGCGGGATTTGATGATGGGATCTTGATGCAATCGAGGGAAACCCTCAAATTTAAAGGCACATAAAGTGTTTTTTAACAAGAATCTCAATGTTGACGTGTTGATAACATTTTGTGGAGCTGAGTTGAGCAAACATTCACAATCGTAAATAGTAACAACAACCTCTGGTAACGAAACTTTACCATTTCTATCGATAAATAAATCAGGCCTTCGGTATACATTTTAATATACCGCAATGTTCATGTAAATCTGCAGTTGTTTATTTCACTAATTAGTCGTTTTCGTCGTCGTAGTCGTCGACCAAAACAAGACAATACACATTAAATTCAAGCAACGCTATTCCACTATTTATTCGTTACCGTTTTTTCCAGACAGTCACTAGGCACCTAAGTGTTTGCTTCGCTCTAACATTTATGAACAACAGCACGTCTAGGTAAACACTGCGGTATATTATACAGTTGTAATAAGGGCTAGTTTGCAACAAAAATGGTTAACCTGTGCTGGCGACTGAACATAACTTGTTTGTTTTGTTTTCAGCCAGTGCTTGATTAAAACCGTTGATTGATTACCTTGCTAGTGATCTGAACTCAAACACGGTTTGTCAATTAGAGGTTCAGGGGACGTAAAAATACAGGTTGTTGTTTTGGTCAGTGACATCTAACTTAGGGTTGCTAAAAATATTTTCTTTAAATTATATGCAAGTTTTATACAAGAAAACCTCTTCACAACATTCTGAAAAATGACAAAAGGAATGGAGAAACTCGCACCCTAGCGAACCGCACCGTAGCTCGCGCGTATCTACGAAATACTACGCTGTAGCTAGTAAGCTACGAAGAGGCTACCTCGTGTTGGTGGTTTTGACTCGATCGCTGTATCGCATAAATAAATTGATTTTGTGGGTTTGTACATTTAAAAAATATATTTTCTTTTTTTTTGCATCAGTATCGTTTGTACAGCCACCCTTGAGACACTCGTCGCTGACCAAAACAACACCTTGTATAAAACAATTATTTCGCTTAAACTCCCCTAACATTACGGTAGGTAACATGGTACCAAATTTTGAATCGATAAGACACATGGAAGCTAGTCAGCAGAACCCCTCATCAACTATTAAAGAGCTGATGATATCAGTAACATGATACCAAATTTAGAATTGATTAGACATAGGTAGGTAATAGTCAGATGTCATCAAGTAAATAACAGCTGATAACTATCGGACGGCTGATCAAATTTTCATGAAATATTGCTAAGAACACTCAGAATGAAATTCGCTACGACACAATAAAAAATTGCTTCCCGTAAATAGAAGACAAATTCGTTAATTTAAGCTTTTATACAGTGAAAGTTTTAGACATTTCAAAAACTACTAGACCGAGTTTGATGAAACTTACACTGTATCCTATGTTGGAATATACGTCATTGGACTAAAAAGTAATAAATATGACTAACTAACGCTATGACCTGTTTTGTTTATTCGTCTCGTTTTCGAGAATTCCGTGGAGAAACATACAAATAATCATACACTTTCGAAATTTATTTAGCACACATGTTTGCAAGGCTTACGAGATCAACATACTCAAACATTATAAAATTCCAATGATATCACATACTCGTACATAAACATTGAATGTTTTACCCCCTTTATTTTAGTCTGTAAAAACATAAAATTTATATTCCTATCGGAAGAGAAGTACAAGTAAAAGCTGTCAAACGAAACCGATTTAAGATGTCAGTAACTAACTTAAGTAACTAACATTTGTAGCTTAAAATGAGATTGCCTTTCGTTCAGGTGATGTATACCAATCTTCCTAAGTTTAACATATTAGTTTACCGCATGATTAACAGTCTGCACAATATATCGAATACGCAGCTCTAGTGTAAAACGAAATATTATTTCTTTCAAGCTTCTGGAATGGGAAGGAATCGGCATAAATATTCAATGGCGAATACTTCACACACCTCCGATTTGCCGATGATATAGTCGTTGTGGCATAGACGCTGGACGATCTTGGCACTATGCTCGAAGACCTTGACCGAGTCTCCTAACAAGTGGGTCTTAAAATGAACATGCAGAAGACGAAAATTATGTCGAGTTCCCTTGTTGTACCCACTCCAGTATCCATTGGGAACTCAACTCTCGAAGTTGTCGACGAGTATGTCTACCTGGGACAAGTGATCCAATTGGGTAGGTCCAACTTCGAGAAAGAGGTCAATCGACGAATCCAACTCGGCTGGGCAGCGTTTGGGAAATTGCGCAAGAGTGTCTTCTTATTTCATCTCCCTCAGTGTCTGAAGACGGAATTCTTCAACCAGTGTGTGTTACCAGTGATGACATACGGATCCGAAACATGGTCTCTTACTATGGGCCTTATAATGAAGCTCAAAATCACACAGCGAGCGATGGAGCGGGCTATGCTCGGTGTTTCTCTACGAGATCGAATCAGAAATGAGGAGATACGCAGAAGAACTAAGGTAACGGACATAGCCTTGAGAATCAGTAAGCTCAAGTGACAATGGGCAGGGCACATAGCGCGAAGAACTGATGGCCGTTGGGGCAGGAAAGTTCTAGATTGGAAACCCTTCGACCAAAGACGCAGCGTTGGACGTCCACTAACAAGATGGACAGACGACCTTAAAAAGATCGCAGGATCAAACTGGATGCAGACCGCTAGTGATCGGTCGCTGTGGAAAGCCGTGGGGGAGGCCTATGTTCAGCACTGGACGTCGTTTGGCTGATGATGATGATGATGATGATCTGTTGAATGATTAATTGTAAGGTTTATTTCGCTTTTATGAACAACGATCAATCACAGATCAAGTCACCATGTTTCAGGAGAACTATTTCATCAAAATATACCCAATTACATTTAATTTTCAAAAAATCAAATGAAAGAAATTTTCAGTGAGCTTCCAAACTGACTGACAGCCGCCAAAAACGGTTCTGCTACATCGCATCTGCCATCTCTTTTTATCACAGTTTGCTGCTAGTGACATCTCGCTCTTTTCGTTCTATTCCAAAGGGATAAATATTTTATGGTAAAAACCAAACGCAAATCGGTCATCCGTTTGGGGCTACAATACCACAGACAGACACGTTATACTGATATTTCGCTGTTTTTACAGGTACTTAGCTTGTGTTTTTAGCCAGTGCTTGGTTAATATTGTTGATTGATTACCTTGCCAGTGCTCTGGTCTCGAACACGGTTTGTCAATTAGAGGCTTTGTGGAAGTAAAAACCGGCCAAGTGCGAGTCGGACTCGCGCACCGAGGGTTCCGTACAAACCTGCAAGGTTTACAAAGTTCGTTCATTACGACAATCGGTATCAATGGTTGTACTTTAGCGTTTTGCGTTTTTGCGTTGACTTAGTTTTTTTTTTTTTCACGGGTTAAAGGCAATTAGATCTAAGTATTTGATATGAATTTCAACTTGATAGCTCTACGCGTTCATGAGGAAAAAAGTAATAAGTTTATATTTATTAAAAAATATATATTTTGTAATGTAACTAAAAATTTAAGGTTTTCCGAATTTTTCCTTTATGTGTGCTATAAAACGTTGCTTCATGCCAAATTTCAAGATTCTAGGTTGACTGGAAGTACCCTTTAGGTTTTGATTCCCTTGCGAGTACTTGCGAGTTTCAAAATATGCAGCTTAAATTGCTGTTTCCTTTGATTGCGTTGACATAGAAGTTTGATTTTGTTACAGCTTAAAGGTATTATAGACCTGAGTATTTGGTATGAATTTCAAACGGGTAGTAAGTTTCAAATGGGTAGTAAGTTTAAAATTATTTAAAAAAAATATAGTATGTGATGTAACTAAAAATTTATGGTTTTCGTAATTTTTCCTTTATCTATGCTATAAGACGTTGCTTCGTACCAAATTTCAAGATTCTGAGTTCACGGGAAGCACCCTGTAGGTTTTGATTCCCTTGCAAGTGTCGAAAATTTGCGGCATAAACGGCTGTATCTTTTGATTGCGTTGGCTTAGAAGTTTGATTTTTTCACAGCTTCAAGGGACAGTAAACCTGAGTAATTGATATAAATTTCAGCTTCATACCTCCACGCGTTCCTGAGAAAAAGGGTCTTGACAGACGGCCGGACAGACGGACAACAAAGTGATCCTATAAGGGTTCCGTTTTTTTCCTTTTGAGGTACGGAACCCTAAAAACGACTATTATGACGGAGAAATTGAGAGAGACAGATTTACTGCTTTTAGCCTTCGGATTTGATGAGTTAAGAGTAACTTTGGTTGTAAAAGTTGAAATGTGAATTGAAATATTGCCGCTTAAAACAAACTATCCAGACAGACAGTGATAAAGAGTTAACATTTCTAATTGATAAAGAGATAAGTTTAGAAGAATTCCAATAAAAATCTTCTGAAGTTGGAATAGTATTTAGGGAAATATATCTACATTTAGTCTTATTCTAGGAGATAAAAAGCTAAAAATTATTATATTTACCAATTATAGGGACTTTTTAACATACACATAGTAATATTACTAAAATGGTACACAGAAAAAAAACATCATCATTGACACGCACCGATTTCAAAAAATTTCAGATTTTTGTTAATTCCCATATCTCAATTACTAATAGACTGATTTTGATGAAACTTGCACTGTACCCTAAGTTACAATATACCTAATTAAACTTTTAAAAAAACATCTTGCTATTACTTCTCGTTTTCGAAAAGTCCGTGGACAAACATGCAAATATCATTATGGTAACAATCCAGTACCTATCTAACTATTCTAATCTTAGTGACCTTGAAAGTTTAAAATAAGTTATGCCGAGTATAAAAAGAAGTTAAGTAAATAGTAATTTAATCTTGAAAGTATTTTTACACCTTGGCTTGGTACATCCGCTTTCTGCAAGACACACACGTGTCTGCGAGTCATAAATACACTTATTATTATTACAGCGTGCGAAGTACCTACGTCGTTTCCACTTCATTTCCCTCCGGGTATTGTCTGCCTTTCGATGAGTTGGTACAATGAGACTGCATGTCACTTAAGCCACAGAATATATAAGTCAGAAAGGTATTCATTTATTTCAAGTTTGTAAAATCTGTTGTTAATTGTGCGTGAAGAATTAGTATTATCTGTGGTATGATAATTTAACCGTCTTAAAAAAACATTGATAGGACTAAAATGACTAAAAGCTTCAGTCTAACGGACGTACAAAAACTGCTGCTTTCCGTTATGGTTGACATCATGAACCGACTTCAAATGAGTTTGTTTCTCCTATTAGCGTTCTTTTAGTGTTTTTTTTAATGCGGTTCCTTTTTTATGTTTTTTTTGTTGTTGTTATTAGTTATTGTTTTTAGTTACAAAGTACTTGATTGAACTAAAATAGTAACTTAAACCTGCTTTTCCTCGGTGTAACAAATACTTTGGTGAAAACCGCATCAAAATCGGCACAGCCTAACGCGAAACATTTGCGGACAAACATACAGGTCAAACTGAGAACCTCCTTTTTGTAATTGGTAAATTGTTAGGTAACCACCTAACAATTTTTGTTAGGTCGACCTCTCTCGCGTCTAGCCCCTTAAGAGCCACAATCGCTTGTATTTCGTGTCGTCTTTTGTGATGCCCGTTTGCGTGTTGTATGTGCAAGCGATGCTTGTTTGAAAGGTGGCAGCGACCTTACGGTTGTCACCAACCGATAGATACCGAAAATCTGGTGATGAAAATTATTTTCATCACCAGATTTCCGGTGACTTGTTTACAGAAAGCTGTAAATTTCTGTAAACATTGCTTTGCGTAATGTCTGTTCTATTTTTGCTTTGCGTTTCATATAGCAATATTACACCACATTCAGTCACATGATACTGTTCATCAATCATTCATAAACTTTAACTGTAAGAATTACCTTTTTTTCTTTTCCCAGGATATCCGCGATCAGTCGCCAGACTATAATCGGATCTTTGGTAAGTCTTTGTCGGGAGCAGTAGGGGAGACGCGTCTTATCATCCACCTTATAGAATGTGGCTTCTTTTGAGCCTTTTTGTAAGAATTACCTATTGGGGTTCCGTAGCCGGACGGCAAAAAACGGAACCCTTATAGTTTCGTCAAGTCTGTCTGTCCGTCCGTATGTCACAGCCACTTTATTCTGTAACTACAGGGTGTAACAAAAAGGCGAAATAATGTTTAAGGGTATGTAATGTGAACATTAAGTAGGTAGTAAAAGTTTTAGTTAAAAATAAACAATTTTTTTCCCATATTAAGTAAATAAATTGTTTTTTTACCGAAAGTGTTGACAACCCTGAATCTGCGGTCATTCGTTAGCGAACCCCCGCCCGCAACCCTCGCACACACACACACACACACACCTAACAGCTGATATTTAAGGTTGTCACCGATAAAATTTTGTTAACACTTAAGCATCAATTTACTCAGTAATTTATACTCGCACGAGTTTGTGGTTTTGCATAGGAACTACACATTTACTACTCAACATGTCCTTTAAATTTTATTTCGCCTTTTTGTTACACCCTGTATAAGCATCACACTGCTGAATTAATTAGGGAGATTTATCCTGTTATCCACTAGGGATATTTAAGGGGGGGGGGGGCTCCCATACATCAAACCAAAACCGTTCTTTTTTCTCATACCTATGCGTGTGGGGTGTCTATGGATAGGTCTTTAAAAATGACATAGAGGCTCCTACGAGGGTCAAACTGAAAGTTCTTAGAAAATCAAAAACTGATTACATTTACTTTTTGCGGGTAGATGTCAAATAAGTAACATCAAAAATTTTGTCTCTCCTTTATTTTAATATTTTAATTAGTTTAAAGTGGCTTTATTTCTAATGAAATAGCACTAACCTGCTCTTATCTACCAGCTGTACTATCGCACATAAAATCACATCACACATATCAACTTTTTATTTTGAACACTGCAATGGCACAACTTGCTGATATACAGTCATCCCAGGCGGAAATGGAGGCAATGTTATCGGGGCGTATGGCAGAGTTTGAAGCGCAACTGAAGGCGGCTTCTTCTGCTCCAGAGTCATTGTCGAAGCTTGCAAGCGACTTCTACGCCTTCCGTGATCTTGTGTGGGGCCTTCTGAAGAGTATGCGGCAACAAATTACAGACTGTGTGAACACCGTTGATGCATTGGAAATGCGCAATCGTCGCGAGGCTCTCCTCTTCAGTGGCATTCCGGAGAATGTGGAAAATGTACTTGATGCAGTTGTTGATACCATCAGGTCTAAGCTGGGGCTGGATGACTTTAATGCCTCACAGATAGCAGTGTGTCATCGACTAGGTGATAAGACAGGAAAGCGTTGCAGACCTGTGCTTGTTCGTTTCACGACGTATGCTACCAAGTCTTCAATCTGGAGGCGGAAGACTCAGCTCAAGGGTTCGGCGATATCAGTGTGTGAATTCTTGACCAGGAACAGGCAGACAGCATTCGTAAAGGCCCGCTCGCACTTCGGTATGCGTGAATGCTGGACCTTTGACGGTGTCATCATGGTCAAGGTATCTGATGGTACAAGGCGGAAAGTAAACACACTGGAGGAGCTACAAGAGCTGATCTCCAGGTTCCCGAAGCCCGGAAACACCGTCAGTTCACAAGCATCAACGGCGCCGGTGCAGCAGGTAACAACACGACCTCCTCCTCAGGCTACTACTTCGAGTTCGTCGTCTAAGGTGGCAACTCGTAAACAAGTATCCGCAGCGAAAAATAAGTAACTTTAGTTATCTACTAACGATATATCTAGCTATATCTTTTATGTGAATAATTTTGTTATATTTAAATGAAGGTATTTTCGCTATAACACAATTTGAAAACACGGCAACATAACCTAAATTGTATTCGATTCGAGTCGAGACGGACTGTCACTGTCAGTGTCAATACTGTCAATGTAGTTTTTTTTTTTTTTCGTTCTTTTCTTTTTCCTCTTTGTAATCGATCTGGACCATGATTTTTTCTTGGACAAATAATGTTATTTTTAACTAGTTTCGTTCCGAACAGTGCTCGATAATATCAATGTTGTTATGTTGAAATCACTTTTTGTTTTATCTTTTATGTTACAACATTTGTGTTTTATATTATTTTATCATGTGTGATGTTAGTTTTAGTTTTAGTTCTTTTGCTTAGCAAAGCTGGTGGGTAATGCAGGGAGTAAGTATTTAGGGGTTGCTTGCCCTCTTTATCCTTAAACTAGTAGCTTTCTCTTAAATTATTACTTAGTTTGAATATTATTATTATTTTATTATTATTATATTCATTTATTTGCAATTATGACTCTTAACTCGTCAAATTCTTCCGTTTCATTTTGTTCTTGTAATGATGACTCATTCAATTCTGTGACGTCTGATATTGAAACACTTGGTATTCAGCTCAAAAACTGCTTTGGAGGTTTCCAAAAATCACTGAACATATGCCACATAAACGCTCAGAGCATCCCTAAACATCATAGTGAGCTGTTGGATAGCTTTTCGTCTGATGTAATCCACGCCGTTTTAGTTTCCGAGTCATGGCTCAAACCTTCCATGCTTTCAGTCGCATACAGTCTACCTGGTTTTGTGCTTATTAGAAATGACAGAGTTAGTAAGGTTGGCGGTGGAGTAGCAATTTACCTGAGATCAGATATCCCATTTGCAATAGTCGCATCATCTCCAGCTATCTATTCTGCGTCAGCAGAATATTTATTCATTGAAATCAGTTTAAGTGGTACCAAAGCTTTACTTGGGGTGGTGTATTGCCCTCCAGGAATTGATTACTTCAGCCAGCTTGAAGTTACCCTTGAACCACTTTGTACGGACTACTCTCATCACATAATCATGGGTGACTTCAATACCGAACCTGCCGGAGATCCTCCTCGATCTGATAAATTTCAACATATGCTGAAGTCCACTGGCCTGCAGCATCTTCCATTTCTTCCCACTCATCACAACATTGGTACTCATGATACCTGGCTCGATCACGTGCTGACCTCATCTGAACAGTCTGTGCTTGGTCATGGTCAAATGTTGGCTCCAGGTTTCTCTAGACACGATTTGTTATTTTTAGCTTACCGTATTAGACCTCCTCGGAATAAGCCCAAGACGGTTCAGCTGCGTAGCTATACGCGTATCAATCATGATGACCTCTTGAAAGATGCTGCTTCGATTGATTGGAATACCGTAGTCGTTGCAGCCAACATTGATCTTAAAGTGGAATTATTGTGCAGCAACATTCTTAGCCTATTTGACAAACACGCACCCGTACATACAGTCCGCATTAAACGATCACCGGCTCCTTGGTTAACAAAGGATATTCAAATGGCTATGTCTAAACGAAATAAGGCGTTCCGTACTTTCAAAGGGGATAGGTCTGATGTGAACTGGGCTAAGTACAAAACTGCGCGAAATCGTTGCAACCAAATGATACGAGCAGCTAAACGTCGTCACATACATGCTGAAATCAAAAGGAGTTCTTCTTCAAACGCCTGGAACTTTCTAAAATCGCTTGGGGTTGGAAAATCAAAGCCTGATGACAACCATATACCTTTTGACCTTAATGACATAAACCGGCATTTTACGAACCTCCCGACTCTTGATGTCCTCATTAAATCTAATTCTTTAGCATATTTACATTCTCTCTCTGCTCCTGATGTAGACCCGTTCTCATTTTCCCCTGTCACTGAAACTGATATAAGCAAGGCCATCTTCGCAATAACATCTAAAGCGACAGGGGTGGATGGCGTCAGCCGTTTGATGATAGTGCCATTGCTGAAAATTATATTACCTGTCATCACACATATAGTCAATTGGTCTTTTGTCACTGGCACGTACCCAGATGTTTGGCGTAAAGCTCTCGTCGTACCACTCCCCAAAGTTGCCAATCCCACTTCACCGAGCCAATACCGGCCGATTTCTATTTTGCCATTTCTTTCCAAAATAACAGAGTCATGTGCACTTAAACAGTTGTCCTCCCACCTTTTTAAGAACAATCTCTTGAATCCTTTTCAGTCTGGGTTTCGCGCAGGCCATAGCACTACCACTGCTCTGCTGAAGGTAACTGAAGACATAAGAGATGGGATGGATTCCTCTAAGGTTACACTCCTTGTTTTAATCGATTTTTCTAACGCATTTAATGCTGTTGATTATGATCTCCTTCTGGCTGTCCTATCTCACTTAAAGGTGTCTCCCTCAGCTCTAGATTGGTTTTCATCCTACCTGCGTGGTCGCCAGCAGTCAATCAAAACTTCGAATTCATGTTCTGACTGGCACAAGCTGACTTCTGGTGTTCCACAGGGTGGGATAATATCGCCCCTTCTTTTTTCAATATTTATAAATATAATCACCCTCAACCTTCGCTGCTCGTATCATTTGTATGCCGATGATCTTCAATTGTATGTGCAATCTGAAATTGCTGACATATCCACTGCAATACAGTTAATGAACGACACCTTAGAATATATTTCATCTTGGTCGCATAATTTTGGAATCTCAGTTAACCCTACCAAGTGTCAGGCTATCATCGTAGGCAGTCCAGGACTAATCTCTAGGCTTAGTTCCGTTGATCTTGACCCGATAACATATGAAGGCACGACAATTCCTTTCTGTTCTAGTGTCAAGAATTTGGGTCTAATCATTGACACTACGCTGGGATGGACTGATCACATGGCAGAGGTCAGCCGTAAGGTTGTTACTTGTTTGAGAAGTCTCTACCGCTTAAAATTCTTTCTCCCATTTAAGACAAAACTTCTGCTTATGCAAACTCTTGTAATACCTATCATTGATTATGCTGATTCGTGCTGTACTAATCTCACTGAAGCCTTCATCGATAAACTCGAACGCCTTCTCAACAGTTGTATCAGATTCATTTTCGGCCTTCGTAAATACGATCATGTCTCCAGTTACAGAGCACAACTGAATTGGCTTACCATCCGTCAACGTAGAGACTCTCGAGTTCTTTGCATTCTACACGCTATTCTTTATAACCCCTATTCTCCTTCTTATCTTCAAGATATGTTTCCATATCTGTGTCAAACCCATGATCGGTCTCTCCGTTCATCTGACAATCTCCGGCTAGGCACGCTGGCCCACCGTTCCTCGTACGTTTCCAAGTCTTTCACAGTGACGGCAACACGACTGTGGAATTCTCTCCCCGTGGATATAAAGAGAACCGATGCAAAGTTGTCTTTCAAGAATAAAGTTCGTACATTTATGAAAGAGTGAATAATTGCATAATATTATTATTATATGTATGTATTTATGCTTTATTTGTGTTTATGTTTATACTTATAAATATTTTGTAGTTTATTTATTTATCGATATAGTTATTTATTTAGTTTATTTAATTCAATAATATATTTATTAGACTCTTGTTACTATTTTCCTATTTTAATTTGTGTTTTTTTTTCACTGCACCCGTTGCTATCTTTCTGCATGACCTAAAGGTTTGACTGGCAGAGAATGCTTTTAGCATTAAGTCCACCTTTGTACACTAAATTTGTACAATAAAGTCTTTAAATAAAAAAAAAAAAAAAAAAAAAATTACATTAGCCAGTTATTAGTTTTATTATATCTTTTCAAAATATTGTCCATTGACGTCAATACACCGCTGCATGCGATGGAACCACTGGGAAAAGCACTTTGCCCACTCGTCCTTAGGGGTCTCTTCAATGGCATCGCGATACGCAGCCACCGCTTCTTCAGCATTCATAAGACGCTTTCCTTTAAGTTTTTCTTTAATTTTTGGAAATAAATAAAAATCACAAGGCGCGAGGTCGGGGCTATACGGCGGGTGACCCAGTAATTCAACGTTTGATGTCGCCAAATAGTCGATCGTTCGCTTGGCGGTGTGCGACGAGGCGTTGTCGTGGTGAAGGAGGATCCTACTGCGAGGTCGTTTCTCTCGAACTTTTTCCAAGACAAGTGGCAAACAATTGGTAGTGTACCATTCTGCAGAAACTGTTTTTTGATCCTCTAACACAATTGTTGCGAAATGACCTATCCTTCCAAAGAACGAGGCCACCATTTTTTTTCCCGCACTTCGATCTCTCTTCACTTTAGTTGGCAACTCCTCGAAAGGAAACACCCACTGAGCAGATTGTCTTTTGGTTTCAGGATCATAACAGTAAATCCAGCTTTCGTCACCTTTTAGTATGTCGAACACAGCATTTGAGTCACCTCCGTTAAATCTTTCAATCATTTTACGGCACCAATCCACACGATGGAGTTTTTGAGCCTTAGTCTAATTATGAGGTATCCACCGGGCGCAAAGCTTCCTGACCGCTAAATGTTCGTGGAGGATTTTGTGCACTTGACTCATACCGATGCCTAAGCTTGTCCGAATCTGCTGATAGGTCACTCTTTTGTCAGTCTCTATCATACGCCGCACAACACAGATGTTATTTTCAGTCGTCGCCGTAGAAGGCCGTCCCTCACGTACATCATCAGTGAGATTAGTGCGACCACGTTTAAACTCATTAAACCAGTTGTAAACAGTCGCACGAGATGGGGCTTCATCGTGAAAGGCCAATCGTAGTCTATCATAACTTTCTTGTTGACTTAAATGACATCGAAAGTCATAAAAAATCATTGCACGAAAATTTTCTCGTGTTAAATTCATGTTGACGTGACACAGACAATTTTCAATTTGCCGCCAAATCGTAAAACAAATGACAAATGAATGAAATATATACTCAGTAATATTGGCAAAGAGTTCTATTTTCAAATTTTAGAATATTTTTTTTATTATATTGTTTATAAGTGGCCAGTTCTAAGAACTTTCAGTTTGACCCTCGTATAACCATTTTCCTTTAAAGTCTAAAGTTTGATAATTAGACCCTTCCAAAGTTGTAAAATGCCCCCCCCCTTAACTTCTAAACTAGGCGAGTGTATTTTTTTTAAGAAAAGGTAATGTAGATCTTAACAAATACTTTCAACGAAAATTAGTTTGGACGGGATCGAACTAGTGGTTTTTAAGATAAAGCACATTTTCAACAACCGCAGACATAACTTTGTTCTTTATAGAAACACTATGAAAAACACAGTTATATTTGCAGCGAACAAAATAATGTGGTATTTTGGCTAAATGCAAGTAAATGGAACCCTAATTTAGTTAAAGTTGGCACGGAACCCTGTGGTCAGACTCGTACTTGACCGGTTTTTAGTATAAGTTTGTTCTTGACTCCAAACCAAGCCAAGTGCGACTAAAACGGAGTCGACCTTAAATTGCAGTCGACTAGAAAATACCTATTCTCAAAGGAAAACTTGCACACACAAAGTCTGCTTTTAAACTAGGTACCTGTCTCTGGATCATTTATTACAAAAGAGCACAATAGATCCCCAAGGGGTTTAACGTTTTATATGTTTCATGAGTATTGCACACGACTTTAATAAATGAAGTTTGTATGGATGAATTGTAAAATAAACATCTTTGATAAGTATTTTAACCGACTTCAAAAAAGGAGGTAATAATTTTTTCTCTATGTTTGTGATATCGTCATAAATTGGATAAAATTTTAGTATGTATCAAGGCTTCCTAACACGTATGCGAAAATTGGTAAGTGCATGTATGGTTAATTATTTGTATAAATATAAATATGCGCCAGACAACATACCAATTGTCATGGTTTCGTTCTGAGTTTTTTTTTCTTGAGTCACGAATACCAGACAACGAATTTATTAAGTGTCTCCCATAAATACTTAAATACATATCAATGACTTACGTACAAACGTTCGTGATTTGCCCCTTGCGGGATTCGAACCCGCAACGGACGGCAGAGTAGTCAGGAACTCTAACCACTACTCCAAAGGCGTCGTATGTTTATATGTTTGTGTCAAGATTTCTCGAAAACGAGAAGTCATCGCGAGATTATTATTTTAGTTTAATAACGTATAGTGAAACTAAGGGTAAAGTGTAAATTTTATTAAAATCGGTCGAGCCGTTTTTAAAATATGTGTTATAACTAATAATCATGAAATAAAAATATTTTAAGAGAGTAAACTCATAGTTAAATCGCTGCAGTATTTCCGAAGACTTGGATCGTGAAATTCAACATTCTAACATCTAACTAACGGCCGGACGGCAACACCTTTTTTAGAGTTCCGTAGTCAAATGGCAAAAAACGGAACGGAAAGTTTCGACAAGTTGTCACTTCACATTTGACAAGTCTGTCTGTCTGTCCGTCCGTATGTCACAGTCACTTTATTCTGAAACTATTGGTATTACACAGTTGAAACTTAGTAGGTAGATGTATCCTGTTAACCGCTTTACGATTGTCATGCAAAAAAATGATATTTAAGGGAGGGAAATGCATGAAACTAAAACCTATTTTTTTTAATCCATCCTATGCGTGTAGGGTGTCTATGGATAGGTCTTTTAAAATTACATCGAGGTTTCTTTAACCATTTTCTCCAAGTTTTTGATAGAAAAAAAACGTATATAATGTTATTGTAGCTACCTTTATCAGTTAAACAAGCCTCTGAACAGAATTAGCTGAAAGCATTCTTTCAGTTTGCGTTTTTGTAAAACGCTCCCGCAAGCTACCATGGTGGCACGGAAAAGGATAATTAAATTCTTGCAACGCTATTTTGCGCCAAAAACATTGTTGAGCGAAGTCTTAGAAGATTGATCTACTTTATGACTTACTAAGTTTTCTTTTTTTTTACCAAATGTAGGTATTACAAATAATTGGTAGAGCGCTACTTTAGCGCCAAAAACATTGTTGAGTGAAGGCTTAGAAGTTTGATCTACTTTATGACATACTAAAAGTTGTCATTTTTTTTACAAAATGTTGGTTTAACAATTAATTGGTAGCACACGGTTATTATTTTATTTT
Organism: Pyrausta purpuralis; assembly: GCA_963924145.1. NCBI lineage: Eukaryota > Metazoa > Arthropoda > Insecta > Lepidoptera > Crambidae > Pyrausta > Pyrausta purpuralis. The sequence continues at coordinate 16,320,115 of OZ001660.1, forward strand.
TTCATGAATTTGGCATTAGATTGGTATGGATGGTGATAGATGTACCTTTGCCCAACAGAGGGATTATACAGGTTGATTTAAAGAAAACTGGGCGTTTACCACAATTTTTTGTTAATTTAAATGTTGATGTTAGTATTTTGTATTATATAGTAGTAATTTTACTACTTTCAAGTAAGAACTTGGATATTGAAGCATTAGCTTCCCCCATTTTGTCGATAGTATTTCACAAATTTCTATTCCATTTGATCTGTCTTAATTACGCTAATTGGCAAATCATTTACTTTGATGTTAGTAAACACGGGTCTAAAGTAGGTAAACAAGGACCTAATTAATTTAAATTAATTACTATGTATTTCTAAGTATCTACCAATCATTGAAATATGTAGTCACTTCAACCCAATTTCCTATGTCAAAGTAAATAAGTTCGAATAGTATAAAATGGCATGTTTATTTCAATACAAAACAAAATATTTACACACAGCAACAAATACGGGACACAATGTCAAATATAAAATCTATAAGTTAGTAACAATATCACTTAGTTTTCAATGCCTACAAATATAGCACCAATTCATTCATTCAAATAAATGTTATATTAATCTATCTGTTTTTATTGTTAGAATCATTTTCCGTTACTTGAGCTTTACTAACATCAATTTCAATTTTAGGTTTGTGTACGGGAACAATTTCCGTAGACGGCGGTGATTTAGTGACTAAGCTGCCATCTTCTTCAGCCACTTGCAAGCCGATAGTAGCCCCGAGTTTGGCACTGGCATGTTTGAAGGTATCATTCAATTTGAGCTGAACAACGTTGATGCACATTGAAGTTAACGCCAGCCCGAACACAAGATACATAATCGAGCCCATCATTCTATGTGGATGTTCCGGTACTAAGTCTCCTAAACCTATGGTTGACATAGATATAAATACAAAGTAGAAGGATTCAAAAAAGCTCCAGTTTTCCCAAGTATGGTATACTAAAGCACCGATGAGAATATATATGATCAAAATTACTATGGCTACTGAGATTGGAAGGTTGAATTCGTCGTCGATTTCAAAGATAGATGGCGCTGGAGTCTCTGGTTCGGTGTCGAGTTCGAAATCTCTGGGTAGTGTTCCAGGTTTAGGAGGAAGGGGGGGAGGGACGTCACTTGGCTTTCTTTGGACTGGTGGTGGTTCCTGGTTGTCCGGGACAAGATCTTCTTCATTAAAGATTTGAGAAGGCCGTCGCACTGCATCGTAGACTATGTTGAGACCTTTCATTACTTCCTGAAAACGCAAGAATAGTGTATTTTAATAAGACTTCTGATGAAATTTTTGAAAATGGAAATTGAAATTTCTTTCACTTCATTGCAGAATTAATTTTTAAATGAGCTAATTACTATACTTTTCATATAAACCATAATACGCGAATCAGTTCAAAAAATAATAAAATATAAGTCTGTGACTGTAAGTTGGTCTCAATAAATAACTTTTTTAGTGCTCAGCTTAGTTTTTCATTGAAAACTGAACTTGTACTGAAATTATTACAAAATATTTTAATGATTGTGACCAACCAACAAGTTCAGTTTAATATTCAATATATAAACGATTTTCTACCAAAATAAAAGGCGGATCGAATAAATAATGAATGCTTTTCCTTGCATTTTTATACAGAACCCTTATTATCGAACTGTCCTGCACTTGCCTTTTTACTTTATTCTTAACAATGCGATTGCTTTGTAGCCAAACAATGCCTAAAATGTAAGACAAAATGGAGACATGATCTTAAGTAGACGACGCCAATACGCCACTCGGACTGTATTAATCTGTTTTCCATCATTACGGAAAGAATGCCATGATTCAAATACCGTCTACCTGAACTTGTTTAATTTAGGCCTGATTTTTTCAATTTCAAATAAGATATTTATCTAATAAAATATAATACGCATAATTTGAAAACGTCACCTATTTGTCAGCGATCATTTATGTAAATGTAATTTTAAAATCGGTCGATTGATACTGGCCCTATATGACTTTATTTTCTATTTGATAAATTAATTCGGTGATGGCGGATCATGAACTAAGTATAACAACCTCCAAGGAAGTGAAACGATGACCTCAACACAATTTTATGACGCCGTACTTATTTATACTCGCGTTATCTATTTAGATGTATTATCTGAGTAAAAAAACATACAGCTGGAGGCACAATCATTACTCATATTTGAATAAAAGAAGCCAGCATTGTGTTTCCCTTACATTATTTTCAAGAAACAGGACGCGAATAATTTCTAAAGACATGTTTGTTGATTCACGAAGAAAAATATTTCAAGGCGACGGCTACACTTATTCATGAATATTGATGAAATAATCCAAATACGAGCATATTGACTGTGATTGGTTTATGTTATAATGTTAAAAATATATCGCTATCTAAGTAGCAAAGCTATTATTAATTTTATTACATTTAACGATAAAGTATTAAAGACTGTGGTATTAGGTATTAGGTTTTATAACCAAGATATCATTAGCGTAAGTCTAAAGCCTAATTTCTTATAGAAATATGAAGTTAATTATGAATCCATATTTCTCATGGCGTGAACGGCTAGACCGATTCACAAATTCTTTTAAATAAGAAAATTGCGCAAAATATTATAGAATTTATGAGTACCAAGTTTCTACCGAAGCCAGGGCCGGGACAGGCGAAATGAAGTTCGCTGGCTCCGCTAGTATTATAAAGAAAACCTTGAAGCTAATCAAAAATTATGTCCTCGAATTTCGATAAATTAACTTTATTCATATACTATAAGATCTGAATATTGAAAAATCAGGCTTAATTAGTATAAATGGGCATTTCTTCAGAAAGTGTTCTTCGTGTCACCTTCGTGGCAAAAATTTATACTGATATTATTCAAATGAAAAAAATACTGCTTTAAAGAAGCTATCAAACTGTAACAAAATCTGTTAGTTCATGAAAATCGGTTCATTATTCATGTAGATATTTAATATTGAAATTTCGTTAGCCACGAAATTTACTCACTGAGACACGAAAGTTACGCAGCGTATTTTTGGATAGATAATTCGGTAATAAAAGTATCAATTACTTAAATTATTACCTCATATTGAACTTTATACATAATTAAATACTGCATTTATTATACTTGCTGCTAAATAGATAATTTGTCATAACATGAATTAAATGTTATTATTGGTTCATTAGCCTTTCCAAACTTACAAACATCATAATAATAAAAATCTAAGTACATATCCTTAAATGTGACTGGTTATTTTACAGCCATGAGTATATTCATTAATTTAAATAAAGATTAGACAAAAAGTAATGTGTTTAGGTATTACATATATTTTTAAACATTGATGATGAACACTAACATAAGAATAGTTTATTACCTTCGACCTTGCTACTATGTACCAAATTATTTACGAGTATCGGATACCAAATTTCTGACATTACAACACTGTCGCAAGTGCCATGATCACAGGGTACCTAAAACTGTAGGGAGTGTGCTGTTATTTGCAGTCTAAATGTCTTAATCCTCCTTCTTCATTTATTGCACTCATTTGCGGTATTACTTACCTCAAATTCACTGTTTACTCGCATTTGTTCTCGACACATAACACTGACAGTATCTGCCAGCGATACGATACTTTATTAAATTTTACGGTTTCACACTTTCAAATCAATGGTATTTTGACATTCGACCATTTAAACCCATACTCACGATGGAATTTTTAGTATTTTGTAACCTAATCACGTCCTTGACAAATCTTGGTGAGTATTCGCATTCTGTCGAAATTATCTGGGGTTATAAAGTTAAGCTAAGGTACATGGTATCAAATCTGTAGCAATCAACTCTTTCCCTCCACAGTAGTGCCTCAAATTACATATAGGTAACCTTGCATTTTAGAAGTTAGATATTTGCCGGCTATTATGAGACAAGTCAGAACTCATTTTCAAAGTCAAATGCATAAATTATTCCCCTCATAAACTTTACAAGCAACAAATTAGTCTTCTAGATATGTTTCTTGCCTGGAGTGAGACTATTTAGACTACTAGCTGCTGGATCATAGCTGTAAGAGCATTCAAAATACGACCTTTTCTTATCCAATTAAGAATTAAACTATTTCTTTAGCATCTTTGGCAATAAACACCAGACGTCACGCGCTTATTGTCAAACCTTGGATGTATAGTATCAGTTTTTATTGTATTTATCCCGTGAAACAAACTCATGATTTACAGTCTTTATCTAGTAGACTCAAAGAAGACTTGTCGACTAGACGGATAAAAGACCGTCTAGTCGACAATTCCCAGCTTTAGACCAATCTCAAATTTTAGCGCTTAGTTGATTAAATAAAGACGACTGGCATAAACTGCCGTCATTCTTATTAGTGGCAAATAATTGTTTTCAAGGTTTGCTTTTGTGATATTCATTATTTTCTCATCTAAACAGCACAAATTGGGGTAATTACGAATAATGCACGAAAATTGATTAATTAATGAGTATGCTTTTTTAGAGTAACTTATTATGATTACTTTACGCTGTTATATAATTAGTAAATAAATTGATCAGGCGATTCAAAGCCGAATGAAAATCAATATTTAAGACCTCATGTTCTACATATTTTTCTAGTAAGCTACATCATTTCTATAAATCATATCTGTGCCTCTGGAAACTGTCTTAGTAGAAAAATTCAAGTATAAAACGTTAAGGCGGTTTTTTTAACTGCATTTACAAACCATAAAATATAATTTCTAGTGAGATCAGTACACTTTGATAACCTTTCGTGGTATGATTTGTAACTTTCGTGGGCAATCGACCACGAAAGTTGTGCCACGCAAGTGACGAAAATTTTACATTTTCAGAAATATTAAATTAAGTGACTAACGCTTATGTAATCTAATCAGCTCAAATGAATCTTGACTATGAGTTTTATGATTCAATAGTAGACATTTATTCGTAACGCTGACTTATAATCTTAAAACATCACCCATGAAGGGTTACATGAACTAGGGTCTGAAGAAAAAAAATAAAAAGCAAGGGGCTGTAATAAGCTATATCATTGCTGTGAGATATTAATTTGACTTCTATTGGTGTTTTAACGCGTCTGAAGTTTCTGCGGACCTTTGGTTTGTGTCGATAGGTTGGTCCTTTTTGAAGTTATGAGCATTTATGTGTCACATTTTCGAAAATGCTAAAATCGTGTGACCGACACAAAATTAAATATATTAAATTTAAATCGAAAGACGGATTTTTTCCACCTCAATATAACTTATCCTGACTATATGTCAAATTTTTTGACATATATAATGTTATTATGATGTAAAAGCTCAGCAAGACATAAGTGTTTAAACTGAGCGCCAACTTGGTGTGACGCGCGAAGAACAGCAGTTTTACTCCCGATTACGATGGGAAAATATTTTTTCCTACAAAACTATAAATATTATTACACATTTTAAAGTGAATTCATATAGATAGATACATAAAACATACAAAGTTTATTCTTAACTAAACAATGAATATGTTTGGAATTACAAACGTGTGACCATCTAAAAACGGTGCTCAAATAATGGCCCAAATCAGCTTAAGTGTGCATCTAGCATTATTTCGCCCCAAATAAAATACCACTTTTTGGTTTCTGTAAATCTTATTCATTGTACATCATCATCATTATTAGCCAAAAGACATCCACTGCTGAACAAAGGCCTCCCTTACGATTTCCCACAGCGACCGATTGCAAAGCTGAAGTCGGTTCAATTAATTTTACCGCTACTAAGTAACTGACTTTTTTTTCATTTAGTCTGCATCGACTTTATATTTACCCCATTTATTTGACTTTTTTGAGGCAGTAAGAATATTTTAGCTATGATAACAACTTTATTTTCTTGATAGAACTAGGCTTATGATATTTTATTTAAGATAGAAACATGTAAAAAAATAAGATACTACACACGGCGCTACTTTTAGCATCAATGATAACGCGCATTGGCATCGATGCAGTCGCGATGCAAAAGCTCGTAATTGTCAAATTATGTACTGAATTTGGTGATTGCATGGATACTAACGCGCGTTAGCATCGATGCTAAAAGTCGCAGTGTGTAAAGGGTCTAAGTCATGTCGGTTCAACTTGACAATCAACCTTTTAAAACATTGAGGCCTACTGCACATTCCAGACAGCTTAAATCTGGATTTAAAGATTCAAGCTTTGTCATTTTCCTTGCTGTTCTATAAATCTGAGTTTTTATCTCTGAATTAAATGGGAACTGCAAAAGTGGGCGTACGATAAATAATTAATCTATCTGCATTATCATGTGGTTGACTGGTAGAGAATGCCATAAGGCATTAAGTCCGCCAATTATAGAACTGCAATAAAGTTTTAATAAATAAATAATTATTCGGTGTAGTTACCTGCATTGGCACAGTCCTCCTGACCTTCCTACAGCTTCGTGTATAGTAAAATCTTCTGATGAAAGACCAAAAGAACTTGATGTTCCTCGTAAAGAGTTTACCGAAGTCAGCCAGGACTATCAGGAAGAGGGGTATACCGATGATGGCGTAGGCTATTGTGGCTGCCCGTCCGTATGTCGTCTTCGGCGATATGTGACCGTATCCTGGAAAGTAGAAGGAGGAGGTGTCAAAGCGGTAAGCTGTTGCTAAATAATATTATAATTTATATTGTGTTGGGAGGATTAATTGACATTTCTTTGAGACTTTAAAACTTTTTACCGACTTCAAAAAAAAAACAGAAGGTGATCAATTTAATGTGTGTGTATGCGATATTGTTGGATTTTGATAATTTTTGAATACGTTGATCTGGTAAGGCTTCCAAGCACGTGCGCTAAATTTTGTAAGTATATTTATGTATGTTTGTATAATTTTTGTCCAAGGATTACTCAAAAACGTGAAGTTGTAGTGATATGTTTTGTGTTGTTTAATTAGGTATATTTCAACTAAGGGTACAGTGTAAGAGTCATCAAAATTGGTTTAGTAGTTTTTTAGATATGGATAAAAACGAAACGAAATAATGAATTAAAAAAAATATTAATAAAATTAAACCGCCCTAAAAATTCCTGATTTTTCTAACGTCAGATGAGTATTCGCTGAATAAAGCACAATACGCTTAATTTGAAAACGTCACCTATGTTAGTGCTATCATTTTTGTAAATTTTATTTTAAAATCAGTCATACTATATATACTTAATAAGTCGGTTTTGTCGGTCGGTCAGTCGGTTTTATGTAAAGGAAAAACTCATTTTCCTTCTATTTAGGAGAAACAAATGCATTTGGAGTCGGTAAATGATCTCAAGTGTGCAAGTCTACGCTCATGATGATGCACCGACTCCAAATGAATTTGATTCTACTTAATAGAAGGCGAATGCGTTATTTCAAGGTTTTAGTCAGTTTCTCTACTCTCTACTTCCTAAAAATATTCATAGATTTACATACAGTTTTGGCCATAAATACTGATTTTAAAATACAAAAAAAAAATTTTTACTAAAACAAACTGGCACGCAACTCTAAGCTCTCTCAGTATGTGCTACAAAAGAGGATTGCAGTGAATGAGTAAATGAAAGTATTGAAGTCACCAACTGGTTAATTACTAGCAGGTAAACAAGCACGTAAATAGGTGAAGAAGATCAAATCATGTGTAGAAAAAGGTAAATAAAACATTGAATCTACTGAATTATAATGATCATGGTGCTATTGATACATTTATAAATGGTGAACAAATCAACGATCTTACCAATAGTTGTTATTACTGTCAAACAGTAAACGAATGAATTCATGAAGCTCCATGATCTGAGTCCGCTATAAGAGGTGATGCCTTGTTCAAATGCTGTGTGTAGTTGATTTTCGAATTCAAATAATTTATTCCGAGCCATAGATTTCCAATCATCTTCGCGTAAATAATGGCTTCCGCGCCACAACGCTTCAATAAAATCTCGCTTGACACTTCTAGTACTGCATTTGTAGGCGTTTTCAAAAGAACCTTCTAAGCTTTTGAACATCATCCCTCCCAAACCACAAAATATTATCAGGAGCAGAACATCGCAAATACATCTATTTCGAAGCAACCTGATTTTATTACAATCTCCTTTGTGCTCTTCTTTAAATTCTTGCCATTCAGCTATGATCTTCCATTTAGATTTAACTTGAACGTTTTTCTTTTCTGACACTTCAGATTTTATAACATGAACTTCTTTTTCTTTGCTAACTTTTTGCACACCATTTTTAGCTACTGACCTTTTCCTCAGAACAGGTTTCTCAAGGACATCTCTATTAGCTTCTGTGTGTTCTCGAGTCAAAGCTTTTCTGTTTCTCGTATCATCACTATCAACTTCTTGAGACAAAAGGTGCAGTTTTCTAGCCAATTCAGCGGTTCGTTCGGATAAATCAAATTCGAACTCATTTTCACTGGGCGATGTGGAATAGCAACTTGACGTGTATTCTGACTGACTCGCGTCAACATAACCAGAACTATGTCGGCTGCTTCGTTTCTCATGTTCTAGTTCTACTCTCTGATTTGTAGTCAAACCAGAAAGGATAACTTTGTCACTAATTATTTGGATTGTTTTCGGACATGATATTCCTCTTATATTTCTCGGCGTCGTAGACGGTGTTTTGTTTGGTGTCTGAAGTTTTTTACTTTTGTATTCTGCTGGAAGTCTAGGATCATCTTTAGGAATAGATAGACTTCTAGCTCGAGCTTTTTGCATTAGCTCTATAATTTCTTTACTAGTCTGACTCATTCCAATTGTACCGGTTCTGTCTATTACTTGAGGGGGTTTATCTTCAACTCTATTTACTGATTGTGATCGTTGAGCTCTTGGTGAACGATGTTTGGTAAAACGTCGCGGCGTAGGCAGCACTCTTCTCGTTGATCCGGAAACATTGATCTGGTTATTACCTTGATCCTCACTCATCTCACTCTCACTAGTTTTACTCTGTAAATGTCATTATTGATAAATATTAGTTTCTTCACTACAGCTACTACGAGATTATGGCAAACAATGTTTATCACCAATTTTCGCTTTTTGATATTTATGCCAATTGGAAATACAGCGTTATTAACAAAGCAATACATAAAATCAAAACAAATTTTACATAGAAACTGACCCCAAATCTTGTAGCAGATTTACTTCTAGCTGGTTTAACAGGTGGCACCCTCTCTTTGCTCTGTGGTTCATCTTTCGTTTGTTTGGCTAATTGTTTTAAAACAACTGGCTTTACATCAGCTGACATTTTTCTGCTTGGAGTTCTGACGATTCGTTCTCTCACTTCAACTTTTGGCCTTTGCTCGGGTGTCAATTTTTTGCTTGGCGTTCTCTCTACTTGGATGACTTTGGTTACAATTTCACCTGGGGTAGCAGGCGCAAGCGTGTCGGGTGTTTTAGGAGCTGCTTTTTTTTCTGGTGGCTTGACATCTTTTTCCTCAAAAGTAAATACGTCAGCTTCTTTTTTAACTGGAGTTTTTAGAGCTTTTTCACTAGACTTTTCTTTTTTCTCATCGTTATACACCATTTCTTCTAATTTCTTTGGAGTTGTTGGTAAAGGATAGGGAAAGTTCTTTTCCTTTGGTGATGAACTCATTGGCGTGGGTGGTGATAGAGAACTTCTCTTTTCAGTTGGTGGTTCAATCGTAAGAGAATTCCGCCGACTGGAGTCCTCATCTTTGGGACTTAGAGTGTAATTCGTACTCAACAACTTATTTGATGGATCGATAAAACTCCCTGTTCGTTGTAATGTAGTAAGTTCATCTTTGTCTGGAATTGCAAATGGTGAAATACTGCGGCGTCTTCTTTCATTTGCAGCAAATGCTCTGGCTTCTAGGATTTCTTCTGTGTCAATGTCGTAAACTGGGTCTTTGACATTTGCTCTTTCTTGTACCAATCTTTTCATTTCTAAATACGTCGTCTCAGCTTCTAGCTCCCTAGAATTTCTTGGAGGTTTCTCTTCTTCATCATCTGAGGTAGTTGTGTCTTCATGAGGGATAGGAGTCCTACCGGGTTCAGGAGTCTTCTCTCTCTGCCTTGCGGCTTGACCTCTATTTTTGGACAGGTTTCGCCTCTTCCTAATTGACATAGTCTGGTTGTCTTCACTCTCCATCTCTTCTATATTCGTCTTGTCTGGGGATCTGGACACTAAAAGGCCTGAGGTTTGGGTTTCGGATTCTGCTTTGATGATGGGGATTTGAAGGGTTAATCTCTTATGTGTTTCATTTCCCTCCTCACTCATCACCGCACTTATTATTCACTGCAACTGTAAAAAACAAACACGTTTATTAGATAACGTGGCGAGCACTACACTAAAGATAATCAATAGGCCTTTTTAAATTTGGCAATAGATGACACATTGCCTGCCAATAACCGATGCGCTATATAAATAAATCAAGCATAAAGAGCTCGTAATGTAAACTTACCTCCAGCAAATCGCAGCCGATAACAAACTCCTTAACAAACCGGGACAACGCAGATATCTAAGAAAAGAATCTATTTTGGACGTCCGACATTCCGGGCGTAAACAAAGCGATACAAATTGACGCTATCCATTTTCGGCACTGAACTGACACTGGTTGGTTTAGTTTGCAGTGAGCGATAACTGTAATTTGACGAATTCCCTTTACAAAATATGATGTCGCGATTTTTTTAAATAAACACCCGACAGATTGGTCGACTTGTGACTGAGCTGAAGCGCCAAACGCACTGGGCATTGGGCCAAATTTAAAACAACTACACCTATATTCACTACGGTTCATATAGCCAATATAGCAGAGTGAGTATGCCCGTACCGAAAATAAAAGTACGTCCAAACTATCTTGACACATCTAAACGAAGATTTTATAAACAAATATGCATATTCAAAACACAATTGAGCACAATGGGAGAGATCTACTCTTTTTTGATACCACAGTTGTGTCAATAGCAGCGAGTTATTATTTCAGTATCTGATATTAAAGTACCCACCTACCAACCCACTACTCCGAATTCAGCTAAGTAGAAGGAACAAAATTCAGTCGGAAGACATTATTAAATTTATTTTACAGTAACATGATTATTACGTTGTATGAATGCTAATTTCTAACGAGGATTTCGTATTTATTAAAATACATTCGAGAATAACATATTCAACCATCACTATTACATCGATTTCATGAATTTCATTTACATTTTCATTCGATTTAAATTGAAAGCCTTAATTTGCTATCCGTATTAAGGCTATCTGAAAACGTTTTAGGTATTAAAAACATGTTATATGTACCGTTATACTACTTTAAAATGTATAAATGATTAAAAATGTGACTACGGAATATAAAATAACTCCATAAGTAACAAACTAATTAACATTTCAAAGAAACAGAAATCCTATTGAATTTCTATAAATCCTTCGAAATATTTAAAAATTAATTCATATGCCTGTAAATATATCCGTTTTAAACAGTTCTTTCTTTTAGACTACAATTTAATTTGTTTTAACATCGAGTATTTAACCAACGAATGGGAAACGTAGAGCTCGCGAACGAATTAAAAACAATAAGAGTCCTCTCATTTGAGCCTTTTAAAAGGTTTAGCTCGGAATAAAGCCTTTATTTCAAATGTGTCTGAACCACTTTGTAAACCTGCTAGGGGTAGTACAAAGGATTATCGACCTATTTACCTTGGGAACAATAAGTATTGCTCCTTTTGAAGCTTTAAACGTGTTGAAAGTGTTTGAGACAAAGGAAAATAATCAGATTTGTTCTATAAAAGATTATTGGTAACAGAAGTGACTGCTGCACTTGGGGCAACGCCTGATAAGATTTATTGAGCAACAAAGATTGCGTTGGACATATTGCTGCTGTTGGACGTTAGGCGTTTAATTTAATCCACTTGAACGGAAATAAAACGTTTTCCTTATAACTATGGATACTACTTAATATCTAATTATTATTTTGTTTTTATAGTGTTTTGTCACTATACAAACTTAATAATATAAATAGCAAATTGCATAGGCATAATAGGCATACATACATAGGCCCGGATTGCGTAAGACACGGGGTTCGATTCCTCGTCTGTCACAACAGCCAAAGTTGATTTTTACAAGCGCAATTTGCTATTTATACTTAATATCTATACAGCTAAAGCATTTCCATAAAAAAGCTAAATAGATATGTCGAGGAGTGATATATGTGAACTTCGAGCAGTGAGCAGCATTTACCAACTCATTTTATAATATTTCGTGTTAAGACCCGTCAGGTTAAAGTTCTTATTGTTATGCAACGCGAAAGTTTAAAATCTTATAAATTGATATGATTTAGTGTCTTTAAAAAAACTTTAAATAGGTAGGTAGTGTTTATTGTTTTATTTTACCTAACTCAGATTTCCTTTTACTATTTAGAAATGAAAAAAACTAGAGTATTGTTAACTAACAATACAATACGAACAGACTGTTGATTCAGTTTTCGTCTCAATATCAAATGTAAAAAATAAGATTGTACTTACCAATTGTGGTATAAATGGTGCCAGCATAGAACATACAGTTCCAGAAGGTCCATGTCTTCTTAGTTTTCTGGTTGACGAACTCTGTGTAGTTACCAGCATACTGATCTAGGCTGTCTTCAATTAGTTTCAGCAGTTCGACGTCTTTCTGAAAGAACAGAAATATATTTGTTTAATTAATATATTATTTATTGCGCAAACAAAATGAAGAACAAATGATTGACTTAATGCTTTAAAGCATTCTCTACCATTCAACCATTGGGTGAGGCAGAAACAGTAGAGGCGGCGTAAAAGAACAAAAATACTAACATAATTAAGAATGAACTACATAAATACTTCTTAAATAAACCTATATCAACATACTTATGATGGCCGTTGGGGCAGGAAAGTTCTAGATTGGAGACCCTTCGACCAGAGACGCAGCGTGGGACGTCCACCAACAAGATGGACAGACGACCTTATAAAGATCGCAGGATCAAACTGGATGCAGACCGCTAGTGATCGGTCGCTGTGGAAATCCGTGGGGGAGGCCTATGTTCAGCAGTGGACGTCCTTTGGCTGATAATGATGATGATGATGATGAACATACTTAAATGAACAAAAATCCATATTACTGTACGCTGAACACATATTATGTTATTTATTCTCATGAGAAGCTTTTTGTGCACATATTTTGATGTTGATGTCTTGATCGACTTTGATGATTGATCTAATATTATTGTTTTAATATTGTTTCACTTTATCATTTTCACATTGGCTGAATGCCAAAGGATTCCACTGTTGAAACACTGTTTTCCACAGCGACCACAGATTAGTAAGAGTATGTCTAAAGACCGACCGGTCGTGAGCGTTCTTCATCAAGTGTGATCGTTCGATATTTACAAAGTCAACTTAATCACCTCTTTAATTTCGCCTAAAATTTTCAGGTCACAGTATTTTATTTTATTCATTTTAATTGATTAGTGCATTAGGTACTCAGCTAGCCGCCAAAAGAAAATATAAAGAAACATATACTTACAAAGTCTGGAATATGGGAATATAACATTAATTTTGAGTCAAAATTAAAAACTTTAATGATGCATTCTTTGTGCAGACAATTATAGGCTTAATGAAAATATAGAGAATACCTACTTTTGTGTAAGCCCGTGTTCTGTCTGTGGCAATAATTTCGTGTATTCTCTCGGTGGCCTCTCTTTTGACGTCTGTGATGTTGATTGCGTTCTTCATCTCTTGCCTCTCATTCGCACCTGGAACAAGTATATACTTTATGTCAAATTTTATATAAATAAACATGAAAGGGATGTTTTTAACACTCACAGTGACATATTTTATATTCATAAAGATGAAATGAAATGAAAATACGTCACGCGTAATGACGTATCCATAAGAAACCACCAATTTCGCAAGGTCACACCGAGAGCACGGTAACTCATTTGGTAGAGCGTTTGACCTGGCTAGCAAAGAAGTTGCTGGTTCGAGTCCTTGGACGAATAAACCACTGGACGCGCAATGACGGGAAATTTCACTTGTGCCCCCTTAGCCACGAAGCGGGCTTTTTGGCCTCACTTACAGATGACGACTTGTCAGTACGGTGATAGAGCTCAGTGAGAAACATTGACGGAAAAAATGGGTAAATGTGGCTTATTTTTGTGTAAAAATTATAGCGGCAAGACAAAAAATATTCATTTTCATCCGTAAGTAACGTTTTATCCCAAAAGAACTGATATTTTTCATGAAAATAATGAAATGTGTTTTCCAAGAGAAAAGTAACATTGCCATTTAAAAAAGTGGTGGTCAGTAACTACAAAATCAACAAGATAACATATACTTTATACGGTAGGATTGTCGTATGTTTATCATTCGTTCTCTTATCAATTTAATTATAATTGTGCTTGACAATTGTCGATAAATCGTATCGATAAACATTTATTAAATTTTAAATATAAATTCTTTTATAATAAAATGATAAATCTGTAAAAAGTTTCACTTGAGAGTAGATTAAGGTAATCTTAAAAATACAACAGTTTGCTTTAAAATTTTAAACTTCATATTTTATGACAATACATCTTTAAAATATAATTTCAGATTTCTTGTGGATACATTAATTAATATAAAGTGGGTCGAAGGGAGACAAAATGGATCCCCACAAAACATCACCGAATATGTGGTATCCATTTAACACCTGTGTGATTTAATGCCAACGCAAAAATCTACTGCTTTATTATCCCATAGGAGGATTTAAATGGTGCTGGGCTGTATGTACTTATGGGCGGTTTCACAATGTCTTAGGAAGTTCTAGTTAGTGATACTTGCCAGACCGTTCATATAAACGTTCTATGTTTCAGTTGTTCATTCGATGGTTTGTGCATTAAACATGTCCATAATGTAATTTATTGTTTTAGTAATAAAAAACCGACTTCAAAACCAAAATGCACTAAAAAATCTTAAATAAACTTTTGAACATTGAAAGGAAAGGAATCCATTTTAGGGAAACAATTTCTTTTTGGAGTCGGTGCTGCGACAGGTGAGGCTGAATTTTCAAAGTGATGGCACCGACTCCAAAAAGACTTTTAATGCATTTTGGTTTTGAAGTCGGTTTTTACTTTTTTAAAGTTAATTTTATTTCTCCGTTTTTAGAGTTTACAAGGGAGGGGGGGGGGAATTGCACCTTATGACTCTGTTCTTTAAAAGGCTACAAACTACCTATCATATGTTCTGTCATTATAATTACTGAACTCCTAAGCGTTCAGGAGTTCCACCATCAGCTAAGCCCCACAAGATGTGGACTATCAGACGTAATAATACGTCAACATTAAGATTTTAGTAAAACAACACTATACGTGCCTTTAAAATTTGAGGGTTTCTCTCGATTACACCAAGATCCCATCTTCAAATCTCAAATCGGCAACAATGGGACCAACTAGAAGGTACACCCTCTAAGTAGCCGAAAAAAATTTTCGAATCGGTCGACTAACAACTGAGATATAATGTAACAAACATACAAAAAAAACATACAGTCGAATTGATAACCTCCTCCTTTTTTGAAGTCGGTTAAGAATACATGTCTTTTTACAAAAGATTCGTTCATTCATTCGTTCCGCATATGTCGATAAAAAAATATCGACACTTTTATGCACTAAATGTCAAAAATTGACATGACAAGCTCCCCCCGCCCCGCAGAAATTGGCTAATGATGTTTTCATACATTCGCTCTTGCGTTTCATATCCAGTGGTTAATTCATCCAAGTTCGAGTCCCACCCGTGCGCAAATTTTTGATTTCTTATTTCATCTCTATGAATATGAAAGGGATTCAAAAATATTTCGCGTCTTGCTTCCGACCATTTTAATCGGTCCAACAGTTCCTGACAAGCAAATACAAAGAGTTCGCTGTCTGTGTAAGAAGAGAAAGTAGATAAAATGAGGTGTTTCTTCTTGGATCTGCTTCGGCAGTGGATGTTTGGCTAACTAGACTATTGACGATGATTAATTTCGTAACATAATTAAACATCTAGGTTTTGTAAACGGATACTGAGCTTTGACCCTAAATATTGACTTCATTTCATGCCATATACCTTTAATCGTACTGCTGGTTAAACTGAAAACAAAATCGATATAAATATTACCACATCTTATGACTTTTATATGTCATCATAAATGGTCTTTTGCACACATAGCTAAACTTTTAAAATCGGCCTAAAAATTCCCTTGTCGATCGACAGAGACAATCTCTGTCGATTACTACAAAAACAAGAGACGAAATGTTCCAAGATTTTACAGTAAAATGAATTAACTAAATACCACAACGCCATGTTATTTCTGTCTCGAGTTATTTTTCTCTTCACTCATCTCATACGATCCGTTATTTAGGTATGCGACAGGGCCTTACTGTGTCTTTATTTTTGTATCATCTATCTCACTTCCTCGGTCTGTCATAAAACACGAGTGAAGAAGACAGCTTGATTTGAAAATATGTCGTCGTTTAAAGTAGAAACTCTAGAACGCATCTCGAAATTAGAAGGGTGTGACCTACTAACCCACTTTATGAATACCAATAGAAATTACTCTTAATTGTTTGAGAATCACTTGTGGTTTGTGTTTAATTAGGGCTTCTTATTGTATTACTAATAATCAGCAAAGTGCGAGTCGGACTCGCGCATCAGGGGTTCAGTACCATTGACTAGGTAAACAATATAGGTAAATATTTCATTTCAGGTTATAGCCTATTGCCAGTTGATATAGAGCAAAAAGGCCATAAATATTGTTGTACAGGAACCCCCTTACATATTTATTTTTATTTTTATTTAGTATGGGTTCGCTCTTGACTCCAGTCCAAGCCTAGTGCGACTAAGACGAAGTCGAAGATGAAACGAGCTCGCCCAGAAGAAGCCCGTTCACTCGAACTTTGAAAAGATTCGGATTGTAATCCCTAGGAAACACCGACTCGGGCTGCGAGTTCCACTCCTTTGCCGTTCGCATTACAAATGTTGACGAGAAGCGCTTAGTTCGAAACAGCGGCACATTGACAAGGTAAGGATGGTATCCCGCGGTACGCCTAGACGTACGATGGAAAAAGGGGGCTGGTGGGATGAGCTCATGGAGCTCCTTCGCACACTCGCCAAAGTAAAGCCTGTAAAATACAGCTAAGCTGGCAACCTTGCGGCGATGGGCTAAGCTATGGAGCTTATCATCCACCAGTTTGTCGTCACCTACTAATCTTTTGGCTCTGCGTTTCACTGAGTCAAATGCTTCAAGCTGGTACTGGCGGATCCATCCCAGAGGTAACTGCAATACTCCATGCAGGTCCATTACATATTTATTTTGTTTTGTTTCTAGTATTTGATGCTATAGCGGCAACGGAAATACATAATTTGTGAAAATGTCAGCTGTCTGGCTATCGTGGATCTTGAGACTCAGCCTGGTGACAGACAGACAGACAGCGAACATTATTGACAACCGCAAACATAACTTTGTTCATCATATGAACACTATGAATAACAATAGTTATATTTGCTGTTTACAAAATATTGTGGTATGTTAGCTAAGTGGAAGTAAGTGGATTCCCTAATTCAGTTAAAGTACCTACACGGAACCTCACCCTCAGTGTGTGAGTGTGACCGGTTTTTACCCTATATGTTATGTTTAAAATCTTTTCTATTTAGCTAGAGCTGACTACACTATCAGAGTAGTCTAGCTAGAGTTAAGAGTCCGTCTAACTCACAGAATAATAAAATACCCTTATACAACTAATTATTAGTCATCTAACTAACAAAACTTGGCCCCTAAGATTTGTGATTCAAATGAACTGAAATTAGTGATACTATTAATCTCAGTAGAACTACAGCCATTCGAGTAATGAAATTAAGGCAGACATTAGTGTATATTAAATGCTGTTGCGCGTTCATTAAGATAGGTACATATTATTATTCGACCTGCAAATTACTTACTTAACATTGTTTTAGGTTATAGAATCTCCTCGAAGATATAAAATGAAAACTAGTACGAAAAACACTGTTATTAATTATCAATTTAAACTTACCACTTTGGAAGTGTCCATCTCTAAAACGTTAGACTTTTAGAGAAAAGGGTTTTAGGAACCTCTATGTCAGTTTAAAAGACCTATCCATAGACAACCCACACATGCGTGTGGGTTGTCTGGGGAAAGCTATGCAGCTTTGATTAAAAAAAACGGTTTTAGTTTCATGTATGCCCCCCTCCTTTAATATCATTATTTTTATTTTTTTGTATAAGAATCGTAAAGCGATTAACAGAATACATCTTCCTACCAAATTTCAACAGTGTAATGCTTCTAGTTACAGAATAAAGTGGCCGTGACATACGGACGGACAGACAGACAGACAGACTTGACGAAACTATAAGGATTCCGTTTTTTGCCATTCGGCTACGGAACCAAAAAAATACAAGTGAGCAAACAACAACCAACAAATACCTACACCCAATTAATTCCTCCGCAGTCAAAAGACATGACAGCAAGCCACGAATGTTATTCTAAACTGCTGCTCATAACTGCTTCGTTCTTCGATTCAGCAAAGTTTTCAGCATGAAATACCAGCCATTTCACAGGTGTTATAGCAGTTTTAAAGCAACATTTCAACGTCGCCACAACACGACGGTTGCATACGGCACTAAAGTGCTTACGAAAACGCAACCGTTTTTTTTTTAAACTGTGTTTTATGGAGGCTAAAATTACGCATTGGTTTTACGGTTCATAATCTGAAATAGCGGAGATGAACCTATCTTTTCTTCTGCTTCTTTTTATTTATTTAAAAACTTAATTACAGATAAATTTATTTAAAGAAAATATCTGTTATAAATATTTTTTTTTTCTAATTACCATAAACTTAATATCTGCTTCATGATTAATCAATGATTTTTATGCGCTATAATCAATAAAGGATTATTGAGGAAGAATGATAAGGTGTTGTATAATAACCGACTTCACAAATAGGGGGTATTATTTATTGTAATGATTGTCGTAGTGTCAAAACCATTTAAAAAAACTCCATGTGAAACCAGAACGGGTTTAAACTAACATAATAAATAAATAAAAATGCGCCAGACAACACACCAATTATTGGACAACCTTTTAATCGGGAGCGTCTCCCAGTCTCCCTTAAATACAATACATATGACATCCTTGACTTAGGTACTCATTTTCATGCTAATCAAATAAACTTGCTCCTTGCGGGATTCGAACCCAAGACCGCTTGATCAGTAGTCAGGCGCTCTAACCACTGCACCAAACGTGACGTGAACGTTTTTCAAGAAGAAAACACATTTCTGAAAGATATAACAGTTTATTATTAGGTCTATAAATAGCAGAGTTAAGACGAGCAAAGTCAAGTCGTCAAGGTGAGTTTTGAAATTGTCTGGAACCGAAATCAAACAGATTTATGACAGACACGCGGTTAAATTTATTGTAAGAGAAATATCATCGTTCTTATTGCATTTTTTTCAAGGTTGTTATTTTTATTTGATAACAAAACTGTATATTTTGATAATGTATGCACAATAAATATGAATTTTGTGTGTGTTCCTACTTTTGACTTAGTTTATTTACCTGACTTTGTCGTTATTTTAGTGGTTTAGTTTCAGGATTTTTTATTTTGTCATACCAATTTGTTTTTAGTGCGGTCGAGGTGTGGAAAATATGATATTTAAACAAAAGATGACACGAGGCATAAGTGATAATGGTTTTGAAGGTAGTGAGGTGGTGGCATCCTCGATGGTAACTGCTTACTTATCGAAACGATTTTTAATGTAGTTTGAATTTACTTACAGTTTATGATGTAACATTTATGAAATAAACTTCTAATCAATGTCCTTCCTCGCTATGGTATTTCATAACGACGTCTGTTGTCTGAAGTTTCTATTTCATAGCGGTATGCATCCTGCGGGCGAAGTCTGCAGCAAAATTTTTGACATTTCGCATCGACAATTACAATTTTATGATTTTCTGATTCATGAAATATCATTTAAACTCACGTAGCTGAGTTTATTGCTGAGCTGAGCTGAGATCTTTAATAAGTCTTAAAAAATATTTGTATTTTTTTAAGCTTCATTCATAAATTCTTCTCTATCAATAAATACACCTTGTGGTTTTACAGGGAACTATGTCGAGACTTCCAACACAGGGACCCTGATTTTGAATCACTTGCTTGAATATGGCGTGTGATTTTCGTTCGAAAACGAATTATAAATCAAGGGCAATCATGCGAAATATAGATGTTAGTAGGTACTTACAAAATTCAGTTATATATTTTCATCACTACCATGTGGAGTCATAGTAGTTTTTTCAATTATTATTACACACCACCTTGACGCGAATGATTCAAAAATAGGGGCCCAGTGTAATTTCACGATCTCCCCAATGTAGTCTGATCATATTCTTGTAAGTGGCTTCACTATTTATCAAAGAGTCTCCAATCCAGAATATTTCCCAATTGAAAGAAATTGATAAAATAATCTACTACTCATTTTGCTCCCGATTACTATTAAACTAATAATAATACAATAATAATTAATTAGTACGTACTGACTGAAAATCAAATCTTACTACTGAAATTTGCAACCAACCAAAGCCAACAAATACCTGCTGGCTTAATCTACCTGTAGTTTTCAGCACCGAAAACAACCGCGTATGTTGTCAAAACTGTTTACACAAGCCACTACTCTAATCCAGCTCACGTCCACGTAATATTTCCACAGAAATCCAGCAACACTCACCATCTAGGGAATTCCTTGCCTCACGTACAATTGTAATAATGAACGAACATGATAATGTTGAGTGCACGCATGTCTCCAGATGATAGCTTATCCCATTTTCTTGTGAATGAGGAAAACAAGAAATCATTTTCCATTTTGTACTATTGGCTTACTTGTTCCAGTAACCAAAATAATGATTACCATAAGAAAGATCCTGGAACCTGTCAAACATTTTAAATCCCTCCCACTTCACCTCTCATCAACCCGCGTTCGTCCTATTCGTATCAATACAGTACCGTGACGTTACCATGAGTTTATGACGGTTATTAACTAGCGATGACGTAAAAATAGTCAATGGAAAATTGCACAGCGCCTCTAGCGGTCACTGACAGAACCAAAATTTTCCATACAGAAAGTTACGTCGTCGCAAGCGTGAAAAACCGTCGTCGCTGGCGAGTAAACTCATGATAATGGTACTGCTAATTTTTGCTCATTTTTCTCACCGCGCAATGACAATGAAAGTCCATTTTTACGCTAACCAGGTAGTATGGTCTGACCATATTATAACTATAACATTGTTTAGCATATACAGATAGTTACGGTCTAGCTTTATCTTAGCATCTTGCGCCTAAGCATCTTAAGAGCTAAAATCTCTTGCACCTCGGGTTGTATTTTGATTAAAATGGCGCCCGTTTTTATGACGTGTGTGCAAACGTTTTTAGTTGAAAAGTGGTCATTGGATGTAAGCCTTACATGTCAGGGACTTTGTTAAATAAATGTTAATAGTCCCTCATTTTATGCTCAAAACCCTATGGGACAGAAATCTGAAATAACCGGAAAGGGATCAGGCGCAGAACCAACGGCTTTTGGTACGGGGGAGAAACACCGCCAACTTTCAAACTCTGGGCTACCCTGCACAGAAAAACCCAGGTAAATCATCGTATTTTTGGTCCGACCCGGGATCAAACCCGAGACCTCTGGGGTAGCCGTCGCTTTAAAGTGAGACTCCCTTACCGCTGGGCCACCGAAGCAGTTAAAGTTAATTATTTTCGACTCAACCTGGACCCTGAAAATTATATCACAGTCGTGCAAAAATAAATGACCAATGTATGCCTATTTTGATGAGTGGCTAACATCATGTCTATGAGTGATATGGGTACCAATAAACCGTCACGTAAAGCAGATCTAGACTAGTCAGTACCTATTCAGTATCGTCTTTAATACTGAATGAATCGCACACATAAATCAAACCAACTGGCAAGCTCCCAGAATCATTATGTCCGATCCGGTATTCGTCGGCATATTTGATGTCAATCTGTTGATTTATCATAGCGATTAACTGAATCTGTTTCCTGAGGATATTTGAAATTCAAGTAATTACTGTAGTAAACAGTGACGAGGAATCACTGAAGCTAAGCAGTTTGGCCCGTTTTTTTAAAGTTCTTTCTTAAACAAACACTAGCGGTCCCCCGCGACTTCAGCCACGCGTTTTGAGTTGATGTTTTATAGCCCAAAGCCTTCCTCGATAAATAAGCTATCCAACACAAAAATATTTTTTCAAATCGGTATTGAAGTTCCTGAGGTAATCGCGATCCAACAAACAAACAAACTCTTCAGCTTTATGTTATTAGTATAGATGATCTACTGTTAAAGATGATCTTCTGACATTACTGGAGAAAAGCTCAGTCACCTAACGAGCGGTGGAGACGGATTTACCTGCGGTAATGCGGTTTTTTTACGAAACTGAATAAGAAATATAAATGCAATTGTACAACTTAAATACAATAATTTTACGTTATATAGCCCATTAATCGAGGAAGGTCTTAAGTTATACAGCGTCAAAGTACAACTCATAGGTCTAGCGCCGCAACGAAAAATGTAAGAAAACGGGGGAAAATTATTGCTTTTCAGAAATTCCGCTGCGTACGCTGCGTAAACCGTTTAAGTTGCACAAAAATCATGTATGACGAGATTATTCTGCATTAACAGTTCTACAATAAACTCCTCGCGGAGTTTATTGTAGAACTGTTAATGCAGAATAATCTCGTATAGTATAGTAGGTATGCTGTCGCGCATATGTCTATCTTATATGGCTTACTCACTACAACCTTTTTTCTGTACTAATATTATAAAGCTGAAAAGTTTGTTTGTTTATT
The DNA here is from genome assembly GCA_963924145.1 of Pyrausta purpuralis. Taxonomy (NCBI): domain Eukaryota; kingdom Metazoa; phylum Arthropoda; class Insecta; order Lepidoptera; family Crambidae; genus Pyrausta; species Pyrausta purpuralis. The sequence goes on from OZ001660.1 coordinate 16,342,970, forward strand.
TAAACGCGCTAATCCCAGGAACTACAGGACCGATTAAAAAAAAATTGTTCGATAACTTATTTATCGAGGAAGGCTTAAGACTATAAAACATCACGCTGCGACGGGAAGGGAGAAAACTAACTCAAAACGGTAATAATTAACGAAATGGACAATAGTTCTCGAATCAGTAAGTTCACTAATGCCCGTCAGGGCAGAAAAGTTCTAGATTAAAGACTCTTTGATCAATGGTGCAGCCACAGACAAGAATATGGTCATTAAGCTACGTTTGATAGGTCTTGGGATTACTATGGATGCAAACCGCTTGCTAGCGGTCGCTAAGAAAAAATATAGTGCGTAGGGACTTTGTGAGCTGATAATGATGATGATGATATAATATTTATCAGTTTCTAAAAGTTATAACCCAACAAATAGTTACTGCTTATACTGATACTCAAATTGATTGACATAAGCGAAGTTACAATGCTGCTATTACTGCATACAACTTCGCTTATGTCAATCAATTTGAGTTTCTTTAACAAGAAGTGATGATATTAAACATTCGAGATCACGGTAATGATTATAATAAAATTGTGAAATCATCGAAAATCTCGCCTTCCCAAAACAATCTGAGTCACTCAGTATTTTTACACATCACAGAAGTGTGAATCACTGAGTCTGAGAGTAATGAAACGACGAAAAATTTACGGCCTCCTTCAAATCCGAAATAATGTGTCCACATGTATTACTGAAACGAACTAAATAATTGAGTTTATGAGTTCAGTCATCTCTATATTCTTTATTTCTTAGAATTGTTTTGAACATCTAAAATACAGGGTAGAAGGAACGCTTATTTTCCGATATTTTACTAAAATTTGTTTAGTGTCTATATTCTTGTGTGTTAACACATAAGGTTAGGCCGATGTAGCCTGTTTCACAATGGACTTTAAGATTTTGGTTCCCGATATGTCAAATCTATACTAATATTATAAAGCTGAAGAGTTTGTTTGTTTGTTTGTTTGTTTGTTTGTTTGAACGCGCTAATCTCAAAAACTACTGGCCCGATTTGAAAAATTATTTTTACGTTGGATAGTCCATTTATCGAGGAAGGCTTTAAGCTATATAACATAAAGATACGACTCATAAGACCACAGCAGAAATGAAAAATGTTGCGAAAACGGGAGAAAGATATTCCTTTTGAGAGCTTCCGCTGCATACGCCGCGGAAACCGCTTAAGTTACACAAAAATCATGTATGACAGGATTGTTAAGCATTAAGAGTTCTATAATAAAGTCCGCGACAGCGTATGTCTATCTTTTATGGTTGACTTTCTACAACCTTTTTTATGTTAATATTTTTTTAAAAAAATAATGCATTATTTTTAGAGGTGTATTATACACACAGGTATTTATTCTTACCAAAATAAATACATTCATCATCACGAGCATTTCATTTAGAACCAAGTTGCCCTTTATATCATTTGATTTCAATAAATATCTTAGGAGCTATCACAGTTTTAACATAACTCCGCACCAAAATAATGTTCGCAGCTTAAGTACAACGTGCACTTGCGCTAATCTATACTAATATTATAAAGCTGAAGAGTTTGTTTGTTTGTTTGTTTGAACGCGCTAATCTCAAAAACTACTGGCCCGATTTGAAAAATTATTTTTACGTAGGATAGTCCATTTATCGAGGAAGGCTTTAGGCTATATAACATAAAGATACGACTCATAAGATCACAGCAGCAATGAAAAATGTTGCGAAAACGGGAGAAAGATATTCCTTTTGAGAGCTTCCGCTGCGTACGCTGCAAAAACCGCTTAAGTTACACAAAAATCATGTATGACAGGATTGTTCAACATTAAGAGTTCTATAATAAAGTCCGCGACAGCTTATGTCTATCTTTTATGGTTGACTTACTACAACCTTTTTTATGTTAATAAATTTGTAAGAAAATAATGCATTATTTTTAGAGGTGTATTATACACACAGGTATTTATTCTTATCAAAATAAATACATTCATCATCACGAGCATTTCATTTAGAACCAAGTTGCCCTTTATATCATTTGATTTCAATAAATATCTTAGAAGCTATCACAGTTTTAACATAACTCCGCACCAAAATAATGTTCGCAGCTTAAGTACAACGTGCGCTTGCGCTAATATATTATAAAGCTGAAGAGTTTGTTTGTTTAAACGCGCGTATCTCAGGAACTGCTGGACCGATTTGCAAAAATATTTCTGTGTTGGATAGCTTATTTATCGAGAAAGGCTTAAGAATATTAAACATGACGCTGCGACGGGAGGGGAGGGAGCAAACTCAAAACGCGCGGACGAAGTCGCGGGGGACCGCTAGTATATTATAAAGCTGAAGAGTTTGTTTGTTTGAACGCGCTTATCTCAGGAACTGCTGGACCGATTTGAAAAAATATTTCTGTGTTGGATAGCTTATTTATCGAGAAAGGCTTTAGGATATAAAACATGACGCTGCGACGGGAGGGGAGGGAGCAAACTCAAAACGCGCGGACGAAGTCGCGGGGGACCGCTAGTATATTATAAAGCTGAAGAGTTTGTTTGTTTGAATGCGCTTATCTCAGGAACTGCTGGACCGATTTGAAAAAATATATTTGTGTTCGATAGCTTATTTATCGAGAAAGGCTTTAGGATATAAAACATGACGCTGCTACGGGAGGGGAGGGAGCAAACTCAAAACGCGCGGAAGTCGCGGGGGACCGCTAGTACTTAATACGAAAAGACGTTCCATATTTAAATTATTCTTGCGATGATGTTTTTTGTCGATGTTGAAACTAGGAATATTATTTAATGGTTGAAACAGGTCCTTAAAGTGATTCCAAAAAAGTTTCTGTGTCTGCCATACCAAGAATTAAATTTTAGCTTAAAACAATCATTTTACCCTAAATTTATTCTTAACATATCCGAAACTTAACTACTAACTATGGGCCTTATAAACAAGCTCAAAATAACAAAGTGAGTGTTGGAGAGGGAATACTCGGAATTTCTCTACGAAATCGAATCGGGAATGAGAAGATACGTAGAAGAACTAAGGTAACGAACATAGCCGTGAGAATAAGTAAGCTCAAGTGGTAATGCCAATGTACATAGCGCGAAGAACTGATGGTGCAGAAAAGCTATAGATTGGAGACCATTTGACCAAAGACTTAAGACATCCACCAACAAGATGACTGCCGAATTTGTAAAGATCACATGTGATTGGTTACTGTAGAAAGCCGTGGGGGAGGCCTATGCCCAGCGGTGGACGTCCTTTCGCTAATAAAAATGCGGATTATTATGAAAATATTTTCAAGTCGCTAACAAGCAACGATACGTATTTTATATTAAAACAACAACAGTTTGTTAAAACTATTAACAGGAACGTTCCATAATCTTGCAGCGGCTTCCTGTGTTGACGGATACCGCAAGCGGTAACCGTGATACTGCATAAACTAAATTAATAACATATGAGCTTAATTAACCTTGTAATTATTAATTAATAATTACCTGGGCTTAGATTACATACAGAGTGCTTCCTTAAGTATAGGACTTTGTCTTTATTAGCATGTATATTATTGTACTAATAAATATATTATTGTGCTAATAAAAAGGACTATCACAGATAATATCTGCTATATTTAAAACGAAGGATTAAACAAACACAGTTGCATAAAACTAATGTATATGTGTATACATCTTATTCCTGTAAAACTTTATACTACTATTATTATTATTTTGATGATCTTTTAATTATCACTAACGATACTTATAATATAAGGATAATTGTATAGTATTACTAGCGGACCCAGCGAACTTTGCTTCGCCCCTAGCACCGTCCCGCCCCGGCACCATAATATTACCGTGCCGGCACCGTCTCGCCCAGCCTCGTAATCAATGATATTGTATTTAGAACTAGATCACCGGTAAGAGGCTAAAAGATGGCTCAGCTAAAAAACACCTCACTTCAAACTGGGGTCATAATTTTGACGTAGTGTGTTTTTGATGGCGTCAGTGTCTTAATGCCTCAGTGCGCCTTTAAAACTGCAGAAACACCTAACTAAATAAAAAAAGAGTCCGAATATCATATTTTCGTTAACTAAATTGTATTTAATGATGCTTATCATTCATGATTGAAGTATTTTCAACAAAATTAGTGAGTTTTGTTTCTTAGCCAACCCACGGACTAACATGGTCGATATTCTAGACAGTGCCATACATGGAGTAGTTTGGTACTACATATATTTTTTTATTAATTTATCGACCGTCATAGTGTGGTGATTTACGTTCCGGACTACAAATATAAGCTTTCGCGGGTTCGAATCCCGCCCGCACGACCCTAACACATATGTTTATGAACATGTATTTTAATATGTATTTGTTACATAACTATAAAGTACACCTTCAATTTCTTTAAAGTAACAGCTCACGGATCAAAAGGTCACCGGAGTTCGCGTTAACAAAAGTATAACAAAAGACTGTTGATAAACACATCTGTGAAGGATGATCCTCACGATTGTAGAAAAAAATATGTACGCTCACTATTAGCGTGTTATTTGAAGGAATCATCCTGTTTACATGATGCCAGATGGCTGTGGTATATTAATAAATATTTCTTTATTTATTAAAATAAGGACTGTAATTTTTTTATTAATTTAATTTGTAAAAAATATAAATGTGGTCACGTGATCGTGAATGCCTAGCAGTGAACGTGTTTCTGTCGCCAATATGGCGTCATGGCGTTTCACATGATACATTTAAATTGCATTTATTAGATAATTATTCAATATGTGAAATGTTAAATAGATTTAAAAAAAAATTTTTGTTGATTGATATACTACCGAGCTAAAGTGTGAACTTAATTTTAAAATTAGGCCAACGAGTCTATTGTAATGTAACTACATACTTTTAAAAATATATTAAGAAAGCTACTCTATTAAAACTCTGTTCCGAATCTGATATCTGATGTGATAGATGTCAATCCATTGACATCCATTAATCAGACGGTGCCATATTTTCGTACTCTTTTAGTTCGCGAGGCGTCATCTCTCTTCTTATTACAATATCATTGCTCGTAATTTTAAAAGTTAAGAAAAACACTATAATTGATCAGTTATCGACTGTGATGAAAAATGATCAAATTACTAAAATGGCTTTTAAAAATTTAGGGTTGTATGTATTTTTAATGCCACATTATAAAAAAATAAAATTTCGTCCAAAAATAAAAAAAACAATAGGTTGACTAACCCTTATCACTTAGGGGTGTGAAAAATAGATAGTAGCCTATTCTCCGACCTACTCAATTATACGCATATAAAATTTGGTCAGAATCGGTAAATCCGTGTACGGGAGGAGTACGGAAATGAACATTGTGACACGAGATTTTGTATATAAGATTATGTGGAAGTGCATAAAATTAATTGAATTTATAGAAAGTGCCATCAATGCCATCTTTAAAGTTGCGCGCCACCATTGGTCCTAATTGTGTATAGTACATGTGTGCAAATTTTTGCTATAATAATTATTAAATGTTTATTATTTGATATTTTATTATTTGTCACACCCTCCGCACTTTCGCTTTCCTCAATCAAACATGAGTACCACGCGCCTTCGTGGATGGCACTATATTTAATATAAAACCCAACATATTATACAGGTATCCCAAAAATAGGATACCAATGGTTTGGTGTTTGGGACAAGAAAGCCAATGGATTTAGTTAGGAACTATATAGTTTTGTATCCTGATCCCCATGGTATTTGCAACCTTGATCTATATAGATGAGCGCTTATAAATCACACTAATAAAAGCACATTAAAGTTAAGTGTTTCTTATCAAGATAATGCGTACCCATTGATTGCCGCGCTTCGATTATTACATTAAGCCAGCATTGATAATGTTATTCATATCAATGGTTCCGAAATGATATAGTTATGGTAGAGTTATCAGATTATCATCAATGAATTCGGACATTTTTATTTTCATTTTGTTCTAAGCAACTTTAGCGAAGGACTCTACGAGATATAAAGTAATAATATAATATAAAGAACGGTACCGCTATTCATACCGAGTGATTTTAAAGTTATTCCGAAGAAAAATCCAATCCGCATATACGAAAGACTTTGTCTTCCTTCTTTTCTATGGTTAGTGAGGATTTTTCGAATAATGTCATCTCTTTTGATCTCAAGTATACTATACTAACTATACTCAATAGAGAACGGCTATTGCAATATCACCTTACGTGTCGTTTAAACGTTCTCTAAAAGCTAATTAAATCCGGTTTACTCCCTTACCTACAAATATCGGTATAACATTATCTTAAAACCATAACAAATGTAAGGTGAAAAAATGAGTTAGTATCTCAAACAATATTATTTGAATGCCAAAAAATAAAAATAAAATCACATTTCAAAGTAGTAATACATACATGAAACTAAGATCATTTTTTTTACTCAAACCTATACGTGTGGCAAGGTAAATATTAGTGTGATGAGTACAAAAATTTGTACCGTAGTCAAGGATATTTTATGTATTAAAGTATTTATGGGAGACGCCCCTGTCATAATCGTTGTCTGGTATTCTTGACATAAGGAAAAAATACTTACTTCGAAACTACGATGGTGTGTTGTCTGGTACATATTTATTTAATATAATATGTTGAGTGTGAAATTGTAAATGTGTTGGAGCTTTATTTATTCTTTGCGCGTCCTTAGGAAAGATAACTTTATATCTTGCTCACAATTCTCCCGAGTGGAAGGAAAATTGTTAACATTTATTCAAAGGCGTGGGCATAATAGGTATTATATACTTTTCAAAAGCACTAAGAACGAGCAGTTATTTATTTATCATTTATACACAGACAAATTCGACCCATCTCTCTGCACAACCTAAAGATTTAACTGGAAAATGCTTTAGCATTAAATCCAACTTTGTACACCATGATTTGTGCAATAAACTATTTAAATAAATGAACAAAAGTTAATGTAACTATAGGCGTACTTAAGGCTCTCTATGCCTTCTCGACCAGAAAACCATTGGGTAAGTCAAAACTATTGATATTAAGTCATCTCTAGGATATAAAGTAACGGATATAAAGTCTGTAAGTTTGTAGTTTGTAGAGGATTGCGTATGTATTTATAGATTTGGAAAATCTTGGGGGAGGTCTATGTTCAGCAGCGGACGTTCTTTAGCTAATAAAAGTATTTTAACACTTACAAGTTTTTTATATATATTTAGAATGGGTGACTTGACACCAGACCAAGCCAAGTGCGACTAAGACCGAGTCGAAGATAGGACGAGCTCGCCCAGAATAATATTTTTACTTGTAAACCAATTTTGTAACTGCTTTCATCATTTGAATCTTAGACACCCTATACTGCACCGGAGCAAAAGCCGATGTTATAATATTATAACACCGCTTTTAATAATATTTATTAAAGACCTTATTTAACGACTTATCTTTAACTCATGTCAAACTAAAAAGAAGAACCAAAAACATTAGTAAAATAAATGTGGTCAGTTGAAAACAATAGTGGCAATAGACACTTCAATTTGTGTAATCTCTTAATCACGGCTTTGGCAATACGCTGAATAATCTTACGAAATACAATAGTACATCTGAATGAGTCGTTTTAATACTCATGATTTACCTAAGAAACAATTCACTAGTTTGTCTGTTAAATGTGGTTAAATTGCCAAAATTGCTTGCAACTTGCGTCCTTTTTTGTTTTTAATTAAGGGTTTTTGTGGTGTGTGTGCAAACGATTTGCGTCTGAAAGTGGTCATGACCTCGATCGTAATTAATGGATAAATAAAGTATTGCAAGACCGATTTTCCTGCTCTGATTTTTATTAGATAGACCGGTATGACAGCTTCAATCGCACTTTTGCTTCTTAACGGACAGTGACCGCCTATAGGCGGTATAACAATAAAGGAGATGTCCCATCCCAGGCCTGTACCATGTACGTAGTACCAAAAAATCGGTAAAAAATTGCTATTTCCAGTAAAAATACAATAAAAATGTTTTAGTCCGTAGTTTAGTGGCTTAAAAATAAAATCAAACACCTTATTTCTTTGTTAAGATGGCAACTGTAATTTTTTCATTACTGGGATTTACATACCAGTAAAAAAAAAACTGTCAATGTCAACTGTCATGATCAGTGCTGCCCTAGGTATTGATTTTCGTTCGTTCAGTTTGTTTGTTGCGTTTAAAGTGTTTTGAGTTCTTGCTTCTTTATAACAACCTCGCTTTCTTTTGGATTTGATAACTTTTTCTCCGTGACTTACTTGGCATTAATTGGACAGACCTACCTGCCCTATCTGTTGACCCGGCTTTTGTTGTAATGTATCACAGCTTACTCGTTGCACTGCTGATTTCGTAGTGGAGTTAAATATTGTTCTATTGCAGGCCAGCTGCTTCGAGATCGGAAAGGTGTTAAGTAGGTAAAATATCATAGTATAGCAGCTGATCTAGAGCTGCATGACTAATTATTTGTCCATTGGTCTGATAAAAAAATACTTTGAGAAATAAAATATGTAGGTACTATCAAAAGTAAACTGACAGACAAACGTCATTCAAGTGTCAAAGATGGCGTCCTCCGCCATATTGTACTGAGTTGCAATAATGTGGTTCATTTTATTGTTTCAGCCGAAAAACTAAGGCTCTCCATAGAAATAAGTCTTATTAAAACTGTACTACACATATTCGCCTATAATTAGGTATAGCGTACATGGACCTGGCCGAGGCTTCATACATTTTTGGGACATCTCCTTTCTTTTGTGTCTGGAGTACTGTCCGTAAAAGTGTTAATGTTGCAAGCGTAACGCAATAGTGTTGTGACAATTCAATTGTGTGCGATTAATTGAACCTGTGATATGAGTTACCAATTTTCTTTTTTTAATTTGGGTAGAGGAAAAAGTTGCAAAGAGCTATAAACAAACGTAATACGTAAAACAGATGTTTCAATGAGTAAAAGATTAGTATTTTCCCTTGCAATGGCAATTTGACTTATGATTTTTAACTATTTTGTCCACCTAATTTACCACTTACTACAAATACATAATGATGCTTCTTGTAAGGAACATTATTTTTCAACAGATTATAATTTTGTAGATTTTTATTTATGCAAATAGTATTCTACACAACACAAATTCAAATTCAAAACACAAATATTTAATTATTCTATAATCACATAAAATAACGATTGAATTCTTCGATTATTTAGGAATATCACTATTTTTGAATAACGAAAAACTGGCCACTCACCAAATGTCATTTTGGTCTATCTAAATTAACAATCAGGTAAGTTATGCTGTAGTTGGTTAATTTGTTTCAAAAAACATGTTTCCACCATCGCAACGCACGTTTATACGGATATTTTTAAGCATCACAAAAACAAGGAAAACATATTTTCTCACTTCAGCATCAAAATGTATCTCTGTCCGTCAAGTCATTTCCACAGCACAAATAAATAAAATTATTTCTTTACTTTTTGTCATTTTAAAAATAAACGATTCATCTTTTGCTAATTTTAGGAGCTAGATACTGAACCGATTTGCAAATTTATTTGTATGTTTGCTTACAAATTTGTGATTTATTGGGGAAGGAAGCAAACTAAAAAGCGCAGACGCAGTCGGAGGAATCCAAGTATCACTAAGTATAGACCGCGCATCACTTAGAGTCGATTTTAGCAACGTCAGATAGGGTAAATAAGTGGCATATTGTGTCCTAAATTGAATAAATATTTTTTGATTTGATTTGATTTGATTTGATTTGATTAGGGCTTGTCCAACCGAATAAATATAAAACGTCCGATTTCAAAATGACATTTTCATAAATGATTGCTTTGAAATAGGTAAGTGACGTTTTCAAATTAGGCGTTTATTATTTATTTATTTATTTATTTATTTATTTATTTATTTATTTATTTATTTATTTATTTATTTATTAATCAAACAATGTTTTACAATAAATAGCACTTGTCCCACAAAACTATTTACATAGTTTGACTATGGGATCACTGACAAAATAAATATCAAAACTTAAATACTACCTAAGCTAAGTTTGCTAAAAAATACTTTTTAAGTTTTCTTTTAAAAACATTCTTATCTTGTTCCCGGCGTATATCCTCGGGCAAACTATTCAATATGTATGGTAACCGTTTCTTTAATGTTCTATCACCAAAGTAGTTATTTACTTTAGGTACTTCAAATTTGCCCGTAGACACAGACCGGGTACAATGATTATGGTTGACTAATGTTATGCTATCCTTCTGACTATCATGGTTATTTGTTAACAATAGGTATTTATGTTTTAAACTGACCGGGATAATTTTACAGATCTTAAATAATTTATGATAATTACCTTTGCAATTTGCTTTTGTTTTGTTATTTACTAGTAGTTTAAGAAATCTAATTTGCAGTATTTCAAGCTTATCAATGTATGTTTTAAATGTTAGTCCGTAACTGTCAAGAGCGTAACCCAAAATTGATTCAACTAATGAAAGGTATAATAATTTTAATGTAGTAGTAGGAACTCTAAATCTTAAGTGGTAAAATTTACCTAGGAGTAATCTCAACTTACTACAAATATAATCAACGTGATGTGACCATGAAAAAATATTGTCTACTTTAACGCCGAGGTAAGTAACACAATCTACTTCTTTAATGGGCGTACAATTGCAACAAACAAAATCATTATGTAGGCACGAAAAACTATGTGCATACATGAAGGGTGGTGAATCAATGGGACGCAGATATGGCGAGTGGATAATTAATAGATTAGTTTTGTCTGAATTTAAGATAATACCATTATCATGCGACCATTTGACCACCGCGTCTATGTCGCGCTGCACCAGGCGACACGTATCCGCGAGATCAGTGCCGGCGCGCAGCGTACACAGATCATCCGCAAACATGTATGCCGAGCAGTGTTGTAGTACATTACATAAGCTGTTAACGTATTGTAAGTAGCAAATAGGCCCACATCCGGAACCCTGCGGAACTCCGCACTTTACCTCCACTGCCTCGCTGAGCGCATCACCAACCTTCACGTGAAAGCTGCGTGATGTGAGATAGTCGCGGAACCACTGGTTCAGGGGCTGTCCCACTCCACATTCACCCATTCCATTCAAAAGTGTTTCCGTATCTAGAGTGTCGAATGCTTTTTTAAAATCATAAAAAATAGCTACTATAATCTGTTTATTTTCTAAATATGTGTTAATTTCATCTGTAAATTTAGTTAATAATGTATTAGTACTCTTTCCCCTCTGAAAACCATGTTGACATTTGTCCAGTATTTTATTTATTTGTAAGTAATTACCAAGTTGATTTACTATACATTTTTCAATAATTTTGTCAATACTGGATAGGATGGCAATGGGTCTGTAGTTAGAGAAAACTTTACGGTCACCTTTTTTATGAATTGGGCGAATAATAGCTTCTTTTAATTTATTTGGAAACTTACGGTGCTTAACGGACAGATTTATTAAGTTCGCTATTATAGGGCTTACTTTATCGACAACTAATTTTATATCCGACATTCGCACGAGATCACTTCCAGGCGACTTATTACTACTCAATTCATTAATTACGCGTTTAACATCTCTACTAGTCACTGTTTGCCATCTCATGCTTACATCTGATTTGCTAACGTAGCTGTCCCTCAATAACTTTTTGTCGGAACATATGTGTCTGATTTGATTAACTTCACTTAGAAAATTTGTTGCAAACTTATCACAAATCTCTTGCGAACTACCCTTATCTCCCATATTAGTAAGTATTAAATTGTCTATAGATTGTTTTTCATTACCTAATAAGCTATTTACCTTGTCCCATATTTTTTTAATATTTTTATTACAGTCTAAAATACTTTTTTTATCGTATTCCATTTTAGATTTCAAGATTGCCTTGTTACATTTATTTCTATATTTAGTATAACTTAATCTATATACCATATTTTTAGGCTCATTACACCATATATTAAATAATGTATCCTTTTTTTGAATCACCTTTTTTAAATTATCTGTTATCCAACCTTTTGTATTTCTATTACTTTTATTTACACTGATATCTTGCATTTTATAACATTCATTATAAATATTCGTAAAAACGTTGGTGAACGACTCATACAATTTAATAGGACAGTCTATCTCCATCAAATCATCAAAGTTTGTTGACGACAATTTTTCCCTAACCAATCTATTGTTCAAAACGCGTCGAGCAGCTGGCCGCGGTGGCACATCGTTCAAGCAAGCGACGTGATCTCCGGTGGGAGTACGTTTCAATTGTATAGCAGCCGAAATGAAATAGTGGTCCGATACCTTATGTTTTATAACTGCAGAATCTATTAATGACAAAGGTGCCCTAACATAAATGTGATCTAAACATGATTCTACCAATTCATTCTTAACTATTTCTCTTCGAGTTATATCACAGATACATCTTATAAAGCCGTATTCGGCCATAATATTTTCATATTCAAGTACACAGTTATCTTGTGAATTCAACAGATTAATGTTTATATCACCACATAAAACCGCGTTTGAGTTTTTAGGTAAATTTTCCAGTAGTGTACGTAATTCAACAAAAAAATCTCTGATTCTATCTTGATTGTAAAATTTTGGTGGTCTATAAATGGATATTAAATAAAGTTGTTCCCCATTAATGTTAAGTGTAACGGAAACGCACTCCACCGAGCGCATCGCCAGTGCGCCAGCACGCGCGGGCGCAACTGTCTCGCTCGCACGCGCGGCTAGCTCCGCTCGCGAGTACACCAAAACGCCGCCTCCACTCCTTCCTTTACGTGTATAAACATTAACTTGAAAACCTGGGATATTATAAAAGGATAGCACAGAATAGTTAATGTTTGGTTCTGTTATAATAATGATATCTAGTTGACGTAGATCATCTCCTAGAGTAACTAAGAATTCGCTAAAATTTTTCTTTAATGAGCGTATGTTGACATGAAGTTGAATATAAATCTTTAAAGTGTATTTGGCGCAGCCAATAATTTAAACTTTCGACACACATATAATTAACCGATCCATCAAATATGGAGTCAATATTATTTAAAGTATTGAATGTTAATTAAAAAATAGATATTGTAAACAGTAGATAGGTATCTTGAAGTAAGTTCACGTATTATTTAATAGATCGGTTATATCACTTTCCGCTCGCACACATACCGCTTTTTCACCTTCAGCCTTTTTAACTAATACTTTACCGTTAGAAACCCATATATATTTGAAGTTACTATGCAACTGTTTCTTCGTATTCCATAGTAATGCTCGCGTAGTCTTAGTCAAGTCCTCGTTTATGTATATTTTATTCTTAGCAGTTCCACTGGTAATCATATTGCTTGTCGTGTCTGTCAGCTTGCGTCTTTGGGCCAGCCAGGCGTCCCTTGACTCGGTACCGGCGGTCTTGAAGCCCACGATGATGGACGCTGGTTTACTGTTTTCTCTCGGTGGTCGCGTACGTCTAGCCCATTCTATGTCCAAACTGCTCACATCAATAACATCACCGATTTTAGCGACGATCTCCTTGACATTCTCGCCGGGCAGCTGCTCAATACCTACGATCTCGATATTGTGTTTACGAGATGCTTGCTCAAATTCGTGTACCTTTTGTTCGAGTGCTAAGTTTTGTTTTTGTAAATAAACACATTTGTTGCTGACACTAGCGTAGGTCTTCTCTAGTTTAAGTATTTTTTGTTTTGATTGTTCGTGTTCTGCAATTAAAGTGTCATATTTATCGGACAGCATACTCAAACTTTGGGTGATGGTATCTAATTGTTTCTTAAATGCGGGTAGGGCCGCAACTTTTGTTTGTATGTCCTTCAGTATTTTAGTAAAATTATTATATGAATCTTCCTCGTGGTCCTCTTCTGATCCTTCGTCTTCACAGTTATTGCAATAAATACGGCTTCTTCCATTCTTTAAATCAGCCACTAATCCTTTTACACATCCCCTATGAAATGTTCCTTGACATGGTCCTTGACAAATGAAATGTGATCCTTTTTTAGCTAAGACTTTTTTACACTTTTGACATTCCATAATGAGCACGTCACTCAATAGGTGTAGGTTGACACAACTAATGATAATAATAAATAATACATACTCCACGAAATGATTATTGTTCTGGTTGTTCTACAATTATAGGCGTAATTGAGGGTTCAGGAGTCAATATTTCAGCCACCAATTAGGGTTTAGATGTTTATCTTTGTTCACTTCACGGTCACTTTTTCACAGAAGATATATTGATGTTTTTTCACAATTTTTGCCAAATTTTCACAAGTTTACACTTTCAGAGTCCCTGATCGCAACATATAACTTAATTTGCACACTTTTAGGCATCACAATCGCAGCAAACTATTTAAATGTATTTAAATACACAGAGCCGATGTTTACATGTCATATGTCATTGTATGACATTTTGTATCATATTTGACGAATATTCCTTATCTGACGTTGTAGTCTAGACATACGAGTGTTTTCGTATTTTTATGGATTGAGAAGAATTTTTCAATTAAGCTGAATAAAATATGTAGTTACGTTACGTTAGTTCATATTATATTTGATGCAGCAGAAAAAAAATATTTTACTAAGCGAATTTTTTTTTTAAAAAATTTTTCTTGTGCTTCAGACTTCGGCTGCAGTACCGTTACCACGAGTTTACTCGCTAGCGGCGACGGTTTTACTCGCTAGCGACGACGTCACTTTTTTGTATGAAATGTTTTAGTTATGTCAGTGACCGCTAGAGGCGCTGTCCAATTTTCCATAAACTTTTTTTATGTCGTCCCTAGCGAGTAGTCGTAAACTCATGGTAACGGTACAGAAATCGTACTAAATAGTAAGAGTTTATATACCGCTAACCTCGAAGCATGTACAAAATGGATTGGTTTTTCTATTCCTACTAGAGGCGAAGACGGAGTAATCTTCAGCGGAAAATTACTCTGATCGTTGAGCCAAGTGCTTACTTGTTAATAAATAATGACCAATTTGAGTTATCCGATTACTGCCAAGCTTCCTTTAATATTTAGGCCAAGTACTTTCGTGATAGCACTCGATAGAAGGAATAATAAATTGATAATATTTTATTTGTGCTCTTTTTGCTATTAACCTGTTTTGCTCCAACA
The DNA here is from genome assembly GCA_963924145.1 of Pyrausta purpuralis. Classification (NCBI taxonomy): domain Eukaryota; kingdom Metazoa; phylum Arthropoda; class Insecta; order Lepidoptera; family Crambidae; genus Pyrausta; species Pyrausta purpuralis. The sequence goes on from OZ001660.1 coordinate 16,358,094, forward strand.
AAACAGGTTAATAGCAATTTAACAAATATCGCCTACATTAATTAATATATTTCTTATTAGAATCTTTGTAATTTAGAATGGAATAGAATCATACGTACATACTTTTATGACTTATAAATATTAATTTGAAGGCATGGATTGGAATGGGTAGATAGAGTATTGATACCATACCAACCAATATTTATCGAGTTTTGTCACATGATTATCACTACTTAGGAGTTATTAACCGAATTCTAAAAAGAGGAGGCTATCAGTTCAACTGTATGTTTTGTTTGTATATTATGTTACCTCGTATCTGTCAATTGTGCCGATTTGAAAAAAAGACGCCGAGGTTATACCTTTCAGTTTGACCCATTGTTGCCAAGTCAGGATCGTGGTGCCATCCATCTGTGTCGTGCACCTTGAAGGAATCCATTTTAGGTGAACAATTTATTTTTGGTGTCGGTGCCATCACTTTGACCATCTCAAGCATCATTACTAGAGCATCGACTCCAAAAACAAATTGTTTGCCTAAAATGGATTCTTTTTCTTTAAAGTTTCCAAGAGCTTATTTAAGACTTTTATATATATTCTTTATTGCACAAAACAAAATGAAGTACAAATGGCGGACTTAATGCTTTGAAGCATTCTCTACCAGTCGACCATTGGGTGAGGCAAAAACGGTTGAGGCGGCGTAAAATATCAAAAAAAAAAACTAACAAAATGAATGAACTACATATACTTACATAAATACTTTTAAATAAACCTACATAAACATTCATAAATGCAATAAAAGCCATACTTCACGATGAACAGATATCATGTTATTTAATCTCAAGTATATTTTGGTTTCAATGTCAGTTTTTACTTTTTTTGTGAAAGTTTTTGACAAGTTTTTTACTAAGATTTTTTTAAGGATAAAGCAGGTACTAAAATAATTTACTTTATAAACAATATTGTCACTTTTACTAAGGTACGGATGACAGCACGTCAAGGTTAACACTGCGGTATCTTTTGCAGTTGTGATAAGGGTCAATTTTCAACAAAATATATGCCCTGCCCTGTGCATACGTCACTTGTTGCGATGCAATGGGTTTTGTATGATGAGAAGAGTATAATGATGAGAACCAACAAATAATTTTAATATAAACTTTAAATCAGTTTCAATGAAATTGCTTCGATCAAAAGCGTTTTTATTTTATGAACATCCGATCTTAATGTGTTTACAGTAAACAATAACGTGTTATAAAAGTAGGTATGTGTTCATGAAGTTTTTATTAGTTTACTTTTTCGATAGATTGCGAGTTTTCGGAGAAAGTTTTTAATAAACTTCTTAAATATTTGCGACTTAAAGTTTAGTAAAGTTTCATTCTTGAAAGGCTTGTTCTTTTTCAAAGTTTGTTTCTTTTGCCAAACATATGTTTAAGTCTTCTATAATTAAATGAGATGGTATTTTTTTTAACACTTTTACTATCTAAGTGCGCCTTCACATTAGAGCGTCAGCAGCGCGGCAGCAGCGGATGCCTTTACATTAGCAGCGCGACAGTCGCGCGACTGGGTCGGTCCCACTACACCCATTAACCATTTCAGTGCTAATATGGGGATAGTATTACCACTGCAATGGGTAATGGGTATAGTGCGACGGACCCGCGCGACTTACGCGCCGCTGCGGCGTATTCTAATTCGCGCGTAAGTCGCGCTTCTGCCGCGCTGCTAAAGTCGCCTAAATGTGAAAGCGCTCTAAGGCAATTGTTAATACAATTGCCACACATCCAATAGTGCATTATTATGCAATGCACGGAAATATAAACTTCACTATTCGCGGTGGTTTAATAGTGTTTTGTATGTCATGCACGGATGTACTGAGCTAACTCATCAGTGCATCACATGTAATGCATGGACAGTAGAAGTATTACCGTATGTATTTATAACTGTCAGAAATCTTGGGGATATGGTCAGCGGCGGACATATTTTATTTTCATTTTTATTTTATTTTGTATAGCTCTTGATTTCAGACCAAGACAAGTGCGAAGACGGAGTCGAAGGTGAGACGAGCTCGTCCAAAAGTCGTTTATTTACTATGTAGATAAAATTATAGCACATAATTTTCTAGTTCTACTTTTCAGTTGTCATCATAGCTAGGTCCATAGGATATATTAAAAGAGCAATCTATAATGATGTAAGTCTTGTTACTATCTTCCTACGTAATCCAAAATACCATCCCGTGGGATGCGTTATAAATATAGTTTATGAAAGAAATTCCTCGTTAAAAGTCGTGGGCGGAAGCTAGTGCATCTGAAATGTGTTTTAAGGTGCCTACTCTGGAAAGACGGGCATGCAGCTTTATTTTCTAACTTACATGTCCTTGCGCATTTCAACAATTAAAATTGAGCATGAAGATATGTCACTTGATCACCTAACGAACATCTTCGTGCTTCGGACGGCACGCAAAGCAGTGTGTCCGGGCATACATATATCGGTCAATGTAAGTCGTTAACAAAATACAGGTTGTAGCCTGTAATAGGAACAAAACTTCAAAATAAGGCCCTTTAAGCAACCAGTAGTTAATTCAAAATGTTTTTAATTATTTTTTTTATGTTTTTATAAAACAAATCGAACCAGCAATATATTGCAAAGAAATGTGTTTAGCGTTTAACGTTGTTATTTACTACAACGAGTTCGCGATTTTGATATACATTGATTGGTGATCATAACTTTAGATAACTTTCTAGAGCACTATGACCTGGTTAAGGTAGCTATGTATACTTTATAGAATCATGGAAAAAAAATGTTTGCTCCTATCACACGCTGTATGTTACTGTAGGTATGCGCGTACATGAGTGACTAATAAACGAACTTCATCGAAATCAGATGTTTATGTCTCTTACTATTGCATGGCGAAAATGAAGTAAATTAATTATTGGTAATAAAATAATACAATGAATAAGTAAAGTTAAGTTAGCCTGTAACATCCCACTGCTTGGCAAAGGCCTTACCTCAACTATGAGGTAGTTTGAGCTATACTTCACCACGCGGGCTCAGTGCGGGTTAGTAGAGGGGTGTTATCAAGCCGCCCATAAGGCCTCTAGACTAGGTTTGACGACTAGTATCAACCGATATTAGCCGGGGCCATCAGCTTAACGTGCCTTCCGAAGCACGGAGATGCGTGATGTACGTCACATATATATTCGGAATGGTCACCCATCCAAACACGCCCGTGCCGTAGGTTGCTTCACTTCGGTATCTCTACCAAAGCGTTGCTACCACTGCGCTACGAGCACCTAGTTTACATTTACAATGAATACAACATAATAATTACGGCGTGTACATAGTTATAACTAATCGGTAAAAAAAGAATTAAGAAAAACTGTAATAATAAACTTCGTAATGGATTTTATAAGCTAGAAATGTAGAATATAACCCTTAACGTAAGATCTGGCAAATACAACTTCAACTCAAATAGTTTTCAGGGTAATTTACAGTCGCGCACATAAACTGGTAAATGTTCGTAAAATCTTACGACTCTTCAACGTAAACGAAAGCAATCTCGGCTTCTCAGGTCAGTATTTCAAACTTAGGAATGTATCCATTGCACCGTACCATAATATGACCGTTCCCGTGACATGACCGTACTAGGAACGTGTTAGGCACAAAAAACAACACAATACGCTCTACCTCGACCACTGAAAATTAAAAAAAAAAACAGCGAGCCTTCATGGGCTTCACAAACTGACTAACAGCCTATAGTTTTTTTTTATATATATATTCTTTCTCCATCTCTGCGATTCGCCTTTGGAATTCTCTCCCCATGGAAATCAGAATGTCCTCAAACAAACTTTATTTTAAGAAGTCTCTCCGTACCCACTATCTTAACCTTGGCTCATTTCAGAATTCACTACAATTTCTTTCACTGCTGTCGGTAATATCTTAATAGATGTCATCAATATCTGTATTTTATTTTTTTGTCAATATATGAATTCGATGTTACTACGTTCATTAATCCCATGCTTATACATATATTATTTATATATTTCCTTTATCTGTGTAATTTTAGTACGTGTGTTTATGTTACTGCATTTTAAAATATATATTTTTTGGTCACTCTTAGTACTTTTAAATATTACGCCACTTATTTAACTCTCTGCATTTCCCAAGTGGTTAACTGGTAGAGAATGCTATAAGGTATTAAGTCCGCACATTGTACCATTAACAGAGCAATATAGTTTAAAAAAAGAAATATTCCTATTACGGATATCGCATGGTCACTGTATGCTACGGTGTACTGGACAAAGACCTTTACACAAATGATTTACATACATTTTAAGGTAAAACAATTTTTAGCAGGCTTCAACCAGACTTATAAACCCAGTCCAACGTTACTTAATTATACCTCTTATCAAAACAAAAATTTTCTCTGCCGAGTAGACCATAAGCTCTGCAAAGAATCTGCTTTCTAAACACAAACACATGTTTAAAAATTTAGAACCCAACTTTGAGTGGATTAAATACTTGGGAATGATCAGTAAGTAGTACAGATTCTTAACTTATTTTATAATTCGATTGTTCATGCAAAAATTGCTTGTATTAGAAAAAAACATTTGGGTTTAAAATTACTCTACTCGTCCCTCTCGATTTACATTTTGTTCATCCATCAGAGTGGCATTTCATACAAACATACGTTAGCAAATATAATATCAATTAGGTTTCAGCTAAGATAATAATGTGAGGTTTATAAAAAGGACGTTCACTCAGCACAGGAGATTATCCCTTTACAGACGTCTCTGTTTATTTCATTTTAAAATATTTCGCGCACTTAAATATTCATGAGGCATTTCAAAAGAGATGTTCACACAGTACAGTTAAAAAGTAATAATAAAGTCCAACCCATTTTCAACTTTACGTCTTTAGCTACAGAGTATAAGATTAAGATGTTTCGTGATAGGTTGATGTACAAGCGAAAATAAGAATATCTGCCTGAAGCATCGACTACCCTCTGCGATTATTTGCTGCAAAGGTCTGTGCGATTAAACGCAAGATGTTCTTTGATGTTTAGACTTTGAGTGATACTATTTCAAGACTTCTATTGATTGTGTGAGTTGGACCACAACTGTAGAGTACAAACAATACCTATAAGTACAAAAACATGATTAAATTTGCGAGACCTTTTTTTGCGGCAGACAACGGAGGTAACTTAAGACGCAACCAAGTTAGAAAATTGTAAAATATCACAACTCCAAATAGTGAACATTACAAAAATCTACAATAAAAACTCATGATGAGTTTGCTACGCTTTGCAAATTATTCTGATTGGTTAAATCTCCTTTTCTACATTTAAGCAATATGAAGAAACACCGAAAGGCTTCCGTGCGTGAGGAATATAAACATTTACATTGACTGAATAAACGGAGTAACGGGTGGCGTTTTTACAAAAACACCAACTCCAGTATTTACATTATTTGAATGCGTATTTATTATTTGACACACATTCCTGTTTCCGTTTCGCGGCATAAATTTAATTTTATGAAGCTAGATTAATTTATGCGAGCCACGAATCATGCTCACGGAAAATGCTTTAGGTTAGGCATTTAAACATTATATTTGGGATATGATATTTTAATTAGAGTTTGTTATTACAAACTAATTTTGTGTGAGCTTGTTTTCGGAAATGAACAATGACCACAAGTAAAGTATTTATGCATCATTAGATTCACTTAGTTATGTACCGAATAAACGTTTTAGACACACTTTCGATAGCAAAATTGGAACTAGCTATCAATACTGTTAACCAACTTAAAAAAGGAGGTAATCAATTCAATGTCAACCATTAGAATTTGGTAATATTTGGCCAACCTGTATGAAGGCATCCAAACACGTGTGCTAAATTTTGTTTATGTATGTATGTTTGTATGTTTGTCCACGAATTTCTCAAAAACGAGAAGTTCTTTCTTTATTTTTTGGTCAATCAGAGATATTTCAAATTAGGGTTCAGTGTAAGTTTAATCACAATTGGTTCAGTAATTTTTAAGATATGGGCGGGTATATTACAAAAAAATATGAAATAAAATATACGCGTTTGCTTTCTACTTATGACAAACAAAAGAGTCGGGGTAAGCTTGCGGTCTCAAGCTTATTCCTAATTATAAATAATGTCGAAAATCTTAGAAAGATCACAAAACCCCGATAATAATTACTATCATGATTTATCGTCATCATTACGAGTACCAGCCAAAGTAAGTTCACTGCTGAAATGGCCACTCTACGACTTTCCACAGCAACCGGCCGCATGGCGTTCAGCATCCAGTGTGATTCTGCGATCTTTACAAAGTCGTCTGTCCATCTTATCGGTGGACGTCCTCCGCTCTTAATAAAATCTTAATTACAATACACAATTAAGTTACCGTGCTATATTCAGAAAATTTGCTTGAATATATTAATCTTGATCTGTGCAATTTGAATCTAGTGACTCACAAATTCACAATCCTGTTAATTTGTAAATAACCTTTCACTGATCATAAGACGCGATCTCTCATCTGCATACAATATAGAAGGCCTGTCTATCTAGATTCAGACAAGTGAATATCAGCGTTTGTTTGGGTCTAGAATAAGATTTGTATTCATAAGACAGTTATAATAGCTTTTGTGCGGAGGAGGCACTGAGATGGCTGAAATGTGACGGCATGATTTGAATATAATATCATTATTGTGAATTGGTAACTTCATTGAAATAGTTAGCTAAGGGATTGCTACCTTTCTTTCTTATTAATCATGTGTTATAAAAATCATATTGCTCACTTCTACCTTAATGATTTACTAGGTTTTATTCCATAAATAAAATAAAATCGTGTTAGTTATACCACTTTTAGCTAAAGGACGGGTGGATCGATTTTCACGATTGTTACTTTGTCGCATGTCTTGACTATAACTTGTGCATCATGTGTTTCGCAGTTGTAGTCAGTTAGCTCGGTATTTTTTATACCTACTTTAATACGATACATTCAAGAATGTATGTATTTGTCTGCACTAAGTTTTTCTTGGCCAACGACCTCTACAGTCTACATTCTTGGCTAGTCCAATAATGTAAACAATCTTTTCATAACTTTAAAAATAAATACCCTTAAATAATAAATACCCTTTGGACATTCCCACACATCGCCATCTAGTCCCAAAGTAAGCTACTCAAAGCTTGTGTTATGGGTGCCAGACAACGGATATAATACTTAAATACTTTTTTTTGTAGATACATACATGATATACATAGAAAACACCCAGACCAATACAAACAGACATGTTCATGCACACAAATGTTTGTAGTGTGCGGGGATCGAACCCGCACCCGCTGCGTAGTAGGCGATTTCTCGACCAGTACACCAGACGGGTCGTCTAAAAATCTAAAAATAATATCAATAGATAAAATTAATAAAGTATGTAAACTAAATAATTGTTTGCAATAATCGACTTGCACAGAAAAACGGACTGTAGGAGGTTATCAAATAACGCGATAACGTAAATGCAATATTTGCTTTCGGACAATGGTGTTTAATAAGTGCACAAACTTTGGTTGATAAGACAAATTGCCGCAAGGTTCAAGGTTCATTGTCGGACGGATCAATCATTTACTTGCTGAACAAATGTTTAGGTGTAATACACACCGAACCTACGACATCGAAAAAAATAGCAGACGACCTTGTAAAGATCACAGCACCGCACTGAATGTAGACCGCTCGCGCCGATTGTTAAGAAAAACCGTGGGGGAGGACTTTGTATGTTCAGGAGTGGGTGACCTTTGGCTGATAATGATGATGAATGCAACTCTTTGAAAAAGGCACTTGCTTTGTTACGATTTCTTATATACTCGAGCTCGCACAAGTGCTTCCACGAAAAAAAAATGCAGGGGTATTATTATTTTACCCTCAGAATATTGCTCATATTAAACCTGCAAACATATCTATAAATCTGTAATGTCATGTTCCACAGATTTAGGAATTACTTAAAATATGTAAGAAATTCTTAACTATTTTAACTAAAAAAAATATTAAGATACTACTTACATAGATTTAGGCTAAGCCACCATCTGAATTGAGGGCCCAAGCTATTTATGCGTAAAATTTATTAACCTATAGAACTTTTTTGGCACTTTGATTTAATTTTTTTTTAAAAATCTTTAAATTTAATTTCTTACAGGTATCTAAAAATATTTAAACTTTGAAAAATTATTTGAATTTTGAGTATTAATATAATTTAATTTAATTAAAAGTTTCAATATTAATTATTATTGTTAGGAACATTAATTTATAAGTTGATTTTGTTCAATTACTAACCAATATGATTGCTTAAAGATGAAAATAAGAAACCAAAAATTTTGCGCACGGGCGGGACTTGAACCAGCAACCTTTTGGCAAACCGGGCCAAAAAGGTTGCTGGTTCAAGTCCCGCCCGTGCGCAAATTTTTGGTTTCTTATTTTCATCTTTATGAATATAAAATATGACACTGAGTGTTAAAAACATTCTAAAAGCATGATTGCTTAAAATAAACAAATTTTAATTTTAATATTACAAGGGTTAAAAAATAGACCCTCAATCCAGATGCACGTAACATATCCTACTAATCTTACTATAGAACTATTAATGCGTTTGTTACTCCTTCACACTAAAACTACTGAATAGATTTTGATGAAACTTTACAATAATATAGCACATACATTACAAATAGTAATACCACAAAGGCGATAATTTATGTAATGTCAAAAGATAATTACGCGGGTAAAGCCGCGGGGAACCGCCAGTATTAAAACACAGCAACGATTCTTTCAGTATGCAGTCACCTTTACGTTAACTTTTCATGATGGATTTTCCAAGACACGGCAGTCGCACGTCGCCGCTAAATCGAGTAGAAGTGAAATATTGGTATTTGAATACGACGATCGATTCAAGAATCAGCCTTTATACTTAGCCGGTTTTTAAAAATGTTCGCAGATTTTCGCTGAATATTTTCCTCCTCAGTCGCAAATGGAATGAGTTCTAGAAGGATTACCTCAAGAAAATCTTTAAGATCTTTAAGGAAAGAGTGAATAGGTTGCTACTAAGCATATAAATAAATATGCGCAAGACAACACACCAATTGACGTGGTTTCGAAGTAAGGAATTTTCTTCCTTGTGTTACGAATACCAGACAACGATTGTGACGGGGGCGTCTCCCATAAATACTTAAATACATTTTAAACATCCATGATTCAGGTACAAATGTTTGTGCTCATTACACATTTGCCCCTTGCGGGATTCGAACCCGCGACTGCGGGGTAATAGTCAGGAGTTCTAACCAATACACCGAACGCGTCGTCAATATACACCATCGTAGATCCCATACACGCCTGAAATGGCATAGAGGTCAAATATGCTGCTTTGCTATAAAATAATAAAATAAATGAACGCGTTTATACAGAGCGATACAAGTAAATTCTTAGGATGACAAAAACGTACCTCTTTGACCCACACCGACTGCGACTTTTAGCACGATGCAGTCGCGCGTTTTGAGATCGCTACTCACGCAATGAACAGACTTAATCTAGCATCGGTGGAATCGCGCGTTAGCATCGATGCAGAAGCGCAACTACATAGATGCTACCGCGCGATGGTATCAATGCAGTCGCCAAAATTCAGTACATAATTTGACAATTTCCAGCTTCTGCATCGCATTGCGTTGTCGCCGCTGTTGCTTTAATGTGAAGGCGCACTTAGCAGCGATGCAGTCACGATGCTCTGAAAATCAGTGTAGTGGCATGCATCTTGCGACCACGATTAATGCTGAAAGGGTGCCTTTTCAACTCATACTCGATGAAAATGTTAAATAAGTGTGTGTGTGTGTCTATTTATTGTATATGTGTTTACGAGTAAGTGTATTTGTATGTGTCTGTGAGTCGAATAAATGTATTTTCTTTCTATCTTTTAGCATCGATGCAGTCGCGAAATGTTAACCTGTACACACTTGAGCTACTTTTAGCATAGATACAGTCACAATGTAGAAGCTGGACATGACAGATTATGAACTGTATATAGGAGACTGCTTCGATACTATCGTGCATAAGAATTGATGCAGTCGCGCGTCTGTATCGATCCAAACTAAATTTGTTCATTGCGTGAGTCGCGATGCAAATGCGCGACTGTATAGAAGCTAAAAATCGCGTGTGTAACAGGTCTAAATAGTTTTTTTTTTTGGGATGTTATCTCCAGATCATCGCCTATAACTTGTTGTTGATAAATTACCCGTCAATATTAACTGAAAAAGTCGTTTGGTACGTGCTAACGACAAAAAGCTACATAAGAAGTTGTTCAAAACCGTAAAGAAGTGTTTGGTGTTTGGGGTTCTGTGCTTCTGCCATAATATAGTTTTTTTCGACTTGAGCTCATTTTGAAAGGGTGAAAGAAAACTAGTCAGTCCAATTTAGAAATGTTTAATGTTACAGTATTTGCTTCGAAAGGGACGTAATGTAAAATTTTAAACACTGAGCATCAAAACAGCACACACAAGTCGAAATGACTGCACTCACTGAACAATGTTCGATCTTTGCACCCCATTTGTTGCTAACCAGTACAAAATATGATACAGATAGGAAGTTGAAATGCTATATACAGCAATCCCAGAACAAGATAGCAACCCAAGGGTATCAATCTGCTTATAATCCAACAACTATAAACAGCAACTACCAGAAAAAAGTCTTTGAATTTGAATATTTTCTCCCCTTTTCGGCCGGTGCAAATGTCGAATTCTTTGTATTCTGTAAAAAAGTAACAGTATTTTCATGATTTAGAATTTATTTTCATCATAGGGCCGATTACTCAATGGTCAGATGAAAGTTATCAGACTGATAAATTATAAAGCGATAGATTTAAAAAAAATGACAGTTACGTATGATTGCTGACAATTAGGTGACGTTTTCAAATTAGCCATATTGTATTTTGTTCAACGAATATTTCTTATCGGACTATTGAAAAATCCGCCCATATAAGAATATAAAATAACACAGTGTCAAAAACATTGTAAAACATTGAATATCGAAAGCGTTCTCAACTTGGCCCACTATTGCAAATACAGACTCTGACAGGGTAGTGGGCTCTGACGTCACGCGTAATCGTCACGTCGCGTATCCTCTCGCAAAATTTCGCGCGGTTGGAAAGACGGTTTGAAAGAACGTTGGCTGGTTTGCCAGAGGTTGCAAGTTCAAATCCCGCCCGTGCCCAATTTTAGGTTTTTTATTTCATATTAGAAGACAACCTTAATTTAATTATAGTGATATGAGAGCGACCTTTTTATACGTTTTGTGGAAAACCAACCATTTTAGCATTTGCATAAAATAACGCAGTGTTTACCTTGACATGCTATTGTAAACTTTTTTATATTCCATGTTCTAGGAATAAGATTTAAAAGGTGCGTACACATTATATAACATAACATGATATAAAACATGTTTAAATGTGAAGACTAAACGTTATAAATCATGCTATTAAGTTATTTTAAAGGTTATTTAAATATGTACAGTATTTTTATTACTATAAAATCCGTACGCACCTTTATTGATGTATGAACATACAATTTAGCCACACAGAGAAAACACTATTTTGACGTTTTCAATTTCGACAAAAAATGTAAACGAGTAATGTCAAAGTAAAGGGGATCATGCTTTACATTTTGAAAACGTTATAATAGCATTTACTGAGCGGCGAAGCTATAAAATAAAAACTCTTGAACAAATTTGAAAAACAAGGCCCACGTCACGTTTACCATCATAAACCATCGTTGAAATAAATCTACACTTCTAAAAGACAATCCGTTGATCGATGGAAACAGATGCCTATCATTTTTCTTTGTAAAAATGGAAATTTCGATTCAATCTCAATTTGAGAGCCGTGCACGTCGTTCAAGAATAATAATGGTGTTGGAGCGCTTTCACATTTGGGCGATTGTGCAAGAGAATTGCACGACCTGATTCCACCAGCCCCCTTTCACCAGAGAAACAGAAGACGCGGGCGCGGTTTCCACCCTTACGTCGTAGACATACCAGCAGCACGCACTAATAGATTTCGATCTACGTTTCTCATGCGCACGGCTAGGTAGTGGAATGCGCTGCCGGCAGAAGTGTTTCCTAGCCACTATGATCTGGATGAGTTCAAGAAGAGAGTAAATAGGCTATTGCTAGTCAGACATGATCCATTCTAGGCCACATGATCGCTTACCATCAGGTGAGATTGTGGTCAAATGTCTGCCTATATACTTAATAATAAATAAATAAAAGACTTTAGCAGCGCAACAGTACAGCAACGTGACAGTAGCGCTGCTGATTAGTTAATAAAATAAACTTTTTAAAAAAGTGAAAACCGACTTCAAAACCAGAATGCACTAAAAAGTCTTAAATAAACCCTTCACCATTGAAAGGAAAGGAATCCGTTTTAGGCAAACAATTTATTTTTGAGTCGGTGCTGTGATAGTTGATGCTTGATGATCAAAGTGATGTGAGTGATGATTACATAAGAGGGGGGGATTTGCACCTTATGATTCTATTTTTAAGAAGCTACAAATTACCTATCATAAGTTCCGTCACTATAATTACTGAACTCCTAAGCGTTAAGGAGGTCCACCATCAGCTCAGCCCCACAAAATGTTGACTATCAGACGTAACAACACGTCAACATTAAGATTCTAGTAAAGAAACACTATACGTGCCTTTAAAATTTGAGGGTTTCCCTCGATTACACCAAGATCCCAATATCAGAACCCAAAATGGAAAAAATGGGACCAACTAGAAGGTACATCCTCTAAGTAGGTGAAAAAAAAATTCGATTCGGTCTTCAAACGACTGAGATATGAGGTAACATACATACAAAAAAAAACACAGTCGAATTGATAACCTCCTCCTTTTTTGAAGTCGGTTAAAAAATAAATGGCAGCAGCTGTTTTCTATGTATTGGCATCTGCTGCTGTCGCTTTAATGTGCTAGTACTTAGAAAGAACAGACATTCACCAGCTTTTTTTTGGGGGCCCGATTTTCGTTTCACTCCCGGCCCCGGTCCGCACCGGTTCCGTTACCCAATACGGAGCCAAGACTAATCCAACGAATGAAAATCGGCCTACTCGTCCTCGAGTCAAAAGCGGCGTAACAAATAAGACTTTAATTTATATAGATTTGCGATGTTACTCTACCATCTAAATTATATGTTTAGTTACTGACAATACCACGTCAAGGTAAACACTTCGGTGTCTTATGCTGTTGTAAAAAGGGCTAGTTTGCAACAAAAGTGGGTAACCTAACGTGATGGCGACTGTAGATTAAGCCAGCAGGCAGCAATGATAATAAGTTAATGATGTTGATGAACTTACTTTTCTCCTTCTTCCTAGCCATTTTGCTATTTTTATGAAGTCTTCTCTAAGATTGCTTAAATAGCAATTCAACGAAAATGTGCTGTTTCAACGCATTTCTTTGTTATTTCGAGATTAAACTTATTTTTGCATTTTTCTTGTTAATATGACGGAAATGTTCCTGTCATTGACCTGTCATCTAGCACAATTGGCTTTTGTCTTCTGTGGAAAATGTTGATTGAGAAGAAAATGATTTACCGCTCCAGAAAAGGTTGCACTTTTAAATCAGTTACCCATTAAATAAGTCAACTCACAAAAAGTTTCATTAGGTTAGTCCTAATGAAACTTTTTGTGAGTTGACTTATTGGACTTATTACAGGAAAATGAAAAAATTGTTTAAAAATTCTATCATGTCACTAAAAACCTTCTAAACATTAACCCTTTTTTCTTTTAACTTGTAATTCATTCATTTTTAGAGTAGGTAGCGCATAATATTTACCTACATTGTTATGTACCGTTTATGTATTTTTTAAAGTTACTTATTTATACTTTATTGCACAACCAAAGTTTGTACAAAAGGTGGACTTAAAGCCATATGGCATTCTCTACCAGTCATACTTTTGGACTAAGCAAATATAATTGTATGTACCTTCCTGTACGAATGTTATATCTTTATTCTCTCCTCTCATTCATTATTAGCGGTCCCCCCTCGACTGTTTTGAGTTTGGTACCTCCTCTGTCGTTGCAGCGTGATGTTTTATAGCCTTAAGCCTTTCTTGATAAATAAACTATCCAACACAAAAAATATTTTTCAACTTGGAGGTGTAGTTCCTGAGATTAGCGCGTTCAAACAAACAAAATCTTCAGCTTTATAATATTAGTATAAATTACCTATTTATACTTGTTCACGATATTTATCACCGGTCAAGTTGTTACAACGTCATTATATTAGTCAGATGGTCTCGCGAAATGGATATTATTAGCCAATAACGTATTTATGCGTGTTTAACGGTTAGACGGACATTTTGTCAATGAGTTGAAGTGAAAAGTTTACGATTTTAGCTAGAGAATAATGTGACGTTATTTTGTTTTGTCACTGAATTGTTATTGATTACTATATTATGATACTTAAAACTTGTACAAATTTTAATAATTAATACGTATTTATAAGACTTACTTCTTAACAACCTACGTTATTAAAAATGCCTTAATTTTTCGTGTAAGAATCAATCTTTCTTTAAAACCTGTAGCTGTAGAATTGACGATAAAATCTTTACTAAACTTTTCTAAAGGCGTTTTAAAAATAAACGGAATGTGAAAAATGTCTAGGTAACGACGGCAGCTATTTATAATTTCTAATCTATTTCTAACTTTACAAGACTCACCGGACTTTAGCTTACGAACTATCGCAGAATTTGTCGTTAAAATATTCCTGTTTTTAAAATAAGCGTAACATGTCATGTGTCTGTACTTATTCGGTCTGAAATAAAACGACCGCTGAGTGAGTAGTCATACAAAATGTTGCTTCACATTTTGTTTTTATAGTGCGAAGAACTGATGGCCGTTGACGCAGAAAACTTCTAGATTGGAGCCCCTGCGACCAAAGGCGTAGCGTGGGATGTCCACCGACAAGATGGAAAGGCGACCTTGTAAAGAACGCAGGATCACACTGGATGCAGACAGCATGAGTAAGCGCTCGCTGTGGAACGGTGGGGGAGGCTTATGTTCAGCAGTGGACGTCCTTTAGCTGATAATAATATTATATATTTTTCATCATAATATCAGTACCGTTACTATGAGCTTACGACGGTTTTACTCGCTAACGACGACGTAAAAAAGTCTATGGAAAATTGCACAGCGCCTCTAGCGGTCACTGACAGAACTAAAATTTTCCATACAAAAAGTGACGTCGTCGATAACGAGTAAAACCGTCGTAGCTAGCGAGTAAACTCATGGTAACGGTACTGATAAGGTGTGTCCTCAAAAATAATAAACAACTAACTTACTTACGTAAACTTCTGACTTCATAGTGTATTGGCTAAGCACACTGGGTTTTAAGGCGTCGCCAATCCGAGATGTTCGATGATCGGGATTCAAGAATCAATCTCCGGTATGTAGCAATAAAAAAAATGTATATTGTCTCGGATGTTGTAGTACCACTGTTGTGTCTGATGTTGTAGTACCACTGTTGTCCATAATACACGTGCATTATAGCTACTTCCTTTGGGATCAGAGCAATGTATGTGATTGGTGTCCAATATTTATTATTATTATTAACATCAATATCGGAAGTCCGTAAAGTTTATGTCATGTAAGAAAAATTTATTAAGTAAGTAGGTAGTATGATGAGTTTAAGAATAAAATATATTCTTAGGTCAAGGCAAGGTCGTATTTTTACGTAGAATTAGCAAACATGATGGTGTTTCTAATAGAATTTATTTCGTTACTGTTATGACACCACAGAAAACACATGTGCGTAATAAAAAAGACGCTTTTTCACCATTAAACCGATTTCGTAAGTCCCGATCGTAAATAAGTCAGTACAGAAATATACCTACACAACCGAAGAAACGTATTTTAATGAATTTTATAATAAGTAAATTTTAATGTGTGCTATGTCTCGTTGTTATTAACAATTTGTGGCCTTAAAAATACAAAGAATAGAAAATTAGACGTGTTATAACAAAGCGTTAAAAATATTAGCGCTATTAATATTATTTTTCAAAACAGCCACACTCGGGCCCGAGAAATCGGCGCACAGCGTGAAGCACTCGGATCCAAGTGCTATGTATGTATGAAATGATTTGGGAAAAAAAAACATCATTGTAAACACTCGGACCCGAGTGGGATGTACCGCTAGAATGGTTCTCGCGCACTCGAGAACGAGTTAAGGTTTTTTTTCTCTTACTTTGCCAATCTACCATTTGTATAGATGAAAATAAGAAACCAAAAATTTGCGCACGGGAGGGACTTGTACCAGCAACCTTTTGGCTGACCGGGCCAAACGCTCTTACCAATTGAGCTACCGTGCCGTCAGTCCGACCCTGCGAAAAGGTTGCTGGTCAAGTCCCGCCCGTGCGCAAATTTTTGGTTTCTTATTTTCATCTTTATAAATATAAAATACTAGCGGTCCCCCGCGACTTCGTCCGCGCGTTTTGAGTTTGCTCCCTCCCCTCCCGTCGCAGCGTCATGTTTTATATCCTAAAGCCTTTCTCGATAAATAAGCTATCCAACACAGAAATATTTTTTCAAATCGGTCCGGCAGTTCCTGAGATAAGCGCGTTCAAACAAACAAACTCTTCAGCTTTATAATATATTAGCGCAAGCGCACGTTGTACTTAAGCTGCGAACATTATTTTGGTACGGAGTTATGTTAAAACTGTGATAGCTCCTAAGATATTTATTGAAATCAAATTATATAAAGGGCAACTTGGTTCTAAATGAAATGCTCGTGATGATGAATGTATTTATTTTGATAAGAATAAATACCTGTGTGTATAATACACCTCTAAAAATAATGCATTATTTTTTTACAAATTTATTAACATAAAAAAGGTTGTAGTAAGTCAACCATAAAAGATAGATATATGCTGTCGCGGACTTTATTATAGAACTCTTAATGATGAACAATCCTGTCATACATAATTTTTGTGTAACTTAAGCGGTTTCCAGCCAGCCATCCAGCGTACGCAGCGGAAGCTCTCAAAAGGAATATCTTTCTCCCGTTTTCGCAACATTTTTCATTTCTGCTGTGGTCTTATGAGTCGTATCTTTATGTTATATAGCCTAAAGCCTTCCTCGATAAATGGACTATCCAACGTAATTTTTTTTTTAAATCGGGCCAGTAGTTTTTGACATTAGCGCGTTCAAACAAACAAACAAACAAACAAACAAACTCTTCAGCTTTATAATATTATAGTATAGATTAGATTAGAAATATTAGTGTTAAAAACATTCTAAATCTACCATTTGGTCAGCTGGCATACACACTGCAAGCTGTGTTGAATGTAAGCTTTGTTTCTATAGAAAAAGCTCATCTCATTGACGTTTAGAGCGGCGTTTTAAATTATGCGTACATGTTTGGAGACAATAAAACCTATGGTATTCTCCTTGTTAAGAACCTATTATGCCTAAATTAATAAAAGAAAAGACCACATCAACTAAAAACATATCTTTTCTTGCCTCTATAACTTTACTTGCGCCGCCTGTATCTCTATATTTTTCTCTGTTCTAACCTATGTATGGTTGACTAACGTATGTTGGTAGATAATGCTTTTGACATGAAGTCTACCATATGTACAATATTATGTTCTGTGCATAAAGTTTTACATTAAATAAATAAATAAAACATCAGCTGCGAAAGTAACAAACTCGATAATGTTCTTTTCCAATATTTCAAAAGGTCCTCCACAAAAATAAAGCGGCGTTTACTGTCGCCGCAAACGATCGCCAAATAAATAAACCAAGCACAGGCAATTATCGGTTTTATTTGTTAAGAAATAAAGACCAAGTCGTATCTTTTCAAATGGGCAGCGTAGTGTTATCAAACCATCATAAAACGTTTGACGATTT
The DNA here is from genome assembly GCA_963924145.1 of Pyrausta purpuralis. NCBI lineage: Eukaryota > Metazoa > Arthropoda > Insecta > Lepidoptera > Crambidae > Pyrausta > Pyrausta purpuralis. The sequence goes on from OZ001660.1 coordinate 16,375,993, forward strand.
AGACCAGGAGGTGAAATGAATGATGTGACCCACAACATTTTTTGTAGATCTTTTAAACAGACGTTCCGCAGTTAGTACTGTACGATCTCTAATTTAGTACCCTTTTTATGTTAGCTCTATTTAAGTTTTTTTTCCTTTTTATATCTAATAAATAAATAAATATCCTTCCAATACTTTCCTTGTGCTGGAAACTGCGATTTTTTGTAACGTATGAGTAATACTTTTGAAAACACCTTAATCTATGATTCCTGCTTTAAAAGTGAGACAAAGTAGATGAGTAAATAAAGTTTTTCATCAATGTCTGCATTATCACAACAAAAAATTGAAATAAACTGTGACTTACTGTCTGTTCTCTTTGTTCATAAAGAAGATAAAAGCATAGATATTGCACAAGTAAAAGTCTGCAAAAGTTGGACTTAATGCAAAAATCATTATCTCCCAGTCGTATCTTTTGATCATGCAGAGAGAGTTTGCTCAGCAGGTAAGAACTTTAGGTCGCTGGTTCCTGGTCTAAAAAGAAGTAAATGAGAAAAACGAATTCTTTAAATGGCGTTCGGAATGACAGAGGGTTTACTCCAATGAAACGGTTCCGCAAATGGCCTCTAGACAGCGGACTAATTTATATGTAGAATTGCCCTTCTTTTTATGTAATTTTCTCATTTCTCTCTATTCCAGACCATCTCCTTGACCTCTTGTTACTTGGCATGGCACACGACACATAACACCCAACTGATATGTTAGCAGTATTTTATTCCATATGCCTTTTTACATAACCATTAAAATCAAGTTTTAAAAATCATGTACTCGCTATTGCATACCAGACAAAGTTTAAGCTAACAGGATCTCTATTTAGAAATCACTTGCTTGGATGTGGCGTGCGATTTTCATGCACCGACTCCAAACGAGTTTGTTTCTCCTAAGTAGTTGGCAAAGGCGTCATTTGTCAAAAGCTTCTTTGTCAGCTTTTTGAAGGTGGTTTAATTTTTAAATATTATTTTACTTATTCTTAGGTTTTTGTGATTATTGTTGTAAGTTGAGTAAGTTGATGAAATACTTCCATATAACATCCGATCACTGCCTCTAGAGCGTTATAGGAAAGCATAAATAGGTTATGTAAATGAAACCGCGTTATTATTTTTAGTAAAATTGATAACAATTCCTTTTTATGGGGCAAAATACGCGCCGGGATCTACAGTAAAACTCAATTCTATTAAGAAATTCATTTAATTTTGAAGTTCAGCGACAAAAAAGCTAAATATATATTTTTTCACACAATTTGTCCGTTTATAATTAAATAGTCCTTATTTATTTATATTCTATACATGCAAGGTTTTCAAAAATACCCGTTAAGAATGAAGGGATCTACTCAAGAGTTACTTTCTCTTAGAAATATATAGAAAAACGATATAACCGATGGTTTTCCCTACTAAATCGGTCACGTGACCTGTCTGATTTCTAAGGAGAGTCAAAATTTATTATCAGTTTGACTCATGTCTCTATGAGAACGTTCTCAAATAACTGATTCTGATAAACTCCGTTCATTTCTAACGGGTAATTATAAAACTCTATAATACAAAAATGAATCACTGAAAAGCATTTTCGCACATATTTGTGAATGAATAGAATATTTAGTCTAATTGCATTAATTTCTGAATTAATGCAACTCTTAATTAGACAGAACAAGCGCTTAAGCTCATTTGGCTAAGATCGTGGATATAACTTTATAATTAACAACGTTTTTAGAACAGACCACAGTTAGCCAAGGCTGAAAGCTTGCCAGATTATGAAGATTGACTTCGTCTGAACTTTGCATTAAAAACCGGGCCGAAATAAAATGGTCGCGTGCACTATAAATGTTTGCCCCAAAAGTATAATTCTATGTGTCAGAGCAAAACTGAATTAAAATGAACTCATTTTTAGGGTCCCGTAGTCCAACGAAAAACCCTTATAGTCAGTTCTCAGTCAAGCGCAGAGACCTAAGGATCACAAAAACTGTATTTTCGCATCGAAATGAAATCTAACTAAATCCCCGCCAAAGAGATAATTTAAAAAATATTATTAAGAGGAAATAAAAGTAACGTGTTACACACATACACGTGTTACATACATAGAAGATACGGAACCCTTCGTGCGCGAGTCCGACTGGCACTTGGCCGGTTCCGTAACCGAATGGCAAAAAAACAGAACTCTTATAGTTTTGTCAAGTATGTCTGTCTGTCTGTCCGTCTGTATGTCATAGCCATTTTTTTTTAAATATGGTTATGAGAATGCCATACTTATCTACTAATTTTTTGAGATACGTTCCGTCTCTGTAGAACGTGGGGCATTTTTGGACTTCGTTATTGTAAAAAAAAAATTGCACTCCGGGAGTGCCGGCAGAAGTGAAAACTTGAATATCAAATATCAAATATCGTTGTGCATTTTTGATTTTTTGGAATAGTTAGGGAATAATTTTGAATGAATTGCTCTTATTATCAATATATAAGTACTATCATTTTTGTGATAGAATACAATAATAATAATAATAATAGTAAATATTAAAGCTATGGACATAAATGAAACATACAAATATCTAGGATTAAAGCAGAATAAATACATAAACCATACACAAATAAAACAAGATTTAATAACAGAATATCTGAGGAGAGTAAGTTTATTATGCAAAAAACACCTGAACTCTAAAAATTTATTCAAGGCTCTAAATACATATGCTGTACCTGTGCTAACATATGCATTTGCGGTTATAAAATGGACTACTACTGATATATTAAATTTACAATTTAAAACTAGGACTACTTTAACGAAAAATAAATATTTACACCCGAAATCGGCTATAGAAAGAATGACCATCAAAAGAGAGAAAGGAGGAAGAGGTTTTATTGATTTGAAAGCATTATGGGAAAAACAGATAGTAAGCATTAAACAGTTCTTTAAAAATAGTACCAATAGCACCATACACAAAACTATAGTTGAATTAGATGACAACCTTACACCGTTAAACCTGAAAAAACTTGATACAATACAAAATCGGAGTCCGGAGAATATAGAAAAAGATAAAATAGATACATGGCGCAGAAAACAGTTGCATGGAAGACATATCCAGGATTTGGAACAACCCCATATCGATCCCGAAGCTTCAAACAAATGGTTGAAATTAGGCTACCTGTTTCCTTAAACTGAAGGCTTTTTAATTTCCATTCAAGACCAAGTAGTCCACACTAAAAATTATAGGAAGTTTATTATTAAGGATCCTAATTCGTTAGATGACAGGTGCAGAAAATGCCACCGAAATCCTGAAACTATACAACATATAATCAATGCTTGCCCCGTACTAACTCAAAACGACTACACACACAGACACAACCAGATAGCACATTACATCCATCAAAAACTCGCCGTAAAACACAAATTATTACCACCTAAAATAGAACCATACTATCAATATACACCCAAAGCAGTCCCGGAGAGCCCCAGCCACAGAATGTACTTCGATAGAGCCATCTTAACTGATAAAACTATCCATTGCAATAGACCGGATATAACTTTAGTTGACAAAAAACACAAAATAGCTTTTTTAATTGACATAGCCGTTCCCAATATACATAACATAAAAAAATCGATATCAGATAAAATACAAAAATATTCAGAGCTGAAAGAAGAGATACTAAGGATTTGGAATCTGGAAAAAGTATACATTGTGCCGCTGGTACTCTCCAGCACAGGCATCATACCGAAACATCTCCATCAAAGTCTCAAACTTCTTGAACTGCCACAAAATACATACATCAAATCATGCAAAAGGCAGCTGTTTTAAATACGTGCCGATTTGTACGTCGGTTTCTTCAAGACGATCCTGCAATATCTCAGGAAGAAATCTCGTAATCGTAATAAAGATCATTCTACTTGGTTGTACCCGTAGATGATTTTTTCAAATACCAGCTTCTGCTGAGACATTAGAAACAAACAAAAAATAATAATAATAATATAATATTTTTATAGAATACAATATTTATTTATTGCGCTATCGTACACAAACATTACAATTTATACTATATTAAATTACATTAAAAAGTTTATCTCTCGGAAAAATCAACTTACATCCATAATTTCGCCAACCGTCTTACGGTTTTTCGATCAGCCCACGTGTCCTGACGCGAGTTTCACATTTTTCCCCCATCCCACAAAAGTGCTCAACGGCTAAAGAAGTTTTCACTTCAAAAAACAATAGTTTTTTTTTTACGTTTGCGCCCATACTTAAACTGTCAAGAATTTTAGCAAGGTCGACCACCAAGTACTTAGTGCCATCTGTGCGGCCTGAGTGTAAACATTTCAATTAAGCGCCAGCTAAAATGTAAATCATAGGAAACCGTCACTTTGCTTAATCTTTCCAAAAAATCAATTACTAGCACTTACTTACAAAAACTAACTGTCAATTCAATGGGACAATCCACTGTGCAGAGAAGTTCACTTCTTTGGTGAGCGGGTGAGACTTTGCTTAGAAGCGCTAATTTTTAACCAAGCACTGCAAATGACGGTTTTTTTTTTTGTTAAATCGTTACATCTCGTATTTTTTGTATTTTTGAACTAATATCATGTAAAGTATTAGGTAAAACTCTCATGTCTTATTTTTGTTTCAATTTTTGAATTTTGTTTAATATTTTTAATTATATAGCGTTTATATGCCTAAAAAGATTGTGTAAAGTGCCTATATTGAAAATAAAATTATTGAGTATAATTAGTATATTACAAAGAAGCAAACTAAATGTTTTTTTTTTATAATATTTTAATCCTTTTTTGCGGATGCTGAAGTCAATTATCTTGAAGTATTTCTCTAAGCAATAATGAAACGACTCTGGGCGACCTACGGCTGTCTCCTTTACGAGCAAAGAACTGTCTCCTAAAGGTAGCAAAAAAAATAGCGTTTATTTATCACCATAAGCGGTTTCGATTAATGTTAAGGGAATAATAAATAAATAAAGTGATGACAAATAATATGGTGGGTATCCATCCCACTATCGATGATGTCTCCTAAGTTTTCCTGTCAAAATAATCAGATGAATTTGAAAAAAGGTAGTCTATGAATTAAAAAGTAATGTGGATTCTTTATTAGAATTCAGACTTTGAGATTTACATGTGAAAGATGGCTTATTTGCAATTATATGAAAATGTCACCCGTACTTTTTTATTCGAGGTTGAACTACGTTTGACGGAAAAATGCATTATGTATTTACATTGGTGGCCTTAAATCCCAATTTCAATGTATAAGGGCCTTTGCCGCCTTTTATTTACATACTTTTGGTAAAAAAATATCCCTCTTTGATCAAACCTCATCTACCTGTACCGGGTATGAATTGCTTAAAATAATATCATTTCGTAATATTCATTTAAACAATGGCAATTTCAATTTCACCAACTGCAACGTCAGGAGATTTATTTTTATGAATCACTCGCTTGAATATGGTGTGTAATTTCGTGTAAAAGCGAACATAAAATCAACGAAATGCAAACAAACTTTAAACTTTTATACTAACAAATTTTAGTTTTTTTATTAATCAGTTTTTCTTTCGAAAATTAGACATTATTCAATTAATATCACATGCCATTTAAAAAAGGACTATAAATAAAAGGCCTAGGGCTTAATATTCATCGAATATAATACAAAACACCTAATTTGAAAACGTCACTTATTTGTCAGCAATCATTTATTAAGACGTTTTGTATCATATCCGACGAATGTCACTTAACTGACGTTGATAAAATCGACTCAAAATCGAAAATGGATAATGTAACCCGAGAGTATTTATAAAAGTTTTGTTTACTGAATGGTACCTTTGTAAAAGCAAAAGCTGAACGAATAATGATAATGGTTTAGAATTGAACAGAGCGTTTGGCCCGGTCAGCCAAGAGGTTGCTGATTCAAGTCCCGCCCGTGCGCAAATTTTTGGTTTCTTATTTCATCTTTATGAATAATGATAAGATTACAAACTCATTATGACTAACAAACAATCATTATATATTGTATCTGTGTAACAGAAAGCACTCTATTATTATTGTAATTGTTATCTTAAATCAGAGCAAATGTTTTAGAGATATTCAATTTTATTTTCCTACTCTCCTTCCTTACTATTTTACTAGACTAGATTTTTTCTTGAACCTTCAATAGTTCATTTTGGCGACATTCTCACGTAAGAAAACAAGTCGAAGTCCAAAATAACCAAGTGACCTAACGAATAGTGGCTATTAGTCAAAGAAGATTAGAAAACATAATTCAGAAATAGTGACTTACGAAAAAATGCTAAATTGTGAAAGATAAATCATAGTTGTTATACAGTTGAAATAACCACAGTAAAATGGTTTCCGCCATTACTTTTGGTTACACTGAATCGGATAGGGACTACTAAACCTTACATACAGGGTGTCTCCAAAAGTAAACAAGGAGTATAGCACCACTTAGCCCACCCATGATGAAGCCATAAAGGTTAAGGGCATAAGTCCTAAACGTGAACGTATAAACATTCTATCATGTTCATTTATGTTTTTGACAGACTTCAAAAAAGAGAAGAGTTCGACCTATATGTTTGTCTGTAGTTCAATCAGGTAACTTTTAAAACCGACAACAATAAGTAAAAACCGACGAAAAATATTTTGTTTCATGAAAATTGAACTGCTTTCAAAAACAACCACTACAAGGACTAAAATATCGCTAATAGGAGAAAAAACTCATTTGAAGTCGATGCAACAACCTTAACAGACAGCAGCAGTCAACATACTCACATCATGCAACAACTTCTAATATAAGGTGATTTAAGTCCTTTTTAGTGTTTGTTTTTTAAAGGCGGTTCCAATATTTTTATGAAAAAGTATTACAGCAGTGACATATAACCTAACCTAACCCAATGATTAGCAACCCAAAACCATAAACTTGATTTCTCTTTTTTGAACAACAACAATAAGGCATAAAATAGGTCAACAATTAGTAGTAAAACTGAGTTTATTATTCAAAGCTAATTTTGAAACGAATAACTTCAGTAGTGTTGTGCAGACAGGGCCTACTTCGTAAAAGCTAATGTGGGCTGTGCGAAGTGACTGACAGTTGCTTAAAATAGGCTCATAACTTGTGTTCGGATGACAAGACAGACTATATAAGTGTGTGGTTACGTTTGAAACTCTGCGCCTATTTTCATATTTGAAATGATTTGGTTGTGCCAAAATTTTACGTAATATCTAACTAACAAGAGATAATCACAATACTCTTACAAACGTTTGTTTTAAACGAATGGATTTGTAGTACAGCAAATAAGTAGCTAACCTTTGTGAGATATGGAAATAGAACCTCGATTATCTGGACACCAATCACATACATTGCTCTGATCCCAAAGTAAGTAGCCATTGCACTTGTGTTATGGAAATCAGACACAATCACAACATCTAGACCCGAGACAATATAAAAAAATATGATTTCTACATTGACCCGACCGGAAATAGAACCCGGGACCTCGGAGCGACGTCTTCAAACCCAGCGTCCTTAGCCACTACACCATGGAGGTCGTCAATAAAATACGAATTTAAAAAGCGTAGCGTAGGAAGGTGAAGCTGTTCTTAGGGTAGGCCGTATCAAAGCACGGTAATGTTTACTTACTTTATTACACGGTAAAAATATTACCATGTCAAAAGTATTGGAAAAGTACGCGTCGCTAAAACTTTGCAGGCACTCTTTGACGTGCCGGTGTCAAATTAGTAAACACAATAACTGTGTCCGACACCGTTATTAATAACCAACATGACCAAGCACAAGTTTCCTGAAAAATATTCCCGCCGGTGAAAAACCGAAGCATAGAAACCTAAAATAACAATATCTTATTACGCCATTGTCAATGAAAGACATGATGTTTGGTTCGTTTTATTCAAAAATATTTTAAACTGCCTTCTAAGATATTTACCTACTTAAATCGAATTATGTAAATATCAGAGGGGGAATTATGTAAAGCAATCGTATTCATTTGACAGTTAAAAACATACGGTATTATCTGTCAAACGTATGCCGCTCTGCCGTTTGACAGATCATACCGTAAGATTTGAACTGCCAAATGAATATGATTGCTTTACACAATAACACTACTGTTTTTTCAAAATGAAATGTATGTGATGATGAATTCGTTTATTTTGATAAGAATAAATATATGTGTGCATCAAAACACCTTTAAAAATAGTACATTATTTTTTATCAAATTTACATACCAAAAAAATTTGTAGAGAGTAAACCATATAAGATAGAGAGATATATTATGCTGGCGCGGAATTTATTGTAGATTTTTTAAAGCGGAACAATCCCACCACCCACCATACATGACTTTTGTGTATCTTAAACGGTTGACGCTACGTGCTTGCAACATTTTATTGTTACTCTGCTCTTATAAGGCTAATACAAGCTATCCAACTCAAAAAGATTTTTTTTATATCGGAACAGTTGATCCTGAGATTAGTTCGTTGAAACAAACAAACAAACTCTTCAGCTTTATAATATTAGTATAGATGTAAATAATTTTTCAATCGTATTAATAATTACAATTGCTTAATTTTATTTAAAAGAAATATTTGATAAATGATTATATTGTAACGTGTATATATTTTTTTTTCAATATTAATCGAGACTAACTAACGGATGAACAATCTACCAAAAAATCCATTAAGATCTATCGGGAGCTAATAAACTGATAGGTACGTACTGTAACTCAAACCTAATTTGATACAAGACTAATAGAATTTTTCGTACGCCCTAATAATTTTAATAAAACGCCTCAAAGTTCACACAGAGGCTACAGTGAATCGTAAAACTTTTGCCAAAGAGGCTTTTACATGACGGCATTAAAACTTTTTAGAATAAAGCGAAATGGGGCAAGTTACAAATTTAACTTTGCTTACTCCCTACAAGAACTTACCCAAAATACCACTGTACTAGGTTTTGCGGTAAGAGTTTAAAAGAATTTAGAGTACTTTGACAAATCTTTTGTTGAGCTAAAAGGTTTCTAAAAGATTTTTCAGTACTTTAGAATTGCATTCTAGAACTTTTGTAAGTGTGCGTATACTAACAGCCGTACTTAAAAACTGTAATGAATCTTCAAACAAAAAACGCTAGCTCAATAATTAAGTACTAATCAAATAACAAAGTTTTCTTACGCTCAGTTATCTAGAAACGTGTCAAAAAAAGTAGAAGGTCAGTAAACCATTTGTAAACTTTTATTAGTACAGTAAAGTTTTTAAATCATTAAATATACAACTATAAGTAGTACTACCACTGCATTACAAGCATACATAATAGTATATCTACATCTCCTCTTTAACAACATCGTCATAGTTTGAAATTATTATAGTATATACAGGTATATGAATTCATTTTATCGCTTGTCTAATGTAAATGTAAAAATATATTAGTTATACTGTATTTATTGTATATTGAATTTATTTTGTTTTTTTTTATGATAAATATTGTTCATGTATTTTATTATGTTTAAAACTTACCTTTATTTTGAAATAGTAACTCATTTTCTTTTTGTTTGTCGCACCACCCACAATCATTTCTGCTTAGCCCAAAGGTATGACTGGTATAGAATGCCATATGGCGTTAAGTCTACCTTTTGTACAAATTTTTGGCGTTGCATCATCATCATCATCATCATTATCAGCCAAAGGACGTCCACTGCTGAACATAGGCCTCCCCCACGGCTTTCCACAGCGACCGATCACTAGCGGTCTGCATCCAGTTTGATCCTGCGATCTTTATAAGGTCGTCTGTCCATCTTGTTGGTGGACGTCCTACGCTGCGTCTCTGGTCGAAGGGTCTCCAATCTAGAACATTCCTGCCCCAACGGCCATCAGTTCTTCGCGCTATGTGCCCTGCCCATTGCCACTTGAGCTTACTGATTCTCAAGGCTATGTTCGTTACCTTAGTTCTTCTACGTATCTCCTCATTTCTGATTCGATCCCGTAGAGAAACACCCAGCATAGCCCTTACCATAGCTCGTTGTGTGATTTTGAGCTTCATTATAAGGCCCATAGTAAGAGACCATGTTTCGGATCCGTATGTCTTCACTGGTAACACACACTGGTTGAAGACTTTCGTCTTTAGACACTGAGGTAGATGAGATGAGAAGACACTCTTGCGCAATTTCCCGAACGCTGCCCAGCCGAGTCGGATTCGTCGATTGACCTCTTTCTCGAAGTTGGACCTACCCAATTGGATCACTTGTCCCAGGTAGACGTACTCGTCGACAACTTCGAGAGTTGAGTTTCCAACGGATACTAGAGTGAGTACGACAAGGGAGTTCGACATAATTTTCGTCTTTTCCATGTTCATTTTAAGACCCACTTGTTGGGATACTCGATCAAGGTCTTCGAGCATAGTGCCAAGATCGTCCAGCGTCTTTGCCACAACAACTATTCGCCATTAACATTGATGCCGATTCCTTCCCATTCCAGAAGTTTGAAGGCGTCTTCCAATGCCACTGTGAACAGTTTCGGAGATATCACATCTCCCTGTCTCACACCTCTCCGCAATGGAATCGCCTTCGTGTTCTGCTCCTGTACTGGGACCGACATGGTGCCGTTATTGTAAAGGCACCTTAACACCTCTATATACCTATAGTCTATGTGGCACCGCTGCAGAGACTGAAGCACCGCCCAAGTTTCGATCGAATCAAAGGCCTTCTCATAGTCCACAAACGTCGGCGTTGCAATAAAGTAAAAATAAATAAATTTATTAGTAAACATAAGTAACTAAAGTAAATAATAACTCAATTAAATGTTACGTTATTTTAAAATAACTATAACGTACCGATGCCATCGCCGTTGCTGACTGTACGAAAATTATGCTTAACCAGAAGCTTAACCAGAAGGTGGATCAGACCGGAATAGAAAATAATTCTAAATATGTGATCCCCCTTATGCGACACAACCCCCTTGTTGTGTCAGTCCGACATTAAAATATAATTTAAAATAATACTGATCCCCCTGGTGGATCACCACTAGAAGGATCAGACCGGAATAAATCAAAATAAAATCGTGTAGTTTTTCAATTACCATGTAAAAAAATACTGAGAAAATATTCACACCTCATTTTATCGAAAACCGCTTTCATCCACACACAAAAACTGTCGTCACTTTGAACGAAAGACGACGCGAGTTGCTAGAGGTCGTGGATATAGGCACGTACTTAGTTTTGCTTTAAAGATAACTAATTACTGTTAAAATTACTGTTAATGTGATTTATATAATTATAATAATTCACCGAAATGTATATGTATTTAAGTTTCACATTTGAGATGTAACTAAGTTTTTCGACTGAATTAAGAGTCACTCAATGCATCAACAACCAGTGTGAAGTGTGTTTAATGTTTTCAGCACTACTTACAAATATTTACGCTGTCATGAAGAAACTTTTGAAGATTTTTCAGTGAACAAAGTCAATGAGTTGGTCGTATAAACTGAAATGCTGAAAATAGAGTCAATATTTCTAGAGAAAAAGATGGGTGCTCATCCACTTTTTATCTTATCTACAATATAACTACTTGTAGAAAGAGTATTGAATGCTGATTGATTACTTATCATGCTACCGAGCCTTAGAAACTTTGCATCATTTATTTATTTACAATAGCAACTTAATTTTTTTTGTCACAATTTAATTTCTCCTACTTTTAACATACTAAAAGCGTAATGAGTTATTTATCATTTAAATAAATGTTTTTACCCGACTGCGCTATCGTTCTATATTTTTCGAGAGCATGTAATATGAAATAATAACACTATAAGGACTAATTTCGTGCACATTTATTTTTACTATACGCTTGACTATTCAAATGAGTTACTATCCGTGGTCACAGAGAAAACTGAGGTATTATTTGGTATTACATAGTTTTTATTAACTTTGGCATTGGCTTTGGCATAACATTTATTTACATTGCGTTAACTTCTGAACTAAATATGGATAATGCTTATTAATAGATGGATGAGAATTAATGTAATTTTAAGAGTTTCGCAAGAAATAAAAGGATTTTGAAACGGATAATTTTCTAAGTAAATGTTTTGGCAAATGGAAATTATGTCGCATACGAATGACGTTAGTCCTCATTTGTTTTGTTGAAAACGAATTAGTGTGAGTCATATTTTTTTATTTATCACTACAAAATGCAAATTCGACAAAGTGGACTAATTTTTTTAGTTCAAAATCGATTCAGCGCTGTATATCGCAATTCGAAAACAATGAGACATTGAGGTATAATTTACATATATTTCTGATAAAACTAAGTATAAGGACAATGGCAAAGGTTTTCAGAATTAGGGACTTAGTATTTAACCACATTGTCGAGTAACTTTTATTAAGTGTTTATTTACGTTCAGGAAGTTTAACCGTTCCTGAAAAACGAAACATACCTTTCTAAAACACCTTTATTTTTAAAGCTTATTGTCTACCAGTCAATCTTTAGGCTAAGCATAAGTTATTAATTTAGGACCGCTTTGTCAGTAAAGTATTTTATAAGTTTTAGTTTAAGTAAAAAGACTTACCTTCTATAGCGTAGAACATCGCCGCACCCAAAACACTGTACAACACTAAACACAAAGTCAGGAACAAATGCGTGAACCACCTCTTAGACAAAATCTTTAGTTTATTCACAAACCAAAACGCGGACTTCTCACCAGCACTTAACCCACTCTTTGCCGTGTTCATTGTAAAGTCTTTGAAACCTTCGAACTGTTTGAACATGAATTCTGAGGCTTTATTATGGTACATGTGCACGAAAGGGTTGAAGTAAGGGTTTCCATGAGGATCAGAGATGTGCGACCCTGGGGTCGTCGGAGGCCGGCCTCTGTATCTCGAAGGATAGTAATTCGGAGACGTCGCTGTCAATGGACCTCGTGGAGACATAGGGCCAGGAATCTGAAGAGTTATCTTCGGCCGGTCCAACCTTTTTTGTGATGGCTCTTTCAAGGTAGGAGGAGGCGGCGGCGGCCTATAGTTTGGAGCCTGATCATCCATCTTTTTTTATTAACCGACTCAAAATAAACTATTTTTTTTACGCGATCACTGTTTACGGATGAAGCGCCGGCGTCGAAATGCCATGCGCGAGCATTGACAACAAAATGTTTTCGCTACGGACACGCTAAATATACTAGACGTTACGAACTGACTGGACAGTGATTTTATAAATAAAACTGTTAGGTTGCTTCCCGTTGTATCATCGGGATTCTGTGAACACGTGAATAAGAACTCACGTTAGCTATAATAACCCTTTTTCATTGCCAAAGTGTCAACTCGATCGTGAACTGAGTCTCTGGAAACGCTTGGCATACTTTTATTTATATTTAGGCCTGATTAGTCAGGAGGCGGATTCTCGTTCATTTCGTATACGAATAAAACCGATCAAATTTTCTTTGTCGAAGAAAAATTCTATGGATTTCGATTTCGTCCGTGCGACATTTTTCTTACGTGTATATAAAACTATTTATTTATTTTTTAGAAAAAAGTTAATTGGCGTGAGAATCGCCGCCCATCATCATCATCATCATTATCAGCCAAAGGACGTCCACTGCTGAACATAGGCCTCCCCCACGGCTTTCCACAGCGACCGATTACTAGCGGTCTGCATCCAGTTTGATCTTGCAATCTTTATAAGGTCGTCTGTCCATCTTGTTGGTGGACGTCCTACGCTGCGTCTTTGGTCGAAGGGTCTCCAATCTAGAACTTTCCTGCCCCAACGGCCATCAGTTCTTCGCGCTATGTGCCCTGCCCATTGCCACCCAGAATCGCCGCCCAGGGCCCCTATTTTTGGATCACTCGCATCAAGATGGCGAGTAAAAATCATTAATTAAAGACGAATTTTCTAATGAAAATCAGTTGAAATCCAGATGGGAGGGATTTTCAAAAATATATCTTAATTTTGTAAGTACTTACGCCAATAATTCGCGTGAATATCGTAGATTTTTAATTAGTTTTCAAACAATTATAACACGCCATATTTAAGCGAGTGATTCAAAAATAGAGGCCCAGAAGTTCGAAGAAAATATTAACCTGATCCGCATGAGAACTGCTCAGTTGTAGTATAAAAATATCTCGTGTTTTGTGGTTGATTTTTGATGGGCTGCAAAACCATTAGTAGACCATAAAGCTTGATAGCCTGTTACAAAATAAAGTTCTTAACTGTGCTATTATGTGAGTGATTATCATATCAGTATCAGTCACAAAAAATGGTGCGTTGATTCATTCAGATAGGCCGTTCGTATTAGCAAAAGGAAGACCTACCTATGTAGAGTTTAAAGTAACTGACATGAAAAAAACTTTACATAGCTTTTTAAAGGTGCCTTACGTACTCCATACTATTCTAATACTGTATTTATATGCCTTTCTTAATTAAATAATTACCTTTATGATCATATATTTGCGCCGTTTGACGTTGAAACATTTGTGCCGTGGGGACCCTCTGCTTCTCTGCTGCTGACTTTGCCGTTTAGAAAAATTGCGCAAAAATAAATTCTGTAATAGCCAATAAAGCTAGCTGGTTCTAAGCTCAAAGGATTAGCATAGCTATCTATTCGTCAACGCAGCTAGCATCATAGCCTCCTTGCCGCAAGGAAAGGTTTATTTTCCGAATAGGTAGATTTTAAGTTTATTTTTTATGTTGCATGTCGTAGTTTTATTTTTTCTTGTTATTCTATTATTGTTGTTTTCTTGTTGTTTGTTTTTCTTGTTGTTGTTTTTCTTGTTCTTGTGTGATGTTTTCTTGTTTGTCTTTGTTTTTAATAAAGACAACACCTTTGTACTTAATTTTGTTAATTTAAAGATGTAGACAGTCAAGAATTAAAAGTAGAAAATGTGTAAATGCGCCCTCTGTTAAACAGTTGACAAAGCTCTCGCAATTCTAAACCACAGTTCACACTCATCTTCGTAACTCGTACTACACGCTTCACAATGGAGCGTGACTCAATAGCAATTCACTATAATTCAATGAGCCCGAATCTAGTGCCAAAATTCGCACTTGAAACGTTTTGTTGTGTAGACAGACGCGTACTTGGGTGTTGCATTTTTAGGGTTCCGTAGCCAAAGGGCAAAAAACTGAACCCTTATAGTTTCGTCAAGTCTGTCTGTCTGTCTGTCTGTATGTCCGTCCTTATGTCACAGCCATTTTATTCTGTAACTATAAGCCTGTGAATGTGTCGCTTATACAATCGGCTGCAGCATTATTTGTATCTATTTGATTAATGTCTGTTTTGTTACCAATTGAAATAAAATAAAATAAAATATAAGCATCATACTGTTAAAATTTGTTAGGTGTATGTATCATGATAACCGCTTTACGATTCTCATACAAAAAATTAAAAAAATATGTCATTTAAGGGGGGCTCCCATACATGAAACTAAAACCAAATAATTTTTTTTTAGTCAAACCTATACGTGTGAGGTGTCTATGGATAGGTATTTTAAAATGACACCGAGGTTTCTAAAACCATTTTCTTTTAAAGTCTAACGTTTCATAGCTAGACGCTTCCAAAGTGGTAAAATGGGCGTCCCCCCTATCTAACTTCTAAACTAAGCGAGTGTAAATTTAGAAAAATATATGTAATGTAGATCTTAATAAATACTTTCAACGAAAATTGGTTTGGACGGAATCGAACGAGAAGTTTTTGAGATATAGCACATTTTCAACAACCGCAAACATAACTTTGTACTTCATACAAACACTATGAAAAACAAAGTTATATTTGCTGTCAACAAAATGTTGTGGATTTTACTAAGTGGAAGTAAGTGGATTCCTAAATTCAGTTAAAGTTGGCCCGGAACCCTCAGTGCGCGAGTCCGACTCGCACTTGGCAGGTTTTTTTTAAAATCTTCGTCTTTATAGGATGTTCTTGACTGTAGATGAGATAGTAGGTTTCCATTACTCTCTTTATTCTTGTCTTTTTTAATCACATCAACTACTGGACCGATTTAAAAGATATTTTTGTGTTGCAGGCAGGCCTTAGACTATACAATA